>CM022303.1:158034825-158761510 GCA_011799875.1 Thinopyrum elongatum | reverse complement strand
CGCCTCCCCCTCGTCAACCCCCACCTCCCGATCCAGATCGGGATCGGGATCGCGGGAACGGCCCCGTCGCCGACGCCTCTCGCCGACGCCGCCCCGCTCCCGCGCCGGTCGGCTAGCGCCGACGCCGCCGCCACACCGACGTCGCCCCGTCCTCTCCTCTTCCCTGACCAGCCGCCTGGCGCTCGGTCGCCCCCTCCCTCGACTGGATCCGGATCGGGGCAAATCCCCGATCCCGTCGCCCGCGACGACCTCGCCGCCGCCCGGAGCCGCGCCTCCCCGCCGGCCTGCCTCCCCGTCGCCGTCGTCCCCGTCGACCACCCCGACCTCCCGCTGCCCCGTCCCTACGAGCACGGTGAGGCCTCGGGCCTCTTTCCCCCCTCTCTGCTCCCGCACCTCGCCGCGCGCACCGCGCCCCGTGCCGCCGCTCACCGCGCTGCGCGCATGCTCACGCGTCGCCGCGCCCCGGCTCGCGCCCGACTGCGCTGCGCGCGCCCCGCTCGCGCCCACTCCAGCCGCCGCTGCCGCTCGTCCTCTCGCCTCTGCCTCCGCTCGCCGCGGCCACCCGCGCGCGCGCGCCCCCACACCTCGCCCGCGTCGCTCGCTGTGGCCCCGCGCTCACCACCGACCCGTCCGGCCGCGCCTCGCCGGCGCCCGTGGCCAGCGCCCGGGCGCACCCTGGACGCGCCCGCTCGGGCTGCGCCTGCGCCGCGCCCGCACGCCTGTGAAACCCCCCCCCCCTGGGCCACTGCCCAGTGGGGCCCGAGCCCCCTGTGCCGCTGACAAATGGGGCCCACGGCCCAGAACGATTTTAAGAAAATAAAAATAAATAAAATAATTAATTAATTAATTAATTAGTTAATTAATTAGTTAATTAATCCTGATTAGGTTAATCTAATTAACTAATTAGTGTTAATTAATCAGTAATTAAATTAATTAAACCTAATTAACCTAACAGCCTATGACAGGTGGGACCCACCCTGTCAGGTGGCTGCTGACGTCAGCATGATGTCATGCTGACGTCATCAATCACTGTTTCGGATAATGTTGAATTAAATAATTAATTAAATTTCAGAAATTAATAAAAACTTTAGAAAATCATATCTTTTAAACCGTATCTCCGATGAAAATATTTTATACATGAAACTTGCTCAGAACGACGATACGAGCCCGGATACGCCCTCCGTATTCCCGTCAGACGCCCGCAGCTATAAGAACATTGAACTTTTAGACCGATTTCAGTAAATGAATAGTGCCCAACTTTAATTAAATAAATCCAAATAAATTCCTAAATTAACTAAATCGTTTAGTTAGGCAGTAGAACACCCCGGCATATCATTTAGGCATGTCATACACATTGTTTGCATTATTGCCGTGAATTTATTGTTTCTCTCCCCCTCCTTCTCTCTCGATAGACGCCGAGACCGACGACGCTGCACCAGGTTACGACTACACTACCGACGAGCAGCCCGTTGACGACCTCCCTCTCTTGCCAGAGCAACCAGGCAAGCCCCCCCTTGAGCATTCCAGATATCGCCCATTCTATTCTCCTGCTTGCATTAGATTTCGCTACTGTTAATGTATGCTCCTATTCTGATGCATAGCCTGCTGTTGTAACCTGTTCATTGCTATCTTACCTGCCTATGATAAACTGTTTAGTATAGGTTGGTATGACCCATCTGTGACCCCACCACCTTACTTTGTCGCCCCTTCTTGTTCATCAACGACTCGATCAACGTGATCGTCGATCAGAGACAGACGCCTCACTTCACACCCCCCTTAGTTGTACGACTCTGCGTAGTAACTATCGAGTGCCGAGGGTGATACCTCGTAACGCACTCCTGATGAATACTCTGCAGCATAGCTGTACGGTCGTGGTCATCGAGGGTGATTCCTCCTTCTCCATGTCCGATACGACTCTGTCGTGCAACCCCTCAGTGTGAACCTCGAGGGTGATACCTCTTACGTTCACCCTGATGATTATGACCACACGGTTACTTGACCTCTTTCACAGGCGGGTCCACCCTGGTGGGTACCCGCTGGGGATCTATGATTTCGGGTGTGCCGGAAGGGCACTCGAGTGTGACATTGTGGCGGAGCATCAGAGACTCTGATTGTCTCCGCTTGATACTAATTAAGCCTATTGGATTTGGGTGTGTGATCTGAGTGGGTCGACGTGCCCTATACGCACTGCCACCACGCGGGATAATGGTTATGGGGCCCTCTGCGATGTACGTTTCGCCGAAAGCTTATCAGACGTCACGATTCACCGTGCGGGCTGATCGTCGGGATTGGGCTGGATACTTCACTGGCGAGTTCAGTGTCGCGCCTGCACCCCGGCCAGCCACGCAACGCGCAGGGTGCCCAGGGCGATGGCCCGAGACCCCTGGGTGCATAGGTTAGTCCGGCGTGCTGACCTCTCTGCTGAGCCCAGGTAGAGCGCTGCTTCGTGTTGATCTTCCGAGGACGGGCATTACCCAGCAAGTATGTCCGGCCAGAGTTGATCGAGCGTGTTGGGTAACAGTAGTGCACCCCTGCAGGGATGAATCTTCTATCGATAGCCGGTCCTACGGTAAAGGACGCTCAGTTTGTGTATCCCGATCTACTACTTAAACTGGATACTTGTTACTTAATTGAAGCTTCGGGATTACTTTCTCGCTGGGAGTCGAGGAAGGATCTTTGAGCTGTACTTCAACATGTTTGCTAAATAAAATGCTATTCTACTCTCTTCTACTGCTGCAAGATGATGGCTTTGAGAAGATGTTTGAAGATGCTAGTCTTCGATAGGACTAGGCCTTTCTCTCTATTCTGGCATTTCTGCAGCCCAGTCCACATATACAGCTTTTTCTCCATTGATAATGTTGCATATGTAGTATAGATCCTTTGCTTGCTGAGTACTTCGGATGAGTACTCACGGTTGCTTTATTTTCTCTTTTCCCCCATATACCCCACCTTGATGATACACCAGACGATGGAGTCCAGGAGCCAGACGCCACCACCGGAGCCTACTACCAGGCGGGTCCAGAGGGCACGTGCTACTGGATCGAGCCATCTGACCAGGAGTAGGATCGGAGGCTCCCAGGCAGGAGGCCAACGCCTTTCGATCTAGTGTCGCTGTTTGTGCTAGCCTTCTTAAGGCAAAACTTGTCTAACTATGTCTGTACTCAGATATTATTTGTATGACTGACTTATGTATTCGGATCTTCGGATCCCTGGTCTGTAATATTGTGGACCTCCGTTTATTTGTGTTTAGAGTTGTGTTGTGATATCTTCCCGTGAGTCCCTGGGCTTGATCGTACACGTTTGCGTGTATGACTAGTGTACGATTGAACCGGGGGCGTCACAAGTTGGTATCAGAGCCGACTGCCTGTAGGAAGCCCCCCTCCAAATTCCTTGGCCGAAGTTGAGTCTAGAAACCGAGAAACTAATTTACTAACTTGGCTGTGTGGCTTACGGGCCCACGTCGCCAACTGGGTGGTATTAGGATCTTTTATTCCTCGTCTATACTCTGGGACTCTAACATCTCTTCTATTCGGGTTAAATAAAGTTTACTAACGCCGACACTTAGGATCTCGTAAATCCCGTCTACCCGGAGAGCTGGATATCTGTGCGATTGCCCTGTCGTTGATCTGATTAGTCTGATAATCATTTTCCTTTCCATTGTTTTGTTTAACCTTTCTCTCCGAGATCGGTTATACTTCTCATTGTCATTTGACAAGTTTGAATTTCCTCTGTTTCAGATGGACCGTTTGTTTCCACCGCGTCCTACGACACAGCTTGTGCTTCGCACTTGGGCTCGTAATACCCCTGGATTTCCAGCTGTCCTGATCGCTCTCATGACCAGACTTGGCTACCGCTGGTACCCTGAGTACATGGTTTACGAGGATTACCGCGAGTTTAATCAGGAGCAGTACCATGCTGATGTTCGTATCTATGATCGGCAGAATGACTCAGACACCGAGCTGCACCTTTTCCACGGTATCGGCGTGACGATTGAGATGGCAGTACATGATGCCGCCTACTCTGCTGTCGCACGTCTTCGAGGACAGTTCAGTGATATCTTGGATGACTCTGAGTTCCGATACATTCCGTATGCCCCTGCTGGAGATGCTACCGGATACTACACAGCTATCTGTGCCCCGTTCGAACCTCGTCGCTATGATCCGCGCGTTCTGATTCAGTGCACTCAGGCTCTGGATCGCACTGTTCGGGCTCTTGCCGTCGAGTTGGTTGCCACTCGAGCACGTCTCTACGATGCTATGACGCAGTTGCTACCCGCTGTTCGCGCCCACCACCGCCAGACTATATGGCGGCTATGTTGCAACAGTTTGAGCTTAACCGGCAGTTCATGGTTGGAATCATGGCTCAGTTTCCGCATCAGAACTACCAGAACCAGAACCCAGCTTCAATAACTTTGACAGAGTTTACGCGACTCAAACCAACGCAGTTTCGCAACTCTAACAAGCCCCTGGATGCCGATGACTGGCTCCGCGACATCACTCACGAGATGGAGTCTGCTAATGTCGCCCCCGCCAACTTTGTCACCTTCGCGGCCTTTTTCTTAAAGGGCCCCGCTGCTCAATGGTGGGACACACACAAGCGTACTCTGCCTGTTGGAACAGTCATCACTTGGTATGAGTTCCAGGCTGCTTTCCGTACACGTTACATCCCTCAAGCAATTATGGAACGCATGAAGACCCAGTTCCGCAACCTCACTCAGGGCAATAAAACCGTCGAAGCTTATCAGCGGGAATTTCTTGATCTCTCCCGCTATGCTGAAGAAGACATCGCCACAGATGCTCGCAGACAGGAGAAGTTCCGTAATGGACTACACCCTGACCTCAAGCTTGCACTAGCTGCTCAAGACATTAATGACTTCTCAACTCTAGTGAACAAGGCTATTCTCGTTGAGACCGCTCAGATGGAACACAAGGACTCGCAGAAGCGCTATCGTGATGCTGGCTCATCTTCGGGCTCAGCACCGAAGCGTAGAGTTTGGATTCCCAACAACGCGTTCCGTCCCAATGCCTCTGCGCCAAAGAACAATGCTGCACTACGTCTGCCTCCTCCACCACCGAGGCCGTCAAAGGCTCAAGCTATTCAGAACCATGCCCCTCTTCGTCCTGAAGATGGTTTGTGTTTCAAGTGCCGCAAACCAGGCCACCAGGCTAAAGACTGCCGCCAGACTCAGAATCAGTTAGATTTTCCTCGTGCTGGCCGTGGATATGGCCGTGGCAACAATCAGACCCGCAGCTATAATACTGGATCTGCTTCACAAAGGTGTTAAATTTGAGTGGACAGAAAAATGTCAAGAAAGCTTTCAGACACTAAAAGATAAATTGACATCTGCCCCAGTACTAGCACCCCCGGATTCCCAAAAGGATTTCGTGATATACTGTGATGCATCTCGTCAAGGATTAGGCTGTGTCCTAATGCAAGAGCGCAAAGTGATTGCTTATGCCTCCCGACAATTGCGTCCTCATGAAGAAAATTATCCCGTGCATGATCTTGAACTTTCTGCGGTTATCTATGCCTTGAAGCTATGGCGACATTACCTTCTCGGTAACCGTTGCGAGATATACACGGATCACCAAAGCTTGAAGTATTTATATACTCAACCAGATCTGAACCTTCGTCAACAAAGATGGCTCGAAACAATTGCCGATTATGATATGAATATTTCATATACCCCCGGCAAGGCTAATGTAATGGCCGATGCTTTGAGTCGCAAGTCCTATAGCAACAATCTTATGGTTCAAGAAACACAACCTCTTCTCCATGAAGAGCTTTGCAAATTGAACCTCCATATTGTTCCACAGGGTTATCTCAATACCCTGGTTGTCGAACTAGATTTAGAACACGGCATTAAGGTTATGCAAAGGTATGACCCTGAAGTTGAAAAGATCAAGCGATACCTCGAGAAAGGAAAGCCGTCGGAATTCCATCTTGATGCAGATGGGATCCTATTTTTCCAACACCGTCTCTTCGTACCCAAGTTCAAGAATGAGAGGGAAAACGTTATGAAGGAAGCTCATGACACTCCCTTGTCCATTCATCCTGGTAGCACAAAGATGTACCGTGACATTTGTCAGAGATACTGGTGGCCTAATATGAAGCGAGACATTGCTCGTTATGTTTCTGAGTGTGACGTTTGCCGCCGCGTTAAAGCTCAACATCAAAGGCCCGCAGGAACTCTGCAACCCCTGGAAATTCCTGAATGGAAATGGGACAAGGTCCAAATGGATTTCATTACTGGTTTTCCCAAATCCCAGAAGGGTAATGATGCTATATTTGTTGTCATTGACCGATTCTCTAAGGTTGCCCACTTTCTGCCTGTTAAGGAGACAATCACTGCTAGCCAGTTAGCAGACTTGTATGTTTCCCGGATTGTGTCACTCCACGGTGTTCCGTTGGAGATCAGTTCTGATCGTGGCAGCCTCTTCACCTCCAGATTCTGGAATAGTTTCCAAGAAGCTATGGGAACACATCTGTCTTTCAGCACCGCTTTTCACCCTCAGTCACAGGGTCAAGTTGAACGAGTGAATCGAGTGCTCGAAGATATGCTTCGAGCTTGCGTCATCTCCTTCGGTAAGAAATGGGAGGAATCTCTCCCGTATGCCGAATTCTCTTACAACAATAGCTATCAAGCTAGTCTGAAGATGGCACCGTTTGAAGTTCTATACGGTCGTAAGTGTCGAACCCCTCTGAATTGGTCAGAAACTGGGGAACGCTCACTCGTCGGACCGGACATTATTCGGCAAGCTGAAGAACAAGTCCGTGTTGTTCGTGAACATTTGAAATCTGCTCAGTCTCGTCAGAAGAGCAACTATGACCGTAAGCACCAGGAAATAGTCTATCAACCTGGCGAGCAAGCTTACCTCCGCGTCACTCCGTTGAAAGGCACTCATCGGTTCGGAATCAAAGGCAAGTTAGCCCCTCGCTACATTGGCCCGTTCCGTATTCTTCCCCGTCGAGGAGAAGTGGCATATCAGTTGCAATTGCCGCCAAACCTTTCTCAAGTACATGACGTCTTTCATGTATCCCAACTCCGCCGCTGCTTCAAGGATCCTATTCGAGCTGTGGATCATGAAGTGCTTGAATTACGGGAAGATCTGTCTTATCCAGAACATCCCATCCGTATTCTTGATCAAGCTGAGCGTCGAACACGTCAAAAGTCAATCAAGTTCCTCAAGGTTCAGTGGTCAAATCATTCTGAAGATGAAGCCACTTGGGAACGCGAGGATCGTCTTCGCGAAGAATACCCCTCTTTCTTTCAGTCTTCCTCTTAATTCTCGGGACGAGAATTCTTAATAGATGAGGAGAGTTGTAACACCCCCGGTGATTAGCAACAGTAATCACTTTTGATAATGACATGTTAGCATGATCGACAGTGCATAATCATCATTAGCATCATATTGCATTTCAACTCCTAAGTCAAATTCAAATTTAAATGAAAGTGGAATATAAAAGTTGTCCAACATAGGAGCTAAAATGTCAGATAAATAACAAATATTCCAGAGGCTATTCTAAAATTGAAACCAACATCATTGGAATTGGATAAGTGACTCGAACAACCTCAAACAGTGGATAAAGATAATATTTAGTAACCATTTATTAAATCTGAAATAAATATGGAATTATGTTTTGCCCACTCCAGCCGCCGCTGCCGCTCGTCCTCTCGCCTCTGCCTCCGCTCGCCGCGGCCACCCGCACGCGCGCGCGCCCCCACACCTCGCCCGCGCGCTCGTCCGCATCGCGCGCCGTGGCCCCGCGCTCACCACCGACCCGTCCAGCCGCGCCTCGCCGGCGCCCGTGGCCAGCGCCCGGGCGCACCCTGGACGCGCCCGCTCGGGCTGCGCCCACGCCCGCCCCGTGTGGCCGTATGGGCCACTGCCCGGTGGGCCCTGCCCCCCCTGTGCCGCTGACAGATGGGGCCCACCCCCCTAAAAACGATTTAAAAGAAATAGAAAATAAAAATAGAAATAAATAAAATGATTAATTAAATAATTAATTAGTTAATTAATTAGTTAATTAATCCTGATTAGGTTAATCTAATTAACTAATTAGTGTTAATTAATCAGTAATTAAATTAATTAAACCTAATTAACCTAACAGCCTATGACAGGTGGGACCCACCCTGTCAGGTGGCTGCTGACGTCAGCATGATGTCATGCTGACGTCATCAATCACTGTTTCGGATAATGTTGAATTAAATAATTAATTAAATTTCAAAAATTAATAAAAACTTTAGAAAATCATATTAAATAAACCGTAACTCCGATGAAAATACTTTGTACATGAAACTTGCTCAGAACGACGATACGAACCCGGATACGCCCTCGGTATCTCCGTCAGACGCCCGCAGCTATAAGAACGTTGAACAATTAGACCGATTTCGATAAATGAATAGTGTCCAACTTTAATTAAATAAATCCGAATAAATTCCTAAATTAACTAAATCATTTAGTTAGGCAGTAGAACACCCCGGCATATCATTTAGGCATGTCATACATATTGTTTGCATATTTGCCGTGGAATTTATTGTTTCTCTCCCCCTCCTTCTCTCTCGATAGACGCCGAGACCGACGACGCTGCACCAGGATACGACTACTCTACCGACGAGCAGCCCGTTGACGACCTCCCTCTCTTGCCAGAGCAACCAGGCAAGCCCCCCCCTTGAGCATTCCAGATATCGCCCATTCTATTCTCCTGCTTGCATTAGATTTCGCTACTGTTAATGTATGCTCCTATTCTGATGCATAGCCTGCTGTTGTAACCTGTTCATTGCTACTTTACCTGCCTATGATAAACTGTTTAGTATAGGTTGGTATGAACCATCTGTCACCCCACCACCTTACTTCGTCGCCCCTGCTTGTTCATCGACGACTCGATCAACGTGATCGTCGATCAGAGACAGACGCCTCACTTCACACCCCCCCCTTAGTTGTACGACTCTGCGTAGTAACTATCGAGTGCCGAGGGTGATACCTCGTAACGCACTCCTGATGAATACTCTGCAGCATAGCTGTACGGTCGTGGTCATCGAGGGTGATTCCTCCTTCTCCATGTCCGATACGACTCTGTCGTGCAACCCCTCAGTGTGAACCTCGAGGGTGATACCTCTTACGTTCACCCTAATGATTATGACCACACGGTTACTTGACCTTTTTCACAGGCGGGTCCACCCTGGTGGGTACCCGCTGGGGATCTATGATTTCGGGTGTGCCGGAAGGGCACTCGAGTGTGACATTGTGGCGGAGCATCAGAGACTCTGATTGTCTCCGCTTGATACTAATTGAGCCTATTGGATTTGGGTGTGTGATCTGAGTGGGTCGACGTGCCCTATACGCACTGCCACCACGCGGGATAATGGTTATGGGGCCCTTTGCGATGTACGTTTCGCCGAAAGCTTATCAGACGTCACGATTCACCGTGCGGGCTGATCGTCGGGATTGGGCTGGATACTTCACTGACGAGTTCAGTGTCGCGCCTGCACCCCGGCCAGCCACGCAACGCGCAGGGTGCCCAGGGCGATGGCCCGAGACCCCTGGGTGCATAGGTTAGTCCGGCGTGCTGACCTCTCTGCTGAGCCTAGGTAGAGCGCTGCTTCGTGTTGATCTTCCGAGGACGGGCATTACCCAGCAAGTATGTCCGGCCAGAGTTGATCGAGCGTGTTGGGTAACAGTAGTGCACCCCTGCAGGGATGAATCTTCTATCGATAGCCGGTCCTACGGTAAAGGACGCTCAGTTTGTGTATCCCGATCTACTACTTAAACTGGATACTTGTTACTTAATTGAAGCTTCGGGATTACTTTCTCGCTGGGAGTCGAGGAAGGATCTTTGAGCTGTACTTCAACATGTTTGTTAAATAAAATGCTATTCTACTCTCTTCTACTGCTGCAAGATGATGGCTTTGAGAAGATGTTTGAAGATGCTAGTCTTCGATAGGACTAGGCCTTTCTCTCTATTCTGGCATTTCTGCAGCCCAGTCCACATGTACAGCCTTTTCTCCATTGATAATGTTGCATATGTAGTATAGATCCTTGCTTGCTGAGTACTTCGGATGAGTACTCACGGTTGCTTTATTTTCTCTTTTCCCCCATATACCCCACCTTGATGATACACCAGACGATGGAGTCCAGGAGCCAGACGCCACCACCGGAGCCTACTACCAGGCGGGTCCAGAGGGCACGTACTACTGGATCGAGCCAGCTGACCAGGAGTAGGATCGGAGGCTCCCAGGCAGGAGGCCAACGCCTTTCGATCTAGTGTCGCTGTTTGTGCTAGCCTTCTTAAGGCAGAACTTGTCTGACTATGTCTGTACCCAGATATTATTTGTATGACTGACTCATGTATTCGGATCTTCGGATCCCTGGTCTGTAATATTGTGGACCTCCGTTTATTTGTGTTTAGAGTTGTGTTGTGATATCTTCCCGTGAGTCCCTGGGTTTGATCGTACACGTTTGCGTGTATGATTAGTGTACGATTGAACCGGGGGCGTCACAGGGGTGGCCCTCGACAACGCTTCTAGGGTTTGGGCCGGACCGCCTCTCTCATGAATGTCCGACGTCCGGACCGACAAGGGATGTAACAAAATGGTGCCATTCTAGATGTGCAGAAAATGGTCCATATTTTTCCTGATCTCATCTACCCTTCAATATGTCACGTTGTCTAGTGTCAAAGGATTCAAGAAAACCATGGCTTCATCATTAGCCAGAAGTAACAGGCGCATGATGGTATGAAGCTCTCCAAAATTATTTTGGAACGGAGTCCCGGATAGGATAATTAGTTTTTTGGTACGAAGTTCAGCAAGAGCTTTCCGAATATCGCTATTTGGAAGGCCTTTGCTGAAATTCGTACCAAAAAGCGAATTATTCTATCCGGAACTCCGTTCCAAAACAACTTTGAAAAGCTTCGTATCATCATACGCCTGTTACTTCCGGCTAATGATGAAGCCATGGATTTCTTCAATACTTTGACAGACAACGTGACATATAGAAGAATATATATATAGATGAGATCAGAAAAAAATTGGATCAACTTGTGCACATCCATAATGGGGGCATTCTTGATAAATCTATATATGTCAAAATTCAAACTTTGACATATGATCAAACTTTGACATATGATCAAATGTTGCATATGACAAAATTCAAACTTTGACATATGATCAAACTTTGATATATGATCAAATGTTGCATATGTCAAAATTCAAACTTTGACGTATGATCAAACTTTGATATATGTCCATCACGATATAAAATGATACATAGACTTGTTCGGGCGAGAGGGGGTTGATCGACGTCCCCCCTCATGTCGAAGTTACCGGAGTTATCTTCTAGTGGTTTGGGTGGCCTCGAGAGTTTGTCGGGTAGGGGCGGGAGGGGGTAGGAGATCGACAACGCTTTTTTTTCTAGGGTTTGGGTGGCCTCGAGAGTTGGTCGCCCGGTATATCGAGAGGGGGGTGAACATTTTACCTTAGTAACTTAGAAAAAAGGTTATGGGGAGGGGGTATATCGACCCCCCCCCCCTCATGTCGAGTTATCGGGGAGGGCTATATCGACAACGACATACATATAGCCACATACATATAAAAAAAAATCTATGAACATCCATACATACATATAGCCACATACATATATATGGCTATGAAAAAAAAACATCATATAAAAAAAATGTTTATCAGGGAGGGGGTATATCGACCCCCCCCCCCTCATGTCGAAGTTATCGGGAGGGGCTCTTCTACACGACATATACATATAAAAAAATTCTATGAACATCCATATATACATACATATAACCACATACATATATATGGCTATGAAAAATGCTATGAAAAAAAATCATCATATAAAAAAATGCTATGAACAAAACAATTAATACATATATGAACAAAACAATTTTATGAACATCCATACATACATAGCCACATACATATATATATATATATACATTATATATGAACAAAACAATTTTCATCATATAAAAAATATCAACATATATAAAAAAACACAGAGCCGGGGCGGCGGCTCACACGGTGGGGGCGGGCCGGGGCAGGGGCGCGCACGGCCGGGCGCGCTCGGGGGCGGGGCAGCAGGCCGGCGGTGGCAGGGGAGCGGGGTCGGGGACGACGACGGCGACCGCGACAGCGACGACGGGGGCGGGCCGGGGCACAGGGGCGCGCGCGGCCGGGCGAGGGCGCGTCGGCGAGGGTGTGTCAGCGAGGGCGTCGGCGAGGGCTCGGGGAGGAGAGCGCGTCGGCGAGGGCGAGGGCGCGGTCCGGCAGCCTGGCGGCGTCGTGCTGTTCGGCGCGGCGTCGGGGGGGAAGATGAACTGGGACTGAAAATTTCTAAGTGCTACCTTATATAGCCAGAGCATTGGTCCCGGTTCGTGGCACCAACCGGGACCAAATCCCCCGTTTAGTCCCGGTTGGTGCCACGAACCGGGACCAAAGGTCAGTTTTCAGCAGCCCAAAGGGTGGGAAACAGGGACCTTTGGTCCCGGTTGGTGGCACCAACCGGGACTAAAGGGGGGCATTGGTCCCAGTTGGTGCCACGAACCGGGACCAAAGGTGAGAATTGGTCCCGGTTCGCGGCACCAACCGGGACCAATGGGCTTGCACAGTGGCGTGGTGGTGGGAGTTTAGTCCCACCTCGCTAGTTGAGAGCGCCCCGCACCGGTTTATAAGCTCGACTGCCTCATCCCTATTGAACTCCTCTGAACTGCAGGCCGATGGGTGTAATCTGACACTGCTATGCCTGTGGGCCTGCTGGGCCTTCTGCGGGCCTGAATCCTGACCCATCTAGCTGGGTTTCTAGTCGTATTTAGGCCGTGGTGGCCCAGTAAGTGGCATTTTTTCTGTTTTCTTTTTTGCTTTATTTATTTTTTTTGCAGTTTTCCCGTGATGCTTTTTGCTGTTAGGTCACAAAAATTATAGACTTTCTGTTAGTGCCATTAATTTTCAAATTTGAATAGTTTAAATTTGAATTCTTTTAAATTTCTGTGAATCACTAGTTTGTGAATAACTTTACTATAAACATAGATTTTTTTAGTGATTCTTTTTCCTGCTATTTAATATTATTGTGTTTTATTATTATATTAAATTTGGTAATTTTTAGTTTATTTTAAATGTCTATTTTAATCAAGAACAGATTTTGTTATTTTAGTTTGCTATTAAAGTTTCTAACAAAAAATTTCTTTATGAAAATTCGTTTTGCCATTAATGTTTTGAGCAGAAAATACTTTGATAATTTTAGTTGCATAAATTTTATATAATTTTAGTTTAAAAAATACTAGAGGTTTATAAAAGCTTTTTAGTTGATTCCTTTTTTCTATTAGAGTTTTATAAAAGCTTTTTAGTTGATTCTTTTTGCTATTGAAGAATATTATAGTTTTGTTTTAGTTGATCATAACAGAATACTTTAATTGATTATTTTAAGTTCAATCTTTTTGCTACTAGTTCATTCTTTTTGCGCTAAACGACCTTGAAATTGAAAAGCACTACAAATGAACTCTGAAAAGGTTGAAAGTTGGCATGGTTTCATCATTTCACCCACATAGCATGTGCTAAAAAGTTGAGAGGGTTACAGCAAAAACTGGATGCACTTCGTGTACAAAACAGGCAATCTCTTTCGAAGTATCAGGGTTTCGAACAAAAACTCGTCTGTTACAAAGGGATTTCATTTTTTTGAACTTATTTGAACTCCAGATTTTTTGTGTGTTCAAAATGCACCATTCAAAGCCACATCATCAATTTTCAACCCTTTCTGACTTCATTTGTTATTTTTCATGCATTTACTGATTTTTTTGAGCTATATGACCCTGAAATTGAAAAGCACTACAAATGAACTCTGAAAAGGTTGAAAGCTGGCATGGTATCATCATTTCACCCACATAGCATGTGCTAAAAAGTTGAGAGGGTTACGGCAAAAACTGATGCACTTCGTGTACAAAACGGCAATCTCTTTCGAAGTATCAGGGTTTCGAACAAACTCGTCTGTTTCAAAGGGATTTCATTTTTTGAACTTATTTGAACTCCAGATTTTGTGTGTTCAAAATGCACCATTCAAAGGCAATCATCAATTTTCAACCCTTTTGACTTCATTTGGATTTTTCATGCATTTACTGATTTTTTGAGCTATATGACCCTGAAAATTGAAAAGCACTTCAAATGAACTCTGAAAAGGTTGAAAGTTGGCGTGGTATCATCATTTCACCCACATAGCATGTGCTAAAAAGTTGAGAGGGTTACGGCAAAAACTGGATGCACTTCGTGTACAAAACCGACAATCTCTTTCGAAGTATCAGGGTTTCATACGGAAACTCGTCTGTTACAAAGGGATTTCATTTTTTTGAACTTATTTGAACTCCAGACTTTTTGTGTGTTCAAAATGCACCATTCAAAGCCACATCATCAATTTTCAACCCTTTCTGACTTCATTTGTTATTTTTCATGCATTTACTGATTTTTTTGAGCTATATGACCCTGAAATTGAAAAGCACTTCAAATGAACTCTGAAGAGGTTGAAAATTGGCATGGTATCATCATTTCACCCACATAGCATGTGCTAAAAAGTTGAGAGGGTTACGGCAAAAACTGGATGCACTTCATGTACAAAACGGACAATCTGTTTCGAAGTATCAGGGTTTCCGGAAACTCGTCTGTTACAAAAGGCATTTCATTTCTTCACATATAACTGCAGTGATATTCTAGATCAAAGGCATCATCATAATAGTTGTGGAGAGAAAGTCTTCACTTTTTCTTCGCTTGTGTCCTTTGCTTATTGCGCCGTAACCATGGATATTCTTCATCGCTTAACAGGGTGCTTGGGTCAGCCTTGACTTTGAAGTGAGGAATTTCATGAAACTTTTCATAATCTTCAGACATGTCTGTCTTACCCTCCAATCCCACGATGTCTCTTTTTCCTGAAAGAACTATGTGGCGCTTTGGCGCATCGTATGATGTATTTGCTTTCTTATCTTTTCTTTTTCTCGGTTTGGTAGACATGTCCTTCACATAGAAAACCTGCGCCACATCATTGGCTAGGACGAATGGTTCGTCTGTGTACCCAAGATTGTTCAGATCCACTGTTGTCATTTCGTACTGTGGGTCTACCTGTACCCCGCCTTCTGACATATTGACCCATTTGCACTTAAACAAAGGGACCTTAAAATCATGTTCGTAGTCAAGTTCCCATATGTCCACTATGTAACCATAATATGTGTCCTTTCCCCTCTTGGTTGCTGCATCAAAGCGGACACCGCTGTTTTGGTTGGTGCTCTTTTGATCTTGGGCGATCGTCTAAAATGTATTCCCATTTATCTCGTATCCTTTGTAAGTCAATATAGTCGAAGATGGTCCCCTGGACAACGAGTACAGCTCATCAGAAACAGTGTTGTCACCTCTAAGACGTGTTTCCAATTAACTGTCGAAAGTCCTGATGTGTTCACATGTAATCCAGTCGTCACACTGCTCCGGGTGTTTGGAGCGCAGAATGTTCTTGTGTTCATCGACATACGGGGTCACCAAGGTAGAGTTCTGTAGAACTGTGTAGTGTGCTTGAGACCAAGAATGCCCGTCCCTACATATTATTGAGTCCCCTCCTAGGGAGACCAATCTTCTTAAGGCCAGGAATGAAGTCAACACAAAACCCAATGACATCCTCTGTTTGATGGCCCATGGAGATGCTTCCTTCTGGCCTAGCACGGTTACAGACATATTTCTTTAGAACTCCCATGAACCTCTCAAAGGGGAACATATTGTGTAGAAATACAGGGCCCAGAATGACAATCTCGTCGACTAGATGAACTATGACATGCGTCATGATATTGAAGAAGGATGGTGGGAACACCAGCTCGAAACTGACAAGACATTGCGCCACATCACTCCTTAGCCTTGGTAGGATTTGTGGATCGATCACCTTCTGAGAGATTGCATTGAGGAATGCACATAGCTTCACAATGGCTAATCGAACGTTTTCCGATAGAAGCCCCCTCAATGCAACCGAAAGCAGTTGCGTCATAATCACGTGGCAGTCATGAGACTTTAGGTTCTGGAACTTTTTCTCTGCCATATTTATTATTCCCTTTATATTCGACGAGAAGCCAGACGGGACCTTCATACTGAGCAGGCATTCAAAGAAGATTTTCTTCTCTTCTTTGGTAAGAGCGTAGCTGGCAGGACCTTCATACTGCTTTGGAGGCATGCCGTCTTTTTCGTGCAAATGTTGCAGGTCCTCCCGTGCCTCCGGTGTATCTTTTGTCTTCCCATACACGCCCAAGAAGCCTAGCAGGTTCACGCAAAGGTTCTTTGTCACGTGCATCACGTCGATTGAAGAGCGGACCTCTAGGTCTTTCCAGTAGGGTAGGTCCCAAAATATAGATTTCTTCTTCCACATGGGTGCGCGTCCCTCAGCGTCATTCGGAACAGATAGTCCGCCGGGACCCTTTCCAAAGATTACGTGTAAATCATTGACCATAGCAAGTACGTGATCACCGGTACGCAAGGCGGGCTTCTTCCGGTGATCTGCCTCGCCTTTGAAATGCTTGCCTTTCTTTCGACATTGATGGTTGGTCGGAAGAAATCGACGATGCCCCAGGTACACATTCTTCCTGCATTTGTCCAGGTATATACTTTCGGTGTCAGCTAAACAGTGCATGCATGCGTGGTATCCCTTGTTTGTCTGTCCTGAAAGGTTACTGAGAGCAGGCCAATCATTGATGGTTACAAACAGCAACGCATGCAGGTCAAATTCCTCCTGTCTGTGCTCATCCAACACACGTACACCATTTCCATTCCATAGCTGTAAAAGTTCTTCAACTAATGGCCTTAGGTACACATCAACGTCGTTGCCGGGTTGCTTAGGGCCTTGGATGAGTACTGGCATCATAATGAACTTCCGCTTCATGCACAGCCAAGGAGGAAGGTTATAGATACATAGAGTCACGGGCCATGTGCTGTGATTGCTGCTCTGCTCCCCAAAAGGATTAATGCCATCCGCGCTTAAACCAAACCATACGTTCCTTGCGTCACCTGCAAACTCCTCCCAGTACTTTCTCTTGATTTTTCTCCACTGCGACACGTCAGCGGGTGCTCTCAACTTCCCGTCTTTCTTACGGTCCTCTTTGTGCCATCGCATCAACTTGGCATGCTCTTTGTTTCTGAACAGATGTTTCAACCGTGGTATTATAGGAGCATACCACATCACCTTCGCAGGAACCCTCTTCCTGGGGGGCTCGCCGTCAACATCACCAGGGTCATCTCGTCTGATCTTATACCGCAATGCACCGCATATCAGGCATGCGTTCAAATCCTCGTACGCACCACGGTAGAGGATGCAGTCATTAGGGCATGCATGTATCTTCTGCACCTCCAATCCTAGAGTGCATACGACCTTCTTTGCTGCGTACGTACTGTCGGGCAATTCGTTGTCCTTTGGAAGCTTCTTCTTCAATATTTTCAGTAGCTTCTCAAATCCTTTGTCAGGCACAGCATTCTCTGCATTCCACTGCAGCAATTCCAGTACGGTACCGAGCTTTGTGTTGCCATCTTCGCAATTGGGGTACAACCCTTTTTTGTGATCCTCTAACATGCGATCGAACTTCAGCTTCTCCTTTTCACTTTCGCACTGTCTCTTTGCATCAACAATGACCCGGCGGAGATCATCATCAGGCACATCGTCTGGTTCCTCTTGATCTTCAGCTTCCGCCGTTGCAGCATCACCGTATTCAGGGGGCACATAGTTGTCATCATCTTCTTCTTCTTTGTTGTCTTCCATCATAACCCCTATTTCTCCGTGCTTGGTCCAAACATTATAGTGTGGCATGAAACCCTTATAAAGCAGGTGGGTGTGAAGGGTTTTCGATTCAGAGTAAGACCTCGTATTCCCACAGCTAGGGCATGGACAACACATAAAACCATTCTGCTTGTTTGCCTCAGCCATTGCGAGAAAATTATGCAGGCCCTCAATGTACTCAGAGGTGCGTCTGTTACCGTACATCCATTGCCGGTTCATTTGCGTACATTATATATAATTAAGTGTGTCAAAAACCATTACAGAACATCATGAATAGATAAGTGACCAAATTAATAGAAGTTCATCATCACATTAAAACCAAAGTGCATACATAGTTCTCCAGAGCATCTAATTAAACCATACATTGAAACTATGTAAAACATTTCAATGCAACAACAAATGCGATCATAATCGCAACCAAGGTAACAATTGATCCAACGGCATAATGATACCAAGCCTCGGTATGAATGGCATATTTTGTAATCTTTCTAATCTTCAAGCGCATTGCATCCATCTTGATCTTGTGACCATCGACGACATCGCAACATGCAACTCCAATATCATCTTCTCCTCCTCAATTTTTTTAATTTTTCCTTCAAGTAATTGTTTTCTTCTTCAACAAAATTTATCCTCTCGACAATAGGGTCGTTGGAATTTCCGGTTCACATACCTCCTAGATAAAAATATCTATGTCACGTTGGTCGGCATAATTGTCATAAACAATAAATGAACCAAATAGTTATAAAATATAATATATACCACATCCGAATCATAAACAGGACGAGGGCCGACGGGGGCGGATACCAAAACCATCGCACTATATAATAACAAACAATAATAAAAGTAAGAAAATTACAAGTATCTATCTAAATCATACAAGTAAGAATTTTTTTCTTTTAGAAAGAAGATAAGAACAAGAGGCTCACCACGGTGGTGCCGGCGACGAGATCGGCGCGGGCGATCGACGGCGGTGAAGACAGGGACGGGACGTGACGGACCGCTAAACCTAGACAAATCTTGAGGAAAATGGAGCTTGGAGGTCGAGCTTGGAGAGGAGAAAGCTTAAGTAGTGTGGCTCGGGCATTTCATCGAACACTTCATGTGCATAGGAGGTGAGCTAGAGCACCACAAAGCCCTCCCCTCGCCGTCCAGAAAAAACAGAGCAGTGGAGTGCTCTGCTCGCGGGCGAGGGGGTATATATAGGCACCTCATCGGTCCCGGTTCGTGGGTGGAACCGGGACTAAAGCCACACCTTTGGTCCCGGTTCCAGCCACGAACCGGGACCAATGGTTCTGGGCCAGGAGCGAGGCCCATTGGTCCCGGTTCGTGTCTGGAACCGGAACCAAAGGGGCCAGACGAACCGGGACCAATGCCCCACGAGGCCCGGCCGCCCCCCTGGGCTCATGAACCGGGACGTATTCCCCCATTGGTACCGGTTCGTGACTGAACCGGGACTAATGGGCTGGCCAGGCCTGGACCAAAGCCCTGTTTTCTACTAGTGTCTCTCTCCTGCCAAAAATATTGGGATCAAATTTCCTGCGCTAGCCCTAACCATCCTTTATATAAGTCATTATTCAGTAGCATTTTTATGCGAATTTCTAACCCATTAATGATTTCTTCACCATTTTCATAATTAGTATTCTTTCTCTTTCTACTACCGTTAGCTGTCCATGAAAATGCTCTGCGCCGATAGTACAAACGCACGCCACCACACACGCACACACCCAAGGCATGATACATAGGCGATGAGCGCAGCAACACCACCCCTATCTACGAAGAGATGAACCCGCATACGACGAACTGTGGACTCCAAGGCGGCGCCTTCAGGAAGGATACGACACCGGAGCGCCGCCACTGCCTGACCCGAGGGTCAGAGTTTCCCCTGGAGCAACACAACGGGCAATGAGAGCCGCGACGACGCCTTCAAGAAGGGAACGAGCTTCGCCGCCGCCGGTCCATCCGAGGATAGAATAGGTTTTCACCCCGGCCAACACTCACCGCCACCGAACGCCACACCCCGGCCACCATGCCGCCCACACGGCCATGGCAGCCGAGCAGCACCCAGCCACGGGCTCTGCCCATGAGCACCAGGCTACCAGCACCAGGGCCACCGCCCCGGCATCCAAGACCATGACGCCACCTCACCCGAGACCCGCCACTACACCAACCAAAGAGACGAGCGGAAAGGCTCGGCCTTTCGCACCCATGAGCAGCCCCCAGCGCCGAGACCCAATAGGCCGGCCAAAACTGGCCACCATCGCCCCGTCATGCAGCACCGGGCGCGAGACGAGCTCGATCCAGCCGCCAGGCGCGAGACGAGCTCGGGCCTGCGGCACCGGGCACGAGACGTGCGATGGACCGCATCTGGGAGCGGGCCAGCCCTTCGAGGCAAGTAGAGCCCAGACGACGAGGAGATGAAGCAAGGTCAAAAAGGCCCGACCGCAGACGAGTCGACGCCGGAGAAGCCGGCCGCCGCCGCGGGCAAAGCTGCCGCCCACCGTGTAGCCGCCGCGCCACCGGAAGGCCACCACCCGGACCTCCCCGCGCCACCGCCCACGGCCAGAGCACCAGCCACGCCCGGCCGCTGGCCCAACCCCTGCCGCCTGCCGGAAAAGTCGCGTCAAATCCGGCCGGCACACCCCCACCTCCACCAGCTCCAGCCCATCACCGGCCCCGACTGAGAGGAGAGGGAGACCGAGCCGGAGCCCGTAGAGAAGGGGTCCACCAGAACCGCCCACTGCAGCCCGTGACCAGATCCGATCCACCGCCGCCACCACGGGCACGCATCCGCCGCGCCGCTGCCGTCGCCCACCACGACCCCGCTCGCACGTCGCCGCCAGGAGCCACCGCCGCTGCACCGCCGGGCCCTGCGCACGCCCGGCGCCGCCGCCAGAGCAGGCCGCCCCGCACCGGTCACCCCCGAGCGGCGGAGAGAGAGGAGCCCCGCCGCCAGCCACCGCGAGGGGCTTTGCCCTGGCGGCTGCGGCCGGCGGCGAGGGACGACGCGGGGGCTAGGGGGGGAGTCCTTCTAGGTTTTTTTGAGCTGCCATCACCTTTCAATAGTCATAGTGTTTTCTTGGTACCGGTATAATTCTCCTCATGATGAAGTTTAAATAACTATTACTACCTTTGTCCCAAAATATAAGACGTGAGTACTTTTTAGCTACCCCCCCCCCCCCCCCCTCTCCCCCACCACCACTGGCACTGGTACCGCGTGGCCCCCTGTGGGTTGAGCGCAGGTTGTGCACCACATTCTCGGGTTTTCTAGACCTAGTTAAAATGCAGCATGTCTTCTAGTATTTTAAAACGAAAATAGTTTCATGCCACCGGGGATACATGCCACCCAGGTAGTCACCGTACGATCGAGGAGCTTTGAGATTCGTGTTGGCAGGTTAAGCTAGTGCTTTGATGAAAGACATACAGGAAAACGAGCACTAATCACAGGCAGGTGTCAGTATTTTTTGGACTAGCATTGCAGATAAACGGTGCCAAATAGTCTGACATGATACAACCACTAGACAAATGTTACAGTACTAGTTAGATGCTGAATAAGCCAGAAAGAAACTTAAGATGATACCACTACTCATAAATGCTTATTGCATACTGACAAAGTAGTACCTTTTGTAGGCATGTACAATCGGTTCATATAAAAGGTTGTCAACTTTTTTTGCGTATGCTCTCAACTAAAAAAAATGGAAGCTGGCTACTTTTTTCTAAGGCTTCTTTGGTATATATATGGCACTATATCATTTTGACAAATTACGTTCCAAAGTGACACAACCATTGTCGACATCGACGTACTTTGTACAGAACCATAGTAGGTGTTTTATCATCCTATAAGATACACGAACTGGAAGAGAAATCATTAATATAGCTGAAATTCAAAGCACACACACATGTTTCTTTTAGGTGTACATTTTTTTCTAGGGGTGCTACAAAGTCCAACTAGGCCTTGGGACACATGACGCATTACTAGAAACAAGATTTGCAGTCCAGCAGGCCATATCTAGCAAAGTCCATCAAGGAGGAGGTGTTGCCGGCGATTGCGAAGGCGCCTGACCGCCTCCTCCACTACCTCGATGGCCACGACGGCGGCTGCTCCTCACCCTTGATCCAAAGATACATCTGCACAACTGGAATTGCCAATCCACCTTAGCAATGTCGGAGGAGTACTGCATGAAGCAGGTGTTGTCGAGGATGCAATCCGTCGTCGCCATTCCAATGGCTGCCATCTGCAACGTTAGGAACTTGTATTTAGGACTTGAACACATGGAGCTATTGAAGCTAGGAACCAAAAAGTTTGGGATGCAAAAACCTTTCAGAAAATGGTGTATATTCGATAAGCAGGAGAATCCTTATCCTTACAAAAAATCAGTGAGCGAGTAGGATGTTTGGTACTTTCTTACGTCGTGATATATATATAGATGAGCGATAGCAGCAATATGTACATTGCACAACTGAATGATCCCATTTTACGCAATGAAGCATGCGACAAAAAAGTAGACAAGATGAAAGCTAAACGTTATGTACATGTCTAGAAAAGCTAAATTGTCCATATGTGATCGGCGTACACAAGCACTGCTGTGCAATGCTTCTTTTTTGGATTATTCAGCTAGTAAAAACTTATGTCCAGTGATCATCTGTACAAGCAAACATATATGATCAAAACACTCCGACAACTGACAAGAAATATATCTATTAATGTGTGTTCACTGACCTATCTATGAAAAACAATATGCCTGCCTTTCCCTGGCCCCGATTCTTTTGATCTGACAGCACCATCTGGCCCATGCCAGGAAAGGACAAACCTACTAATCACGTTTCACTATTCATGCACTACTGATTAAGAAGGTAACTATTCGCATGCTGCACATATCTCTAGGAGGGACGAACGGCAGATACCCGGGGGGCAGCTATCCCCCGTGACATCAAATCCACACTCATTTAAAAAACACAATCCAATCCTTGAAAGTATTCTGTATCTTCCTCTTTTATTTGTATTTTACCAATTTCAGTAATATCTTAACCTGACTAGCTTGTGCCAAGCTCTCTTAACTAGTCTTAAAAATCTGGATGTTGGAGCCAATGCAGCGCAGATGTGAATTTGGGTGTGCTGTTATCACTGAGATCTATCGTTCATTTTCCATCTCTACATGCACGCTTCCAATCCCAGAAAGAACCTATCGCTTTGTTTATTTATACTGTTTTTACCCTTCAAACTTTGTGATTTAGGGGTATAGAAGGCCCTGAATCCTCTTCCTTTTTGAAACATTCGAATCATATTTTATTTTACCAGCGCACTTTTTCTGTGAACTCAAAGGAATAAACTTTGTTGCAAGCTTTTAAAACCATTTCGATGACTTAGTGAAATCTCACCAAAGTCGTCTCTTATATTAGCTAGCACCCATACATCTAACTTTTCTCATGATATCTCTATCTGGTAAAGTTTTAAAGGAGTTGGAATGTTCAGTTGTACCTTTCAAATTTCTCTTGTCGGTCTTTCAGCTTTAACTTGTCTCGTGACTGGGAAGGCTCTTGGTCCTTCTAGGTTGCTCAACATTGAGTTGTTTTTCTACCTATTTTGTGTTTCACCACCTTTTATTCATCATTTGTGAAGCTTCATCATTTACTTTAGTATTATTAAGATCACCTTTCTATGGTATGATCATACCTTCTTCATTGGGCTTCCTGTTTTGCATATCGTCTCCGTATGGTTCATGATCATGTTCACCTTAGTGGCTCCAACTGTATCACCAACTTCAGTCTTTTTGTAAGCCCCCATGACCTTAGCAGGAGCAGATTTGGATTTGGTGGTAGGTTTTGGGCATAGTGCTTACCGGAACGAGTAGAAAGCATTCTTAATTTCTTATAGCAAATTAATATTGTCAACACTCTTAATTTTTTTTAAGCTTTCTTCTCTTGTTGGACTTTCTTTTACCTTTTCACCACCATCTTTATCATTTGAATCGTTTCAACTTACAGGTTGGTATCTTACACATGCGGAAAGGTCGCAAAGGTCCGAGGCGCACTTTAAGCCTGAGATTAAATGTATCAGATGACGTAGAGGTGTTCACAAGTGGTATGCATCCTTTCAGTTACTATGAAGCTTCTAGCAAAATGCATATGGATTTGGGGCTCGGTCTGTCTTAACAATGAAATTCTGCTGTCCAGATTTCTGACTCGGCTCTGCAACAGACCGTGCCGAGTAGTTTGATGAAGGTCCCCCCCCCCCCCCCCCCCACACACACACACCCCTACCCCCCTGTCGTTTTACGTGGTTGTGGACGCCATCGTTGGTGGGCCTGATCACTGCGACCGGTTCAGGAAGAACACACCTGCACAGTGAAACGGCACTCATGGAGGAAGGTTGAACCCGAAGAAAATTCTAAGATTAATGCACAGTTTTGCAAAATTGATCTAGGAAGGTTTTTTGTTAGTTTTTTTAAGGATAGAGAGTGGGGAGAGTAGAGGTGCATGTGATCTGCAAACAAGATGTATAGATTGCATGGCTGTGTAGGCCGGCATTTTAAGCTGCGAGAACGGATCTGTGGACAGTTTGTAGTCTGTGTCTGCATGTATCGTAAGCAGAGTCAAGTTCGGTTATTTAGAAGAAAGCATTCTCTTGGAGCGGAGCCCAATTCCTCGCGTTGGACACCTGTTGTGTGAAGTGCATAGTTTGAAGCCGTGTTTACCGAAAAAGGCTTTCGCCCCGCTTTATATATAAAGCAAAGATCATCGACACAACGGTACAAATGCACGCCACCACACACGCACACATCCAAGACAGGATATATAAGTGCTGAGCGCAGCAACACCACCCCTGTCTACGAAGAGATGAAGCCGCATACAACGAACTGTGGACTCCAAGGCGGCGCCTTCAGGAAGGATACGACACTGGAGCGCCGCCGCCCCCCGACCAGAGGGTCAGAGTTTCTCTCTTTCGCCGGTCGCTTTGATCCGGGTTTTTCTCTCTCTCGCTGGTCCCTTTGATCGGCGTCTACTTTTTGGTTTTCCGATATATGATGGATTTGCGTCGCCCGCCGTCGTTCGTCATCTTCAACACGCGTCTACTTCATCGTCTCCGGCTGGATCCGTCGTCGCACGGACTTAACGCACAGCCGTGGCAGCTGCTCGCGTTGTCCTGCGTCCCACGCTACATGTCCTCTGGCTACCTGCTCGAGCGTTGGGCGCTGGCCGATTCTCCGCGTGGCCCCGAGTCCGTGCATGTCGGTTACTGCGCTCCAGCCTCGCGAAGCCAGCGGAGGTGCTGCATCGGCTTGAGCCTTGATCGCCCGTGCATCCCGCATGGCAACGTGTGCCTAGCCTGGCCGGTTGCATGTAGGTGCTTGTGTTGGCACCCGAGATTGCACCTAAGGGCTGCGCATGTCCACCCGCTCCTGCCAAGTCCGGCCCCTAGCGGACAATTCATCTTCACGGCAATCAGATTGATCATCCGAGTGCACGTGATTTATTTTCGCGGACGTCGTCAAGTACAACGCGTCTCTTCGCCGATCGAGAAACGGGTTTCGCCGATCGAGAAACGGGTTGCAGCTGCGTGGTCCCTTTGGACCGCAGCGTCGTCGTCCCGTGGTTCTTCCTGTGGCTGCACCGATCTGCGCCACCGCTGCGTCGCCCCTTCGGGCCATAGTGCCACGGCACGTGATCCCCGACGCCGCCCTGAGGCCGTTCCCATGGTTGCATCACCTCACGCGCTGCCGCTGCGTCGCCCCTTCGGGCCGTAGTGCCGCGGCCTGCGGTCAACCGCCGCACCGACGCCGTCCACTTTAGGCCGTCCCCGAGGCTGCACCGTGTAGAAGTGCATGCTCTAGCCAATGCAACCAAAAGACCGATCTGATGAAAGAGACTAGGCAGCACATTATACGTCAACACTCTCCCTCACGTGTGGCTCCCTCAGGCCTAAACGTGGACCGAAAGTGTGCTGCAATTTAATTGCGCCAGCCGGGTCTTGAACTCAAGACCTCTTGGCTCTGATACCATGTAGAAGTGCATGCTCTAGCCAATGCAACCAAAATACCGATCTGATGGAAGAGACTAGGCAGCACATTATACGTCAACACTACGGCCCGACGGGCGACGCAGCGGCAGGCACGCGATCCCTGCAACCGCCCTGAGGTCTTCCCCGCCGTCGCCCCGACCTGCCCGTCGCCGTTGCGTCGCCCCTTCGGGCCGTAACGCTGCGGCCCGCGGTCCACCGCCGTCCACGCGCGTTGACTTCCACGTGATACGCGCCGCGCCGCCTCCCTTGGCGCGGGAACGTCACCGTCCGCACCGGTCTTCGTCACGCTGTTGGGTTCATTATCGCCTACTTCGAGCACCGACGCCGCGCTCCTTCTCTAGCCGCCGCCGCCGCTGCTCTTCTTCCACGGCTCCATGGCGACTACCTCGACACCGGCGACCCCCGGCTCGAGACTGACCACGGCGTTCTTCGCACGGCTACCTCGACTACGGCTACACCACCTACGCTCTCGGCTACATCGACAACCGGCACAAAGGGCTACCGCCTGCTTGAGCAACCTCGTCGGTTTTCACTCCATCCACGACTCCGCGATGCATCGACCATTACGACTGTGTGGGGGGGGGGGGTCCGTCGGCTTGCCTTCGGATTCTTCTCTAGTCTCACCGTTTGCGTTGCTACCGTTGTGACTGCGGGGGGATGTTGAGTATAAAGATTATTAGGAAGTATATGATAGACTAGGATTTGGTCCTGCCTTGTCTTGTACTCCAAGTAGACCATGTACTCCTATATATATGCCCACGAGGCTCAAGCAATACAATGAACGATTCCACCATATCCCTCTCTCCCTTCTAACGGTTCACATCCTTAATTGCAGAGTGAATGTCGTAGTTTTTGAAAGAGCTGATATGCGTATGCGCAGAACCTGGCAAGTTTGAAATAAAATATTCTTCAGAGCTAAACAGTTTTGGCACCGCCATATTAAATGTTTCTTATTTTCAGTTTATATCTGAAAATTTTCCAGTAGCGTTCCATATCTTGGTAAGTGTGTATCTCATCTTGCAGCAGAGAGCAGACTAGGCCATGCAAGTTGAAGAACAAAGCTCCCTAGGCAGATTTTTAGCCTATTTTCTGGGCAGCGTATACCCAGTCATAGCATCGATGGCTGCTGTTTATGTTTGTGAAGAGAGATGCGTCACGCCTACCCGTTTGGTATCGACATGTCAGGCTCGATTAGGGACCTACCTGGTAAAAACTTAATTCAAAAGTAGTGCAGACACGGTGCACCTGCGGATTTCTTTCCGAAACATCAAGAGTGGGTGCTCTTCAAGAGCTCACAGCTCGAGATCCGCCGATATGCGGGGTAGCAAAACGAGTGATAGAATACCGTGAAGCTGGCTAGCAAAGTCCACCATGCTGGGCCCATCAATCACTCGGCCTTTTAGAGGCAAAACAAATGGGTCAGTGAATAGCCAGTTGTATGATCAGTTCAAGATTAATCAGGCCACCCAAACCAAAGGTAATTGCGTTTCGTTTAGTACCTCACGGGAAGATTAAGAAGATCGGAGCGGGGAAAGCGAGTATATAATTGAAGGGTAGGTGGACGCCTTTGAAACATACTTACGGGTCTATGGGTGACAATTAAGACCCATGGCCTAGGTTAACGGCTCACATGTGATGAGTGCCTTGATCTACCATCTTCTGTTTGTGGGAAAGTGGACGTCGTAATTGGTGATAGAGGGGTATGCGTTTGCGCGGCGTCTGCCAAGTTTTGAATTCAAATTTTGTATATTTTATTTTTTTGGTCTACTCTTGTTTTTATTCCTCGGTGTAAACCTTGTTTTGAAATCTATTGTTTTCTTGTAATGCAAAATTTCATGCTTTGGTAAACTTGCAAAAATTGTTTCATCACGGATTTGCAATATCCAGGAAAATGGGGTCAGTAAATGCTAATTAGATTGGTGCAGGCCCGTCAACAGACCAACTGTCAAAGTGGTGAAGATAGTTCAGAGGCAAGCACAAATACCCGTGCATTGATGCTGCAGCTACGCATCGATGGCCACCGGTTGTCACCGCATGCCGACTAGTTCAGTGGCAACTGTCGGTAGAGTAATTCGCAAAAAAAAAAAAATGTCGGTAGAGTAGTTGGTGTTTTCCTTGTGCTCACGTCCCTACAGCTGCCGCCTCTTCCTCCTGAAAAAAAAAACAGCTAGGGTTTCTGCCTCTCGCCGGCGTCGACGCGGGTCCGCCTCGTCTCCGGTGGCCCTAGGGCCATGGAGGCGCGATGGATCCTGTCAATGGCCAGCGGAAGGGCTTCGTTTTTAGTCGTTCCTTTCAGTTTTGTTAGGGTTTCTGTTCTATTCAGGATGGCGAAACGGCGGCGGCTCCCTGAAGATGAAATAAAGGTCTCTTCGCCTAGACTCTGTTTCAGCGGCGCGTCTAGCATCGTTGGTGGGCGTGTGGAGGCGTCTCCGGCGGATCTATCTTTGGTGGATTTGCTCGGATCTTGTTGGTGTTCGTCTACGTTTGTTTGTCTTCGAATTGGATCCTTCCGTTCTACATTATTCTTCATCTGCGGCAGTTGCTGTTCTGGTGCGCTGGTCCTATGGGGCCTTAGCACGACGACTTACCGACTGTCTACTACAACAAGTTGTGTCCGACTCCGATGATGGAGGGGCGATGACGGCGGCACGCCTTCGGCTCGTTTCAGTGCTTGTAGTCATCGCTAGGTGGCCTACGGATCTAGATGTAATTTTTATTATTTCTGGTTTCGTTGTATTGTCGTGATTGAATATGAATAGATCGAAAGATTTCCTGGAAAAAAACATGTCAGTAGAGTGATTTTTTTTTGTTTCCAAGTAAATCCGGTGAAGCTTGGGCCTCATCAACCACATATATATAGGAACAGCTTGGACGATGATCGACACTTGGGACACATAACTAGTAGTACTAGCTCAGTGAGTGACTGCACACTCTTCATGTATTGCAAGAAGATGCTCACCTCACTGCTCATGGCGGCCCTCCTCTTGTGCTCCTTTGCAACGTCCGCTGGCACATCGCGCTACACTGTTGGCACGAGCGGCGAAGTGAAGGTGCGGAGCGCGGTGGCATTGGCGGCGGAGGGAGCCCATGGTGGCCGCGGAGCTGCAGCGAGGGGAGAGAGGTCGCTGGGGCAGAGGGTGCCGGTGAAGGCGCCCCCTCCGCCGAAGCCCAACAAGCCCGCGAAGGCCAAGCCTCCGCGGCCGCGGCCGCCGGCGCCACCTTCGCCATGCACTCCGGTGGCAGATAGTAGATTTGGTTGATGTCCTGCTTTAGCTTCTACCATGACCCCTCGTGTTTGCGTCGCTGCTGCGGACGTCTTTACGGTCACACGCATATCGTCTTGTACGTGTGTCTTTGTGATCTCTGAATAAAGCCAATAAACTGACAACCCGTCAAGCCACGGTGATTTTCTGAACTGTTGGTCTAGACCCAACGGCTAAACCTCTGTACCATTCATGCTCACACTTCGCCTGTTCTTCAGCACGTCGGCCCTAATACAACCTCCGACCGCGCACCCCTGCTCCGCCGCTCGAAGCGAATTTTAAGATTTAGATCGGGAACGACCAACGCGCGATTAATCACATGCAGCTGGATCGATGCAAAGTCCACGGTAGCAACACAAACCCATGCACGGATGCATTATACGATGTGTTCGTGCATGCAGTTTTTTCTGGTACGCTAACTACATGCAGCTGAATCGACGATGCATGCGCCTCAACGAATCTAGTCTAGAGTATTATATATGTGCACGTATGTTAATGGTACACACATATAAAAGTTTTTACGTGTTTATCGTAGAATTGAAGATAGCGGAGGGAGGGGGGCAACTCTATAAAAATATATAATAGTGTTTAGATCACTAAAGTAGTAATCTAAATGATCTTGCATTTCTTTATGGATGGAGTAGTTACTAGTTTAGGAAGTTTACATAAGACTTTTGTAGACTTTACGTGGATGTAGAATTATTGAGTTTTAATCTAAATTTGAATTAGCATCATCACAAGATGTGACAAATCGCATGTGGTTCAAAGCAGAAGAGAGAGAGAGTCGGGACATATGAGGGCACCAGAAACTCAAATGCAACACCTTCTTCGGCCATAGTGATGAAGACAGGTGACCGGCTGACCGCCCGCCATAGAGGAAGTAGTCGAAGCAGACGAACGGACATCGAAGATGTAGTATGATACTATTAAACTTACACACTTTTCCGGCAAAAATAAAAATAAACTTACACACTTAAATGCAAGCCAAATGTATCTTTGAGATTTTAAAATTTTAACAGGGCAGGTGGGATACCCCACAGTACAATCTCTGGTTCAGATCAATCCTCGCACTACAACCCTTTCTCTGGATTTGGAAGTCAAAGCTTCAAATGAAGTTAAACATATTTGTGCGGCTGCTGATACTAGACAGATTAAATGCATGGAATATACTCCCTGCAAAATAAAACAAAACAAAAATACGCAAAATATGCAACTCCTTTTTTTGTTTCAAAGATCCAATTTAAAAATCTTATAAGGTGAAGTGGCCGTTTGTATTACAAATGATAGGATTGCCAGATAAATGGAATGACTGGATTATGCATACTATTAGAGGGAGAAAGTTGGTGTTAAGGTTAATGAGAACTTGGGAAAATATTTTCCATCACACCAGGATTTGGGCATGAGGCCGCCACGTCTCCGGCATCAGTCATTGTGTTAATGGGCTATATGTACAACTGGGCTCTTAAATCCATCGGTCTTTCTAACGCCGATGGGTCTGAAAATATTGGTTAGCCAATGTAACTGCGTCTAGTTTAGTCCCATGCGGAAACATTGAGAAAATCGGCTTAGGGAAGATGTGTATATAAGTCGAGGGTATGACAACATTGAAAATCACTTGTCTGGATGGGGTCTATGACTGATCAATAAGGCTCATGGCCTAGTTTAACGGCTCACATTGCACTTTGTGAGCGTATTGATCTACCAGCTCCCCTTTTTTCATGGGAGAGTGTATGTCATAGTTTATGACAGAAGGGGGTACGTATTCGCATGGCCCCTACCAAATTTTAAATTCAAAATTTGTGTTGATTTTCCTGTTTCTAGTATTGTTTTGTAACAAAGTTTGTTTTGAATTTAAAATATTTTATTTTCTTAATGCTAACACTCATGGTTTGATAAACTTGCAAAAGAAATTCATTACGGAGTAGTAATAAATACACATATCCAGGAAAATACAGTTAGTGAATGCTAACCGTGCAAGTTGCGAAGATGGTACATTAATGCTGCAGCCAAGCATCGATGGCCACTCGTTATGTTTGTGAAGATACCGTATGCCCACCAGTTCGGTGGCAACATGTCGGTAGAGTGAATGTGTAAATTTTTTGGTTGCAGATAGATCCGGTGGAGCTTGGCCCTCATCAACCACATATATATGCGAACAGCTTCGACGGTGATCGACACTTGACAGATACTCCCTCTGTCCGGAAATACTCGTCGGAGGAATGGATGTATCTACATGTATTTTAGTTCTAGATACATTCATTTTTATGCATTTCTCCGACAAATATTTCCGGACGGAGGGAGTACTTAGCAGTAGCTCAGTAAGTAACTGCACACTTGTCATGTACTGCAAGAAAAACCTCACTTCACCGCTCATGGCGGCCCTCCTCTTGTGCTCTTGTGCAATGTCCGTCAGCTCATCGCGCTACACTGTTGGCACGAGCGGTGAAGTGAAGGTGTGGAGCGCGGCGACATTGGCGGCGGAGGGAGTCCATGGTGGCTGCAGGGCTGCAACGAGGGGAGCGAGGTCGCTGGGGCAGAGGGTGCCGGCGAAGGCGCCCCCTCCACCGAAGCCCAACAAGTCCACGGGGGCGAAGCCTCTGCGGCCGCCGGCGCCACCCCCGCCATGCCCTCCGGTGGCAGATGCTAGGTTCGGATGATGTGCTGCTTTAGCTTTTACGGCGACCCCTCCTGTGTCGTGTCGCTGCTGTGGTGGCCGTCATTGCGGTCACACGGGCATTGCTTTGTGGAGTATGTGTTTCTTTGCGATCTCATAATAAAGTCAGTAAACTGATAACCTGTCAAGCCGCGGTGATTTTCTAAACTGTTTTTTTGTTTTTTTAAAAAAGCGAACTTTAAAATTCAGGTCGGGAACGACCCAACGCGCGATTAACTACGAGGATGCAAAGTCCACGGTAGCAACACAAACCCACGCACGGATGCATTGTTCGATATGTTCGTCCATTCCCTCAAAAAAAAAGAAGATATGTTCGTCCATGCATGCAGTTTTATTTTGTCTGGCGCGCTAACCACATGCAGCTGGATCGATGATGCATGCGCCTCAACGAATATAGAGTTTTCTATATGTGCACGTATGATGCTGCTTCAGGATGAAAGTGGTAAGGATAATTTCCGTCCAAAACCGTTTGTGAATCTGTTTTTATATGATACGGTAAGAGATTTTTCACATCCGACAACAATCCGATTCGAATCCGAGTCCGATTGATAGGATATGATATTGCTAATATACGATGCATTAGGATAATCCATTTTTTCTTGCCGGATAATCCGACCTTTTAATTTTCGAATCCGATTTATAGGTGAATTTGTAAGTATTAAATAACAATACATGAATGTTATCTTTACGTATGAGACGAGACATATGTTTATTAGTGATTTATTTGGATTATTTTAATATCATCTAGTGCTTTATGTGTTCCTAGCGTGTATAAGTATTAAAATTTGCTCATTGTTTATGTTTACTTTTAGTTTGAAGCATTTATATCTTCCTCGTATATGAATATGGTAAATAACCGTTTCCGATCCGACGCCGTTCCGTTACCATACCGTGTCCGAATCCGCATAATCCGCTATTCGAATCCGCATAATCCGGTATTCGAATCCGCATCCGTTCCGCTTCCGAATCCGAAAATAAATATGGAATAGGATATGGTATAAGGATTATCCGTCCGAATCCGATCCGGTTTCACCCCTAATGCTGTTCTTGAGCCGCTAAATTAGGCATTTTTTTTTACTTAAGCTTAATTTAAATTTGCACAAGATATGACAAATCGCATGCTAGCTCATTCGCATGTGGATCAAGGCGCCAAAAGAGAGAGGGTCAGGACATACGTGGGCACCCGAAACTCAGATGCAACGGTATCTTGAGCTGTGTATTAAGACAACGTGGTCGTCCGTCATATAGGGAGTAGTTGAAGCAAGTGAATGGACATCAACGATGTAGTCAAACATGAGTGAGCACTTGCCCCGAGACGCCCTACAAAAACTTTATCGGCCCTTAGAGCATCTACAATCGGACTCCTCAAATCCGTCTCATAAGCCCGGACAGGCCGCCCAGTCGCTCTCCGGTCACGAAATTTGGACCCAGACGAGCCCCTCAAACGTCCGGGCTGACCGGCACCCCCTATATCCAGCCCAAATATGAGGCGGATATGGGGGCGCCTGTCGGGCCCCTTTCTGGGAATAAATCTCAGAAAAGGTCCTAAGTCACACCAGCCCCAAGATCAATATAACTGGTGGACTTCCTTGATACAGATAACCAGTACAAATAATATTACACCGGGTTGAGTCTGAAGGCTCAACAAAATTATTACAAACTCGCCAAATATATGGCAGCGGCGGAATATGACAGTGGTGTGGTGGTGGTACATCTCTGATACAATAACGTAAAGCCAAGCGTCAGAGTGAGGCTTGACTATTTATTGGTGTAGCAGAAGCTCAACGGATGATACAGGTGGTAGACTCCTATCTCACAGGTTGACTGACTGGGACTCCTCTATGCGTCGGGCTCGCTAGCGCAATCCTTCTCCACAAGCTCGTCCTCCTCCAAGTCTGGCCAAGTAAATAGCCAGGGACAAGTCAGTGAGTACGTTGGAATGTACTCGCAAATATTATGAACAAAAGATATAATGGATGCACATGCTCATGCTGAATAAATCCTGGTCATGACATAATTATAAAATGATGCGGAAGTAAATAAAACATGTTAGGCATAACCAGTCTCTTAAGAAAATAAAAGCAAGTGAATGCCACGGGTAGTCTAGCCAGCCCAAGTGACATTTCGAAAAAAAAAAAGAAATGCCGGTCGGGTGTCTACAAGAGTAGTGGCGAGATAAACCGCCTGTTAACTCGAGAGACGCCACAAGAGGTCTTGAAAAGAAATGCCTGTCGGGCGTCAAGTGACGCCACGGTTGGACTTGAAGAGAAATGCCAATCGGGTGTCCATAAGAGTAGTGGCGAGATAAACCGCCTGTTAACTAGAGAGACGCCACGAGAGGTCTTGAAAATAATAGTTGAGTGCCCGGGGTAGTCTAGCCAGCCCCTGAGACACTCAGGAAGAAAATAAAATGGGAGAAACGGTTAGTCCTCAATATTATGCATAGCCATAATAATATTTAGTAAGCATAAAATAATCAAGGTAGCAACAGGGTATCAATAATTATACTGCAAAAATGAGTCAGACACATTTTAATTATTTCCTCCGGAGACCGATACCGGGACCGACACTTGACCCATCCAGCTACGCCCTTTGACCGAGGACACGGCTATTCGAACAGTTTTAACTCTGCAGAGGGTGTACTCTTTACCCACAAGTAAAGGATTTCTTTAGTCAGTACCGTGACACTGACTAATTCCCATTACGGTCTTTGGGTTGAAAACACACCTGACCAGCACACACCAGAATAACTCTCCGGATGCCAGGAATCACCCAAAGCATCGTTCAAGAAAAACTCTGAGACGGAGAGACCAACGTCCTGCATGGGATCACTATTAATACGCACGGATTACAAGGGGTGCCCCCCTCTCAGTCACAACCGGAAACACCCATGCCCCCTGACCCGATGACAGGATTTAGTCCAAGGCCTTTGGAAACCCTCATCGTGGCCCTCTGTACGGTGTGTACCTGGACAGGGGTTAACAACTTACTCAGCCGCACCTTCCTTGCGGAAGGACCCGTGGCAGCACGGTATCCAGCTAGGTGTAACGGAACAAGACTCGATCTAGGCCGACTCAGGAGGTGTTAATTAACATCACCGAAATATTCCACTTAAGTCACATGACACCACCGTGTCAAGCATAAGGGCCCGTGCCCACCGGCACGTCCAAGGCAGGAGACACTCTCTCGTATTCCCACAACTTTACCATGTCAGAAGAATCTGTTGCTTGAGTGATGTGCAAGCTATGAGCAAAAGAGATATGATCATGCATGCAAGTGCTAGTGACATACTACAAATATGGTGCAATATCAACCGATGCAACATGCAAATGCAAATGCAAATGCAATCACCATATCCCAAGTTCAATAATGCTTGCCTTGTCCAAAGTAGTCAGGTGAAAACCCTTCAAAATTCTGGGCAAAGTTTCCCTCTTCTTTTTCTGAAAATTCAAAATCAACTCAAATTTAAAATTTCGGTAACAGTACAAAAAGTTGTCCCAAAACATTTTTAAATAAATACTAAAAAAACTAGAGAGAAAAATAAGAATTTCAAAAAAAAGTTCTACTCAAACGGAGTTGTGGTTTAAAAGTTATTAAACTTTCAAAACCAGGGGTTTTTCTATAAAAAGCCAGTCCCTGTGCGTTTATAAAGAAAACGCTTCGGGCCGAAATATTCTTCTCAGCGTGGAAGGCGTAAAAGTCGAGATTACGCCTTCGTTTTTAGACAGAAAAAATGAAAAGAAAAAGCGCGAGGTGGGGTCCACCCGTCAGGTTCACACATTTGAACCTGCGCGCGGAAACAGAGAAGAGACGGCGTTCGCCGGCAGTGATCGCCGGGGTCTTGGAAGGCGGCGATGGTCGGAACATGACCAGGGAGGAGTGCCGCGTCGAAGGGAGGTGGTGGTGGTCGCCGGGAAGCACCTGAACGCCGGCGAGGTCGACGGTGGCAGACGGTGGTTCAGTGGCGTTGGGAACTCGTCGGAGAGAGCTCGGGGAGTGGAATTGAAGCGGGGAGTCGATGATTTGGTGGAATATAAGACTACTGGCAAGATTTGAGCAGTTGAGGTGGAGTAATGACGATGAACGGATCGGTGACAGTGGCGGCGGAGCGGTGATCGGAGGGGAAGAAGAAGACCTCCTCGAGGTCGGGCGAGTGGTGTAGGGGCGATTGGAAGGTGGTGGAGGAGGCGATGGGTGAGAAGAACGGGGCTCGGGGGCCTTTATATAGGCGATCCCGAGGCGGTCCGGCGGGATTCGGATCACGCCGGAGTTATGATGGTCGGCGAGGTCGGTTTGGGCGGTGGTCGTGGTCGGTGAGTGTCAGTGAGGGTGGAGGAAGCTGCCCGAAGCGTCAGCGCGGACGAGTTCAAGCTCGGGTGCCTTATCCACGGCGAGGTCGGTGTACGGGTGCGGCGGACGTGCCCGTCTCCGGCGACTGCCGGATGGGGTCCAGAGGTTTGGTCAGTGCGCGGAGCTGCGGAGGAAAGCGATGCGTGGAGAGGGAAGTAGGTTAGCAGGGTACGGTGCAGTGAATGAGGCCGGTGACGCGAGCTGATCTGCTCGGCCTGCCGTGACCGAGCGTGGTGGCCGTTGCACCGGCCAGCCTCCGGCCTGTTGACGGCGAGGGGCTGACGAGGAGGCCCCACGGCTGCACATTTAAGGCGAGGGAAGGCGTGGAGGAGAAGAGGATGGATGGAGTGCAGTGCACGGCTCGATCACTCCCTGTCCCCTGAAGATTCAGTTAACTGAATCTTATTCAGCTATGAACAGTGCACATACACTCATATGATCCCATGGCAGAGAGTGCTAGGGATTTTTTTGATTTTTGAGGATTTTTGTGGTGATGTGTTGATGCATATGAGAGGGCCTGGAAAGTTTGGGAATTTTTGGAGCATTTAAAAATATGTTTGGATCAGAAATATTAAATATGGTCCTAATTTGAATTGAGTGGAATTTGAAAATTTTGAACTGTGGCACCCCATGTTTTTGGAAAAATGGGTTGTGGGTACCATATATTTGCTGGGATAATTTTAGTGGAGGTGGCATCCTTGTAGAAATGGTGGTTCCTTTGTAAACCATAGAAATGATGGAATATATGAATTCCAACTTTGGAATTTATTTGCGTGGTGAAAAATATTTTTGTGGGGTGGGAAAGAGCTGGATTCTGTCCTAGATGAGGTGAGTGACTTGTGGGATAAATTTTGGAGTGGAAGAAAATTTGTTGGATGGATTTTAGTAGGGCTAAAAGGAGGTGAAAGGGTTATTTCCTTTGAAAAAAATTTAACTATCCCCAAAACTTTTCTTGCTAAAATAAATTGTTTGAAAAAAACCCAAAGTAATTATCCACATAATATTAAACTCTTCAACCAGAATATATAAAGAAGATTAGAACCCAAATAAAATTTGAAAAGGTTTTCAAATTGAAGAAAGGTGATATGACCAAAAATGATTTTCAAAACTTTTATTTTTAAAGGAAAGATTTCAAATATTCGGAAAAATATTTTTGGGTTGTTACAGCGCCCGGGCACACCCGTCACGTCGGACCCGACAACCCGACCCCACCCTAAATTGCACCAAATCCCCCTCCCCTCGAGCTGCCGTATCCATTTGCTCTCTCCTCTGTTCTTTCTCCTCCGTGCCGTCCGGCTCGCAGCTCCGCTGCCGCGCCCGCTTAGCAGCCGTTCCAGGCTCTCCGCCGCCAGCTCTAGAAGTGCACCCCCGTGCTCGCCGCGGGGGACATTGTCGCCAGCCCGGACGCCACCGTGGTACGTCCGACACCAAATGCGCATGACACGGAGAAGTTGTTGGCTATTGAAGAGGCAAGGGGGTTTCCAGGAATGCTCGGATCAATTGATTGCATGCATTGGCAATGGAAAAACTGCCCCAAAGGTCTGCGGGGAATGTACCAAGGTCACACCAGAGAGGCCACCATCATACTAGAAGCGGTGGCATCACACGACTTATGGATCTGGCATGCTTTCTTTGGAATGCCCGGTTCTCACAACGATATCAACGTGCTTCAACGATCTCCTGTGTTCAGGAGGCTTTGCAATGGGGAATCACTGCCGTGCAACTACACTGTCAATGGCCGGGACTACAACATGGGGTACTATCTTGCCGATGGTATCTATCGTCAGTGGGCGGCGTTTGTGAAGACCATATCCGAGCCACGTGGCAATAAACAGAGCCACTATGCAACAATGCAGGAAGCGGCTAGGAAGGACGTTGAGAGAGCATTTGGTGTGCTTCAGGCTCATTGGGGAATTGTGCGGAGTGCTGCAATGATGTGGGAATCAGAAACTTTGTGGCAGCTGATGACATGTTGTGTTATTCTGCACAATATGATTGTCGAGGATGAGGGTGATGGTGTAGCCCAAACCCATGATTTCGAAGCACCCGGAGAACAAGTTGAAATCCCAGAAGATCAAGATGCGACTTAGCTTATAAACTTTCTGCAGATGCATCAGATTCTTTGAAATCAGTAGGTGCACACACAGCTACTCAATGGTCTTGTGGAGCACATGTGGATCCACAATGGCAACCAAGGAGTCAATGCTTGAGTTTGGCACTTCAAATAAATTTTATGTAAACACTATGTATGCTTGATACCAACATTTGTTATTTACGTGCGACATTGTGGTGCATGATCGACGTGTATGTATTTGCATGGATTTGAGAGTCCGGATTTGAGATATGTGAATGCATGGAAGGAAATATGAGGGCCTGTCCGGATGCGCCCGCGGGCGTGCCCGGACGCGTCCGCGAGCGTTTGAGGGGCCGGATTTGCCAAGTCCAGTTGTAGATGCTCTTACCCGGTGCAACTGACTGTACCTAGTCGTTTCTGAATGGACATCAATGGAAGTCTGATGTCCAGATTTCTGACTCGTCTCTGCAACTGACCGTACATATTCGTTTGATGAAGGTATTTTAACTTTCCCCACTTTAATGTTTTGACATGATTGTAGGTGCCATCTGCAAGTTTTGATCCGGGCTGCTGAATTGCACGCCTCCTCTCTTCTCATGTTTCATATATATAGTCATGTACAAGGGAATCAACTTGAGTTATAAGTCAGGTCGGAAACATACCAACGTGAGGAATATTTGGAAATCTATCTACAACAGTCGATCGTCCACAAGCAGGACTCTCTAACACGCCCCCGCAGTCTGAACTTGGGAGAGAAGCGACCTGAAGACTGGACTAAAACTCAAGAAATAATGCAGTTAGTGATGACCCACAATATAGGGGATCTATCGTAGTCCTTTCGTCGAACCCAACGAGGAGCAGAAGGAAATGACAAGCGGTTTTCAGCAAGGTGTTATCTGCAAGCACTGAAATTATTGGTAACAGATAGTTTTGTGATAAGATAATTCGTAATGAGTAACAAGTAACAAGAGTAACTAAAGTGCAGCAAGGTGGCCCAATTCTTTTTGTAGCAAAGGACAAGCCTGGACAAACTCTTATATAAAGCAAAGTGCTCCCGAGGACACATGGGAATTACTGTCAAGCTAGTTTTCATCATGCTCATATGATTCGCGTTCGTTACTTTGATAATTTGATATGTGGGTGGATCGGTGCTTGGGTGTTGTCTTTCCTTGGACAGGCCTCCCACTTATGATTAACCCCTCTCGCAAGCATCCGCAACTATGAAAGAAGAATTAAGATAAATCTAACCATAGCATGAAACATATGGATCAAAATCAACCCCTTACGAAGCAGCACATAAACTAGGGTTTAAGCTTCTGTCACTCTAGCAAGCCATCATCTACTTATTACTTCCCACTTCCTTGCCCTAGGCCCAAATCATGGTGAAGTGTCATGTAGTCGACGTTCACATAACACCACTAGAGGAAAGACGACATACATCTCATCAAAATATCGAACGAATACCAAATTCACATGATTACTTATAACAAGACTTCTCCCATGTCCTCGGGAACAAACGTAACTACTCACAAAGCATATTCATGTTCATAATCAGAGGTGTATTAATTATCATTAAGGATCTGAACATATGATGTTCCACCGAATAAACCAACTAGCATCAACTACAAGGAGTAATCAACACTACTAGCAACCCACAGGTACCAATCTGAGGCTTTGAGACAAAGATTGAATACAAGAGATGAACTAGGGTTTGATAGGAGATGGTGCTGGTGAAGATGTTGATGGAGATTGACCCCCTCTCGATGAGAGGATCGTTGGTGATGACGATGGCTTCGATTTCCCCCTCCCGGAGGGAAGTTTCCCTGGCAGAACAGCTCCGCCGAAGCCCTAGATTGGTTCTGCCCAAGTTCCGCCTCGAGACGGCGACGCTTCGTCTCGAAAGCTTCCTTATGATTTTTTCCAGGTAAAAACCCTTCATATAGCAGAAGATGGGCACCGGGGGCCTGCCAGGTGGACGACAAGGCAGGAGGGCACGCCTAGGGGGGTAGGGCGCGCCCCCCCACCCTTGTGGTTGCCTGGTGGGTCCCCTCTGGTGCTTTCTTCGCCCAATTTTTTTATTAATTCCAAAATGATTTTCCGTAAAGTTTTAGGACTTTTGGAGTTGTGCAACATAGGTCTCTAATATTTGCTCCTTTTCCAGCCCAGATTTCCAGCTGCCAGCATTCTCCCTCTTCATGTAAACCTTGTAAAATAAGAGAGAAAAGGCATAAGTATTGTGCTATAATGTGCAATAACATCCCATAATGCAATAAATATCAATATAAAAGCATGATGCAAAATGGACTAATCAACTCCCCCAAGCTTAGACCTCGCTTGTCCTCAAGCGAAATTCGAAATCAAAAAATATGTCCACATGTTTAGAGATAGAGGTGTCGATAAAATAAAATACGGACATGAGGGCATCATGATCATCTTTAGAACAACAACATATATTTTCATGTAAATTCTTATGCTAAAGTAACAACTCGTTCACATGGTAAAGTATGAATCAAAAACTTCATTGAAAACTAACAAACTATGATCTCAATCATTGAAGCAATTGCAATTTATCATGACATCGGAAAGAGTCAATTTAAAAGCTTTTTAGCAAGTCCACATACTCAACTATCATTTAGTCTTTCACAATTGCTAACACTCACGCGATACTTATGGGTTCAAAGCCTTAGTCGGACATAGAGAAAGATAGGGGCTTATAGTTTCGCCTCCCAACCTTTTACCTCAAGGGTAATGTCAACAATAATACTTTATGATAACCTACATCCGAGTGGATATATATATATATATATATATATATATATATATATATATATATATATATATATATATATATATCTGGATCTTTCTCCAACACATAGTGCTTGCCAAAAGGAAAAAAGTGTAAAAAGGAAAGGTGCAGATCACCATGACACTTGTATAAGGGTAGAAGATAAAAGTAAAAGATAGGCCCTTCGCAGAGGGAAGTAGAGGTTGTCATGCGCTTTTATGGTTGGATGCACAAAATCTTAATGCAAAAGAACATCACTTTATATTGCTGCTTGTGATAAAGAACTTTATTATGCAGCCCGTCGCTTTTATTTCTTCCATATCACAAGTTCATATAAAGCTTATTTTCTCCACACTAATAGATCATACATATTTAGAGGGCAATTTTTATTGCTTGCACCGGTGACAACTTACTTGAAGGATCTTACTCAAGCCATAGGTAGGTATGGTGGACTCTCATGGCAAAACTGGTTTAAGGGATGTTTGGAAGCACAAGTAGTATCTCTATTTGGTGCAAAGGATTTGGCTAGCATAAGAGGGAAAAGCAAGCTCAACATGTTGGAGGATCCATAACAATATAACTTCTATTCGGATATAAGAAAACATAACCCATTATGTTGTCTTCCTTGTCCAACATCAACTTTTTAGCATGTCATCTTTTAATGAGTGCTCACAATTACAAAAGATGTCCAAGATAGTATATTTATATGTGAAACCTCTCTTTCTTTATTACTTCCTATTAATTACAACAATGACCAAAACTATGTTTGTCAACTCTCAACAAATTTTATTCATCACACTCTCTATATGTGAAGTCATCACTCTCCATAAGATCATTATATGATCTTTTTATTTCTTTTTCATTCTTTCTCTTATTTTATTCCCTCAAGATCATAGCAAGAAAGCAAAGCCCACAACTCAAAACTACTCTTTATTATATAACTCTCGGACTCGATTACATAGAGGGAACATAAAGCAAAACTCAAAGCTAGATCATACTAAAAACTTTATTCTACTAAACCAGGATATAACCAAAAGGATCGAACTAATAAAAATGATAGAAGTAAAGGTGTGATGGTGATACGATACCGGGGCACCTCCCCCAAGCTTGGCAGTTGCCAAGGGGAGTGCCCATACCCATGTATTTAGATCTCTTTCTTCGGAGGTGGTGATGATGGAGTTGTTGATGAAGTAGGCTTGCCATCCATCTTCCAGGGCATAGTCTCACCATCATAGAAGGATGAACGAGTCTCCAGGATCCTCAAATATGCAGCCAAACTCATCCTCTTAAATCTGTATTCATACTCACAGTTTTGGTTTTGCAGGTCATAGATCTGGGCTTGGAGATGCTCGATTTTCTCATGAAGCTTGAAGATGGCCTCCCCATTGTTCTTGGCATCCAGCTTGTGACCATTGGTAAATTCAGCGATCATCATGTGATTGGAGTTGAGTCCACGTTCCACCATCCCTTAGCACTTGAAGACTTGTTGCTCCATTGCTTCGAGCCTTGTCTCCACGCTCCCGGTCTTCTTCGGCCCTTCAACATCGCGGATGTGCAGCACCCCCTCACGCATCTCAATGGTTTGAGGGTGTTGCAGCACCTTCGCAAGGTAAGGATTGATGACCTTCTCAAAAAGCTTGTCCTTGGGGGCGCTTGGAGACGTCATGGCGATCTAGATCTGTCAGAAAAACAACTCGAAACAAGAACAGAGGATTTTGTCGTGGTACGGTAGTCAAAACCCTCGGGAGATTATATAATGAATTTTTACCGACCAAAAGAAGTATTGTGCAAGAAAACAGTGTCAGGAGGGCACACGAGGTGGCGGCAAGGTACAGGGGCGCGCCCAGGGGGGTAGGGCGCGCCCCCTGCCTTGCCACTTCCTCGTGCACTCTTCGGACTACTTTTAATTTTCCAAAAAATTTAAATATTGCAAAACAGAGAAAAATTGCCATTGGAAACGTTTTGGAGTCGGTTTACTTACCGTACCACATACCTATTCATTTTCGGAGTTTGAAGCGTTCTGGAAAGTATCCCTTATGTACTCCTCCGGTGTTATGGTATTAATAATATTTGTCTCAACATTTATGGGATTACCTGAAATATAATGTTTGATTCTTTGACCGTTTACCACCTTCGGGTTAGTTCCCTCGACGTTGTTGATTTTGATGGCACCGGAACGATAGACCTCCTTGATAATATAAGGACCTTCGCATTTACAGAGAAGCTTTCCTGTAAAAAATCTTAAACGAGAGTTGTATAGCAAAACATGATCACCTACATTAAGCTCATGCTTTTGTATCCTTTTGTCATGCCATCTTTTAACTTTTTCTTTAAACAACTTGGCATTCTCATAGGCTTGAGTTCTCCATTCATCAAGTGAACTTATGTCAAATAACTTCTTCTCACCGGCAAGTTTGAAATCATAGTTGAGCTCTTTGCCCAATAAGCTTTATGTTCTAGTTCGAGAGGTAAGTGACATGCTTTTCCATAAACCATTTTTGGAGACATACCCATAGGGTTTTTATAAGAAGTTCTATAAGCCCATAATGCATCATCAAGTTTCTTAGACCAATTCTTTCTAGATCTATTAATAGTCTTTTGCAAAATCAATTTAACCTCTCTATTGCTCAATTCTACTTGACCACTAGACTGAGGATGATATGGAGATCCAATTCTATGGTTGACATCATATTTAGCAAGCAATTTACGGAAAGCACCATGAATAAAATGTGAACCACCATCAGTCATTAAATATCTAAGAACTCCAAACCTCGAAAAAATAACTTCTTTAAGCATCTTAATAGAAGTGTTATGATCATCACTACTAGTTGGAATAGCTTCTAACCACTTAGTAACGTAATCAACAGCAACTAAAATATGTGTATACCCATTAGAGGAAGGAAAAGGCCCCATATAATCAAAGCCCCAAACATCAAATGGTTCAATAACAAGTGAATAGATCATAGGCATTTCCTGACGTCTACTAATATTGCCAATTCTCTGGCATTCATCACAAGACAAGACAAACTTACGAGCATCCTTGAAGAGAGTAGGCCAATAAAAACCAGATTGTAATACCTTGTGCGCAGTTCTATCTCCAGCGCGGTGTCCTCTGTAGGCCTTGGAGTGACACTTGCGTAGGATCTATTCCTGTTCATGCTCAGGTACACAATGTCTAATAACACCATCTACTCCTTCCTTATAAAGGTGTGGGTCATCCCAGAAGTAATGTCTTAAATCATAGAAAAACTTTTTCTTTTGCAGGTATGTGAAACTAGGTGGTATAAATTTAGCAACAATATAATTAGCATAATCAGCATACCATGGAGTATTACGAGAAGCATTTATGACAGCTAATTGCTCATCGGGAAAGCTATCATCAATAGGCAGTGGGTCATCAAGAACATTTTCTAACCTAGACAAGTTGTCTACAACGGGGTTCACAACTCCCTTTCTGTCAATAATATGCAAATCAAATTCTTGCAGCAAGAGAACCCATCTAATAAGTCTAGGTTTAGCATCTTTCTTTTCCATAAGATATTTAATAGCAGCATGATCAGTATGGACAGTTACTTTCGAATCAACAATATAAGATCTGAACTTATCACAAGCAAAAACAACTGCTAAAAATTCTTTTTCAGTAGTAGCATAATTTCTCTGGGCACTGTCTAGAGTTTTACTAGCATAATGAATAACATTCAACTTCTTATCAACTCTTTGTCCTAGAACAGCACCAACAGCATAATCACTAGCATCACACATAATTTCAAAGGGTAGATTCCAATCAGGTGGTTGAACAATAGGTGCAGAAATCAAGGCTTTCTTAAGTATTTCAAATGCTTCTACACAATCATCATAAAAAACAAAAGGAACATATTTTTGCAAGAGATTAGTGAGAGGCCTAGAAATTTTAGAGAAGTCTTTAATAAACCTCCTATAGAAACCAACATGACCAAGGAAACTTCTTATACCTTTGATATCATTCGGGCACGACATCTTTTCAATAGCATCTACGTTAGCTTTATCAACTTCAGTACCTCTTTCGGAAATTTTATGCCCCAAGACAATACCTTCATTAACCATAAAGTGGCACTTCTCCCAATTCAAGACAAGATTAGTTTCTTCACATCTCTGCAAAACTCGATCAAGGTTGCTTAAGCAATCATCAAAAGAAGTTCCGTAAACGGAGAAATCATCCATGAAAACCTCAACAATCTTTTCACAAAAGTCAGAGAATATAGCAGTGATACATCTTTGAAAGGTAGCAGGTGCATTGCATAAACCAAAAGTCATACGTCTATAAGCAAAGGCACCAAAAGGACATGTAAAAGTAGTCTTTTCTTGATCCTCTTTTGACACAGGTATTTGAGAAAAACCAGAATAACCATCTAGAAAGCAAAAATGTGTATGTTTGGACAGTCTTTCTAGCATTTGATCAATAAAAGGTAGAGGGTAATGATCTTTTCTAGTAGCTTTGTTTAATTTGCAAAAATCAATTACCATTCTATAACCTGTAACAATTCTTTGAGGGATCAATTCATTCTTATCATTAGGAACAACAGTAATACCTCCCTTCTTAGGGACACAATGAACGGGACTCACCCATCTACTATCAGCAATAGGATAAATTATACCTGCCTCCAGAAGCTTTAATATTTCATTTCTTGCCACTTCCTTCATCTTAGGATTTAACCATCATTGATGATCAACAACTGGTTTAGTGTCAGGCTCCATATTAATTTTGTGCTGACATAGAGTGGGACTAATGCCCTTAAGATCATCAAGAGTATATCCAATAGAGGCACGGTGCTTCTTTAGAGTTTTCAATAATCTCTTTTCTTCATGCTCTGAAAGGTTAGCACTAATAGTAACAGGATATATCTTCTTTTCATCAAGATAAGCATATTTCAAAGTATCAGGTATTTGTTTAAGCTCAAACACGGGATCGCCCTTGGGTGAAGGAGGATCCCCAAGAATCTCAACAGGCAAATTGTGTTTCAAAACAGGCCCTTGATTAAAGAATATTTCAGATAATTCCTTTCTTTCATTCATGAACATATCATTTTCATGGTCTAGCAAATATTGTTCTAAAGGATCAGTAGGAGGCACAACAATAGAAGCAAGACCAATGATTTCCTCCTTACTAGGCAATTCTTTATCATGGGGTTGTCTAGGAAATTTAGAGAAATTAAAATCATGAGACACATCCCCAAAACTTACAGTAACAATTTCTTTCTCACAGTTTATCTTAGCATTAACAGTGTTCAAGAAAGGTCTACCAAATATAATGGGACAAAAATCATCTTGTGGGGAACCAAAAACAAGAAAATCAGTAGGGTAGTTTATTTTCCCACACAATACTTCAACATCTCTAACAATCCCAATTGGTTATATAGTATCTCTGTTGGCAAGCTTAATAGTAACATCAATATCTTCTATCTCAGCAGGTGCAATATCATTCATAATTTCTTGATGTAAGGTAAAAGGAATTGCACTCACACTAGCACCAACATCACATAAGCCATGATAACAATGATCTCTTATTTTAACAGAAACAACAGGCATGCCAACAACAGGTCTATGTTTATCTTTAATATCGGGTTTAGCAATTCTACCAGCTTCATCACAGAAATAAATAACATGCCCATCAATATTATCAACCAAGAGATCTTTAACCATAGCAATACTAGGTTCAACTTTAATTTGTTCAGGGGGTGTAGGTGTTCTAGTATAACTCTTACGAACCACAGTTGAAGCTTTAGCATGTTCCTTTATTCTAACATGGAAATGTGGTTTCTCAATATAAGCAGTAGGAACAACAGGATCAATGTTATAAGTAATAGTTTCTTCTTCAACTTTAATAGGTTCTACTACTTTTACTTCAATGAGAGGATGATATTTAAACCACTTCTCTTTAGGGAGATCAACATGAGTAGCAAATGATTCACAGAAAGAAGCTACTATATCAGAGTCAAGTCCATATTTAGTGCTAAATTCATCAAAAGCATCGGTATCCATAAAAGATTTAACACAATCAAACTTAAGGTTTATACCTGACTCATTACCTACGTCGAGTTCCTAATCATCAGAGTTGCGTTTAATTATTTCCAATAAATCCCATTTGAATTCAATAGTCTTCTTCATAAAAGAACCAGTGCAAGAAGTATCGAGCATGGATTGATCATTACGAGAAAGCCGAGCATAAAAATTCTGAATAATAATTTCTCTTGAGAGCTCATGACTGGGGCATGAATATAACATTGACTTAAGCCTCCCCCAAGCTTGAGCGATACTTTCTCCTTCACGAGGCCAAAAATTATATATATAATTCTGATCACGATGAACCAGATGCATAGGATAAAACTTCTGATGAAATTCAATTTCAATAGGTTGTAGTTCCAAGATCCAATATCATCACATAGGCTATACCATGTCAATGCCTTTCCCTTCAAAAATAAAGGGAAGACCTTCTTCTTGACATCATTGATACGTCTCCAATGTATCTATAATTTTTGATTGGTCCATGCTGTTATATTATCATTCTTGGATGTTTTACAATCATTTTATAATCATTTTATATCATTTTTTGGTACTAACCTATTGACATAGTGCCCCGTGCCAGTTGCTATTTTCTGCTTGTTTTTTACATCGCAGGAAATCAATACCAAACGGAGTGCAAACGCAGCGAAACTTTTTGTGGATTTTTCTGGACCAGAAGACACCGTATGGGCCAAGAAAGTACCAGAGGGGTGCTCCGAGGGGAGCACAACCCACCAGGGCACGCCTGGGGGCCCAGGCGCACCCAGGTGGGCTGTGCCCACCTCGATGGCCTCCCGCACCGCCTCTTTGCTCTATAAATACCCCAATATTCCAGAAACCCTAGGGGTGTCGACAAAAATCAATTCTAGCCGCCGCAAGTTCCAGAAACACCAGATCCAATCTAGACACCATCACGGAGGGGTTCATCATGTCCATTGGTGCCTCTCCGATGCTGCGTGAGTAGTTCTTTGTAGACCTACGGGTCCGTAGTTAGTAGTTAGATGGCTTCCTCTCTCTCTCTTGATTCTCAATACAATGGTCTCTTGGAGATCCATATGATGTAAGTCTTTTTGTGGTGTGTTTGTTGGGATCCGATGAACTTTGAGTTTACGATCAGATCTATGTTTTTATCCATGGAAGTTATTTGAGTCTTCTTTGATCTCTTATATGCATGATTGATTATAGCCTCGTATTTCTTATCCGATATTTGGGTTTTGTTTGGCCAACTTGATCTATTTATCTTGCAATGGGAAGAGGTGCTTTGTGATGGGTTCGATCTTACGGTGCTTGATCCCAGTGACAGAAGGGGAAACGACACGTATGTATCATTGCTATTAAGGATAACAAGATGGGGTCTATTTCTACATAAATAGATCTTGTCTACATCATGTCATCGTTCTTATTGCATTACTCTGTTTTCCCATGAACTTAATACACTAGATGTATGCTGGATAGCGGTCGATGTGTGGAGTAATAGTAGTAGATGCAGGCAGGAGTCGGTCTACTAATCTTGGACGTGATGCCTATATTGTAGGATATATGCCCTAGAGGCAATAATAAATGTTATTGATTATCTCCCTGTTCATAATTATGTTTATGTTCCATGCTATAACTGCCATGGTTCTCGAGTCTGCAATAACCACGAGGCTCGGAGGAAGACTCATATGCATGTGTGGAATAATAAACGGTAAGAAGTATTCCTAGTCTGGCCTCTAAGACTAGCTCAAGTGTTGCATGATGGTTCTGTTTTCCTGATCATGGGCATGTCTATGCCAGGAATTTTGAGGGCACAATGTTAAGAGAACATTTGTGTTGAATCGACCCGGATTGATGTTATGCTATGAGATTCATTCGTCAAAAGTTAATGGTAAATAACACAGAGATGGTTAACGTTTGCATGATTGCTTAGACCATGAGACTATCGAGTTTCTTCATGCTTGCTTCATGAACTTTGGAGTTTGTTAAACGTTATCCGTAAATGGGTGGCTATTACGGCGGCTTACAGGTTCATGGAAAAGCATGTCAAGTAACTTGATAGCTCAAGATTGGGATTTGCTCCTCCGACGATGGAGAGATATCTCTGGGCCCTCTCGGTGTTACTGTATCCATCATCGTCTGGCCAGACATTTTGTGATTTGATCACGGGGATGCCGGAACACGGGAACGAGAAAAGAGAACAATACCGGTAACGAGGTAACTGGCATAGTGGACAAGTTGTTGATCCACAGGAATGCCAACATGTCTCACCTCGGGTATTTGTAACATACCGCGAAGCAACAGGAATAGCACACGGCAACTGGAGGTTCACTCGAATATTCATTCGTGTGGGTATAGGGGTCAATATGGGTGTCCACGGCTCCGATGTTGATCACTGATCGGAAGGGGTTCCGGGTCATGTCTATACTTCACCGAACCTATAGGGTCACACGCTTAAGGGTCATCTATCTGTTGAATACTAGACAGGGAGTCTGAGAGAAAATCACCGAAAAAGTTTCGAACACCAGAAAAGTTTCGGACAGCGGAAAAGTTCCACAGAGAGAGGTCATCGGATGAGTTTCGGTGAAACCGAAAAGTTGTTTCAGGATATACTATTAAGTCAAATTGGTTTTGGCACATGCCTGATAATTCTTGGAGGGTGCCAGAATCATTTTGGAAACTTTTGGGAATTTTTTGGGATAAAAACCGGAAATGTTCCGGAGCTGCCGGAGCCACTTCAGATGCTTTTCGCAGATGAAAATCACTAAACCAGAATTGTTTCAGAATGCGTTGAAAATTATTTTAGTGCGTACTGGAAATGTTCTGAGCCCACATAAATATTTTCAGTTCGAACGGACGCTGAAAAATGTTGTCGTGAATAGTGAAAGTGCTTTTTGGATTACTTTATGGAAAGCCATTATTTTCGGCTTTATCCCAAGATATTTTGGGGTGACATGGATGGATGAGAGCCCCCTTGGGGTGTGGCCGGCCACATGTGGAGCTCCTCCTTGGAGCTCCACTTGTCCTTTGGCTTGCCCCTTTTGCCCCTGGAAAGTGTTTCCTTCATGGGCATTTTTGGTATTTTTGAATACCTATCCTACCCCTTGGTTTTCCTATATAAGGAGGTGAGGGGGCTGCCCAAACCTTCATCCCTTCTCACATACACATGCCGTGCAATGATCTGGCTTCTCTCTCCCTCCCAGCGAAATAGTTTCGTAGAGCCGAAAGGCTGTCTGGGTTCCGATGGGAACTAGTTCTGGACGGCGAAGCCCTGCCGGATAGATGACACCGTATGTGTGCAACCCCGTAGAGAGGTCGTAGTTTCGATCCTTTTGCTCGAGGGGCTGTTTTGAGAGTGCCTCCCGAAGGGCTGTCCAAGTTCTGTGAGTCCTCCCGAAGGGCTGTCCGCGACACCGTCCGAGGGACTGTCTGACCGCCTCCCGGAGGGCTGTCCATGGGGCGGATGAGGGTATACATCCTCGCAGTTGGGAGGTTGTAAATCCTAGCTGCAGGGATCTGCACCACTGATCGTCATCGACTCTACTTCCGCTGCGCTACGAGTCGGTAACGAAAAAGATCAAACCTTGTATGCAGTCTCCATAGTGGTCCTGGGCTGGTGCGTAGGTCGGAAATTTTTTGTTTTCTGCTGCGTTTCCCTATAGTGGCATCATGAGCCATGCTTTGCGTAGATGCAGGTTGCGATCTAGAATACATAGAGATGTATGGGTGTTGCACAATATAATTAGGTAGTAGATGAGTTATATTACTGAAAATTATTTATGCGGGTAGCAGATGAAATATGTTACCCGATGTTCCTGTTGCTTCCCTTGAATTTGCATAATCTTGATCTTGATGGCATGGTGGAATCTCACAAAGTTCTGGCATTCCGCGATCCTTTCATGCTGCTCCTGAGTATGCTGATTGACAGATCAACCAAGTGCTAACAGTTCTTTGGGTTCCACCATAGTTAAAGAAAGATGGATGTTTCGCAGACGAAAGGGTAATGCAGATATGATCTGCACGGGGGTCATGCGTATGACGAAGTTTAGTATGGGGTTTGAGATTTTATTATCTCGTGCTTCATACACCCCGCAAAGTTAATCTAGCGACTTGAATTATCATACTTGATGACGGACGTTGGTAGCTTCGGTTTGTTTCGAAACCTTAGAAGCCACGAAAAACAAGTTTTTGCATGAACCGATTAGAGGCGTCTAACTTGGTTTTGCAGGATGGTTTGCATGTGCATGTGATGTGGTATAACAGTGCTGATAATAATTTGATTATGTATGAGATGACTATATAATGTAAATTGATTAACATGACCTGCGTGTCATGATTCGGCATGATGGCTGGAGCCATATGATTGTCACTTTAATGACCTGCGTGTCAACCTTAAGTAAGGCACTTATTTTATTAGCTATAGAGATAGCAATATTATCTGGTGCATCGACAAGGTGGTGGCAATCTTCGCGAAGGTGAACACCGACGCGAATGCCGAAGATGAAGAAATGAAAGACTTCTCCGTCAGAAAGGGCTATACCATATCATGCTATTATGAATTGCCTAAGATGTTTATCCCTTTGATGCACCTTTTTTGATTACGCGGTAGTCGCTTTTTATTAGGGTGATCTCTCACAAAAATTTCAAAGTAGTTAGTGTTCACCCAAGTGTAGCACCGTTTGAAATTCGTATCTTTTCGGGGTGTGCCATGTACACATGAGCACGAACGAATTGAGAGGAATGAGGCGGGTGAGGTCAGACCTCGCAGCAAGATCACTTGGTTGCCTTTGACATTCAGGCAGGAGAGTCCTGAGCTTAGAACACGCCCATCGAAAGATGAACAAGAACCATATAGAGATGTGATCGGCAAGTTGGCCTACCGATTGAAATTCGCGTCATCAGTGATGAACCCGTCAATGGCGTCGAATTGAAATGCGGATCTTGAATCACTCACAATCAATTTTGAGAGATATTGAATTGAGTGGGAGCGCATTGTAGAATTAACTTGTTTAATTCTCAGTGCAATTAATTATGAACACTGTCTAAGTGTTTTTTGCATAACAGTTGTAGAAGAATGGCTCGCATTTCCACCTTCCCTATTAAAATTGAATAGCTGTTAAATTTCTGGTTACAACTTTATGATTGGTAACGTAATGTGAGGATTGTACTCAAGAGTGATGAGAAGGACTTTGTCCTATTGCATGCTTTCGGTATCCTCCCGCAAATGCTATGGATGATGTGACTCTCGTCCTTCGATCCAAAAGCTAGAATTCCGTTACGCTCAAGTGCAAAATGTTTGCTTCCATGAGACCCGAACTTCGAAAGTTTGGGATAGCTATGTGATATTCATGGAACTGAAAATTGTTTTCAAATACAAACAAAGCAATGTTTGTTTGCAAAGGATTAGTAAAGTGTTTACTGGGCATTTGAATGTTAGGAGAGGGATCCAGAAGAACGCATGTCATGTCATGATGGTGAATAAAACAACCACTTAAAGAGAAAGGGAATGTCCAAAAGGGTGTTAGTGAGACTTTCACCCTTAGGACGTCCAGGGCTAAACGCCACTCTTAAGTTGGGTGCTTCTTCTGAGAGTAGGAGAAATACTAAAAGTTAAACTATTAGAAGTATAAAGGCAGAAAGAAAGAAGACTGGAATATCCAGCTCATGTATGAATGTCATACAAGTTTTTGATGTATAGAAGGCTGGTCAAAGATATAGTTCTTGGGAATTATGGTTAAACATGTTAATCATTAATTCTTGGGTATTGTGAGTTAATCACAAAGATACCCGCTCGATTGCATTCTGTTGCGAATCGATGTAAGAGCTACTATGGCCTAAAAAGACTAGCCAGGAATGAGGTTTTAATACGTGCTGGGAACATAGTAAAAGTTACTATACCTTCCATCGGTGTATTACCTATGTATTTTCTTACATAATTCATTTTAGAGCTTTACACACTCTAGCCCTTTGCATAAGGTATCTTGCAAGAAGGTTGTAAGAGAACTTTTGATGTTCAGTATTATGAATAAACATAAGGGCCATACTTTCATTATGAATGAGATGTATGTTATGAATAATGATATTAATATATTACCTCTGTGTTTACTTTCATAATTCATTTTAGAGTTTCTTACACTCTAGCCCATTGCACAATGTTTATTGCAAAAGGGTTGTTCATAAAAGAACAATTGTTGTTCAGTATTATGAATAACATGAAGGGCCATGCTTCCATCCAAGACGGGATGTATGTTATGAATATTGATGGTAAAATGATACATCCATAACACTGACACTAAATGTTGCAAGACTAAGAGAATACCACACATGTGTGGCACTGCATTTGGTCACATTGGAGAAACCCACATGGCAAAATTCCATTATGATGGATTTTGAAGTCGTTTGATTTTGAATCATGTGACACTTGCAACTTTCCTCTGAAAAGTGAAGTGACTGAAATACCATTCACAGGCCATAAGGAACGAGCAACAAACTTATTGGTGATCATACATTTTGATGTGTGTAGTTCAATAAATGTTGTTGCAAGTAGTGGATTTATCTATCTTCAGAAATGACTCAAGTAGATATATGGATATTTGCTTGATGAGACGTAAGTCTGGGTCTTTTGAAATCATTCGAAAGGTTTTCAAGAATGAAGTAGAAGTTATTGTAACAAGAAAATTATGTTTCTGCAATTTGATTGCAGAAAGGAATATTTGAGTTACAAGTTTAGCGAATGTCTGATGAGTTGTGAAAAGAGTTTCATAACTTACACCTCCAGGAACACCACTATGAGTGGAATGTCTGTGAAGATGTAATCAAACCATTTATGACATGGTAAGATCAAAGATGACATAAATAAATTTTCCATTATCACTTTTAAAGAGTAATGCTTTAGAGACTGCGGCTTTTACACTGAAAACAGCTCCATCAGGTCTGTTGAAATGACGGCATGGTATGGTATGCCCAACCATGTTATATCTTTTCTTAACATTTGGAATATGGGGCTTGTGTAAAAGTTTACAAACCTATTCCAAATCAGACAAGTGCTACTTTGTAAGTTATCCCAAGTCATTGGGTATTCCCCCACCACTATACCGAGGCAAAGGATTTTGCCAGAAAACGGTATGCTTTTAAAGAGAATAGTTCTTGCAAAAGGGTGAGTGGGAGGACAGTGCAACTCGACGAGATAACAAGTATCTTCGTCATCAGGTCAAAGGAAAGGAACCTTGGAAGTGATTCCAGAGTTTCCTACTGCGACTGATACGGAAGCCTCTACATGAGATGTATGGACTTCGGTCGAACTTGCAGCTGAACAACGTAGGCAAAGCTCGTGCAAACCTCTCAGGTGCGCAAACAAGATATTGTTGTTAGACAACAGTATACCTACGATACACAAGGAAGCGTTGATGGGCCCTGACTCCGGAATTGGCTAAATTCCAATATAATCCGAGATAGTTTCCATAAATGATTCAAGATTTAAATCTTGATAAACCCTCCGAAAGACTTGGAGTCTAACGGATTGTAATGGGACTATAAACTAATACGGAAAAAAATGTTTTATCCATTAAGCTCGACTTGTTGCAATAACAAGTTCAAGGAGTTGACTACAATGAGATTGTCTCACCGTAGCAATGCTTAAAGTCGGTTCGGGTTAAACTAGCAATTAATACATATTTCAAAAATGAGATATGAAACATGGATGACAAAAGAATTTCCATGAAATGGAAATACAACCTAGGACTTGTATGTAATACAATCCAAAGTATTTTGTCGGTCCAGAGGATGCTAGTAAGTATGCTAGCTTCAGAGTTCCAGCAATGGACAGAAGAGAGCAAAATGGAGTTGGAATCTTCGTTTTTGATGGAATGGTCAAAGGGGTTTGACTTCATCAATGGGTAATGAAGATGCTTGTGGTTTCAAGAAAGTAAGTGGGAGCATAATAATATTTCTGAAAACCTTGTGTGCTTGACACATTGTTAATTGGAAATAAATTTCTTGACACGAATTAGGACTTCATTTGAAAATAGTTTTTCGATGAAGTGCTTGGTCTAAATAGCCTTGATATTAGGCATAATGATCTATGGAGATAGATTTACCTAATGGGGCTGAGCAAAAATACATATTGACAAGATGCTAAAACCGTTTAGCACTAAGAACGACAAGGAGTGATTCTTGCCGAAGTCACATGGAAAGAGTTTTTGCAAGAATCGGTGTCCCAAAACACTAATGAGCAAAATACATGATGGAGATTCCACACACTCCTGTGTTTGGATTAATCATGTATTCCATGGTATGTAAAACTACCAGATATGTCCAATACTCCCAAGCTGTTGTGAGTATAGATACCAAAGTGATCAAAAGTACTGATCATGGGACAACAGTGAAAAGGGGTCATTGAGTACTAAAGTAGCACCGATGACATGTTTTCTCGCAAGTGGAGATCATGAAGAGTTCGTTGTAAAAGGTTACATCGATACAGTCTTCATCATTTCTCCATGCGATTTTTGATTTAAATTGAGGGTTTTGTGTAACACACAATATGGTGGCACAGTTAGTTGGAAATTGTTCCAAACAAGTTACTGTGGCGAATTCTATAACAGAGGCGAAGTATGTTGCCATTTTCGAAGCGACAAAGAAGAAGATGTTGAATCATATAGTTCATTCATGAACTTAGTATGGTTCCAAGATGGATTTGGTCAATGGGACACTATTGTAGATAGTTGCTCCATAGCTCAGTCTGAGGAATCAAGGTTCGACCTATGATTCACATATATACAAAGCCAAGTCCACACAAAATATGAATTTTGTGAAAGCGTAATAACGCGAGGATATGCAGAGATACACACGGAGCTGAAGTTGTCAGATCCGATGGACATTAGGCTATACCACATGCGAAGCAATTTTTACACCGATATGTCATAGGTGTAAAGTGCATTAGCATTAACTAGATTATTGACTCTAGTGCAAGTGGGAGTCTGTAGGAGATATGCCCTAGAGGCAATAATAAATGTTATTGATTATCTCCCTGTTCATAATTATGTTTATGTTCCATGCTATAACTGCTATGGTTCTCGAGTCTGCAATAACCACGAGGCTCGGAGGAAGACTCATATGCACGTGTGGAATAATAAATGGTAAGAAGTATTCCTAGTCTGGCCTCTAAGACTAGCTCAAGTGTTGCATGATGGTTCTGTTTTCCTGATCATGGGCATGTCTATGCCAGCAATTTTGAGGGCACAATGTTAAGAGAACATTTGTGTTGAATCGACCCAGATTGATGTTATGCTATGAGATTCATTCATCAGAAGTTAATGGTAAATAACACAGAGATGGTTAACATTTGCATGATTCCTTAGACCATGAGAGTATTGAGTTTCTTCATGCTTGCTTCATGAACTTTGGAGTTTGTTAAACGTCATCCGTAAATGGGTGGCTATTACGGCGGCTTACGGGTTCATGGAAAAGTATGTCAAGTAACTTGATAGATCAAGATTGCGATTTGCACCTCCGACGATGGAGAGATATCTCTGGGCCCTCTCGGTGTTACCGTATCCATCATCGTCTGGCCAGACATTTTGTGATTTGATCACGGGGATGCCGGAACACGGGAACGAGAAAAGAGAACAATACCGGTAACGAGGTAACTGGCATAGTGGACAAGTTGTTGATCCACAGGAATGCCAACATGTCTCACCTCGGGTATTTGTAACATACCGCGAAGCAACAGGAATAGCACACGGCAACTGGAGGTTCACTCGAATATTCATTCGTGTGGGTATAGGGGTCAATATGGGTGTCCATGGCTCCGATGTTGATCATTGATGGGAAGGGGTTCCGGGTCATGTCTATACTTCACCGAACCTATAGGGTCACACGCTTAATGGTCATCTATCTGCTGAATACTAGACAGGGAGTCTGAGAGAAAATCACCGAAAATGTTTCGGACACCGGAAAAGTTTCGGACAGCGGAAAAGTTCCGCAGAGAGAGGTCATCTGATGAGTTTCGGTGAAACCGAAAAGTTGTATTGGGATATACTATTAAATCAAATTGGTTTCGGCACATGCCTGATAATTCTTGGAGGGTGCCAGAATCATTCTGGAAACTTCTAGGAATTTTCCGGGATAAAAACCGTAAATGTTCCGGAGCTGCCGGAGCCACTTCAGATGCTTTTCGTAGATGAAAATCACTAAACCGGAATTGTTTCAGAACGCGTTGAAAATTATTTTAGTGGGTACTGGAAATGTTCTGAGCCCACATAAATATTTTCAGTTCGAACAGACGCTGAAAAATGTTGTCGTGAATAGTGAAAGTACTTTTTGGATAACTTTATGGAAAGCCATTATTTTGGGCTTTGTCCCAAGATATTTTGGGGTGACATGGATGGATGAGAGCCTCCTTGGGGGGGCCCTCTTGGGGTGTGTCCGGCCACAAGTGGAGCTCCTCCTTGGAGCTCCACTTATCCTTTGGCTTGCCTCTTTTTCCCCTGGAAAGTGTTTCCTTCATGGGCATCTTTGGTATTTTTGAATACCTATCCTACCCCTTGGTTTTCCTATATAAGGAGGTGACGGGGCTGCCCAAACCTTCATCCCTTCTCACATACACATGCCATGCAATGATCTGGCTTCTCTCTCCCTCCCAGCGAAATAGTTTCGTAGAGCCGAAAGGCTGTCTGGGTTCCGGTGGGAACTAGTTCTAGACAACGAAGCCCTGCCGGATAGATGACACCGTATGTGTGCAACCCCGTAGAGAGGTCGTAGTTTCGATCCTTTCGCCCGAGGGGATGTTTTGAGAGTGCCTCCCAAAGGGCTGTCCAAGTGACGGTCCGAGTTCTGTGAGTCCTCCCGAAGGGCTGTCCGCGACACCGTCCGAGGGACTGTCCGACCGCCTCCCGGAGGGCTGTCCGTGGGGTGGATGAGGGTATACATCCTCGCGGTTGGGACGTCGTAAATCCTAGCTGCGGGGATCTGCACCACCGATCGTCATCGACTCTACTTCCGCTGCGCTACGAGTCGGTAACGAAAAAGATCAAACCTTGTATGCAGTATCCATAGTGGTCCTGGGCTGGTGTGTAGGTCGGAAATTTTTTGTTTCCTGCTGTGTTTCCCTACATATATAATGATCATTGCTTCGATATCGTCATGATTATTTGAGTTCTATCAATTGCCCAACAGTAATTGTTTTCCCACCGTTTGCTATTTTTCTCGAGAGAAGCCACTAGAGAATCCTACGGCCCCCGGGTCTCTTCTTTAATATATTTGCCTTCGCGGTCTATTTTCCTTTGCTTTTATTTTCAGTTCTATTGAACTAAAAATACAAAAATACCTTGCTGCACTTTATTTTATTTGCGCTCCATTTATCCTATCTATTACAACTTTATCCCGTCTCCTCGCCAATTTCGGGCACCGTTACCTGAAAGGGATTGACAACCCCTTTAACACGTCGGGTTGCGAGTATTTGTTATTTGTGTGCAGGGGTTGTTTACGTTGTGTTGCGTGGTTCTCCTACTGGTTCGATAACCTTGGTCCCATCACTGAGGGATATACCTACCGTCGCTGTGCTACATCATCCCTTCCTCTTTGGGGAAATACCGACGTAGTTCTAGCAGACATCAAAAGGAATTTTTGGCGCCGTTGCCGGGGAGGATCATCAACATCAACCAGGTTCCTAATCACAAATCTCATCTCCTCGCAATTTACATTATTTACCATTTGCCTCTCGTTTTCCTCTCCCTCACCTCATAAAAATTTGCCGTTTTACTCGCCGTCTTTTTCGTTTGCCTTTTTCTTGTTCGATCTTTTGTTTGCTTGTGTTGCCATGTGCCTTCGATATGCTTGCATCTTCACTTGCTAAAAATCTATTGATATGGATCCCCATCCACTTGCTAATCTTTTTAAAAGATCCAATCATGATGAACCAATTGCTACTGACTTGAGTTCACTAGATTATCTCTATGAAATTTTGCTTGAAATTCATGAATCTGAAAAATGTGAAATCGATGATATGATTCATGATAGCTCCTTGAATGAAAAGCATGATTGCAATGATGAATTCTATTAATGTCAATTGTGTTAGTGATATGCAAAACCCCATGCTTGGGGATGCTAATTTTGATATGTCCACTACTTATTGCAATGATCATGATTGGGGTGATTCTTCTTATGACCTTGAAAATTTATTTAAGCCTCATGATGAATATGTTTGTGATAATATTGAAAGTGGGTTAGGAAGAATGTCAACTTTAGGTAATAGTGACCCCATTACTTTGGAGAGTGTTCAATCTTATGAAATTTTTGATAGAAGTGGGTTTGGAGAGGTCATGACTTTAGTTAATGTTAATCCCACTATTTTGGAAGAGTGTCAACTTCGCATGCATGTGGATCGTGGTGAGAATATGTTATGTGATAGCTATATTATTGAATTTTCTTATGATCCTACATGTAATTATTATAAGAGAGGAAAATATGGTTGTAGAATTTTTCATGTTACTAAATTACCTCTCTTCATGTTGAGATTGCTATCGTCTCTTTCTTCTTCCTTGCATATGCTAGTTTTTGTTTGCCTTGATAATTTGTTTGCTTATAAAATTCCTATGCATAGGAAGTATGTTAGACTTAAATGTGTTTGTCACATATTTTATGATGCTCTCTTTGTGTTTCAATTATTAACTTTCATGTGAGCATCAATAAAATTATGCCTAGCTAGGGGCGTAAAACGATAGCGCTCGTTGGGAGGCAACCCAACTTGTATCTTTTTGCTTTTTGGTTTTCTTGATGTTTTCAATAAACTACACAATTATGCCTCTCATTAGATGTGTTTTTGTGGTTTAAATTAGTGTTTGTGCCAAGCAAGGCCTTTGGGATGATTTGGGTGAGAGTTGATTTGATCTTGCTGAAAAACAGAAACTTTTACGCTCATGAAATTATTTTTCATTTTTATCATAAGAGTGCTTTTTAGTTGATTCTTTTTGAAGAAGATTAAAAAACAAATTTCTCACGTCGTCCTAATTTATCAGAATTTGTGGAGTTACAGAAGTATTCAAAGTAGTCAGATTGCTACAGACTGTTCTGTTTTTGACAGATTCTGTTTTCTTTGCGTTGTGTGCTTGTTTTGATGATTCTATGGATTTCTTTGAAGAGTTTTCGCCATAGAAAATTTGGAATACAGTATATATAATGCAAAAATAAAATATGAATGGGTTTGCAAACTGTACTTATAGTAGTGGTTTGCTTTCTTATACTAACGGATCTCACGAAGGTTTTGTTGAGTTTTGTATGATTGAAGTTTTCAAGTTTTGGGTGAGATTACGATGGATGAAGGAATAAGGATTAGCAAAAGGCTAAGCTTGGGGATTCCCGAGGCACCCCAAGGTAATATTCAAGAAGTAGCAAGCAACTAAGCTTGGGGATGCCCCCGAGTGGCATCCCCTCTTTCTTCTAACAACCATCGGTATTTTACTTGGAACTATATTTTTATTCGTCACATATTATGAGTTTTGCTTGGAGCGTCTTGTATGATATGAGTCTTTGCTTGTTTTGCTTTGTGTTTTAAGTCTTGAATCCTTGCTGGACACACCTTTTTGAGAGAGCAAAAAAAAATTATGCTATGCTTGCTCCTATGCTTCACTTAAATTTTTAGAGCTTTGGAATTGCTCTGGTGCTTCACTTATATCTTTTTGAGCACGGTGTGCTTTGTTATTTTTTAAGAAATTCTCTCTTGCTTCACTTAGATTATTTTGAGAGAAAGAAATATTATGCTCATGTTCTTCACTTATATTTGTTTGAGCTTATTAAAAGCAACATATGATACTAGTCCCAAAGTGATAGATATCCAAGGAGGATATAATAAAAACTTTGATGAAGATCATTGGACAAAATAAACTTGGTTCTTAGTAATGGTTTTGAGATATGATGATGTGATATGTGAGTCATGTTGATGAGTAATTATGCTTTAGTAAGAATATTGGTGTTAAGGTTTGTGATTCCCTATGCAAGCATGAAAGTCAATAGTTATGCAATGAAATTATATCCTACTTGTGGTGCATTATTCGGTGTTACTTATGCTTGATGCTCGGGTATGAGATTTTTCATTTCTTGGTTGGACGCTTCTCAATCTTTTTGCTAGCCTTCATTTCGCACTAAGTATGATCGCTACTTGTGCATCCAAAACCCTTTAAACCAGTTTTGCCATATGAGTCCACTATACCTACCTATATGCGGTATTTTCATGCCGTTCTAAGAAAATTTGCATGTGCCATCTCTAATTTTCAAAATAAATTTCTCTTTTGTGTGCTCATACTGCTCGCGAGACGGTGAGGGGTGGCCGGTGTTTTCCATGCTAGATGTGTTATTCTCACGATGAGTGTTTATTCACTTGTCATTGCACAAGAGTACGGCAAAGGTATTAGGGATGCCCAGTCCCGAAATGAAAAATAAATTTACTTTATGTTGTCAAATAATAAATTCCTTGGAAAGTGTTGGTATGGAGGGCACCCATGGATACGGTTAGCCATGGAAAGTGAAAGTATGGTGGAAAAAGGAATAAACTTTATTTTCTGTTTGGGAACCGCCTATGATATATCTAGCATGGAAAGTTTTGGGAACTCTAAGTCGTTTTCGTTGGTGGGAAAAGTATGCCTCCCAAAATGTTTTTATCTCTCAATTTTTGCTTTGAACTCTGGCACCTCTACAAATCCCTACTTCTTTCTGCGAAGGGCCTTTCTTTTACTTTATGCAATTTTTATTTTGAATTTGAGTCTCCATCTTCTCTTATAAAGCATCAACTAAGTGGCACTATGATCGTATTTGAGCATTGGGTGTAGCTAATATTCGAGGGTGTTTCATGAATGGATCAATGATTGAGCATAATGGGCTAGGGATAACTTGCTTTAGTGTTGATATTTTGAAAGACATGGTTGCTTGTTGATATGCTTGAGTATTAAAATCTTCATGTCAAAACTAGACTATTGCTTGGAACCATATAAAAGTCCAAATATCCATGCTACAAAGAAAAGATTATGTGATGAACATGTTAGGCAGCATTCCACATTAAAAATTCTGTTTTCATCATTTACCTACGCGAGGACGAGCAGGAATTAAGCTTGGGGATGCTGATACGTCTCCAACGTATCTATAATTTTTGATTGTTCCATGCTGTTATATTATCATTCTTGGATGTTTTACAATCATTTTATATCAGTTTTTGGTACTAACCTATTGACATAGTGCCCAGTGCCAGTTGCTGTTTTCTGCTTGTTTTTTACATCGTAGGAAATCAATACCAAACGGAGTCCAAACGCAGCGAAACTTTTTGTGGATTTTTTTTGGACCAGAAGACACCGTATGGGCCAAGAAAGTACCAGAGGCGTGCTTCGAGGGGAGCACAAGCCACTAGGAAGCGCCTGGGGACCCAGGCATGCCCAGGTGGGTTGTGCCCACCTCGGTGGCCTCCCGCACCGTCTCTTTGCTCTATAAATACCCCAATATACCAGAAACCCTAGGGGTGTCGACGAAAATCAATTCCAGCCGCCGCAAGTTCCAGAAACACCAGATCCAATCTAGACACCATCACGGAGGGGTTCATCATGTCCATTGGTGCCTCTGCGATGATGCGTGAGTAGTTCTTTTTAGACCTACGGGTCCGTAGTTAGTAGCTAGATGGCTTCCTCTCTCTCTCTCTCATGATTCTCAATACAATGGTCTCTTGGAGATCCATATGATGTAAGTCTTTTTGCGGTGTGTTTGTTGGGATCCGATGGACTTTGAGTTTATGATCAGATCTATGTTTTTATCCATGAAAGTTATTTGAGTCTTCTTTGATCTCTTATATGCATGATTGATTATAGCCTCGTATTTCTTCTCCGATATTTGGGTTTTCTTTGGCCAACTTGATCTATTTATCTTGCAATGGGAAGAGGTGCTTTGTGATGGGTTTGATCTTACGGTGCTTGATCCCAGTGAGAGAAGGGGAAACGACACGTATGTATCGTTGCTATTAAGGATAACAAGAAGGGGTCTATTTCTACATAAATAGATCTTGTCTACATCATGTCATCGTTCTTATTGCATTACTCCGTTTTCCCATGAACTTAATACACTAGATGCATGCTGGATAGCGGTCGATGTGTGGAGTAATAGTAGTAGATGCAGGCAGGAGTCGGTCTACTAATCTTGGACGTGATGCCTATATAATGATCATTGCCTGGATATCGTCATGGTTATTTGAAGTTCTATCAATTGCCCAACAGTAATTGTTTTCCCACCGTTTGCTATTTTTCTCGAGAGAAGCCACTAGTGAAACCTCCGGCCCCCGGGTCTCTTCTTTAATATATTTGCCTTTGCGATCTATTTTCCTTTGCTTTTATTTTCAGTTCTATTAAACCAAAAATACAAAAATACCTTGCTGCATTTTATTTTATTTGCGCTCCATTTATCCTATCTCTTACAACTTTATCCCGTCTCCTCGCCAATTTCTGGCACCGTTACCCGAAAGGGATTGACAACCCCTTTAACACGTCGGGTTGCGAGTATTTGTTATTTGTGTGCAGGGGCTGTTTATGTTGTGTTGCGTGGTTCTCCTACTGGTTCAATAACCTTGGTCTCATCACTGAGGGAAATACCTACCGTCGCTATGCTGCATCATCCCTTCCTCTTTGGCGAAATACTGACGTAGTTCTAGCAGACATCAAAAGGAATTTCTGGCGGTGTTGCCGGGGAGGATCATCAACATCAACCAGGTTCCTAATCACAAATCTCATCTCCTCGCAATTTACATTATTTGCCATTTGCCTCTTGTTTTCCTCTCCCCCACCTCACAAAAATTTGTCGTTTTACTCGCCGTCTTTTTCGTTTACCTTTTTCTCGTTCAACCTTTTGTTTGCTTGTGTTGCCATGTGCCTTCTATATGCTTGCATCTTCGCTTGCTAAAAATCTATTGATATGGATCCCCATCCACTTGCTAATCTTTTTAAAAGATCCAATCATGATGAACCAATTGCTAGTGACTTGAGTGCACTAGATTATCTCTATGAAGTTTTGCTTGAAATTCATGAATCTGAAAAATGTGAAATTGATGATGTGATTCATGATAGATCCTTGAATGAAAAGCATGATTGCAATGATGTTATTATAAATTCTATTAATGTCAATTGTGTTAGTGATATGCAAAACCTCAAGCTTGGGGATGCTAATTTTGATATGTCCACTACTTATTGCAATGATCATGATTGGGGTGATTCTTCCTATGACCTTGAAAATTTATTTAAGCCTCATGATCTATCGTAGTCCTTTCGATAAGTAAGAGTGTCGAATCCAATGAGGAGCAGAAGGAAATGACAAGCGGTTTTCAACAAGGTGTTATCTGCAAGCACTGAAATTATCGGTAACAGATAGTTTTGTGATAAGATAATTCGTAACGAGTAACAAGTAACAAGAGTAACTAAAGTGCAGCAAGGTGGCACAATCCTTTTTGTAGCAAAGGACAAGCCTGGATGAACTCTTATATAAAGCAAAGTGCTCCCAAGGACACATGGGGATTACTGTGAAGCTAGTTTTCATCATGCTCATATGATTCGCGTTCGTTACTTTGATAATTTGATATGTGGGTGGATCGGTGCTTGGGTGATGTCCTTACTTGGAAAAGCCTCCCACTTATGATTAACCCCTCTCGCAAGCATCCGCAACTACGAAAGAAGAATTAATATAAATCTAACCATAGCATGAAACATATGGATCCAAATCAGCCCCTTACGAAGCAACACATAAACTAGGGTTTAAGCTTCTGTCACTCTAGCAACCCATCATCTACTTATTACTTCCCAATGCCTTCCCCTAGGCCCAAATCATGGTTAAGTGTCATGTAGTCGACGTTCACATAACACCACTAGAGGAAAGACAACATACATCTCATCAAAATATCGAATGAATACCAAATTCACATGATTACTTATAACAAGACTTCTCCCATGTCCTCAGTAACAAACGTAGCTACTCACAAAGCATATTCATGTTCATAATCAGAGGAGTATTAATTATCATTAAGGATATGAACATAAGATCTTCCACCGAATAAACCAACTAGCATCAACTACAAGGAGTAATCAACACTACTAGCAACCCATAGGTACCAATCTGAGGTTTTGAGACAAAGATTGAATACAAGAGATGAACTAGGGTTTGAGAGGAGATGCTGCTGGTGAAGATGTTGATAGAGATTGACCCCCTCTCGATGAGAGGATCGTTGGTGATGATGATGGCTTCGATTTCCCCCTCTGGGAGGGAAGTTTCCCCGGCAAAACAGCTCCGCCAGAGCCCTAGATTGGTTCTGCCCAAGTTCCGCCTCGAGACGGCGGCGCTTCGTCCCGAAAGCTTCCTTATGATTTTTCAGGTAAAACCCTTCATATAGCAGAAGATGGGCACCGGGGGCCTGCCAGGTGGACGACAAGGCAGGGGGGCGTGCCCCCCACCCTTGTGGTTGCCTGGTGGGTCCCCTCTGGTGCTTTCTTCGCCCAATTTTTTATTAATTCCAAAATGATTCTCCGTAAAGTTTCAGGACTTTTGGAGCTGTGCAGAATAGGTCTCTAATATTTGCTCCTTTTCCAGCCCAGAATTCCAGCTGCCGGCATTCTCCCTCTTCATGTAAACCTTGTAAAATAAGAGAGAAAAGGCATAAGTATTGTGCTATAATGTGCAATAACAACCCATAATGCAATAAATATCAATATAAAAGCATGATGCAAAATGGGACGTATCAGTCGGTAGGCCTTTTGTGAATATATCTGCATACTGCGATGAAGATGGAACATGCAGAACTTGGACGGCGCTTATAACAACCTTCTCACGCATGAAATGAATGTCGAGCTCGATGTGTTTGGTCCATCGATGTTGTACTGGATTGTGAACAAGATAAACAACACTAACATTACACAGAACACAATGGTGGCACTGGTGACGGGTCGATGAAGCTCCTGTAATAACTGACGAACCCAACAGGACTCGGCCACGGCAGTAGCAACAGCGCGGTACTCGACCTCTGATAACCCACAAGTATAGGGGATCGCAACAATTTTCGAGGGTAGAGTATTCAACCCAAATTTATTGATTCGACACAATGGGAGCCAAAGAATATTCTCAAGTATTAGCAGCTGAGTTGTCAATTCAACCACACATGAAAGACTTAATATCTGTAGCAAAATATTTAGCAGCAAAGTAGTATGGAAGTAACGGTAACTGTGGCAAAAGTAACAGTAACAGTTTTGTAGCAATCGTAACAGTGGCAACGGCAAAGTAACTAAGCAAAGATCAATATGAAACGAGCTCGTAGGCAATGGATCAATGATGGATAATTATGTCGGATGGCATTCATCATGCAACAGTTATAACCTAGGGTGATACAGAACTAGCTCCAATTCATCAATATAATGTAGGCATGTATTCCGAATATAGTCATACGTGCTTATGGAAAAGAACTTGCATGACATCTTTTGTCCTACCCTCCCGTGGCAGCGGGGTCCTAATGGAAACTAAGGGATATTAAGGCCTCCTTTTAATAGAGAACCAAACCAAAGCCTTAGCACTTACTGAATACATGAACTCCTCAAACTACGGTCATCACCGGGAAGTGTCCCGACTATTGTCACTCCGGGGTTGCCGGATCATAACACGTAGTAGGTGACTACAACTTGCAAGATCGAATCAAGAACACAAATATATTCATGGAAACATAAAGGGTTCAGATCTGAATTCATGGCTCTCGGGCCCTAGTGACAAGCATTAAGCCTAGCAAAGTCATAGCAACATCAATCCCAGAACATAGTGGATACTAGGGATCAAACCCTAACAAAACTAACTCGATTACATGGTAAATCTCATCCAACCCATCACCGTCCAGCAAGCCTAGTATGGAATTACTCACGCACGGCGGTGAGCATCATGAAATTGGTGATGGAGGATGGTTGATGATGACGACGGCGACGGATTCCCCTCTCCGGAGCCCCGAACGGACTCCAGATCTGCCCTCCCGATGAAGAACAGGAGGCGGCGGCGGCGGCTTCGTATCGTAAAACATGATGAATCCTTCTCTCTGATTTTTTTTCTCCCCGAACGTGAATATATGGAGTTGGAGTTGAGGTTGGTGGAGGTCCAAGGGACCCACAAGGCAGGGGGCACGCCCTCCACCCTTGTGGACAGCTGGTGGGTCCCCCTCTATTTATTCTTTTGCCAATATTTTTTATTTATTCCAAAAATATTCTTCGTGAAGTTTCAAGTCATTCCGAGAACTTTTATTTCTGCGCAAAAATAACACCATGGCAATTCTGCTGAAAACAGTGTCAATCCGGGTTAGTTCCATTCAAATCATGCAAATTAGAGTCCAAAACAAGGGCAAACAAGTTTGAAAAAGTAGATACGATGGAGACGTATTAGCCTCCACGCTCGATCGTGAAACGGTGTTCTGATGCCGAGAAGACCATGAGATCAGATTATCACCAAAAAACATCCCAAACCCGGAAGTGGAGCGTCTGTGTCAGGGCAACCTGCCCAATCGGCATCTGAATAGGCAATGAGGTTATGAGAGGAAGAGGCATGAAGTGTCAAGCCAAGGTCAAGTGTGTCTTTGAGGTACCGAAGAATACGTTTAATGAGAGGTAGATGAGGTTCGCGAGGATCATGCATGTGATGGCACACTTGTTGAACTGCATAGGCTATGTCTGGTCGAGTGAGAGTGGCATATTGAAGTGCACTGGCAAGACTACGATATAAAGAAGGATCATGAACAGGAGAACCAACGGTTGATGAAAGTTTGGCTTTAGTGTCAATTGGGCTAGAAACAGGGTTACAATCGCTCATGCCAGCTCGGGAGAGAATATCGAGGAAATACTATCGTTGGGAGAGATGTAGGCTACTAGGTGTGCTAGAAACAGAAATGCCGAGGAAGTGATGAAGAGGTCCAAGATCTTTCATAGCAAATTCGTTAGCAAAGGAAGTGATAATGGATGTAAGAGTAGAAGGAGAGGAAGCAGTAAGTATGATGTCATCGACATATAGAAGTAAGTATGCAGTGGTGTGCTCCTTATGAAGAATGAACAAGGAAGCATCAGACTTGGACTCAATGAAGCCAATAGAGCGAGCATAGCTGGCAAACCTCTGAAACCAAGCTCGAGGGCTTGCTTAAGACCATACAAGGACTTATGCAAGCGACAAACATGGTGAGGGTAGCGAGGATCATTGAAGCCAGATGGTTGTTGACTATAGACGACCTCATCAAGAGCACCATGAAGAAAAGCATTTTTAATGTCAAGTTGATGAATGGGCCAAGGAGAAGAAAGTGCGATAGAGAGAACCAAGCGGATGGTGGCGGGTTTCACAACTGGGCTAAAGGTCACATCATAGTCCACACAATGCTGTTGTGAAAAACCACGGACGACCCAACGAGCTTTGTGACGAGCTAAGGACCAATCGGAATTATATTTGTGACGAAAAATCCATTAACCACTCACAATATTGGCTCCAGGAGGAGAAGGAACAAGAGACCAAGTGTTGTTGATAGTGAGAGCAGCATATTCTTCCTACATAGCACTGCGCCATGATGGATCACGAAGTGTCGTGAGATAGTTATGAGGTATAGGGGAGGAGACAACCGCAGAAAGGTTGAGGCGATCGATCGGTGGAGGTAAACGCCCGGTCGTCATGCGAGTGCGGTGAATAGGTACAAGCGCAGGTGGCGGTGATGCAGGCAGTGGACTGTCATGTGGGAGTGGGTTTTCTGGGCCGGGAGTGGGAGACGCTATAGCTGAGCTAGGTGATCCAGCGGGAGTAGGTGGGATGGCTATAGGAGGCGAGCGACCCAGGCTAGGTGGGCTATCAGGTACATGCATAGCGGACGAGGAGGAAGCAGGCGCATGTGCCGTAGAGGATCGACCATGTGTAAAGGACAACGGATGGGGAAAGGAAGTAACTGGTTCGGTTGATGATGGTGAGGATATGGGTATAGCTGGTAGGGCGTAGGGAAAGGTTGCCTCATCGAAAACAACATGGCGGGATATAATAATGCATCATGTAGCTAAGTCGAGACAGCGGTAGCCTTTGTATCGAGGGGGATAGCCAAGGAAAACACATTTAACCGATCTAGGGGAGAGTTTGTTAGCTGTGGTACAAGCTGTGTTGGGGTAGCAAAGGCAACCAAAAACACGAAGGTCATTGTAGGGTGGTGTAATGCCGAAAAGAGTGGTGTATGGGGTAGTAAAATTCGTAGCTGCGGTCAGTCGTATGTTTATGAGGTATGTGGCGGTGTAGAGAGCTTCAACCCCAAAATATGGTGGTAGTGATTCCCAAAATAAAAGGGTACAAATAACATCATTGGTAGTGCGAATGGCACGTTCCGCCTTGCCATTTGTTGAGAGGTATGGGGAGAGGAGAACCGAAGAAGAAGTCTATGTTGAGCACAAAAGGAGTCTAGACGTGTATTGACGAACTCGCCACCATTATCACATTGGATAGCTAAGATGGCAAATTAAACTGTGTGTGAACAAATGCAAGAAAGGCGACGAGGGTGGCATAAACATCTGATTTCTTACGAAGGGAAAAACTCCAAAAATAATGAGAATAATCATCACTACAAGAAATATGTCAACTTGTGACCTTCTGTCAGTGACCCTGGAAGAATTGGTCGTAAATCTACGACCATTTGAGACCAATTGTTCATAAGTTGTTCGGGGGGCTCCAAACCCTACACCATAACGACCATTTTGGTCAGAAATGTCGTAATTTCCTTACACGAAATGGTCGTAAAGCAAACAGCACTGGCCCGCTGCCTTATTTCTAACTGATCACGACCAATATAGATGGTCATCGCCTTGTAAATTATGGTGCATTGCTATGACTAGGCGCCACCTCATCAGTTTTGCCTATGTGGCATGTCTATGTGTCAATTTTTGCCCTAGGTTATGAAGCAACCTATATTTCTGTCATTCCCAAAATTCCCAAAAAAATTGGGCATTCTTTACTATACAAATCATTACCTCATGATAAAATTCCGCTCCATTTTCCTAGTAAATCTTCCTCGGCAAATTTCCAAATTTTTGTGAAACTAGAACCGTTGTGAATGAAGTACTAGCTAGGCATATCCTAATGAGCTGATTTTTTTGCCACATCTTCTATATTCCCAAATCATAGCTCTCCACAAAATTTGAGCCCCATCTAACAGTCCATGTGAGCTCACCATCCAATCTTTGTTTCTGGTAATATTTTCAGTTTGTGAAGCAACTATATTTTATGTTAATTTATAATTGCTGAAAATTTACCAGGACATGACCATGCCCATAGAACCTCCCTCTACCAAATTTTAGCTCATTTAATCTAGCCAATTTTCCTCAATATTTTTCCCAATTTTCTGTTCAGTGGAGAGCACTGTGAAGGAAGTATCATTTTTATTTATCCAAATGGTATGAATTTTTTACAGTGCCTTCATATGCCCAAATTATCATCCTCCTCCAAATTTTAGATCAATCCATTCATTCATTTGAGTCCAGCTTCAACATTCATATTTCTGTCCAATGTGGTACTTTGCAAAGCAAGTGACACCTAGGCTCCTCCATTTGAGCTGCAAATTTTCCAAGACAGTGTCATTAGTAGATGGTCATCCTCGTCCAAAACTCGGGCCCATTGGCCATGTGCATTTTCCCCACCACTAATCAAACACTTGGCTGCTAATTCATGTTTGAGCTTAGTTCAGTCTCCTCGTCAGATTCTTCTATTGCCTTCTTCTTCCTAACACCTACCGAGGGAGTGCCCAACCCACTAGACATGCCTAGGCCGCCCAGAACGCGTGGCAACGCCACGGTCACACGGTGACCACGTGGCGGGCATGCGAGTTTACGCGCTCTGGAGTTGGGGCCCTCGGCCACTGTCCAAACCTCGACCTATCGCCACCAAACCATGTATTTCTAATTAAATAGATACTTATTTACCTAGAAATGATTTTATGAAAAAATAAAGAGCAAACTATAAGGTAGCTGCAGTTCAAAATTGGCCCGCTTCCTACTAAGTCGGTGGAAATTTGTCTTTTTCACGAGAGGTGGATCAAAACTTTTGACACCCAACCATTTGTTCAATTGTGCATTAAATATGTCCTAGTATTTTATAAAATTGATTTGGTACAATTTTGCAACAAATATATGGTAGGTCCTTCGCAAAAAAACTCATTTTGGATACTCGAAAAATTGAAAATGAAATTTCCGTCCAAAGAAAATGAAAACTTCCTTAGGCAACATTGTTTGCCATTCAAGATGCACCCTTGTGCGCAATATTAGATCATTTTAACAAACTATGCATGAATGTGGCCATAAAATTGATTATTTGGCTTGAAAGCCATGAATCTTCACACATGATAGCTCATTTCTGAGAACATTTTTTTTAAAGAATTATTGTATTACAAGTTTATTATTTTTCCTGATAACTTGGTCACATATAATGACAAAATGCAAAGGTTTTCCAATTTTTTGATTTTTTTTAAATTTTTCATGCCCGTTTCAAAATGCGGTCAAAACCGCGGGCATGACCGTTCCTAACTAGTGGTTGAATCTTGGAAAAAATTTGGTGTTTCTCTGATTAAATAGATACTTGTGTACCTAGAAATGATTTTTGGAAAAAATAAAGAGCAAACTATAAGGCAGATGCAGTTCAAATTTAACCCGCTTCCATCTGAATCGGTGGAAATTTGTCTTTTTCACGAGAGGTGGATCAAAGCTTTTGACACCCAACCATTTGTATCTATTTGATTCACGAGGGGTTGAATCTTGCAAAACTATTGGAGTATCTCTATGCTAGCATTCACACTGCATAATTATTTCTTTTATCATTTACCTACTCGAGGACGAGCATGATTTAACCTTGGGGATGTTGATATGTCTCCAACGTATCTATAATTTATGAAGTATTCGTACCATGTTTACAATAATTTTATATGGTTTTGGTATGATTTGAATGGAACTAACCCGGACTGATGATATTTTCAGCAGAACTAACGTGATGTTGTTTTTTGTGCAGAAATAAAAGTTCTCCAAATGCAACGAAACTTTTTGACTATTTTTTTGGAACAAAAGAGGGACTAGAAGTTTCGTGGGAGGACGGAAGGTGAAGGAGGTGGCCACCACCTATCGGGGCACGCTAGGGGCCTGGCCCGTGTGCTGGTGGGTGGTGGGCCCTTTGAAGCCCATCTTCACGTGAAACCAACGCCAAAAAATCCTATAAATACAGAAACCCACAGAAATAACCCTAGATCAGAAGTTCCGCCGTCACAAGCCTCTGCAGCCACGAAAAACCAATCTAGACCCTGTTTTGGCACCCTGCCGGAGGGGGAAATCATCACCGGAGGCCATCTTCATCATCCCTATGGTCTCCACGATGAGGAGGGAGTAGTCCACCCTCGGGGCTGAGGGTTTGTACTAGTACCTATGTGTTTGATCTCTCTCTCTTTCTCTCTCTCTCGTGTTCTTGACTTGGTACGATCTTGATGTATCACGAGCTTTGTTAATATAGTTGGATCATATGGTGTTTTCCCTCTCTATCTTATTATGATGAATTGAGTTTTTCCTTTGAGATTTCATTTTTTATCGGATTGAATAATTTTATGGATTTGAGAGCACTTGATGTATGTCTTGCTATGAATACCCTTGGTGACAATGGTGTATCATATTGACTCACTTATGTTTTGGCACTCAACTCATGGATTCCCGAGATGACATTGGGGTAATCTATGCATAGGGGTTGATGCACGTTTTCGTCCTTGTTTCACCGGTAGAAATCTTAGAGCACTCTTTGAGGTTCTTTGTGTTGGATTGAGTATTATGAATCTGAAATTGTTGATTCATATCGTATAATCAACTCACGAATAATCGTGGTGACATTGGAGTATCTAGGTGACATTAGAGTTGGTTGATGTGTATACTATAGTGTTATTTTAGTACGAACTCTTGGATAGATCGATCGGAAATGATAACTTGGTGTTATTTTAGTACGAACTCTTGAAAAGATCAATCGGAAAGAATAACTTTTAGGTGGTTTCGTACCCTACAAACAATTTTTTCTTATGTTCTCCGCTAGATAGGAACTTTGGAGTGATTCTTCATCACACGTTGATGGATTGTTATGTGGTCCAGTTATACTAGTATTGTTGAGAGATTGCACTAGCGAAAGTACGGACCCTAGGCCTCATTTTCAAGCGTTGCAATACCGTTTGTGCTCACTTTTGTTACTTGCTACCTTGCTGTTTTTTATTGTTTCTATTAAAAAAATCAATATTTACTATCATTACTATACTTGTATCACCATCTCTTCGCCGAACTACTGCACCTATACAATTTACCATTGTATTTGGTGTGTTGGGGACACAAGAGACTCTTTGTTATTTGGTTGCAGGGTTGTTTGAGAGAGACCATCTTCATCCTACGCCTCACACGGATTGATAAATCTTAGGTCATCCACTTGAGCGAAATTTGCTACTGTCCTACAAAACTCTGCGCTTGAAGGCCCAACACGAGTCTAAAAGAATAAAGTTGCGTAGTAGTAACTTAGGTGCAGAGGCAGGGGGAAGGAAAGGCAGGGGAGGAGGAGGTGGTGGAGGCGGAGGAGATGAGGCGACCGACTGTGAGGGGGGAAGCGGAGGGCACCCTATCCGCCCCACCTCCCGATCCAGGAGCGGATCAAGCCGCCGCCACCGCCAGGTCCTGCACGACCTCGCCGCCAACCGGTGGATTTTTGACAGTAGCGTAAAAACGTACGAACACAATAGATCGAAGGGATGAAAACGACCGCACAACGCACATAGCCCAGATGGGCGGGTAGTGCAGCATGATTTATATGTTCGATAAGCAACGCTTCAGGCTAGCTCGGTGCGTCCAAGTCTAGCGTACCAGCTCTTTTTTTTTTTGCTTGCTCGTGGCTGGGTTCGTCGTGACCTAGGCCCATTAATCACTCGGTCTTTTGGGCCAATGGGCCAGAGCATAATTGTTAGCCAGTTGTATGATCAGTTCGAGATTAATCAGGCCACCCAAACGCAAGGTTATTGTGTTTTGTTTAGTACCACACGGGAAATTTATGGGTGATCGGCGCGGGCAAGACGAGTATATAATTGGAGGGTAGGACAACTTCGAAACATACTTACCTGGATGGGGTCTATGGGTGATCAATAAGGCCCATGGCCTAGGTTAACGGCTCACACTTCATGTGGTGAGTGGGTTGATCTACCATCTTCCCTTTGTGGGAGAGTGGACATGGTAATTTGTGATAGAGGGGGTACGCGTTCGCGCGGCCCTTGCCAAGTTTTGAATTCAAATTTTGTATAGTTTTTTGTGTTCTACTCTTGTTATTTTCCTTGGTGCAAACCTTGTTTTGAATTTAAAATCTATTCTTTTCTTATAATGCTAATTTTCATGCTTTGGTACACTTGCAAAAATTATTTCACCATGAATTTGCCATTGCAATAAATACACATATCCAGGAAAATGGAGTCAGTGAATGCTATAATTAGATTGGTGCAGGCCCGACAAACTGTCCAAGTGGTGAACATACTCTCTCCGTCCGGTGAAAAGTATACATATAGAAATTTTAGGACAAATTATAAAGTGAAGTACAAAATGCATTGAAAAAATGCAAGCCACCATCTCTCTGCTCTTTAATTATTCTACCTCCAATGACCTAAGTGCATGTAAACATTAAGAAGACCATGTGTATAATGCTATTGGTCTTGATTATTATGTGAGGAGAGAGAATCATTTTTTAATCCTTTAACGTGCATTGAGAAGATAGATGTACAATCTTTTATGAATAAATTTTAAAGTCAAAACGTACACTTTTCACCGGACGGAGGGAGTTGTTGAGAGGCAAGCACAAATACCAGCGTGCATTAATGCTGCAGCCACGCGTCGATGGCCACCGGTTGTGTCTGTCAAGATACCGTATGCCGACCAGTTCAGTGGCAACATGTCGGCACAGTGAATTATTTTTGTGGTTCCAGATAAATCCGGTGGAGCTTGGACCTCATTAACCACATATATATATAGGAACAGCTTCATCGATGATCGACACTTGGACAGATAACTAGTAGTACTAGCTCAGTGAGTGCCTGCACACTCGTCATGTACTGCAAGAAGGTGCTCGCTTCACTGCTCATGGCGGCCCTCCTCTTGTGTTCCTGCGCAACGTCCGTCGGCACATCGCGCTACACTCTTGGCACGAGCGGCGTAGCCAACGTGCAGAGCGCGGTGGCATTGACGGCGGAGGGAGCCCATGGTGGCCGCAGAGCTGCAGCGAGGGGAGCGAGGTCGCTGGGGCAGAGGGTGCCGGTGAAGACGCCCCCTCCGCCGAAGCCCAACAAGCCCGTTAAGGCCAAGCCTCCGCGGCCGCGGCCGCCGGCGCCACCTCCATCATGCACTCCGGTGGCAGATGGTAGATTCGGTTGATGTGCTGCTTTAGCTTTTACTGTGACCCTTGCGTCGCTGCTGTTGACGTCGTTACGGTTGCGGTCACACGCGCACTGCCTTTGTACATATTTCTTTGCAATCCCTGAATAAAGTTAGTAAACTGCCAAGCCGGGGTGATTTTTTGAACTATTGGTCTAGACCCAACGGCTAAACCTATGTTCATGCTCACACTTCGCCTGTTCTTCAGCACGTCGGCCCTAATACAACCTCCGACCGCGCACCCCTGCTCCGCCGCTCGAAGCGAATTTTAAAATTCAGATCGGGCGCGACCCAACGCGTGATTAACTACGAGGATGCAAAGTCCACGGTAGCAACACAAACCCACGTGCATGTGTTAAGTGGTACTATTTCTGCGTTTTCATGTCCTGTTACGAGGTCAGAAAATTTGTGAAAATGCTTGCTGATGGTCTGCTCAATGAATTGCAATGAAGCATGTTCTGTTGCTTACAACGTACTTTCTTCAGTGAACTTCAAGATTCAGAAGCTTATGATGAAAATAATGATGATATTCTTTTGTAATTTGTAATAAATAAACATATCCAGGAAAGTAGAGTTAGTGAATGCTAATAAGATAGGCGCAGACCTATCAACAGACCAACCGTGCAAGCTGTGAAGATGGTTCATATATATTTTGTTCAAGACCAGATTTGTTGAAAATTAATAATTAAAAACACAAGAAACACACGCGTCGTCATGATTCCCGAAACACAAGAAACACCCGCGTAGTCATATACAGTCATGGTTCATATATTAGTACTTTACTATGTCGCTGCAAGATGAGTATAGTATGATTCCCGGAAAAAAAAAGTATCGTATGGGAGAAGCTAGATGGACACGAGATGTAGCAGAGGCAGAAAAAAAAAGAAAATGTTTGGTGGGCTCCACCCATGTGCATGCATATCGAGAAATAAGATTGACAGGGATCCTCCCGGCTCCTCAGCCGTTTGGATCCCTGGCCGTCGGATCTGCGTGCTTGATGGGATCTGGGCCGTCGGATCAAGCCCTTGGAAGACCTCGGCCATCGGATCGAACCGATGCTCCTGTAGCAATGAATAGTTCCCTCCCAGCGTGCCACCGCGTGTAGTTACGGTGCCCCGCCGAGGGCATTTTGGAGATTTCACATTGTTGGGAAAGTGCCCAACTGGGGTGAGACAGCGTGCTGGTCGTTCCCCTCCCCCTCGAGCCCACCCTCCTCTCCTCCCCGCGCTGCCAGCCACACTCCTCTCCTCCCTGCGCCGCCAGCCACCTCCTCTCCTCCCCACCACCTCCCACCTCCCGGAGAAGCAGCAGCCCCCGCCCCGCCGCCCAGAAGCCCAAGTCCGCCACCAAGCAGCAGTTCCGGGCGTTGCGGGGCGGCCGGGGACTCAGCCTCAACCCGCTAACCCTAGCTGCCCCCACGCCGCCGCCGGCTCCTTCTCCCGGCCTGCCGAATCCCGCCGTCCGCGTCCCCGGCGTCGTCGCCGTCGTTCTCGCGTGCACACGGCACTCTTAGCCAGCCGCCGCCGCAATTCCTCTGCCCCCCGTGCTGCGTCTCCTCTCCTCCCCTCCCTTCCCGTCGTTTCCCCACCCGCCTGGCTTCTTCTTCTTCTCTCCGTCGAGGAAGGCGCGAAGCCGCTGTGCCTCTCTTCATCCATAGCCACCTCTCCCGTGTGAGGATGAGGAAGACACCGCCGCCGCTGCTCTCCCCGTCGAGCTCGCCGGCACGAGTGAAGGCCGCCGCTCGCGTCGCTGATCCGTAGAGAGGCGTCGGTGGGGGTCTCCATGGTTCATGAGCTCGCTGTTTCGCTACTCCCGCATCGAGTTCATCGTCGTGTTCACTGGGAGGAGGCCGCGTCGAGCTCGCTGTGTTGCCCAGCCATCATCGGGACGAGTGGAGGCTGCCGCTTGCGCAGATGCTTCCAGCAGGAGCGCCAGAGCGCGTCGTCGCCATCGATAGGAGGAACACCAGACGGGCATCAAGCCAAGGTGAGCCCCCTCGTCCTTTCCTTGCATTTTCATGGCGCTATGTGGTGCTGACTAGACGAAGAGGAGGTCCTGGCCGGCACGTTGCCTCACAATCTTGATTGGTTTTGGAAATGACCTCGCTTGGTTGGATTTCCACATGAATTTTACATCTAAAATCATGATTGGCTTGTATGAACTATAGGGAATCCCGTGAGTCTGGGTCCTGTCCGGAAGCGTCGGATGTGTTGCTGTGGTGGTTGATCTGCGGGTAGGCCTTGGTCTTGATCCGTTCTTTCTTGTTGTTGTGGTCTTCGGAAGAAATCAGTAGCGTGCAAGTGAATACTGGCCATTCGTAATGGACATTGCCAGGAGAAACAAAGTCAAACGAATAACCAGGTACACCCACTTACATTGCATATGCATTCAAATGATAATTGGGTCGAAAGCTTCAACTCTATCAAAGATAGATTAGCTCTCGTTTTTCCTTACTGCACACACAGGTCTTGTACGATTATGGGCCGCGCTGACAGTGAGGACATGACTGCTGCACAGATCTTCTATCCTTGCATGCAATGTGCTGATATATTCTTTCTGAAGGTTAGTACATATTCATATTGCGGACAACCCTGGGTAAAATCGAAGTTAGTAGTACTTACATAATGTAAATAAGGTTACTGATGTTTTCTGATTTCACCCGATATTGTAGTGTGGTATACCTTTATAACAGATTTCTTGATTGTCATTCATTCTCTCTAATCCGTTGCTTTGTGCAGGCAGACATATGCCAGTTGGGCATGGAGCAAAGGAAGGTAAACATGTTAGTGAGGGAATACTGCGTTGACATCAAAAGGAAGAACAAACCAATTATTTTCTCACATGGTATCCTGATCTGCCCTGCTACAAAATGTTTTTTTTCTATATTGTGTTTTTTCTTCTTACTATCGCTAATATATGTGTCTCAGTGATTATGGTATTAGACTTCCAAAATAGTGGTTCATTGCTAGTCTGTACAAAAACACAAAATAGTGGCTCATGTGAGGTGTATCTAAGACTAAGAGGGGTTAATTTAATTCTCAAGTTCTATGAATGGTGGGCAAGTCCATCTAGATTAGCCCATCCAAAACTGAACTTACACATGTTTATTTTAGTCTTGGAGTTTAATTTACCAGATTTCAAACTGAGAGCTTTTTGGAAAGCTTGAGGTTCTCACTGCATCAAAGTTACTGGTAATCTTCGCCAAAACAGGCATTTCTTTTGTGTGCTCTTTATTGTGCATTTGATACATAGATGGTCTACATTTGCATGTAATGCCATGAGACCTCATCTATCAGAATGAATTTGTGTCCAACACTACAATCACATTCTACTATTGAAATACAACACCATTGGTAGGATTCACATCCACACTATCACAGTGCTCGTCGTGTGTTATCTTGAAAATTAAATTCCAACATAGTGCTTGTTCACATTAAGCCTGGGAGCATAATATCATTTACATTATGAAACATTTTGGAGGCCTGTTTGAGTGTATCCTTGAATTAAACAATTGCTTTTCTACATTTTTCTTATTTGAGAAAGTTAATCAGATGTCTAAATGATCCGAAGATCTAATTATTTGGTGTTGAAGTCTCTCTTTTCTGTATAATCACAGTGCCTCTTTGCTTAATCTGCTGACATTGCTAATTACAGTTCCTTCCTCAGCTCCTAACTGATCTTTAGAGTTACTATTTATTAGTATTTTGTGCTACAACATAATTAGTGCCCGGCGAGCCCTGTTTACCCTCTAATGTCACTATTATCTGTTGTCATCCTTTTATCCATTATAACTCAGCTTCGTATATCCACTGCAACATAAATATTCCCTGTTAACCCTGTTATGAACTAGATACTTTGTTGGAGTTCATATATGAACTAGCTAATAAATTTAGGTACTGAACCTCTTATGTACTGAACTTGGTCGATGCTTTCCTATTAGGTACCGAAACAGATGAATTTGCTATTTTGATGGAGCTTATAATGTACTGGCTATTTATGCATTTCATGTTATTTAGTGAACTTTTCAGCAAACTTTACTTAAGTTTTGTTCAAATTTTTAGTGAACTTAAGTTTTATTCCAATTTGGTTACCATCGTTGAAAACCAGTTCGTCGTCTGTTAGGTACTGAAACATGAGCTTTTCTATTGAATTTGTAGTTCTGTTCCAATTTGCCTGTTAGGTACTGAAACCTGAACTTTTTCCCCAACTTGTACTACTTGATCTGTACAATTTAGGTTGTAAAAGTTAAATTAAGCTGTAAAAATTTTAGATCAGGCTATAAAACTCACGCTGTAAACCTTAACTTTGTTTGCAAAAAGGTTCAGATACCTGAGCTTTTCTTCACCAATTTGTACTACTTAATCTGTGCAAGTATCATGTAAAAAAGTTACAGTTCAAATAGGACGTGTTCAAAACAAGTTGAAAGGTCAATTATGCATTCTCACTAAGCTGAAACTAGATACATAGGAGTGGCTCACAAATCTAAAACTGAAACTACATACACAGGAATAGCTCCAGCCGGACACCTGCCTCCTATATCCTCCTTCGATTCAATTTGCAATCAGCCATTTAACAGTTTTCTATGCAAGTTTGGGTCACAAATAAAGGTAATTTTCTGTGCAAACTTGCAGCATAAAGATGAGGCACAGACCACTACATTAACCAACCAGACAAGGTTTCAACATCACAGACCACTGTCATATTTATTCAGACAAGTTTTCAGCCAATACAAAATTCCATCATATTTCTTCAGACAAGTTTTCACATAACGCCGGCGAACACCCACTGCTCGCCGTCGTTCCTCAAGCCGCCGCCACCAGCGAGACCGCCTCTGCCTCGCGTGGAGGATGCCCCAACGCCACGGCCACCGTCCATGTCACCGCCGCCAGCGAGACGACATCTGCCTCGCGCGGATGATGGCCCAACACCACAGCCTCCGACCATGTTGCCGCCGCTAGCGAAACCGCCTCCACCTCGCGCAGGCGATGTCCCAACACCACAGCCATTGCTCATGTCGCCACCGCTAGCAAGACCGCCTCTGCCTCGCGACACGCCACAGCCACCGCCCTCCTGCGCAACCGCCAGCGAGACCACCTCTGCGTCATGCGGTTGATGTCCCAATGCCACGACCAATGCTCTCCTTCGCGGCGCTGGAGACATGCGATGCCGACGTGCCTGGCCGCTGGCAGCCCTTGATGGTTGGAGCGCTGACACGGGCTTGGGGTTCGGGATTTAGAATTGGGGTAGACAATTGGGGAAACGGTGAGAGGACCTGATATAGCATTTACATGATAACAGAAGGGGGTTTTGTGAAAAAATAACATCACAGGCGCATGCCACTTGATGACATGGCATCTGATCTGTCAGTTAAGGGACTGTTTTGTATCAAAATGTTAACGCATCAGAAGTTAAGTGACTATTTGTCTTTTTTTTTCAAGTTTATGTATGTATCTGTTTACGATGCTCAAGTTCTTGTACTTATGGTGATATTAGCTCATTTGAAATTTACTAGGGATTCTCTTGGTTCTACTGTAGTTGTAATTGACATGCTGGTTGGTTTGGTTATACAGGTAGACACCCAGTGGTTAAGATTGTGTAGTGAACCATGCCTTTGTGAGAGGACCAAGAAAAGAAAGGCATGTTGTACCTACCTTACATTGGCAGTGATTATTAGCCCATTGTGGTACTTCAAATCTAATAAAGAATATATTTCATGACTGAGACATGGGATTTGGAGTCTCAGTTCTGATATGTACGAATCTCTTTTTATTTTGTCGTGCTGCTGATAGTTCTGATATGGGACTATTTGTTTTGTTTATGTCTTATAAATAATGAAATGGCATATATGTTAAGTTATCCTATTTTAATTACATTATGTTGTTGATGATGTATGGTTCTGGAATTTGAAGATTAACATTCAGGCTGCTGGTATCTTGAATCTTTTTTCTTTCTACTGAACTTGATGCAAACAGTTTGTCCTATCTGGCACTGCCTCTCTCGCTTTTTGGAACAAATTTTGTCATGTGCTTGCAAATTAATTATCCTATTGACTTAGTATGCTCAGCTTACCATGCTTTTGGCATATCTCTACTATTTGTAATCGATACTAAACTCATTAGTCTTGAAAGAGTGCCGTAATTTCCTTTGGATGTACAAGATTTATACATGCTGGGTCATGGCTCTCGGCATGTGCGGCGCACTTCCGATCTAGGGCCACAATAACAAAATTTGGTCAAAGTTTGTCAAGGCGGCAGGGATCAGGGAGTATCAGATATGTTTCTTTGAATTCGGAATTGAAAGGGAAAAAACATAGCTCACTGTGCATATAAGCTTTAAAAGACTAACATATAAAATCTCAAGTGCATTGTCATCATTATATGCCATATGTCTCACGGATTGTTTGCATCAGACCGCCTATGAAGCTCATTGACAAGGCAATTGAATGAAGCCACTTATCAGCAATTGAAGGCAGTTGAAGAAAACACATAAATCTACATCCCACCAAAAACATATAAAACCGATCCGACGGCAGATGCTCTCTGTTCGTGTAGATTTATATTTTTTCTTCTTTGTCTGGTCCGAGTAGAGCCTTCAATTGCTGCTCCTCTGTTTGTGGAGTGTTGGTGGTTTTGTTTCTTTCTGTCTATCTAGGTTCCAAGGAAGGTGATATTTAGATTTGTCTCATTTTGTTGGCGGCTTATTATGCAGCTGAGCGTTGAGTCTAGCTGTGTTCTTAATGAAATATGGCTTTGTTGTGTAGGAGAGAGTTAGGCCTGCCAAGTTTCGGGTTGGGTGATGAGTAGTATCCCATGAGATGCTTCATACGTAAGTACTTACGATTTCTAGGCTTCTATATTGTCGATGATATGTTCCTCTTGGTGTCATCTAGAACTTCAGTGAATCACTGAAAATAGTCTTACATCATGTTATATCGAATGAAGTTACTTGAAAAATTTTAAAATGACAAATTAACATGTCTTTTTGAGTGTATAACACATTGCTAGAAACATTTCCTTGGAGAAGATAGGGAACTGAAACGCATTATAGTGAATACTAAATTTACTCATTGCATCTTTTGTTCTTTTGGTTAGATGTTGAAAAAGGAGTGTGGGAGAGAACATAATGTTTGGGGAACAGTATTGTAGATGATACCTCGCCTGTTGGCCGTTGGCCTGGTAAGCTCTTCTCCTAGCCTTCTTGGCTTCATGTGCCGCCTGATCTTTGTTTTAGGATGTATCCTGGAGCTGTTTTGTTTTTTGTATAGGAAACATTTATTCCTTTTACTGGTAATAGATAAACCGAAACTGCTCCTTTTGGGCCATCCAAGAGTCTGAAGTGACCGACGTTGTAATTAACAAATGTACAAAGTTATGCTAAAACGCTCCCAATTTTTGCCATGATAGCTCTTGCTCTAAAATGCACTTTCAGGGAGGTTATTGGGGAAAAGTATTTTCTGCTATAGCACTGCATGCTCCGGTGCTGGGTTGCACTTCTGCCTCCATTTGAAGTTGTTCTGAATCCAGGGTTGCTCTTCTTTTTTGTTTACATCATATGCTTCTTTTCATGAGTTGATTAGGATATTTTTCCATGATTTTTTTACATCATAAGTTGTTCCAAATCCAGGTTGTTCTAAATCTTTCTATTCTTCGCATAATTTATTTGAACTAACTCAGTAAATTGAATTGATATGTGGATTCATGTTCCTTTTGTTTCTTCTTGCTAAAAGTTGCGATTTTTGAATTTGCTGTCGTTGAGCATATACAAATAGGCATTAACATTTGATTGGCTGCTATAGAAAAAGTATGTTCCCAGAAAATTCCTTAAGATGTGATAAAAGCTACATATTTAGAATATCAATTTGTACTATTGCTTCTAATGAATGGCATGAAAGATTTAGAAAATCAGCCTACACTATTGCTTTATGGGAAACAATATGGTGAACACCCAGTTTATGTCATAAGAATTGGCTGGTTAGAGAAGCTACAATGTTTTATTGAAAGGTAAAAACTAGAATTTATCCAGTAGAAATATGTTAGCCATCTTTTTTGTTTTGTAATTCATGATTTGCTGGAGAGCTCAGTAGGTAGTTGCATCGTTGTCAGCTCATTTCATGTTTTGGATCTTGCCAGGTTTGATTATGTCTCGGATTGGAGCAGCGACACAAGTAGGGAGAGGCCGTTGCCTGGATTGCTGCTGCTCTCATCATCTTGGCTTGCAGGTTGCCACCGTCACACAGCCGGATGGGGTCTCCTGCCTGTCTGACTCTTTTTGTACAGTGTGGGCTTCTGATCTGGGTCGCTCTAACAGTTGTTCCATGGCAAGAAACGCAAGGGGAGGAGGACCTAGAGAGGCCGCTGCCGAGGGAGCGGCTGATGGAGGTGGTCTGCAGATGTCGTATGAGTCATGGTGGTCAACCGTAAGCGGCCGATGATGGGCGCGCCGGGGATGAGATCTCCGGTGGAAAGATGCGTCTGGGCCCGGCCACCTCTCCAGCACGACGTGCCAGCCAATTCTCTCTTGCCCCTCCTTCCACACTGGCTCGCCGTCTCACCCACCAGTAAGGCTCTCTCCACTTTCCCTGGTCTCTACTCTTTCCATTGTCTTAGCTTACAGGGCCTGGTTTGGTACTGGCCAGGAGGTGATGAGGTACTAGATCCGCTACCATCATAGTTGTGATTGTAAAACATAATACATCCAAAGCTGACCGAGATAGACCAGCAATCATTACCATCGACAATGCCTTTTCAGGTTTTCCCTTGTATTAAACTGCAGGTTACACTCACCATTGGTTAAGTGTCCAAATAGTTTCATGTCGGATTTAGTTGTATAATTAGGTGACAGAAATAATTAGACAAAGGCCGGTTTGATCCATACACATATGGACTGACGGCGACAACTACATTTCTTATTCATAGATCTACATCCGCTTCTCAAAACCACAGAGTAGGTCGCGCCATATCATGTGTGTTACTTGGTTGTGTCCTTCCTTCGACTAGGCACCTTCGTAACCACTTGAGCAGTAGTGTAGCACCATGTCTCAGGCTAGAACATAGGGCTATTGTTCTTACTCATTTGCCGCCTAATTTATATGGTTTTGCTATGAACCAATCCTTTTTGGCAAAATATTGCATCATTGTATACCATAGAAGAACCATCTAAACCAGTTATCCTCGACTACTGGTACAATTTGCTTTTGGTGTATTATCCTATGTTTGAACAGAGGGCTGCTGTTCTTACTCGTTTGCTTTATATGGTTATTCTATGGCATAGCAGATTGGTTCTGCTATGAACCAATCCCTAATTTATATGGTTCTTCTATGCTATCTTTTGAACTAGGCCTAGGCGTTTGTTTGAAAAGCCGGAAAGGAAGCACCAAGGCCCATCTCAGTTATGATAGCAAACAAGGTTTTGTAAATATATAATTTTTTATGTACTCGACTATACCACTTACATTCGAGAAAAAATTGGTTTTATTTCTGAACTGAACAATAACCAATCCAATGCTTATAAATTTGTTGTTCATTGTGTTTCTGAAGCAAGATTATAACCATCATTAATGTTGAAGATGCATACATGTTTTGGGAAGATGCGTTTGATTTTTGACCTTTGTGCTATGCTCATCTTCTCTCAGGTGGCTTGAAATAAACGGTGCACATCTGTTCGAGGGGTAATGTCGACGCGTACGAGGGTTTTCAGTATACGGCCATCAAGGCAGATGTTGTGGTGACAGTCATGAGGCAACTATACATTTACTATGAAGACTGGTCTATGACGGGCCTTTTACTCGCTCTTCAATGAAAATTATGAATTATTATTGCATCTACTAGGGAGACATGCATCTCTCCCTTCCTAAAGAAGAGAGTGCATGTTCTAATGTTGTCAACCTGTAGGTATGTGCATTTGTGTATTTATTCAATGAAAAGCACCAAACATTTGTCTTTATGTTTGATAATTGGGTGTCTAAATTGGCGGAGTAAATACTCCGGTCCGCGACAACTAAGCTTTCTATGGTTGTGTACTTACATTGCGCTTGAAACTATTTCGTGTATATTGGGTTTATTCAGTTGTAATACCGAGTTTATGAAACTATCTTATTGAAATTATTGCTTCCCGAGAGAAGCATGTATACCACACATTCTTTTGCAGCATTGCTTATGTGTTCTTATTTGTTATGTGTCTATTCATTTGATTTTTAACAAATTATGTTAACCTTAAATTGGACCATCTTTTTCATGCATTACGTATCCTTCGTTTAAGGAACTTTTTAATCAAGCTGATCGGAATGATATCATTTAGCCATACAAAGCATAGAGGGATTATGTGGCAAGTTGCCTTATGTATGATTCATGTAATGTATATGATACTTCTATAGTTTTACCGTTGTAATCAGACAACTCGAGTGTGCTAAAATCATTGTGCATACTATTCTGCTATTGTATTTAAAATGATTATTCATATTTGGTTGCCTGTTGTTTGGCGGGCAACGCGTGGCAAGCCACGCCACCAAAATGTCAATTCCTACTGACTTAGCATTACGGGCTTGACCAAAACGGTGGGACCGGCACCCTCGCGCCAGGGCGCGATCCCGATCTAGTATCTCTTTAGCACAAGGGGTGGGGTGAAGGACGTACCACACCTCCCAACAACATAGCATGAACGTACAGTGGATAGAGAGCGCATGCAAACTCAACAAGCAGGGGACCACAGAGGGCGGGTTTACCATCGGCTGGAGGGTACTGAGATCCTCTGACTTAGATCGATCTAGTGCCGAGGGACGTAGTACGCATTGCGCCGTCTGTTGGCGATCTGACGACTCGCTGTGAGGTGCGCTCTTTCCTTCTCTCCCTTTCGTGGACTACAGCCTGCGGTATTCTTCTCGCTCAGAAATAAAGGCCCATGCAGCCCGGTCTAACTCTAGCGAGGGAAGTGAGGGAAAAAGACGCGAGATGCCACAGAAAAAGGGCGCCAGCAACAGCCAGGAGTACAAAACGGCGCCAAAGTCAATCTGAAGGTGATCCGACGGCTGGCTGGGACTGCTGCTCTGCTCGTCTCGTCAATCTCAGTAAGTCCCCTTTCTCTGAAATCTAACACATGAATGGAACTCTGAAATTGATTGAACTTTCACCATCAGATTACTATAGAAATTGATCAAATTTCCCTTTTCTAATTGATCGGAAGAAGCAACCTACAAGTTGATTGGAAGGAGTTCCCCGGCACCCAACGGGAACGGCTGCTCTGCTCGTCAATCTCAGTAAGTCTCCATAGTCCTTTCTCTGACATCTAACACGTGAATAAAACACTGAACTTTCACCATCAGATTATTTCAAATATCCCTTTTCTGATGGAAGAAGCAACCTCAGTTTGAGGAAGAGGTATGTTTCTAAATAACTATTGTCTTTTCAATGTTAATATTCTGCCCATTAATTCTCATAACAGTTGGGGAAGAAGCATGTAGTGGTGTTGGACAAGTTGCAGATGTTATAGTTTACAAGGACAATATGAAGGAGTCTCAAGATTACAAGGACAATCTTAGCTTTACTCAACTTTTGATGGTAATCTTGCCGATATAATTAGTCTAGAAATTTAGGGGATGGCAATTATTTTTATAAATACTTGTTTATTTAATTTAATTTCCAGGGACCAATTACAGATGGTCTATTTACTGGGTCGTGGTGAAGTGCTATTGTTTTCGGGCAACCATGTGCTCTTTACTTGAATGAGAGCACAAACAAGCAATGTTTTGTGAAATTTGGCCATTCAGTTCAGTTTAGGTTCTAGTTGATCAATCACTTTTTTCATGCATTTCAGAGATATACTCCCTGGGTTGGCATCTATTTTGTTCAATGCACCTGCAATTTCTGTATGCATGCTCATTTACATTCAGCAGCCAAAGCAGGCATTATGACTTGCAAATCATTTTATTCCCGGAAGGACATGCTCACAAATTGTCAATAGCAGGTGCTATCCTCTTTAATTAACAACACCTGTTATATGCTCTCAAATTCACAACAGTTCAATTCAGTGCATTTCTATCAGTTCTGTCCGATTTTGCACACACACTCTGTTTACTGGAACAATTCTTCAGCCATAACAAACATTCAAGAAAGCAGGAACATTTTCCATACAAATCTGTTCAACTCTGCACATGTACAAGTACCACTCAAGTCGGACCAATTATGCAAATGTAGAAGTACAAACTAGAACAGTAATTCAATCATAACATTCATTCAGAATGCTTCTGTAGCTTCTCTCTTTTTACTCTGAAAACATTCGTACAATCGTACATCAAGACACAATACAAGCAGCAGAGCAGATGGCCCGCAGAAGCCTTGACGACGTTGGCTTCGTGGCCTCGGCAGCTCGGCGGCGTCGACGGCGCCGGCTCCGCAGCTCCACGGCCTCGATGGCGCCGACGCATCGCGCCCTAGACGAGGCGCTGCTGGCTGCGCTGCCTCCACTGCTAGGCGGCCTGACACCTGGACGAAGCGGCGGCTGTCTGCCGCCTCCACGGCTAGGCGGCGTCCCGTCCTCCCGGAGCTGCTCCTCCCCGCCGGCGAACCCTAAGGCGAGGCGAGAGTTCCTTTTTTTTAACGAGACGAGAGCTAAGGCGAGCGATGATCGATGGTGCCGTCCTGTTGGGCCGGATGGGCTGCTTGTGTTCGTGTCACGAACGGGAGAGAAGGAAAGAGCGCACCTCGCAGCGAGTCGTCAGATCGCCAATGGACGGCGCAAGGCGTACTACGTCCCTCGGCAGTAGATCGATCTATGTCAGAGGATCTCGTTCCACTACTGTAGTAGGGTGGAAGAGCAGATATAGTTTAGTACCACCTCGTCCGTGGACAAAAAACTGGACCAGTTTATAAAAAGAGCTCTCATAGTCCATCTAGTTGAGGTGCTATCTAGAAGAGAGCTATGCTAAATGCACAGACATGTATGTAGCGCGTGCGCTCGCGTGTGTATTTACGACTAGACTTAGGACTTTGGACGCTCGGCGCCGCGCCACCTGCCTCCTTTGTTTTGTAATTTTTATTTATGTTGCTATTGTTGTTCTAGCATTTTTAGTTTTGTTTTGATTGATAGGTTGACTGAGGATATTTCATCGACGAGCTGTAGCTCTCGACCGCTTCGTCGACTTTGAGTGAGAAATCGTGTAGTGGCCGGGCGCACCCATGGCCGTGGGACGGCTGCCACGGCCTCCCCTGCTTCTGTGTAGCAGGAGGTGGGAGAAAACCCAGTTGGGCTGGGTCTCCTCTGTTCACTTAGAGGCCCAGTCCAACGATAGTTTATTTTTGTTTTTTTCTTCTTTTTTTGTTTTCTTTATTTATTTCTGTTTGGCATTTGAACCCGCGTTATTGCTATTTACCAGCAGCGTCGATCATTTACCCCACGCTGCTATTAGGTGGCTGCCTATAGGGTCTTTCCTTGTAGTGATAGAAAGCATTCTTATAGCAAATTAATATTGTCAATACTCTGGTAATCTTTTAAGCTTTCATATATTTTTGGAGTTTCTTTTTCCTTTACACCACCATCTTTATCATTTGAATCGTTTCAATTTACAGGTTGGTATCTTGCACATGTGGAAAGGTCGCAAAGGTCTAAGGCGCACTTTTAAGTCTGAGATTAAATGTATCAGATGACGTAGAGGTGTTCATGAGTTGTATGCATCCTTTCAGTTATTATGAAGTTTCTAGTATGCATATGGATTTGGGGCTCGGGCCTGATATGGTTAATGTTTTATCTATGTTTATATATTTTTACTTGTGTTTCTCGACGTTCTGACTTAACAATGAAAGTCTGATTTCCAAATTTCTGACTCGTCTCTACAACATACCGTGCCTAGTCGTTTGATGAAGGTATTTTAACTTTTCCCACTTTAATGGTTTGTCGTGATTGTGGGCACCATCATCGGCGGGCCTGACTAGCGCGACATGTATAGTTAATGTTGAATGCATCATGATTGGATCTCTTCTACCATGAATTACAATGTTTAGTCATTGCTTGAACTTTGGAGGGGCTCTGCATTTATGTTTTGCGGTCTCAGAAAGGGCTAGCGAGATACCACTATTGTCATACTATATCATGTTTGTTTTGACAAAGTGTTGGCATTTGAGATATCTTATTATTGCACGCTAGTTGATTATGCCATTGATATGAGTTAATATAATTTCAAAGTGTTATTGTTTGCATGGTTAGTCATGATCCTTGCTGAAAACCTGGGTGCTATTTAAGCATATATAGGGAAACAAGAACAAAAGAGTTCATAAAAGTTTTTCTTTATCACTTTCAGTTTGTCAACTGAATTGCTTGAGGACAAGCAATGGGTTAAGCTTGCGGGAGTTGATACGTCTCCATCGTATCTGCTTTTCCTAACACTTTTGCTCTTGTTTTGGACTCTAATTTGCATGATTTGAATGAAACTAACCCGGACTAACACAGTTTTCAGCAGAACTACCATGGTGTTGTTTTTTGTGCAGAAATAAAAGTTATCGGAATCGGACGAAATTTTTTGGAGAATTATTTTAGAATAAATAAAAAATACTAGAACCAAGACCCATTGGAGGGGGGCTCAGCTGCCCACAAGGCACCAGGGCGCGCCACCCTCCTCCGGCGCGCTCTGGTGGTAGTGGGGCCCACGAGGCTCCGCTGACCCTAACTCCGACGCTATAAAATCATATTTTTCCAGAAAAAATTGGAGAGGAAGTTTCATCATGTTTTACGATACGGAGCCGCCGCCACCTCATGTTCTTCATCGGGAGGCCAGATCTGGAGCCCGTTCGGGGCTCCGGAGAGGGGGATCTTTGGTCTTCGTCATCACTAACCATCCTCCATCACCAATTTTATGATGTTCACCGCCGGGAGTGAGTAATTCCTTCGTAGGCTCACCGGTCAGTGAGGAGTTGGATGAGATTCATCATGTAATCGAGTTAGTTTTGTTAGGGCTTGATCCCTAGTATCCACTATGTTCTGAGATTGATGTTGCTATGACTTTGCTATGCTTAATGCTTGTCACTAGGGCCCGAGTGCCATGATTTCAGATCTGAACCGTTTATGTTTTCACCATTATATATGTTCTTGATCCGATCTTGCAAGTTATACGCACCTATTACGTGTTATGATCCGTAAACCCCAAGGTGACAATAATTGGGATACTTTCCGGTGATGACCGTAGTTTGAGGAGTTCATGTATTCACTATGTGTTAATGCTTTGTTCCAGTTCGCTATTAAAAGGAGGCCTTTATATCCCTTAGTTTCCAATAGGACCCCGCTGCCACGGGAGGATAGGACAAAAGATGTCATGCAAGTTCTTTTCCATAAGCATGTATGACTATTTACATAATACATGCCTACATTATATTTATGAACTGGAGCTAGTTTTGTGTCGCCCTAGGTTATGATTGTTATATGATGAATATTATCCAACATAATCACCAATCCAATGCCTACGAGTTTTCCACATATTGATCTTGCTAAGTTACTATTGCTATTGCTACTGTTACAACTGCTACAAAACTGTTACTGCTGTTACCGTTACCATTGTTACTGTTACTACTACTATCAAACTATCATATTACTGTGCTACTGATCACTTTGCTGCAGATATTTAATCTTCATGTGTGGTTGAATTGACAACTCAACTGCTAACACTTACAAATATTCTTTGGCTCCCCTTATGTCGAATCTATAAATTTGGGTTGAATACTCTACCCTCGAAAACTGTTGCCATCCCCTATACTTGTGGGTTATCATGTGCCTGAGTGAAAGCAAACCACCACACTTGTTTAGTACCACCTCGGAGAGGGAAGAGCTTCAACACCAACATATAAGAGCATCTACAGCCGGACTTGGCAAATCCGACTCCTCAAAAGCCCCAAGACGCGCCCGGGCGCATCTGCGGGCACTAACCGGGCACGCCTCAAATTAGACACTTTGCATCCACCTCTCTCATATTTTATCCCCGAGATCCATACAAAGCATGCAAAAGAAATCCTATGTACTACATCTACGTACTACCCTAGCTACTCTTCGTCGTCGAAGATGTCCATGACGACGGTGTCGTGCTCTTGCTGGACGGGCGGGTAGGAGGGCTCCGGCTCATCCTCCTCCTACTCGACCTCATCCATGTAGGTGAGCATCTCCGCCTCCTCCACGTTCTCTTGCGCCTCCATCTCCTGCCGACGACGGCGTCTTTGTTGGAAATATGCCCTAGAGGCAATAATAAAGTGGTTATTATTATATTTCCTTAATCATGACAAAGGTTTATTATTCATGCTAGAATTGTATTGACCAGAAACTTAAATACATGTGTGGATACATAAATGAATACCGTGTCCCTAGTAAGCCTCTTATAGACTAGCTCGTTGGTTAAAAGATGGTTAAGGTTTCCTGGCCATTGACATGAGTTGTCATTTGATAACGGGATCACATCATTAGGAGAATGATGTGATGGACAAGACCCATCCGTTAGCTTAGCATATGATCATTCACTTTATTGCTACTGCTTTCTTAATGTCAAATACATATTCCTTTGACCATGAGATCATGCAACTCCCGGATACCGAAGGAATACCTTGTGTGCTATCAAAAACATCACTTCGTAACTGGGTGATCATAAAGGTGCTCTACAGATATCTCCGAAGGTGTCTGTTGAGTTGGCATGAATCGAGATTGGGATTTGTCATTCCGTATGACGGAGAGGTATCTCTGGGCCCTCTCGGTTATACAACATCACAATAAGCTTGCAAGCAAAGTGACTAAGGAGTTAGTTACAAGATGATGTATTACGGAACGAGTAAAGAGACTTGCCGGTAACGAGATTGAACTAGGTATGGAGATACCGATGATTGAATCTCGGGCAAGTAACATACCGATAGACATAGTGAACTATGTATGTTGTCATAAAGATTCGATTGATAAAGATCTTCATAGAATATGTAGTAACCAATATGGGCATCTAGGTCCCGCTATTGGTTATTGACCGGAATGTTGGGAAACGTAGCATGCAATTTCAAAAAAATTCCTACGCTCACGCAAGATCTATCTAGGAGATGCATAGCAACGAGAGGGGGAGAGTGTGTCCACGTACCCTCGTAGACCGAAAGCTGAAGCGTTAGCTTAACGCGGTTGATGTAGTCGAACGTCTTCTCGATTCAACCGATCAAGCACCGAACGTACAGTACCTCCGAGTTCTGCACACGTTCAGCTCGATGACGTTCCTCGAACTCTTGATCCAGCAGAGGGTCGAAGGAGTAGATGAGTTCCGTCAACACGACGGCATGGTGACGGTGATGGTGATGTGATGCTCGTAGGGCTTCGCCTAAGCACTACGATAATATGACCGGAGGAGTAAACGGTGGAGGGGGGCACCGCACACGGCTAAGAACAATTGATGTGCCTAGAGGTGCCCCCCGCCCCCGTATATAAAGGAGGGACAGGGGAGGAGGCCGACCTAGGGCGCGCCGCATGGGGCGGAGTCCTACTAGGACTCCTAGTCCTAGTCGGCCCCCCTTCCTTCTAATGGAGGGGGAAAGGGGGAAGGAGAGGGAGAGGGAGAACGAAAGGGGGGCCGCGCCCCCTCCCCTTGTCCAATTCGGACTCCCCATGGGGGAGGGAGCGCGCCACCCCTTTGCGGGCTGCCTTGCCTCTCCCCTATGGCCCATGTGGCCCATTACTTCCCCCGGGGGTTCCGGTAACCCCTCGGTACTCCGATAAATTCCTGAAACACTCTGGAACCATTCTGGTGTCCGAATACCACCTTCCAATATATCAATCTTTACCTCTCGACCATTTCGAGACTCCTCATCATGTCCATGATCTCATCCGGGACTCCGAACAACCTTCGGTCACCAAAACACATAACTCATATAATACATATCGTCATCGAACGTTAAGCGTGCGGACCCTACGGGTTCGAGAACTATGTAGACATGACAGAGACACCTCTCCGGTCAATAACCAATAGCGGAATGTGGATGCTCATATTGGTTCCCACATATTCTACGAAGATCTTTATCGGTCAAACCGCAATGTCAACATACGCTATTCCCTTTGTCATCAGTATGTTACTTGCCCGATATTCGATCGTCGGTATCTTCATACCTAGGTCAATCTCGTTACCGGCAAGTCTCTTTACTCATTCCGTAATGCATCATCTTTCAACTAACTCATTAATCACATTGCTTGCAAGGCTTCATATGATGTGCATTACTGAGAGGGCCCAGAGATACCTCTTCGATACTCGGAGTGACAAATCCTAATCTCGATATATGCCAACCCAACAAACACCTTTGGAGATACCTGTAGAGCATATTTCTAATTACCCAGTTACGTTGTGACGTTTGATAGCACACAAGGCATTCCTCCGGTGTCCGGGAGTTGCATAATATCATAGTCGGAGGAATATATATTTGACATGAAGAAAGAAGTAGCAATAAAACTGAACGATCATTATGCTAAGCTAACAGATGGGTCTTGTCCATCACATCATTGCATAAATGATGTGATCCCGTTCATCAAATGACAACTCATGTCCATGGCTAGGAAACTTAACCATCTTTGATCAGCGAGCTAGTCTAGTAGAGGCATACTAGGGACACAGTGTTTTTGTCTATGTATTCACACATGTATCAAGTTTCCGGTTAATAAAATTCTAGCATGAATAATAAACATTTATCATGAATAAGGAAATATAAAATAACAACTTTATTATTGCCTCTAGGGCATATTTCCTTCAGTCTCCCACTTGCACTAGAGTCAATAATCTAGATTACATTGTAATGAATCTAACACCCATGGAGTCTTGGTGCTGATCATGTTTTGCTCGTGGAAGAGGCTTAGTCAACGGGTCTGCCACATTCAAATCCGTATGTATTTTGCAAATCTCTATGTCTCCCTCCTTGACCAAATCTCGGATGGAGTTGAAGCGTCTCTTGATGTGTTTGGTCTTTTTGTGAAATCTGGATTCCTTCGCCAAGGCAATTGCTCCAGTATTGTCACAAAAGATTTTCATTGGACCCGATGCACTAGGTATCACACCTAGATCGGATATGAACTCCTTCATCCAGACTCCTTCATTTGCTGCTTCCGAAGCAGCTATGTACTCCGCTTCACACGTAGATCCCGCCACGACGCTCTGCTTGGAACTGCACCAAGTCATAGATCCACCATTCAATAAAAATACGTATCCAGTTTATGACTTAGAGTCATCCGGATCAGTGTCAAAGCTAACGTCGACTTAACCACTTACGACAAGCTCTTTGTCAGCTCCATAAATGAGAAACATATCCCTAGTCCTTTTCAGGTACTTTAGGATGTTCTTGACCACTGTCCAGTGATCCACTCCTGGATTACTTTGGTACCTCCCTGCTAAACTTATAGCAAGGCACACATCAGGTCTGGTACACAGCATAGAATACATGATAGAACCTATGCCTGAGGCATAGGGAATGACTTTCATTTTCTCTCTATCTTCTGCAGTGGTCGGGCATTGAGTCTGACTCAACTTCACACCTTGTAACACAGGCAAGAACCATTTCTTTAACTGATCCATTTTGAACTTCTTCAAAACTTTATCAAGGTATGTGCTTTGTGAAAGTCCTATCAAGCGTCTTGATCTATTTCTATAGATCTTGATGCCCAATATATAATCAGCTTCACCGAGGTCTTTCATTGAAAAACTCTTATTCAAGTATCCTTTTATGCTATCCAGAAATTCTACATCATTTCCAATCAACAATATGTCACCACATATAATATTATAAATGCTATAGAGCTCCCACTCACTTTCTTGTAAATACAGGCTTCTCCAAAAGTCTGTATAAAACCATATGCTTTGATCACCTCATCAAAGCATATATTCCAACTCCGAGATGCTTGCACAAGTCCATAAATGGATCGCTGGAGCTTCCACACTTTGTTAGCACCTTTAGGATCGACAAACCTTCTGGTTGCATCATATACAACTCTTCTTTAAGGAATACATTAAGGAATGCAGTTTTGACATCCATTTGCCAGATTTCATAATCATAAAATGCGGCAATTGCTAACATGATTCGGACAGACTTAAGCATCGCTCCGGGTGAGAAAGTCTCATCGTAGTCAACTCCTTGAACTTGTCGAAAACCTTTTGCGACAAGTTGAGCTTTATAGACAGAAACATTACCATTAGCGTCAGTCTTCTTCTTGAAGATCCATTTATTCTCTATGGGTCGCCGATCATCGGGCAGATCCACCAAAGTCCACACTTTGTTCTCATACATGGATCCTATCTCAGATTTCATGGCCTCAAGCCATTTATCGGAATCTGGGCTCATCATAGCTTCTTCATAGTTCGTAGGTTCTTCATGGTCAAGTAACATGACCTCCAGAACAGGATTACCGTACCACTCTGGTGTGGATCTTGCTCTGTTTGACCTACGAGGTTCTGTAGCAACTTGGTCTGAAGTTTCATGATCTTTATCATTAGCTTCCTCTCCAGTTGGTGTAGGCATCACGGGAACTGATTTCTCGGATGAGCTACCTTCCAAATTGAGAGTAGGTAGAATTACCTCATCAAGTTCTACTTTCCTCCCACTCACTTCTTTCAAGAGAAACTCCTTCTCTAGAAAGGTTCCGTTCTTAGCAACAAAAATCTTGCCTTCGGACTTGTGGTAGAAGGTGTACCCAATTGTTTCCTTAGGATATCCTATGAAGACGCACTTCTCCGATTTGGGTTCGAGCTTATCAGGCTGAAGCCTTTTGATATAAGCATCGCATCCCCAAACTTTAAGAAACGACAGCTTAGGTTTGTTGCCAAACCACAGTTCATACGGTGTCGTCTCAACGGATTTTGACGGTGCCCTGTTTAACGTGAATGCAGCTGTCTCTAATGCATAACCCCAAAACGATAGTGGTAAATCGGTAAGAGACATCATAGATCGCACCATATCTAATAAAGTGCGGTTACAACGTTCGGACACACCATTAAGCTGTGGTGTTCCAGGTGGCGTAAGTTGTGAAACTATTCCACATTGTTTTAAATGAAGGCCAAACTCGTAACTCAAATATTCTCCTCCACGATCAGATCGTAGAAACTTTATTTTCTTGTTACGATGATTCTCCACTTCACTCTAAAATTCTTTGAACTTTTCAAATGTTTCAGACTTGTGTTTCATTAAGTAAATATACCCATATCTACTTAAATCATCTGTGAAGGTCAAAAAATAATGATACCCGCCACGAGCCTCAACACTCATCGGACCGCATACATTGGTATGTATTATTTCCAATAAGTCATTAGCTCATTCCATTGTTCCGGAGAACGGAGTTTTAGTCATCTTGCCCATAAGGCACGGTTCGCAAGTATCAAATGATTCATAATCAAGTGATTCCAAAAGTCCATCTTTATGGAGTTTCTTCATGCGCTTTACACCGATATGACCCAAACGGCAGTGCCACAAATAAGTTGCACTATCATTATCAACTTTGCATCTTTTGGCATCAATATTATGAATATGTGTATTATCACGATCAAGATTCAACAGAAATAGACCACTCTTCAAGGGTGCATGACCATAAAAGATATTACTCATATAAATAGAACAACCATTATTCTCTGATTTAAATGAATAACCATCTCGCACTAAACAAGATCCAGATATAATGTTCATGCTCAACGCTGGCACCAAATAACAATTATTCAGGTCTAAAACTAATCCCGAAGGTAGATGTAGAGGCAGCGTGCCGACGGCAATGACATCGACCTTGGAACCATTCCCGACGCGCATCATCACCTCGTCCTTAGCCAATCTTCGTTTGATCCATAGTCCCTGCTTCGAGTTACAAATATGAGCAACCGAACCGGAATCAAATACCCAGGCACTACTAAGAGAATTAGTAAGGTACACATCAATAACATGTATATCAAATATACCTTTGTTCACTTTGCCATCCTTCTTATCCGCCAAATACTTGGGGCAGTTCCGCTTCCAGTGACCAGTCCCTTTGCAGTAGAAGCACTCAGTTTCAAGCTTGGGTCTAGCTTTGGGTTTCTTCCCGGGAGTGACAACTTGCTTGTCATTCTTCTTGAAGTTCCCCTTCTTTTTACCCTTGCCCTTCTTCTTGAAACTAGTGGTCTTGTTAACCATCAACACTTGATGCTCCTTCTTGATTTCTACCTCCGCAGCCTTTAGCATTGCGAAGAGCTCGGGAATAGTCTTTTCCATCCCTTGCAAATTGTAGTTCATCACGAAGCCTTTGTAGCTTGGAGGCAGTGATTGAAGAACTCTGTCAATGACACAATCATCTAGAAGATTATCTCCCAGCTGAGTCAAGTGATTATGGTACCCAGACATTCTGAGTATGTGCTCACTAACAGAACTGTTCTCCTCCATCTTGGAGCTATAGAACTTGTTGGAGACTTCATATCTCTCAACTCGGGCATTTGCTTGAAATATTAACTTCAACTCCTGGAACATCTCATATGGTCCATGATGTTCAAAACGTCTTTGAAGTCTCGATTCTAAGCCGTAAAGCATGGCACACTGAACGAACGAGTAGTCATCAACACGCGACTGCCAGGCATTCACAATGTCTGCAGTTGCTGGGGCAGGTGGTACACCTAGCGGTGCATCAAAGACATAATTCTTCTGTGCAGCAATGAGGATAATCCTCAAGTGACGGACCCAGTCCGTGTAGTTGCTACCATCATCTTTCAACTTAGCTTTCTCTAGGAACGCATTAAAATTCAAGGGAACGGTAGCACGGGCCATTGATCTACAACATAGATATGCAAAAAGCTATCAGGACTAAGTTCATGATAAATTAAGTTCAATTAATCATATTACTTAAGAACACCCCCTTAGATAGACATCCCTCAAGTCATCTAAATGATACGTGATCCAAATCAACTAAACCATGTCTGATCATCACGTGAGATGGAGTAGTCATCAATGGTGAACATCTCTATGTTGATCATATCCACTATATGATTCACGTTCGACCTTTCGGTGTCCAGTGTTCCGAGGCCATATCTGTGTATGCTAGGCTCGTCAAGTTTAACCCAAGTATTCCGCATGTGCAAAACTAGCTTGCACCCGTTGTATTTGAATGTAGAGCTTATCACACCCGATCATCACGTGGTGTCTCAGCACGAAGAACTTTCGCAACGGTGCATACTCGGGGAGAACACTTATACCTTGAAATTTTAGTAAGGGATCATCTTATAATGCTACCGCTGTACTAAGCAAAATAAGATGCATAAAGATAAACATCACATGCAATCAAAATATGTGACATGATATGGCCATCATCATCTTGTGCTTTTGATCTCCATCACCAAAGCACCGTCATGATCTCCATTGTCACCGGCTTGACACCTTGATCTCCATCGTAGCGTCGTGGTCGCCTCGCCAACTATTGCTTCTACGACTATCGCTACCGCCTAGTGATAAAGTAAAGCAATTACATGGCGTTTGTATTTCATACAATAAAGCGACAACCATATGGCTCCTGCCAGTTGCCGATAACTTTTACAAAACATGATCATCTCATACAACAATGTATATCACATCATGTCTTGACCATATCACATCACAACATACCCTGCAAAAACAAGTTAGACGTCCTCTACTTTGTTGTTGCAAGTTTTACGTGGCTGCTACGGGCTTCTAGCAAGAACCGTACTTACCTACGGCACAAAAACCACAACGGTGATTTATCAAGTTTGATGTTTTAACCTTCACAAGGACCGGCCACAGTCAAATTTGATTCAACTAAAGTTGGAGAAACAGACACCCGCCGGCCACCTTTATGCAAAACTAGTTGCATGTCTGTCGGTGGAACCGGTCTCATGAACGCGGTCATGTAAGGTTGGTCCGGGCCCCTTCATCCAACAATAGCGCCGAATCAAAATAAGATGTTGGTGGTAAGAAGTATGACGATCACTGCCCACAACTCTTTGTGTTCTACTCGTGCATATCATCTACGCATAGACCTGGCTCGGATGCCACTGTTGGGAAACGTAGCATGCAATTTCAAAAAAATTCCTACGCTCACGCAAGATCTATCTAGGAGATGCATAGCAACGAGAGGGGGAGAGTGTGTCCACGTACCCTCGTAGACCAAAAGAGGAAGCGTTAGCTTAACGCGATTGATGTAGTCGAACGTCTTCTCGATTCAACCGATCAAGCACCGAACGTACGGTACCTCCGAGTTCTGCACACGTTCAGCTCGATGACATCCCTCAAACTATTGATCCAGCAGAGGGTTGAAGGAGTAGATGAGTTCCGTCAACACGACGGCGTGGTGACAGTGATGGTGATGTGATCCGCGCAGGGCTTCGCCTAAGCACTACGACAATATGACCGGAGGAGTAAACGGTGGAGGGGGGCACCGCACACGGCTAAGAACAATTGATGTGCCTAGAGGTGCCCCCCGCCCTCGTATATAAAGGAGGGAGAGGGGATGAGGCCGTCCTAGGGCGCGCCCCATGGGGGGGGAGTCCTACTAGGACTCCTAGTCCTAGTCGGCCCCCCCTCCTTCTAACGGAGGGGGAAAGGGGGAAGGAGAGGGAGAGGGAGAGGGAGAAGGAAAGGGGGGCCGCGCCCCTCCCCTTGTCCAATTCAGACTCCCCATGGGGGGGCGCGCCACCCATTTGCGGGCTGCCTTGCCTCTCCCTATGGCCCATGTGGCCCATTACTTCCCCCGGGGGGTTCCGGTAACCCCTCGGTACTCCGATAAATTCCTGAAACACTCATGAACCATTCCGGTGTCCGAATACCACCTTCCAATATATCAATCTTTACCTCTCGACCATTTCGAGACTCCTCGTTATGTCCGTGATCTCATCCAGGGCTCCTAACAACCTTTGGTCACCAAAACACATAACTCATATAATACATATCGTCATCGAACGTTAAGCGTGCGGACCCTACGGGTTCGAGAACTATGTAGACATGACTGAGACACCTCTCTGGTCAATAACCAATAGCGGAACATGGATGCTCATATTGGTTCCCACATATTCTACGAAGATCTTTATCGGTCAAACCGCAATGTCAACATACGTTATTCCCTTTGTCATCGGTATGTTACTTGCCCGAGATTCGATCATCGGTATCTTCATAGCTAGTTCAATCTCGTTACTGGCAAGTCTCTTTACTTGTTTCGTAATGCATCATCCCACAACTAACTCACTAGTCACATTGCTTGCAAGTCTTCATATGATGTGCATTACCGAGAGGGCCCAGAGATACCTCTCCGATACTTGGAGTGACAAATTCTAATCTCGATCTATGCCAACCCAACAAACACTTTCGGAGATACCTCTAGAGCATCTTTATAATCACCCAGTTATGTTGTGACGTTTGATAGCACACAAGGCATTCCTCTGGTCTCCGGGAGTTGCATAATCTCATAGTCGGAGGAATATATATTTGACATGAAGAAAGCAGTAGCAATAAAACTAAACGATCATTATGCTAAGCTAACGGATGGGTCTTGTCCATCACATCATTCCACAAATGATGTGATCCCGTTCATCAAATGACAACACATGTCCATGGCTAGGAAACTTAACCCTCTTTGATCAACGAGCTAGTCTAGTAGAGGCATACTAGGGACACGGTGTTTTTGTCTATGTATTCACACATGTCTCAATTTTCCGGTTAATACAATTCTAGCATGAATAATAAACATTTATCATGAATAAGGAAATATAAAATAACAACTTTATTATTGCCTCTAGGGCATATTTCCTTCACGGAAAGCGTCTCGGTCATGTCTAAATCATTCTCGAACCCGTAGGGTCCGCACGCTTAACGTTCATTGACGATATAGTATTATATGAGTTATGTATGTTGGTGAACGAATGTTGTTCGGAGTCCCGGATGAGATCACGGACATGACGAGGAGCTCCGGAATGGTCTGGAGGTAAAGATTGATGTATAGGATGATATGGTTGAGCCAAGGGGTAAAGCCCATGAGGCTTTAGGTCTGTGCACAAAGGAGTTGTATGGAAGGCTGGGGCTAGACGCCAGGGTTCATGGCGTCTACCCCTGGGTTAGACGCCAGAGTCTGTGGCGTCTATGTAAAGCCCTAGAGGAAATAATAAAGTTGTTATTTTATCTTTCCTTATATCATGATAAATATTTATTATTCATGCTAGAATTGTATTAAACCGAAAACTTGATACATGTGTGGATACATAGACAAAATACCGTGTCCCTAGTAAGCCTCTACTAGACTAGCTCGTTGATCAAAGATGGTTAAGTTTCCTAACCATAGACATGTGTTGTCATTTGATAAACGGGATCACATCATTAGGAGAATGATGTGATGGACAAGACCCATTCATTAGCTTAGCATTATGATCGTTCAGTTTTATTGCTATTGCTTTCTTCATGTCAAATACATATTCCTTCGACTATGAGATTATGCAACTCCCGGATACCGAAGGAATGCCTTGTGTGCTATCAAACGTCACAACGTAACTGGGTGATTATAAATATGCTCTACAGGTATCTGCGAAGGTGTTTGTTGGGTTGGTATAAATCGAGATTAGGATTTGTCACTCCGAGTATCGGAGAGGTATCTCTGGGCCCTCTCGGTAATACACATCATAAGAAGCCTTGCAAGCAAAGTGACTAATGAGTTAGTTGCAAGATGATGTATTACAGAGTGAGTAAAGAGACTTGCCGGTAACGAGATTGAACTAGGTACGAAGATACCGACGATCGAATCTCGGGCAAGTAACATATCGATGGACAAAGGGAATAACGTATGTTGTCATAACGGTTCGACCGATAAAGATCTTCGTAGAATATGTGGGAGACAATATGAGCATCCAGGTTCCACTATTGGTTATTGACCGGAGAGGTGTCTCGGTCATGTCTACATAGTTCTCGAACCCGTAGGGTCCGCACGCTTAACGTTCGATGACGATATTGTATTATATGAGTTATGTGATTTGGTGACCGAATGTTGTTCAGGGTCCTGGATTAGATCACTGACATGACGAGGATTCTCGAAATGGTCGAGAGGTAAATATTGATATATAGGACGATGGCATTCGGACACCGGAAGTGTTTCGGGAAGCACCGAGTATTTATCGGGTCCCCGGAAGGGGTTCCGGGCAACCCCGACAAAAGATATGGGCCTTATGGGCCAAGAGGGGAAACGCACCAGCCACAAAGGGGCTGGTTTGCCCCCCCATATGGGCTGGCCAAATTGGAGAAGGAAAGGGGAAGGAGGAAAGGAAAAATGGAATAAGATTCCCCTTCCCCCTCTTCCCTTCCTACTCCGAATAGGAAGAGGAGAGGGGGTTGGCCGAATTGGGAGAGGACCCCAAGTAGGATTCTTCCTACTTGGGGCGCCCCCTTGGCTGCCTCCCCTCCAACCTATATATATGTGGGGAGGGGGGCGCCTACAACAAACAATATCAATTGTTAGCCGTGTGCGGCGCCCCCCCTCCACAGTTTACACCCCAGTCATATTCTCGCGATGCTTAGGCGAAGCCCTGCGCAGATCACTTCACCATCACCGTCACCACGCCGTCGTGCTGACGGAACTCATCTACTTCCTCGACACCTTTTGCTGGATCAAGAGGACGAGGGATGTCATCGAGCTGAACGTGTGCAGAACTCGGAGGTGCCGTACGTTCGGTACTTGATCGGTTGGAGCTAGAAGAAGTTCGACTACATCAACCGCGTTGTCAAACGCTTCCGCTTTCGGTCTACGAGGGTACGTAGACACACTCTCCCCCTCTCGTTGCTATGCATCTCCTAGATAGATCTTGCGTGAGCGTAGGAATTTTTTTGAAATTGCATGCTACATTCCCCAACAGTGGCATCCAAGCCAGGTCTATGCGTAGATGATATGCATGAGTAGAACACAAAGAGTTGTGGGCGGTGATCGTCATACTGCTTACCACAAATGTCTTATTTTGATTCAGCGGTATTGTTGGATGAAGCGGCCTGGACCAACCTTACATGACCACGTTCATGAGACCGGTTTCACCGACAGACATGCAACTAGTTTTGCATAAAGGTGGCTGGCGGGTGTCTGTTTCTCCTACTTTAGTTGAATCGAATTTGACTGCGGCCGGTCCTTGTTGAAGGTTAAAATAGCAAACTTGATAAATCACCGTTGTGGTTTTTGTGCCGTAGGTAAGAACGGTTCTTGCTAGAAGCCCGTAGCAGCCACGTAAAACTTGCAACAACAAAGTAGAGGACGTCTAACTTGTTTTTGCAGGGCATGTTGTGATGTGATATGGTCAAGATATGATGTGATATACGTTATTGTATGAGATGATCAGGTTTTGTAAAAGTTACCGGCAACCGGCAGGAGCCTTATGGTTGTCTCCTTATTGTATGAAATGCAAACGCCATGTAATTGCTTTACTTTAATACTATGCAGTAGCGATAGTTGTATAAGCAATAGTTGGTGAGACGACCACGACGCAACGATGGAGATCAAGGTGTCGAACTGGTGACAATGGAAATCATGACGATGCTTTGGAGATGGAGATCAAAAGCACAAGATGATGAGGGCCATATCATGTCACATATTTTGATTGCATGTGATGTTTATCTTTATGCATCTTATTTTGCTTAGTACGACGGTAGCATTATAAGATGATCCCTTGACTAAAATTTCAAGGTACAAGTGTTCTCCCTGGGTATGCACCGTTGCGACAGTTCTTCATGTTGAGACACCACGTGATGATCGGGTGTGATAGGCTCTACATTCACATACAAAGGGTGCAAGACAATTTTTGCACATGCAGAATTCTCGGGTTAAACTTGATGAGCCTAGCATGTACAGACATGGCCTCGGAACACTGGAGACCGAAAGGTCAAACGTGAATCATATAGTAGATATGATCAACATAGAGATGTTCACCATTGATGACTACTCCATCTCACGTGATGACCGGACACAGTTTAGTTGATTTGGATCACATATCATTTAGATGACTTGAGGGATGTCTATCTAAGTGGGAGTTATTAAGTAATTTGATTAATTGAACTTTAATTTATCATGAACTCAGTCCTGATAGTATTTGCAAATTATGTTGTAGATCAATAGCTTGCGTTGTAGCTCCCCTATGTTTTTTGATATGTTCCTAGATAAAACTAAGTTGAAAGATGATGGTAGCAATGATGCAGACTGGGTCCGTGATCTGAGAATTATCCTCATTGTTGCACAGAAGAATTATGTCCTTGATGCACCGCTAGGTGACAAACCTATTGCAGGAGCAGATGTAGACGTTATGAACGTTTGGCAAGCTCGATATGATGACTACTTGATAGTTTAGTGCACCATGCTTTACGGCTTAGAACCGGGACTTCAAAAACGTTTTGAACGCCACGGAGCATATGAGATGTTCAAAGAGCTGAAATTGTTATTTCAGGCTCATGCCCGTGTCAAGAGGCATGAGACCTCTGACAAGTACTTCGCCTTCAAGATGGAGGAGAATAGCTCAACCAGTGAGCATGTGCTCAGAATGTCTGAGTACTACAACCGCTTGAATCAAGTGGGAGTTAATCTTCCAGATAAGATAATGATTGACAAAGTTCTCTAGTCACTATCACCAAGTTATTGGAACTTCGTGATGAACTATAATATGCAAGGGATGACGAAAATGATTCCCGAGCTCTTCGTGATGCTGAAATCGACGAAGGTAGAAATCAAGAAAGAGCATCAAGTGTTGATGATTGAGAAGACCACTAGTTTCAAGAAAAGGGAAAAGGGAAAGAAAGGGAACTTCAAGAAGAATGGCAAGCAAGTTTCCACTCCCGTGAAGAAGCCCAAAGCTGGACCCAAGCCTGAAATTGAGTGCTTCTACTGCAAAAAAAATGGTCACTAGAAGATGAACTGCCCCAAACATTTGGCGGATAAGAAGGATGGCAAAGTGAACAAAGGTATATTTGATATACAGGTTATTGATGTGTACCTTACTAGTGTTCGTAGTAACCCCTGGGTATTCGATACCAGTTCGGTTGCTAAGATTAGTAACTCGAAACAGGAGTTGCAGAATAAACAAAGACTAGTTAAGGGCTAGGTGATGATGTGTGTTGGAATTGATTCCAAGGTTGATACGATCACCATCATACACTCACTCTATCTTCGGGATTAGTGTTCAACCTTAAATAAATGTTATTTGGTGTTTGCATTGAGCATGAATATGATTGGATCATGTTTATTGCGATACAATTATTCATTTAAGTCAGAGAATAATTGTTGTTCTATTTACATGAATAAAACCTTCTATGGTCATACACCCAATGTAAATGGTTTATTGAATCTCAATCGTAGTGATACACATATTCAAAATATTGATGCCAAAATATGCAAAGTTGATAATGATAGTGCAACATATTTGTGGCACTGCTGATTAGGTCATATTGGTGTAAAGCACATGAAGAAATTCCATGCAGATGGGCTTTTGGAATCACTTGATTATGAATCATTTGATACTTGTGAACCATGCCTCATGGGCAAGATGACTAAAACTCCGTTCTCCGGAACAATGGAGCGAGCCAATGACTTATTGGAAATAATACATACCAATGTATGCGGTCCAATGAGTGTTGAGGCATGTGGCGGGTATCGTTATTTTCTGACCTTCACAGATGATTTGAGCAGATATGGGTATATCTACTTAATGAAACACAAGTCTGAAACATTTGAAAAGTTCAAAGAATTTCAGAGAGAAGTGGAGAATCATCGTAACAAGAAAATAAAGTTTCTACGATCTCATCGCGGAGGCGAATATTTGAGTTACGAGTTTGGCCTTCATTTAAAACAATGTGGAATAGTTTCACAACTCACGCCACCTGGAACACCATAGTGTAATGGTGTGTCCGAACGTCGTAACCGTACTTTATTAGATATGGTGCGATCTATAATGTCTCTTACCGATTTACCACTATCGTTTTGGGGTTATGCATTAGTTACAGCTGCATTCACGTTAAATAGGGCACCATCTAAATCCATTGAGACGACACCGTATGAACTGTGGTTTGGCAATAAACCTAAGCTGTTGTTTCTTAAAGTTTGGGGTTGCGACACTTATGTCAAAAGGCTTCAGCCTGATAAGCTCAAACCCAAATCAGAGAAGTGCGTCTTCATAGGATACCCTACGGAAACAATTGGGTACACCTTCTACCACGGATCCGAAGGCAAGATCTTTGTTGCCAAGAATGGAACCTTTCTAGAGAAGGAGTTTCTCTCGAAAGAAGTGAGTGGGAGGAAAGTAGAACTTGATGAGGTAATTGTACCTTCTCTCAATTTGTAAAGTAGCTCATCAGAGAAATCCGTTCCCGTGATGCCTACACCAACTAGAGAGGAAGCTCATGATGATGATCATGAAACTTCAGATCAAGTTACTACCGAACCTCGTAGGTCAACCAGAACACGATCAACACCAGAGTGGTACGGTAATCCTATTTTGGAAGTCATGTTACTAGACCATGGCGAACCTACGAACTATAAAGAAGCTATGATGAGCCCAGATTCCGATAAATGGCTTGAGGCCATGAAATCTGAGATAGGATCCATGTATGAGAACAAAGTGTGGACTTTGGTGGACTTGCCCGATGATCGGCAACCCATAGAGAATAAATGGATCTTCAAGAAGAAGACTGACGCTGATGGTAATGTTACTGCCTACAAAGCTCGACTTGTCGCAAAAGGTTTTTGACAAAGTTCAAAGGGTTGACTACGATGAGACATTCTCACCCGTAGTGATGCTTAAGTCCGTCCGAATCATGTTAGCAATTGCCGCATTTTATAATTATGAAATCTGGTAAATGGATGTCAAAACTACATTCCTTAATGGATATCTTAAAGAAGAGTTGTATATGATGCAACTAGAAGGCTTTGTCGATCCTAAAGGTGCTAACAAAGTGTGCAAGCTCCAGCGATCCATCTATGGACTGGTGCAAGCATCTCGGAGTTGTAATATACGCTTTGATGAGGTGATCAAAGCATATGATTTTATACAGACTTTCGAAGAAGCCTATATTCACAAGAAAGTGAGTGGGAGCTCTATGGCATTTCTAATATTATATGTGGATGACATATTGTTGATTGGAAATGATGTAGAATTTCTGGATAGCATAAAAGGATACTTGAATAAAAGTTCTTCAATAAAATACCTCAGTGAAGCTGCTTAGATATTGGGAATCAAGATCTATAGAGATAGATCAAGACGCTTGATAAGACTTTCAATGAGTACATACCTTGACAAGATTTTGAAGGAGTTCAAAAATGGATCAGTCAAAGAAGGAGTTCTTGCCTGTATTGTAAGGTGTGAAGTTGATTAAAGACTCAAAACCCGACCATGGCAGAAGATAAAGAGAGAATGAAAGTCATTCCCTATGCCTCAGCCATAGGTTCTATAAAGTATGCCATGCTGTGTAGCAAAACTGTTGTGTACCTTGCAATGAGTTTGGCAGGGGGTACAATAGTGATCTAGGAGTAGATCACTGGACAGCGGTCAAAATTATCCTTAGTTACCTTAAAGAGGACTAAGAAAATATTTCTCGTTTATGGAGGTGACAAAGAATTCGTCGTAAAGAGTTACGTCGATGCAAGCTTTGACATTGATCTAGATGACTCTAAGTCTAAATCTAGATACATATTGAACGTGGGAGCAATTAGCTAGAGTAGCTCTATGCAGAGCATTGTAGACATAGAATTTGCAAAATACATACGGATCTGAATGTGGCAGACCCGTTGACTAAACTTATCTCACAAGAAAAACATGATCACACCTTAGTACTCTTTGGGTGTTAATCACATAGTGATGTGAACTAGATTATTGACTCTAGTAAACCCTTTGGGTGTTGGTCACATGGCGATGTGAACTTGTTGGGGAACGTTGCATGGGAAACAAAAATTTTCCTACGCTCACCAAGATCCAATCTAGGAGATGACCATCTATGAGAGGAGAGATTGGATCTTCATACCCTTGTAGATAGCTAAGCATAAGCGTTAAGAAACGCGGTTGATGTAGTCGAACGTCTTCGCGATCCAATCACGATCCGTCCCGCGAACTCCGATCCAAGTGCCGAACGGACGGCACCTCCGCGTTCAACACACGTATGGCTTGATGACACCTTCACCTCCTCGATCCAGCGAGTGATGGTGAAGTAGTAGCTTGATTCCTCTGATAGCACGACGGCGTGGTGGCGGTGGTGGTGGTGGAATCTTAGCAGAGCTTCGCTAAGCACTACGGAGAGGAAGAGGGCTACGAGGGAGACGAAGGGCAGCGCAGTGGCACAAATAGATCTGTATGGGTGCAGCTGCCCTCTCTCTACCTCTCTATATATGGGGGGAAGGGAGGAGAGGAGGGGAGCCCCTCGAACCAATCTAGGGGCGGCGGCCACAAGAGGGAAACCCAATATGGGTTTTTCCCCCTAGGAGACTTGGCCCCGAAGACAAAGTGGTGGGAAGCCCTAGGGGGCGCCCCAAACCCTCCTGGTTATGTGAGATGGGGTGAGGGGGGCGCTCAGCCCCTTAGTGGGCTGGTTTCCCCCCTCCCCTTGGCCCATGAGGCCCCCCAACACTTGCCGGGATCCCCCGAAACACCTTTCGGTCATGCTGGTCATCACCCGGTACCCCCGGAACAATTCTGGACTCCAATACCCTTCGTCCAATATATCAATCTTCACCTCCGGACCATTCCGGAGTTCCTCGTCATGTCCGGGATCTCATCCGGGACTCCGAACAACCTTCAGGAACCACCATAATGACTCAACTATACTTATATCGTCACCAAACGTTAAGTGTGTAGACCCTGCGGGTTCGAGAACTATGCGGACATGACCGAGACACCTCTACGGTCAATAACCAATAGCGGGACCTGGATGCCCATATTGGTTCCTACATATTCTACGAAGATCTTATCGGTCGAACCTCAATGTTAAGGAGTCAGCTAATCCCGTATGTAGTTCCCTTTGTCTATCGGTATGTTACTTGCCCGAGATTCGATCGTCGTATCTACATACCTAGTTCAATCTCGTTACCGGCAAGTCTCTTTACTCGTTCCGTAATACAAGATCCCATGGCTAACTCATTAGTCACATTGCTTGCAAGCTTCTTGTGATGTTGTATTACCGAGTGGGCCCTGAGATACCTCTCCGTCATACGGAGTGACAAATCCCAGTCTTGATCCATGCCAACTCAACAGACACCCTTGGAGATAGCTGTAGAGCACCTTTATAGTCACCCAGTTATGTTGCGATGTTTGGTACACACAAAGTACTCGTCCGGTGTCAGTGAGTTGCATGATCTCATGGTCATAGGAACATATACTTGACATGCAGAAAATGATAGCAATAAACTTGATACGATCATGTGCTACGTTTATAGTTTGGGTCTTATCCATCACATCATTCTCCTAATGATGTGATCCCATTATCAAATGACAACTCATGTCTATGGCTAGGAAACCATAGCCATCTTTGATCAACGAGCTAGTCTAGTAGAGGCTCACTAGGGACACGTTATTGTCTATGTATCCACACATGTATCTAAGTTTCCAATCAATACAATTCTAGCATGGATAATAAATGATTATCATGAACAGGGAAATATGATAACAACCAATTGCCTCTAGGGCATATTTCCAACAGTCTCCCACTTGCACTAGAGTAAATAATCTAGTTCACATCGCCATGTGATTAACACTCATAGTTCACATCGCCATGTGACTAACACCCAAAGAGTTTACTAGAGTCAATAATCTAGTTCACATCACCATGTGATTAACACTCAATGAGTTCTAGGGTTTGATCATGTTATCTTGTGAGAGAGGTTTTAGTCAACGGGTCTGCAACATTCAGATCTGCGTGTACTTCGCAAATCTCTATGTCATATCACTAGTGCAGAGACCTCCTATACAAACGGTTTTTAACCCCTTTCCGCGATGGCGTTTGGAACCATCGCCAAGTGAGTGTGGGCGATAGGGGGGGTCCTTCCCAAACGACCCAGAAACCATCGGGGATAAGCCCTCCTGGCACACAGGCTGGGGCAAAATGAGCTCGTGTGTGATCGGGCGACGCATCAAAACCCAATTGTTTCCATTCGTATGTACATCCCACACGGTGAATCCCAGAAAAACATTTCCGTTCGTATGTATATCACACACGGTTTTTTGTGTGGAAATGTTTGTGCAAGGTGGCCTAACGCAAACAGTTTTCTGCCGAAAGCCGTGTGTGATTGTTAGTTGATCGAACGCGCCTACTTTCTAGAAACCGTGTGGGTTGTTTGAGTTCATCGCCCACGGTGCTGTCTGAGTAACCGTCTGCAATAGAAAACCCCAATAAGCAGGGTAATTAGCCTATTATTGATAATCCATGTACTAATTAAATTGATATTTCTTATAAAACACACCAGATATTTCATATCCGTATAACAGCAACCAGGATTTCATAATCGAATTACACCAGATGGCTTCGGCACTCAGTTTCGCCATTACACAACAACACCAAGTTTCACATGCAACATCGAAAACCTTTGGAAAGTAGCATCATACATGGTAAATAGATAGATGAATCTCATTTGGAAAACTGCAGAAGCGGAAGGCAAATATTGAGCCTTCAGTGATGTTGAATGTCCTTGCAACTTTAGGCCAGTGGCTATGGATAATTACCCGCCCAACCTTCGTCCTCTTCAGGAAGACTTCAATATTGTACCGTGGGTCTTGAATGAATACCTTCCTCGCCTCTTGACCATGCAGGTGGTTTGAGAGGTAATCATCGGTGAACTGCTTTGAAAAGTACTGAAAACAAAGATATGCATAAATCGCTGTTATAAATTTTGAAATGGCGCAAGGGGTAAAAACAAGGTAAAAGAGTTAGTACCATCCTATAGTTGACTGATGTCTTTTTTATTGTGCAAACAAAGATCTTGCTGTTATTCGTCGCAAGTTTCTTCATCCTAACAATCTTTCTGAGTTTCTTGACTTGACTGATATTCATGGACATCTCATTTCCCCATATGCAAAATGGGTCGGACAGTGGGTCTAAGTCTCTGACAGCAGGACCTACATGTGCAAGGCCAAATTGTAAGAAACCTAAATATTAGAATGATTCCTGCAACTGCACAATAATGTGCTATTAGCGAAAGGACCATGCGTGAGCAAACCTCGATGGTAAACCGCAGTGTCTCCCATTGTTTCCCTGCAACACACATAAGGAAGATCTTGATCAGGTTAACTGAGAGTTGCCATACTATCAGTAGAATATGTATTGAGTGCAACCAAATTCAATTTATTTCACATGCATAACAATACAAAATTGTACCCACAGCAAATGAAAATCAAATTGTAGAACTGAACCAAACAGTTAAATGGACAGCAGACCAAATGAACCAAAATAGTTAACTGAGCACGACTTTGCAGAATAGAAACATGTACTAGAAGATAAGACAGTTAACAAAACAAAGAATGCTTGAGAACAGTACTACGAAATGTAGCAATTGTTGGACCAAACTGTTAATTGAACATTATATTTTAGAGGACCAAACTATTAACTGAACATTACATTTCAGAGGACCAAACTGTTAACTGAACATCAGATTGCATATTAACATTACAGAGGATAAATCACTATAAGGCACTAGCGGTGGCCTAGAGAAAACAGCACGAACTGTATTTTAAAGTAGACAACCGCGTGGCGGTGTCGACGGTGGCCTCGAAGACGAGGTGCTCCTCCAAGATCTGGCGGTCGGCACATATGGCAGCCATAGCGACCTCGTGCGCGCGTGCGGCCGCGATTTGCTTCTCCACTGCCAGATGCTACTAAGCTCCACATTATACTGCGTGCAAAATGGCTGTGGGCGGCGCTTAATTGGAGGAGGAGGACAATGATTTTGGCGAAAGGTGTCGCGCCATCGGTCGGGGCATGTGGGACGGGAAAGGAGGAGGATGGTGTGGGTGGGGTGTGGATTACCTGACCATATTGACGAGGCCGCGCAGCAAGAAGAAGGGGCATCGGCGAGGAGGCGGCACTGCAAGAAGAAGGGTCGCCGGCGAGGAGGCGGCTCTGCAAGAAGTAGGGTGGCCGACGAGGAGGCGGCGCTGCAAGAAGAAGGGTCGCCGGCGAGGAGGCTGAGCTGCCAGTAAGCAGAAGTGAACGTTTGAACTTGAAAAGCAAGGAGGAATAGTGGAAATGTGGCTTTTGGTGGGAGGGAGGGGGCGGGGAGATAGATATTTCCGCGGTGGCAAATTTTTTTCGCTCGGTGCCGCGAGAAACTGGCGCGCAAGTGTGGTTCAAGCGGGGGCGGTGGACTGTAGACGATGAAGCTTCCTGTGTAAGCCAGATAAGATGGTGCACCAAGATATTTTATATCGCATCCCACATGATTCTTTCTAGTAAACTGTTTGTGGTATACCTGATTTTTTCATTATGTTTTGAAAGACAAAATGGTGTTACGGAGGGAAAGGATGGTGTTTGAATTCCTAGAACATTTATGTACAGTGAACATGCAACTACATGAGTGTCGTGTTTAAATTTCAAATTATTCCGGGTTCGTTTGGCATTTTTATGCATTAATTGAGTTTCTAGGCATTTAATGTGCATAATTCAAATTTGAACTACAAGCACATGCTCCAGTGCACCAAAGTTTGTTTAAAAATCACATGTGTGTCTTTGGGTGAATTTATACGTCCCATGCAAGAAATGAGAATAAAATTCAAACATCTGGGCGTCGTGGCTCGGCCGGGAACATTGAGAAACTTGGTTTTTAAATTCCTGGAAATTCAAAACTCGCCTGAAAATCATGAAACTTGGCATGGTGTCATTTCATGGCACCAACATGCTGTGGTAAAAAAATTGGCCGCATTTGTACAAGTTTTTGGTATAAGCTTCTTGCAAACCGGAGCTTCTCTCGAGAAGACTCGTGGTTCCCGAGGGGGGACGTGTCACCTTTGTGTGCGAAACAATATACGCTGCCTCCCCCCCTTGATTTTTTACAGAGGCAACATAGAACTATATGAGTGCCGTGTTAAAATTTTGAATTATTCCGGGTTCGTTTGGACTTTCTTATACATTAATTGAATTTCTGGTCATTTAATGTGCATAATTCAAATTTGAACTACAAGCACATGCTCCAGTGCACCAAAGTTGGTTGAAAAATCACATGTGTGTCCTTGGGTGAATTTCTAGGTCCCATGCAAGAAATGGGAATGAAATTCAAACATCTGGGCGTCGTGGCTCGGCCGGAAAGATTGAGAAACTTGGGTTTTTAATTCATGTAAATCCAAAACACCCCTAAAAATCATGAAACTTGGCATGGTGTCATGACATGGCACCAATATGCTGTGGTAAATTTTTTGGCCGAATTGGGACAAGCTTTGGTATAAGCTTCTTGCAAACCGGAGCTTCTCTCAAGAAGGCTCGTGGTTCCGAGAGGGAACGTGTCACCTCCGTGTGCGAAACGACATACGTACACTGCCTTCTCCCGCCTTAATTTTTTTACACAGGCAGATTAGACCAAATAGAAGTATCGTGCTAAATTTTGGGATTATTCCGGGTTCGTTTGGCCTTTTTTATATATTAATTGAATTTCTATGCATTTAATGTGCATAATTCAAATTTGAACTACAAGCACATGCTCCAGTGCACCAAAGTTGGTTGAAAAATCACATGTGTGTCCTTGGGTGAATTTCTAGGTCCCATGCAAGAAATGAGAAAGAAATTCAAACATCTGGGCGTCGTGGCTCGGCCAGAAAGATTGATAAACTTGGTTTTTTAATTCCTGTAAATCCAAAACAGGCCTGAAAATCATGAAACTTGGCATGGTGTCATGACATGGCACCAACATGCTGTGGTAAATTTTTTGGCGAATTGGGACAAGCTTTGGTATAAGCTTCTTGCAAACCGGAGCTTCTCTCAAGAAGGCTCGTGGTTCCGATAGGGAACGTGTCACCTCCGTGTGCGAAACGACATAAACTACCTTCTCCCGCCTTAATCTTTTTACATAGGCAGATTAGACCAAATAGAAGTATCGTGCTAAATTTTGAAATTATTCCGGGTTCATTTGGCCTTTTTATACATTAATTCATTTTCCAGGCATTTAATGCACATAATTGAAATTTGAAGTACAAGTGCATGATCCAGTGCGCAAAAGTTAGTTGGAAAATCATTTATGTGTATTTGGGCGAACTTCTAGGTCCCATGGAAGAAGTAGGAATGGAATTCAAACATCTGGGCATCTTGGCTCGGCCGGAAACATCGAGAAACTTGGTTTTAAAATTCCCGTAAATCCAAAACTCGCCTGAAAATCATGAAACTTGGCATGGTGTCATGACATGGCACCAACTTGCTGTGGTAATTTTTCTGTCCGATTTACGAAGGCGCACACATTAACAATCAACAAAGTTATTTTGGAACAAGTGCTGCCACGTTAGAAATCGGAAACACAAGTATTATTGAAACCGTGGGCATTCTACTTAACAATTACGTGCCACCATGCGTCCCCTTTTTTTATTGGCTAGGAGGTGCCGTGCGGGGTAGCTATTTGAGTACGGGTGGCGTGCGATCAGACCCCTGCGCGTGCTCATCGGGAGGAGAGCCCTTTGACCTCTATCCGCCACGCACCTCCCTCCCAACATCTCCATTAATGGCGCCCGAGCCCCTGTTTTACGGCGTGGCTATGTCTCACTGGACTGAGATTTAAGAGAGAAAAATGAAAATCTGAAAAGAAAGTTTTGCACGAATCTTGATGTAAGATCCGACGGACCTATCTAGCATCGACTGCGACTTATAGCAAGCATGATGAATATAAGGACGATGACAGTGGATAATAATTGTCTTACATATTTAGGAACATAATTAAAAAAAGACACATGCAGCAACGCCCGAAATACACAAGGGCAAAAGAAGAAGGAAGACAACGATCTGGCTCGCTGATCTCTACTTTCTTGATGCATTGCTGCAGGGTGCAGGAACTAGTCTCCGTGGCGAGCGGCGATGAGCTCTTTCCTATCCTCAAGATGCTGCTTGAGAGCATCCACGGATTCCTCCATCACCCTTTTGCGCTCGATGCGCAACATGGCATTCTCGTCCATAAGTTTCTCGACGATGACGCCGATCCTCTTCAACAAGGCAGTGGTCTCCTCCTACTACTCCGCACTTCCGACGATCTTCGCCCTCAGCAGGTCGCGCTCGGCCCAGAGCTTCGCATTGCTCTCCCTTAGTTGCCGGATGCCGCCGGTAGCCTGTTCAAACAAGGCTTTCATGTCGTCCTGCAACCTCGCCCATCCGGAGATCTGATCCATCTGGCTATGGATGATTGCATGCATGCGCCTATAAGAGTCCTCGCCTGCCGCGAGACATTTTCCCAGGCCGCCGGGGCGCGGGAGGACATCTCTGCTGCATTCGCAGCGCGGCGGGACATCTCTGCTGCATCCGCGGGGTGGCCGGACCAGTCTGCTGCATCGACGGCGCGACGGGACCTCCGTGCTGCTTTGGCGGTGCGGCGGGACCTCTGTGCTGCTACGGCCGCGCGACGGGACATGTCGGCTGCTTTTGCGGCGAGGCGGGACATCTCTCGTGCTTCCGCTTCCATGCTCGCCTCTCCCTGGTGGATATCTCTCGACCCAGAACTCACGCTGGCCATGGCGGACGCAAGGGAACGATGATGAATGACTTGTTTGTTTTTGTGGATGAGGAGTTGAGGAGGAATGTGCAGTCATCTTGGAGTATTAGTATTTATAACCGAGTAGTAATACGCTCCTGATGTCTACTACGCAACCTTCTTCTTGTAGACGTTGTTGGGCCTCCAAGTGCAGAGGTTTGTAGGACAGTAGCAAATTTCCCTCAAGTGGATGACCTAAGGTTTATCAATCCGTGGGAGGCGTAGGATGAAGATGGTCTCTCTTAAACAACCCTGCAACCAAATAACAAAGAGTCTCTTGTGTCCCCAACACACCCAATACAATGGTAAATTGTATAGGTGCACTAGTTCGGCGAAGAGATGGTGATACAAGTGCAATATGGATGGTAGATAAAGGTTTTTGTAATCTGAAATTATAAAAACAGCAAGGTAGCAAGTGGTAAAAGTGAGCAAAAACTGTATTGCAATGCTTCGAAACAAGGCCTAGGGTTCATACTTTCACTAGTGCAAGTTCTCTCAACAATAATAACATAATTGGATCATATAACTATCCCTCAACATGCAACAAAGAGTCACTCCAAAGTTACTAATAGCGGAGAGCAAACGAAGAAATTATTGTAGGGTACGAAACGACCTCAAAGTTATTCTTTCCGATCAATCCATTAGGCTATTCCTATGAGTGTCACAAACAACCCTAGAGTTCGTAGTAAAATAACACCTTAAGACACACATCAACCAAAACCCTAATGTCACCTAGATACTCCAATGTCACCTCAAGTATCCGCGGGTTTGATTATACGATATGCATCACACAATCTCAGATTCATCTATTCAAACCAACACAAAGAACTTCATAGAGTGCCCCAAAGTTTCTACCGGAAAGTCAAGACGAAAACGTGTGCCAACCCCTATGCATAAGTTCACAAGGTCACTGAACCCGCAAGTTGATCACCAAAACATACATCAAGTAGATCACGTGAATATCCCATTGTCACCACAGATAAGCACATGCAAGACATACATCAAGTGTTCTCAAATCCTTAAGGACTCAATCCGATAAGATAACTTCAAAGGGAAAACTCAATCCATTACAAGAAGGTAGAGGGGGAGAAACATCATATGATCCAACTATAGTAGCAAAGCTCGCGGTACATCAAGATCGTGCCATATCAAGAACACGAGAGAGAGAGAGAGAAATCAAACACATAGCTACTGGTACATACCCTCAGCCCCGAGGGTGAACTACTCCCTCCTCGTCATGGAGAGCGCCGGGATGATGAAGATGGCCACCAGTGATGGATCCCCCCTCCAGCAGGGTGCCGGAACGGGGTCTAGATTGGTTTTTTGTGGCTCTGGAGGCTTGCGGCGGCCGAACTCCCGATCTAGGTTCTGTTCTGGAAGTTTGGGGATATATAAGAGGTGTTGGCGTCAGGGACAAGTCAAGGGGACCCACGAGGAAGCCACGAGGTAGGGGGGCGCCCAGGGGGGTAGGGCGCGCCCTCCACCCTCGTGGTGTCCTCGGGACTCCTCTGGTCCATCTCCGATACTCCGTGGGCTTCTTCTGGTCCAAAAATAAGCTCCGTGAATTTTCAGGTCAATTGGACTCTGTTTGATATTCCTTTTCTGTAAAACTCAAAAACAAGGAAAAAACAGAAACTGGCACTGGCACTGGGCTCTAGGTTAATAGGTTAGTCCCAAAAATCATATAAAATAGCATATAAATGCATATAAAACATCCAAGATGGATAATATAATAGCATGGAACAATAAAAAATTATAGATACGTTGGAGACGTATCAGCTTCTAAGTGGGAAACCGTTTAGGTTTTGATCGGTGTGAACAGGTTTGCAATTTGGAATGTGATGGGACACGGGCTCAAAATTTATTGACGGTTCTATAATTTCTAAGTGCGGCACTATTCCCGGACGGCGTAACGTGGGCACACTTTCTCGGCCGCGTACGTGGCGTTTGCACCATAGGGTGCACCGCAATAGGCAATGTCAGCACACGTCTTGTTCCAACAACCGTGCGCGCTCGTTATTACCATCGCGCACGCTTCTTTTAATTAGAATGCTAGCGCACACACGTCTATCTGTCTAACTGTTTCTATTTGTTGTGGCTAATCGCAAACAGTTCATCCGTGTGAAGTGTATGCCATCAATCGCAGACACTTTGATCTGGCTGACCATTTCTGTTCTGTTGCCTAATCGCAAACAGTTAATCCTTCTGAAGCGTATGCCCTCAGTCGCACACACCTTTATCTAGCTGCCCGTTTCTGTTGTTCCGCCTCGTCACAAACAGTTAATCTGAGTGAACTGTATGCCGTATATCGCACACGCCTTCATCTGGCTGCCCATTTTTGTTTTTCTTCCTCATCGCAAACAGTTCACTGAACTGAACCGTATGCCCTGCATTGCACATGCAACTAAAATCGGAACCGTGTTTGATGCATCCATCATCGCAAATGTTTTGCACCTTTTTTGACGGTTTTCTTACATCACTGTTTTCGATTAATGCATCGCACATAGTTTCGTCAAAGGGTCTCCGATCGTAGTGTCACGTTAGCAACATCCTACAGTAGTGTATTGTAGATGTTGCTACCACGCTCCACTTGGAGCTATTCCAAATGGCTGCTCCATTACACGTATCCGGTTTGCTACTCAGAGTCATTCGGATTGGTGCTAAAGCTTACATCGACGTAACCCCTTACGCCAAACTCTTTATCACCTCCATAACCGAGAAAGATTTCCTTATTCCTCTAAGGATAATTTTGACTGCTGTCCAGTGATCCACTCCTGGATCACTCTTGTACTTGCCAGACACATGGCAAGGCACAGATCAGGTGTGGTACACAGCATGGCATATCGTACAGAGCCTATGGCTAAGGCATAGGGACGACCTTCGTCCTTTCTCTTTCTTCTGCCATGGTCGAGCTTTGAGTCTTACTCAACTTCACACCTTACAACTTAGGTAAGAGTCCTTCTTTCACTAATCCATTTTGAACTCCTTCGAAATCAAGTCAAGGTATGTGCTCTATGAAAGTCTTATCAGGCATCTTGATCTATCTCTATAGGTCTTGTTGCCCAATATGTAAGCAACTTTACCCAGGTCTTCCTTTGAAAAACTCCTTTCAAACAACCCTTTATGCTTCCCAAAAATTCTACATCATTTCTGATCAATAATATGTCATCCACATATACTTATCAGAAATGTTGTAGTGCTCCCACTCACTTTCTTGTAAATACAAGTTTCTTGCAAACTTTGTATAAACCCAAAAGCTTTGATCACCTCATCAAAGCGTAAGTTCCAACTCTGAGATGCTTGCTCTAGTCCATAGAAGGATTGCTGGAGCTTGCATACCTTTTAGCATCCTTAGGATCGACAAAACCTTCTGGTTGTATCACATACAACCTTTCCTCACGAAAACCGTCAAGGAAACTTTGTTTTGACATCCATGTGCCAGATTTCGTAAATGAAAAATGCAGCAATTGCTGACATAATTCCAACAGATTTAGCATCGCTATGAGTGAGAAAGTCTCATCATAGTCAACTCCTTGAACTTGTCGGAAACTTCTTTGCGACAAGTCGAGCTTCCTAAATGGTGACATTACCATCAACGTCTGTCTTCTTCTTAAAGATCCGTTTATTCTCAATGGCCTGCCGATCATCGGGCAAGTCCACCAAAGTCCATACTTTGTTCTCATACATGGATCCTATCTCGGATTTCATGGCTCCTAGCCATTTGTTGGAATCCGGGCCCACCATCGCTTCTCCATAGCTCGTAGGTTCACCGTTGTCCAACAACATGACCTCTAAGACAGGGTTACCATACCACTCAGAAGCTGTACGTACCCTTGTCGACTTACGAGGTTCGACAATAACTTGATCCGAAGCTTCATGATCATCATCATTAGCTTCCTCTTCAACTGACGTAGGTGCCACAGAAACATCTTTCTGTGCTGCGCTACTTTCTGGCTGAAGTAAAGGTTCAACAACCTCATCAAGTTCTATCTTCCTCCCACTCATTTCTTTCGAGAGAAACTGTTTCTCGAGAAAGGACCCGTTCTTAGAGACAAACACTTTGCCCTCGGATCTAAGATAGAAGGTATACCCAACCATCTCTTTTCTGTATCCTATGAAGACGCACTTGTCCGCTTTGGGTTCGAGCTTATCAGGCTGAAGCCTTTTCACATAAGCGTCGCAGCCCCAAACCTTAAGAAATGACAACTTAGGTTTCTTGCCAAACCACAGTTCATACGGTTTCTTCTCCACAGACTTAGATGGTGCCCTATTTAAAGTGAATGTAGTTGTCTCTAATGCATAACCCCAAAAAGATAGTGGTAGATCAGCAAGAGACATCATAGAGCGCACCATATCCAATAAGGTACGATTACGACGTTCGGACACACCATTACGCTGTGGTGTTCCAGGTGGCGTCAACTGTGAAACAATTCCACATTGTCTTAAGTGATTGCCAAACTCATAACTCGGATATTCTCCCCTTCGATCGGATCATAGGAATTTAATCTTCTTGTTACGATGATTCTCAACTTCACTCTGAAATTGCTTGAACTTTTCAAACATTTCAGACTTATGCTTCATTGAGTAAACATACCCATATCTACTCAAATCATCGGTGAAGGTGAGAAAATAATGATATCCACCGCGCGCGTCAACACTCATCGGCCCGTACACATCAGTATGTATGACTTCCAACAAGTCACTTGCCCGTTCCAGTGTACCAAAAAATGGGGTTTTAGTCATCTTGCCCATAAGGCATGGTTCGCATGTGTCAAGTGATTCAAAATCAAGTGACTCCAAAAGTCCATCAGCATGGAGTTTCTTCATGCACTTTACACCAATATGACCTAAGCGGAAGTGCCACAAGTATGTGGTACTATCATTGTTAACTTTGCATCTTTTGGCATCAATATTATGAACATTTGTATCGCTACGATCAAGATTCAATAAACCATTCACCTTGGGTGTATGACCATAGAAGGTATTATTCATGTAAACAGAATAACCATTATTCTCTGACTTAAATGAATAACCGTATTGCAATAAACATGATCTAATCATGTTCATGCCTCAACGCAGACACCAAATAACATTTATCTAGGTTCAACACTAATCTCGAAGGTAGAGGGAGCATGCGATGGTGATCACATCAACCTTGGAAACACTTCCAACACACATCGTCACCTCGCCCTTAGCTAGTCTCCGTTTATTCTGCAGCTTTTGTTTCGAGTTACCAATATTAGCAACTGAACCGATATCTAATACCCAGGTGCTACTAGGAGTACTAGTAAGGTACACATCAATAACACGTATACCAAATATACTTTTGTTGAAGTTGCCAGCCTTCTTATCTACCAAGTATTTGGGGAGTTCCGCTACCAGTGACCGTTCCCCATACAATAGAAGCACTTAGTCTCGGATTTGGGTTCAACCTTGGTTTTCTTCACTGGAGCGGCAACTGGCTTGCCATTCATGAAGTTTCCCTTCTTGCCCTTGCCCTTCTTGAAACCAGTGGTCTTGTAAACCATCAACAATTGATGCTCCTTCTTGATTTCTACCTCCGCGGCCAACCGCGAACAGCTCCGAGATCATCTCAATCCCTTGCAGGTTATAGTTCATCACGAAGTTCTAGTAGCTTGGTGATAGTGTCTGGAGAACTCTGTCAATCACTATCTTATCTGGAAGATTAACTCCCACTTGATTCAAGCAATTGTAGCACCTAGACATTCTGAGCACATGCTCAATGGCTGAGCTATTCTCCTCCATCTTGTAGGAAAAGAACCTATCAGAGGTCTCATAACTCACAACACGGGCATGAGCCTGAAATACCAATTTCAGCTCTTGGAACATCTCATATGTTCCATGGCGTTCAAAATGCCGTTGGAGCCCCGATTCTAAGCCGTAAAGCATGGCGCACTAAACTATCAAGTAGTCATCGGAACGTGCCTACCAGATGTTCACAACATCCATAGATGACGCTAGAGGGGTTGGCACACCGAGCGGTGCATCTAGGACATAAGCCTTCTGTGCAGAAGTGAGGACAATCCTCAGACTACGGACATAGTCCGCATAATTGCTTACAATATCTTTCAACTTAGTCTTTCTCTAGGAATGTATTTAAAACAGGGAGCTACAGTGGGAGCTATTGATCTACAACATAATTTGCAAAGACAACTTAGACTATTGTTCATGATAATGAGTTTAATTAATCATATTACTTAAGAAATCCCACTCAAATTGACATCCCTCCAGTCATTCGAGTGTAACATGATCCAAATTCACCAACCCAAGTCCGATCATCACGTGAGATGAGGTGGTTTCAATGGTGAACATCTCCATGTTGATCATATCTACTATATGACACATGTTCGACCTTTCGGTCTCTTGTGTTACGAGGCCATGTCTGTACATGCTAGGCTCGTCAAGTTTAACCCAAGTATTCTGCATGTGCAAAACTGTCTTACACCCGTTGTATGTGAACGTAGAGTCTATCACACCCGATCATCACGAGGTGCTTCGAAACGATGAACTTTCGCAACGGTGCACACTTGGGGAGAACATTATTTTATCTTGAAATTTTAGTGAGGGATCACCTTATAATGCTACCGTCGTCCTAAGCAAAATAAGATGCATAAATGGATTAACATCGCATGCAAATCATAAGTGACATGATATGGCCATCAACTCGTGCTTTTGATCTCCATCTCCAAAGCACCGGCATGATCTCCATCGTCACCGGCATGACACCATGATCTCCATCATCGTGTCGCCATCGGGATTGTCACGCCAACCATGCTTGTACTACTATTGCTACCGTTTACCGATAACGTAAAGCATTACATAGCGCTTAATGATTGACACGCAAGTCATACATTAAATAAAGAAAACCCTATGGCTCCTGCCGGTTGCCGTATGCATCGACATGCACGTCGATATAAACTATTACAAACATGATCATCTCATACATCAAATATATATCATCATGTCTTTGGCCATATCATATCACAACATACCCTGCAAAAACAAGTTAGACATCCTCTAATTGTTGTTGCATGTTTTACGTGGTTGCTATGGGTATCTAGCAAGAATGATTCTTACTTACGCAAAGCTACAACGGTGATATGCATGTTGCTATTTAACCTTCTACAAGGACCGCCTTTGTCGAATCCAATTCAACTAAGGTGGGAGAGACAGGCACCCACCAGCCATCTTTATGCAAAAAAGTCACATATCCGTCGATGGAGCCGGTCTCATGTACGTGGACATGTAAGGTTGGCCCGGGCCGCTTCATCCCACAATACCACTGAATCAAGAAAAGACCAAGGAAGGAAGCAATCTGAATATCAATGCCCACAAACTCCTTTGTGTTTTACTCATGATGTCATCTACGCATAGACCTAGATCTGATACCACTATTGGGGAACGTTGCAAGGGAAACAAAAAATTTCCTACGCTCACCAAGATCCAATCTAGGAGATGACCATCTACGAGAGGAGAGATTGGATCTACATACCCTTGTAGATCGCTAAGCGGAAGTGTTAAGAAACGTAGTTGATGTAGTCGAACGTCTTTGCGATCCAATCGTGATCCGTCCCGCGAACTCCGATCCAAGTGCCGAACGGAGGCACCTCCGCGTTCAACACACGTACGGCTTGATGACGCCTTCACCTCCTCGATCCAGCGAGCGATGGTGAAGTAGTAGCTAGAGTCCTCTGACAGCACGACGGCGTGGTGGCGGCGGTGGTGGTGGAATCTTAGCAGAACTTCGCTAAGCATTACGGAGAGGAAGAGGGCTACGAGGGAGACGAAGGGCAGCGCAGTGGCACGAATAGATCTGTATGGGTGCGGCTGCCCTCTCTCTACCTCTCTACATATGGGGGGAAGGGAGGAGAGGAGGGACGCCCCTTCTGGTTACGTGAGATGGGGTGAGGGGGGCGCTCAGCCCCTTAGTGGGCTGGTTTGTCCCCTCCCCTTGGCCCATGAGGCCCCCAACACTTGCCGGGACCCCCCGAAACATCTTTCGGTCATGCTGGTCATCACCCGGTACCCCCGGAACAATTTCGGACTCCAATACCCTTCGTCCAATATATCAATCTTCACCTCTGGACCATTCTGGAGTTCCTCATCATGTCTGGGATCTCATCCGGGACTCCGAACAACCTTCGGGAACCACCATAATGATTCAACTATACTTATATCGTCACCAAACGTTAAGTGTGTAGACCCTGCGGGTTCGAGAAATATGCAGACATGACCGAGACCCCTCTACGGCCAATAACCAATAGCGGGACCTGGATGCCCATATTGGTTCCTACATATTCTACGAAGATCTTATTGGTCGAACCTCAATGTCAAGGAGTCAGCTAATCCCGTATGTAGTTCCCTTTGTCTATCGTTATGTTACTTGCCCGAGATTCGATCGTCGGTATCTCCATACCTAGTTCAATCTTGTTACTGGTAAGTCTCTTTACTCGTTCCGTAATACAAGATTCCATGGCTAACTCATTAGTCACATTGCTTGCAAGCTTCTTGTGATGTTGTATTACCGAGTGGGCCCTGAGATACCTCTCCGTCATACGGAGTGACAAATCCCAGTCTTGATCCATGCCAACTCAACAGACACCCTTGGAGATACCTGTAGAGCACCTTTATAGTCACCCAGTTACGTTGCGATGTTTGGTACACACAAAGTACTCGTCCGGTGTCAGTGAGTTGCATGATCTCATGGTCATAGGAACATATACTTGACATGCAGAAAACGATAGCAATAAACTTGACACGATCATATGCTACGTTTATAGTTTTGGTCTTGTCCATCACATCATTCTCCTAATGATGTGATCCCGTTATCAAATGACAACTGATGTCTATGGCTAGGAAACCATAGCCATCTTTCATCAACGAGCTAGTCTAGTAGAGGCTCACTAGGGACACGTTATTGTCTATGTATCCACACATGTATCTGAGTTTCCGATCAATAAAATTCTAGCATGGATAATAAACGATTATCATGAACAGGGAAATATGATAACAACGAATTTATTATTGCCTCTAGGGCATACTTCCAACAGAACTATGGGTGTTAATCACATAAAGATGTGAACTAATGGTGTTAAATCACATGGCGATGTGAACTAGATTATTGACTCTAGTGCAAGTGGGAGACTGAAGGAAATATGCCCTAGAGGCAATAATAAAGTTGTTATTTTATATTTCCTTATGTCATGATAAATGTTTATTATTCTTGCTAGAATTGTATTAAACCGGAACCATGATACATGTGTGGATACATAGACAAAATACCGTGTCCCTAGTAAGCATCTACTAGACTAGCTCGTTGATCAAAGATGGTTAAGTTTCCTAACCATAGACATGTGTTGTCATTTGATAAACGGGGTCACATCATTAGGAGAATCATGTGATGGACAAGACCCATTCATTAGCTTAGCATTATCATCGTTCAGTTTTATTGCTATTGCTTTCTTCATGTCAAATACATATTCCTTCGACTATGAGATTATGCAACTCCCGGATATCGGAGGAATGCCTTGTGTGCTATCAAATGTCACAACGTAACTGGGTGATTACAAAGATGCTCGACAGGTATCTCCGAATGTGTTTGTTGGGTTGGCATAAATCGAGATTAGGATTTGTCACTCCGAGTATCGGAGAGGTATCTTTGGGCCCTCTCAGTAATACACATCATAAGAAGCCTTGCAAGGAAAGTGACTAATGAGTTAGTTGCAAGATGATGTATTACGGAACGAGTAAATTGGCTTGGCGGTAACGAGATTGAACTAGGTATGAAGATACCGACGATCGAATCTCGGGCAAGTAACATACCGATGGACAAAGGGAATAACGTTTGTTGTCATAACGGTTCGACCGATAAAGATCTTCGTAGAATATGTGGGAGCCAATATGAGCATCCAGGTTCCGCTATTGGTTATTGACCGGAGAGGTGTCTCGGTCATGTCTACATAGTTCTCGAACCCGTAGGGTCCGCACGCTTAACGTTCGACGATGATATTGTATTATATGAGATATGTGATTTGGTGACCGAATGTTGTTTGGAGTCCCGGATTAGATCACTGACATGACGAGGAGTCTCAAAATGGTCGAGAGGTAAAGATTGATATATATGACGATGGTATTCGGACACCAAAAGTGTTTCGGGAAGCACCGGGTACTTATCGGGTCACCGGAAGGGGTTCCGGGCCCGGCAAAAGATATGGGCCTTATGGGTCAAGAGGGGAAATGCACCAGCCACAAAGGGGCTGGTGCACCCTCCCATATGGGCTGGCCAAATTGGAGAAGGAAAGGGGAAGGAGGAAAGGAAAAAGGGAATAGGATTCCACCTTCCCCCTCTTCCCTTCCTACTCCGAATAGGAATAGGAGAGGGGGTTGGCCGAATTGGGAGAGGACCCCAAGTAGGATTCCTCCTACTTGGGGTGCCCCCTTGGCTGCCTCTCCTCCCCTCCAACCTATATATATATGTGGGGAGGTGGGCGCCTACAACACAGAATGTCAATTGTTAGCCGTGTGCGGCGCCCCCCTCCATAGTTTACACCCCGGTCATATTCTCGCCGTGCTTAGGCGAAGCCCTGCGCGGATCACATCACCATCACCGTCACCACGCCGTCGTGCTGACGGAACTCATCTACTTCCTCGACACCTTTTTGCTGGATCAAGAGGACGAGGGATGTCATCGAGATGAACATGTGCAGAACTCGGAGGTGCCGTACGTTCGGTACTTGACCGGTCGGAGCTAGAAGAAGTTCGACTACATCAACCGCGTTGTCAAACGCTTTCGCTTTCGGTCCACGAGGGTACGTTGACACACTCTCCCCCTCTCGTTGCTATGCATCTCCTAGATAGATCTTGCATGAGCGTAGGAAAGTTTTTGAAATTGCATGCTACGTTCCCCAACACAGGGCTCAACATATATGTGGCCATGCATAATCTAATGGACACCCAGAAAAACTAACAAATAAAAATAAGTCCTATGTCATGTGGGGTGAACATCCAACTCCTATGGTGCAATCCTAAATCCCTTATCATCTAAACCAACCATAACTCATAGGGCCGCAACCACCAGCTCATCACTCCTCCTACGTCCTATGTGACTCCTTGAAATGATTAAACATGTACACATTGCCATCGACTCTATGCCAACTCTTTATCCAGTGATCCCCAGTTCCCAACACCACCTCCCACTATTCTTGGCTTCAACCAACTGCGCGTAGTCATTTGCCGCATCCAAGAGGCCACCCACTAAGGTAGGCTGCGTCAATGTTAGACTACTCCTATCATCACTTGAATTTCAGACTCATTTATCTTCTTTAAAAAATGTAAATGCTATATATTGTACTCATTGAATAACCATTAGGTATAGGATACCCCATGCGTATGGTCATGAGTGTCAATTTGTGCCCATGGGTATTGAGTGGGTGGGTATAAAAGGTCTCTCTGGGTATGGGTTTGGGTGGGAGGGGGTTGTACCCACCCATACCCTACCCATTGCCATTCCTACCCATTATCATCACTACTATGTATCATTTTGCTTCATTATCAATACTAAAAGATGTTTGGCGTGCCTCCATCCATCGAAGATGTGATGGGAATTGCCTCTAGAGTTGGAGAATAAAGTCAGAGTTATCCTAGCTTGGTGAGGGTGAAAATGTTGTCTTGTGTGGAGGAGGGAATAAGGTGCAAGTTGGGGGCGAAAACTCAAAAAATAAACATGTAAGGATCTGTAACACAACAAAGTGAAAAACTACATGCAAATCATGATTATTACGCATGTTCATGGTAAATAATGTATCTGCATATTTTATTGTTACCCCGTGGAAACGCACGGGCACTAAGCTATCCTAAATCAATGAGCTTCAACCTTGGAGATGATCTTAATTATTTGTTTGATTCACTTATATGCATTATAGCCCGTAGCAACGCACGGGCATTCTACTAGTATCATGTAAAGGGTGGTATCACTGGGTATGTTCCTTGTTCGGAAACAAGTTGCATCACACACTCTCTTTTGCCTCACCATTATGTTGTTTTGTTGGAGCAACATGAACAAGTAACATCCAACCTCGGCTTGCCTTTACGTTGACCAAAATATGCACTAAATCTGAACTTAGAACGTACAATGCGTATGCATCCTCATGCCACATGGTTGTTGGTGTGTGACGCAAGTCAACCCTGTCTAGCTAGCACTATTATATCATCCTGAGTTTTCTAATAACTCTACCTCCATTATTATCTTCATTAAACTAATAATTCTCCACCACCAGCTTACTACCGACAGCAAGAAGAACCGTCACCAACCTTCAACCATGTGTACATGTTACTACCTCTTCATCATCCAATGACACCACCTAGGTACATGTTACCCAACATTCTTTTGTACTAGATCCGGCTGTTGGATCGAGTAATCATTGATTACCACTTGGTATTAAGAGTCAGATAGGCTTAAACGCCAAACCACCTGGTATAAAAATGTGGGGTTTGCTACTTCTTGAGCTTGCGTTGGTTTTTCCCTGAAGAGGAAAGGGTGATGCAGCAAAGTAGAGATAAGTATTTCCCTCAGTTTGAGAAATAAGGTATCAATCCAGTAGGAGGTACAAGCAAGTCTCCAATCTATGCACCTGCACAAACAATCAAACACTTGCACCCAACGTGATAAAGGGGTTGTCAATCCCTTCATGGTCACTTGCAAGGATGAGATCTGATAGAGACAGATATAAAAGATTACTAAAACATAAAACAAAGTAAAAGCAAATAAATTGCAGCAAGGTATTTTTGGGTTTTTTGGTTTATAGATCTGAAAGTATATGATGGAAAATAGACCCGGGGGCCATAGATTTCACTAGAGGCTTCTCTCTTGAAAGAAATCATACGGTGGGTGACCAAATTACTGTCGAGCAATTGATAGAAAAGCGCAAAGTTATGATGATATCCAAGGCAATGATTATGAATATAGGCATCACGTCCGTGTCAAGTAGACCGAAACGATTCTTCATCTACTACTATTACTCCACACATCGACCGCTATCTAGCATGCATCTAGAGTATTAAGTTCATAAGAACGGAGTAATGCCTTAAGTAATATGATATGATGTAGAGGAATAAACTCAAGCAATATGATGAAAACCCCATCTTTTTACCCTTGATGGCAACAATACAATACGTGCCTCGCTACCCCTACTGTGTCACTGGGTGAGGACACCGTAGGATTGAACCCAAAACTAAGCACCTCTCCCATTGCAAGAAAAACCAATCTAGTTGGCCAAACCAAACCGATAATTCGAAGAGAAATACAAAGATATTTAATCATGCATAAAAGAGTTCAGAAAAGACTCAAATAATATTCATAGATAATCTGATCATAACTCCACAATTCATCGGATCTCGACAAACACACCGCAAAAGAATATTACATCGGATAGAACTGCAAGAACATCAAGGAGAACTTTGTATTGAAGATCAAAGAGAGAGAAGAAGCCATCTAGCTACTAGCTATGGACCCGTATAGGTCTGTGGTACACTACTCAAGCTTCATCGGAAGGGCAGCAAGGTTGATGTAGAGGCCCTCCGTGATCGAATCACCCTCCGGAAGGGTGTCGGAAAAGGCCCCAAGATGGGATCTCACGGAAACAGAGGCTTGCGGCGGCGGAAAAGTATTTCGGTGGACGCTTCTGTTGGTTTGGGAATATTTGGGAATTTATAGGCCAAAGATTAGGGTTGGAGGACTCCCGAGGGGCCCCTAGCAGGCTTGTGGCCTCCTCGGGAACCTTCTGCCCCCCTCTCCAAGCTCCGTGGATGTCTTCTGGTCCAGGAAAAATCATCGTAAAGTTTTATTCCGTTTGGACTCCGTTTGATATTCCTTTTCTGTAAAACTCAAAAACAAGGAAAAAACAGAAACTGGCACTAGGCTCTAGGTTAATAGGTTAGTCACAAAAATAATATAAAATAGCATATTAATGCATATGAAACATCCAAAGTAGATAATATAATAGCATGGAACTATCAAAAATTATAGATACGTTGGAGACGTATCAAGCATCCCCAAGCTTAATTCCTACTCGTCCTCGTGTAGGTAAATGATAAAAATAGAATTTTTGATGTGGAATGCTACCTAACATATTTATCCATGTAATGTTCTTTATTGTGGCATGAATATTCAGATCCATAAGATTCAAAACAAAAGTTAAATATTGACATAAAAACAATAATACTTCAAACATACTAATAAAGCAATCATGTCTTCTCAAAATAACATGGCCAAAGAAAGTTGTCCCTCCAAAATCATATAGTTTGGCTATGCTCCATCTTCATCACACAAAGTATTTTATCATGCACAACCCCGATGACAAGCCAAGCAATTGTTTCATACTTTTGGTGTTCTCAAACTTTTTCAGCTTTCACGCAATACATGAGCGTGAGCCTTGGATATAGCACTATAGGTGGAATAGAATATGGTGGTTGTGGAGAAGACAAAAGAAGGAGAAAGTCTCACATCAAATAGGTGTATTAACGGGCTATGGAGATGCCCATCAATAGATATAAATGTGAGTGAGTAGGGATTGCCATGCAATGGATGCACTAGAGCTATAAGTGTATGAAAGCTCAAAAAGAAACTAAGTGGATGTTGGGAAACGTTGCATGGAAAACAAAAAAAAATCTACACACACGCAAGATCTATCCATGGAGACGCATAGCAACGAGGGGGAAGAGTGTGTCTACATATCCTCATAGACCATAAGCGGAAGCGTTTGACAACGTGGTTTATGTAGTCGAACTTCTTCCCGATCCAACCGATCGAGTACCGAACGTACAGCACCCCCGCGTTCAGCACACGTTCAGCTCAGTGACGTCCACGCCTCCTTGATACAACAAGATGGCGAGGTAGTGGATGAGTTCCAGCTGCATGACAGCATGGTGACGGTGATGGTGATGTTATCTCCGCAGGGATTCGCCTAAGCACTACGAAAATATGACCGATGGTGTAAACGGTGGAGGGGGCGCCGCACACGGCTAAGAGATTGTCGTGGTTATGTGTGGCGCCCCCTCCCACATATATATAGGTGGGGGAGAGGGGAGAGGCCATGGGGTGCCACAAGTAGGTCGAATCCTACTTGGGGTCTTTCCCTAGCAGCGCCCCCTTTCCATATTTGCCGGAGGGGGGAAGGAAAGGGGGTAGAGGAAAGGAAGGGGGAGGCCGACTCCCCCCTTTCCTTCTCTCCCCATGGGATGCGGCCTAGGAGGGGCGCGCCATCCCCTTGTGGGCTGGTGTGCTCCCCCTTTGGCCCATATGGCTCATATACTTCCCGGGGGTGCCCGGAACCCCTTCCAGTGACCCAATTTCTTCCCGGTACATCCCGAAACTCTTCTAGTGTCCAAATATCATCGTCCTATATATCAATATTTATGTCTCGACCATTTCGAGACTCCTCGTCATGTATGTGATCTCATCCGGGACTCCGAACAACATTCGGTCACCAAATCATATAATTCATATAACATTATATCATCAACGAACGTTAAGCGTGTCGACCCTACGAGTTCGAGAACTATGTAGACATGACCGAGACACCTCTCCGGTAAATAACAAATAGCGGAACCTAGATGCCCATATTGGTTCCTATATATTCTACGAAGATCTTTATCGGTCGAACCGTTATGACAATATATGTAATTCCCTTTGTTGATCGGTATGTTACTTGCACGAGATTCGATTGTCGGTATCTTCATACCTAGTTCAATCTCGTTACCGGCAAGTCTCTTTACTCATTCCATAAAACATCATCTCATAACTAACTCCTTAGTCATTTGCTTTCAAGGCTTATTATGATGTGTATTACAGAGAGGGCCCAAAGATACCTCTCCGATACTCGGAGTGACAAATACTAATCTCGATCTGTGCCAACTCAACAAACACCTTCGGGGATACCTGTAGAGCATCTTTATGATCACCCAGTTATGTTGTGACATTTGATAGCACACAAGGTATCCCTCCGGTACTCGGGAGTTGCATAATCTCATAGTCAAATGAATATGTATTTGACATAAAGAAAGCAATAGCAATAGACTGAACGATCATTATGCTAAGCTAACGGATGGGTCTTGTCCATCACATCATTCTCCTAATGATGTGATCTCGTTATCAAATGACAACACATGTCCATGATTAGGAAACCTTAAACATCTTTGATCAACGAGCAAGTCTAGTAGAGGCTCACTAGGGACACGTTATTTGTTTATGTATTCACACATGTATTTAAGTTTCCGATCAATACAATTCTAGCATGAATAATAAACCTTCATCATGTATAAGGAAATATAAAATAACAACTTTATTATTGCCTCTAGGGCATATTTCCTTCAGTCTCCCACTTGCACTAGAGTCAATAATCTAGATTACCTTGTAATGATTCTAACACCCATGGAGTCTTGGTGTTGATCATGTTTTGCTCGCGGAAGAGGCTAAGTCAACGGGTCTGCTACATTTAGATCCGTATGTATTTTGCAAATTTCTATGTCTCCACCCTTGACCTTTTCACGAATTGAGTTGAAGCATCTCTTGATGTGTTTGGTTCTCTTGTGAAACCTAGATTCCTTCGCCAAGGCAATTGCTCTAGTGTTGTCACAATAGATTTTCATTGGACCCGATGCACTAGGTATTACACCCAGATCGGATATGAACTCCTTCATCCAGACTCCTTCATGTGCTGCTTCCGAAGCAGCTATGTACTCCACTTCACACGTAGATCCCGCCACGATGCTTTGCTTAGAAATGCACCAACTAACAGCTCCACCATTCAATATAAATACATATCCGGTTTGTGACTTAGAGTCATCCGGATCAGTGTCGAAGCTAGCATCAACGTAACAATTTACGGCGAGCTCTTCATCACCTCCATAAACGAGAAACATATCCTTGGTTCTTTTTAGGTACTTCAGGATGTTCTTGACCGTTTTCTAGTGATCCACTCCTGGATTACTTTGGTACCTCCCTTCCAAACTTATGGCAAGGCACACATCAGGTCTGGTACACAGCATAGCATACATGATAGAACCTATGGCTGAGGCACATGGAATGACTTTCATTTTCTCTCTATCTTCTGCAGTGGTCGGGCTTTGAGTCTGACTCAACTTCACACCTTGTAACACAGGCAAGAAGCCTTTCTTTAACTGACCCATTTTGAACATCTTCAAAACTTTATCAAGGTATGTGCTTTGTGAAAGTCCTATTAAGCGTCTTGATCTATCCCTATAGATCTTGATGCCCAATATATAAGCAGCTTCACCAAGGTATTTCATTGAAAAATTCTTATTCAAGTATCCTTTTATGCTATCCAGAAATTCTATATCATTTCCAATCAACAATATGCCGTCCACATATAATATCAGAAATGCTACAGAGCTCCCACTCACTTTCTTGTTAATACAGGCTTCTCCGTAAGTCTGTATAAAACCATATGCTTTGATCACCTCATCAAAGCATATATTCCAACTCCGAGATGCTTGCACCAGTCCATAGATGGATCGCTAGATCTTGCACACTTTGTCAGCACCTTTAGGATCGACAAAACCTTCCGGTTGCATCATATACAACTCTTCTTTAAGATATCCATTAAGGAATGCAGTTTTGACGTCCATTTGCCAGATTTCATCATCATAAAATGCAGCAATTGCTAACATGATTCGGATAGACTTAAACATCACTAGGGGTGAGAAAGTCTCATCGTAGTCAACCCCTTGAACTTGTCGAAAACCTTTTGCGACAAGTCGAGCTTTATAGACAGTAACATTACCATCAGCGTCAGTCTTCTTCTTAAAGATCCATTTATTCTCTATGTCTTGCCGATCATCGGGCAAGTCCACCAAAGTCCATACTTTGTTCTCATACATGGATCCTATCTCATATTTCATGGCCTCAAGCCATCTGTCGGAATCTGGGCTCATCATAGCTTCTTCATAGTTCGTAGGTTCTTCTTGGTCTAATAACATGACTTCTAGGACAGGATTACCATACCACTCTGGTGCGGATCTTGCTCTGGTCGACGTACGAGGTTCAGTAGCAACTTGATCTGAAGCTTCATGATCATCATCATTAGATTCCTCTCTAGTTGGTGTAGGCATCATGGGAACGGTTTTCTCTGATGTGCTACTTTCCAATTCAAGAGAAGGTAAAATTACCTCATCAAGTTCTACTTTCCTCCCACTCACTTCTTTCGAGAGAAACTCCTTCTCTAGAAAGGACCCATTCTTAGCAATAAAGATCTTGCCTTCAGATTTGTGGTAGAAGGTGTTCCCAATAGTTTCTTTAGGGTATCCTATGAAGATGCACTTCTCCGATTTAGGTTCGAGCTTATCAGGCTGAAGCCTTTTGACATAAGCGTCGCATCCCCAAACTTTAAGAAACGACGGCTTAGGTTTCTTGCCAAACCACAGTTCATACGGTGTCGTCTCAACGGATTTAGACGGTGCTCTATTTAATGTGAATGCGGCTGTCTCTAATGCATAACCCCAAAACGATAGTGGTAAATCGGTAGGAGACATCATAGAACGCACCATATATCCAATAAAGTACAGTTACAGCGTTCGGACACACCATTACGCTGTGGTGTTCCAGGTGTTGTGAGTTGTGAAACAATTCCACATTGTTTTAAATGAAGGCCAAACTCGTAACTCAAATATTCGCCTCCATGATCAGATCGTAAAAACTTTAATTTCTTGTTACGATGAATCTCCACTTCACTCTAAAATTCTTTGAAATTTTCAAATGTTTCAGACTTGTGTTTCATCAAGTAGATATACCCATAACTACTCAAATCATCCATGAAGGTCAGAAAATAACGATACCCGCCGCATGCTTCAACACTCATCGGACCGCATACATCGGTATGTATTATTTCCAATAAGTCATTAGCTCGCTCCATTGTTCCGGAGAACGGAGTTTTAGTCATCTTGCCCATGAGGCATGGTTCGCGAGTATCAAATGATTCATAATCAAGTGATTCCAAAAGCCCATCTGTATGGAGTTTTTCTTCATGTGCTTTACACCAATATGACCTAAACGGCAGTGCCACATGTATGTTGCACTATCATTATCAACTTTGCATCTTTTGGCATCAATATTATGAATATGTATATCACTACAATCGAGATTCAACAAGAATAGACCAGTCTTCAAGGGTGCATGACCATAAAAGATAGTATTCATATAAATAGAACAACCATTATTCTCCGACTTAAATGAATAACCGTCTCGCAATAAACAAGATCCAGATATAATGTTCATGTTCAACACGGGCACCAAATAACAATTATTGAGGTCTAAAACTAATCCCGAAGGTAGATGTAGAGGTAGCGTGCCGACGACGATCCCATCGACCTTGGAACCATTTCCGACGCGCATCGTCACCTTGTTCTTAGCCAATCTTCGTCTATTCCATAGCTCCTGTTCCGAGTTACAAATATGAGCAACCGAACCAGTATCAAATAACCAGGCGCTACTACGAGCATTAGTAAGGTACACATCAATAACATGTATATCAAATATACCTTTGTTCACTTTGCCATCCTTCTTATCCGCCTAGTATTTGGGGCAGTTCCGCTTCCAATGACCATTCCCTTTGCAGTAGAAGCACTTAGTTTCAGGCTTAGGTCCAGCTTTGGGCTTCTTCCCGGGAGTGGCAACTTGCTTGCCATTCTTCTTGAAGTTCCCATTCTTTCCCTTGCCCTTTTTCTTGAAACTAGTGGTCTTGTTAACCATCAACACTTGATGCTCCGTCTTGATTTCTATCTTCGCGGCCTTAAGCATCGTGAAGAGCTCAGGAATCGTTTTGTTCATCCCTTGGATATTATAGTTCATCACAAAGCCTTTGTAGCTTGGTGGCAGTGATTGAAGAACTTTGTCAATAACACTATCAACTAGAAGATCAAATCCCAGCTATGTCAAGTGGTTATGATACCCAAACATTTTGAGTATGTATTCACTGACAGAACTGTTCTCCTCCATCTTGCAGCTATAGAACTTGTTGGAGACTTCATATCTCTCAACCCGGGCATTTGCTTGAAATATTAACTTCAACTCTAGGAACATCTCATATGCTCCATGATGTTCAAAACGTCTTTGTAGTCCCGGTTCTAAGCCGTAAAGCATGGCACACTGAACTATTGAGTAGTCATCAGACCGCGTTTGCCAGGCGTTCACAACGTCTAGGTTAGCGGGAGCGGGTTTGTCACCTAGCGGTGCATCAAGAACATAATTCTTTGAAGGAAATATGCCCTAGAGGCTAGAGGCAATAATAAAGTTGTTATTTTATATTTCCTTATTCATGATAAATGGTTATTATTCATGCTAGAATTGTATTAACCGGAAACTTGATACATGTGTGGATACATAGACAAAACACCGTGTCCCTAGTAAGCCTCTACTAGACTAGCTCGTTAATCAAAGATGGCTAAGTTTCCTAACCATAGACATGTGTTGTCATTTGATGAACGGGATCACATCATTAGGAGAATGATGTGATGGACTAGACCCATTCGTTAGCTTAGCATTATGATCGTTCAGTTTTATTCCTATTGCTTTCTTCATGTCATATATATATTCCTTTGACTATGAGATTATGCAACTCCCGGATACTGGAGGAATACCTTGTGTGCTATCAAACATCACAACGTAACTGGGTGATTATAAAGATGCTCTACAGGTATCTCCGAAGGTGTTTGTTGGGTTGGCATAGATCAAGATTAGAATTTGTCACTCCGAGTATCGGAGAGGTATCTCTGGGCCCTCTTGGTAATACACATCATAAGAAGCCTTGCAAGCAAAGTGACTAATGAGTTAGTTGCGGGATGATGTATTACGAAACGAGTAAAGAGACTTACCGGTAATGAGATTGAACTAGGTATGAAGATACCGACGATCGAATCTCGGGCAAGTAACATACCGATGACAAAGGGAATAACGTATGTTGTCATTACAGTTCGACCGATAAAGATCTTCGTAGAATATGTAGGAGCCACTATGAGCATCCAGGTTCCGCTATTGGTTATTGACCTGAGAGGTGTCTCGGTCATGTCTACATAGTTCTCGAACCCGTAGGGTCCGCATGCTAAACGTTCGTCGACGATTTTGTATTATATGAGTTATGTTATTTGGTGACCGAATGTTGTTCGAAGTCCCGGATGAGATCACGGACATGAAAAGGAGTCTCGAAATGGTTGAGAGGTAAAGATTGATATATAGGACGATAGTATTCGGACACCGGAAGTGTTCCGGAGGGTACCGGGTACATATCGGGTCACCGGAAGGGGTTCCGGGCACCCCCCGGCAAAGATATGGGCCTAATGGGCCAAGAGGGGAAAAGCAGCAGCCAGCAGGGGCTGCTGCGCCCCCATATGGGCCGCACCAGAGGAGAAAGGAAAGAGGGGAAGAGAGAAGGAAGGGGAGGGATTCGGCCTCCCCCTTCCTTCCCTCCTCCCTCCTCTTTCCTTCCCCCTCTGGTGAAAAAGGAAAGGGGGGCCGATTTGGGGAGGAACCCCAAGTGGGATTCGGCCTACTTGGGGCACCCCCTTTGGTTGTTCCCTCTCCCTCCCACCTATATATATGAGGGGGGAGGCTCCTAGAACACACAACAACATCTGTTAGCCGTGTGCGGCGCTTCCCCTCCACAGATTACACCCTCGGTCATATTCTCGTAGTGCTTAGGCGAAGCCCTGCGCGGATCACTTCACCATCACTGTCACCACGCCATCGTGCTGACAGAACTCATCTAATTCCTCGACACTTTGCTGGATCAAGAGTTTGAGGGATGTCATCGAGCTGAACGTGTGCATAACTCGGAGGTACCGTACGTTCGGTGCTTGATCGGTCGGAACGAGAAGAAGTTTGACTACATCAACCGCGTTGTCAAACGCTTCCGCTTTCAGTCTACAAGGGTACATAGACACACTCTCCCCCTCTCGTTGCTATGCATCTCCTTGATAGGTCTTGCGTGAGTGTAGGAATTTTTTTGTAATTGCATGCTACGTTTCCAAACAGTGGCATCCGAGCCAGGTCTATGCGTAGATGATATGCACGAGTAGAACACAAAGAGTTGTGGGCGGTGATCATCATACTGCTTACCACCAATGTCTTATTTTGATTCAGCGGTATTGTTGGATGAAGCGGCCCGGACCAACCTTACATGACCACGTTCATGAGACCGGTTCCACCGACAGACATGCAACTAGTTTTGCATAAAGGTGGCTGGCGGGTGTCTGTTTCTCCAACTTGAGTAGAATCAATTTTGACTGCGGCCGGTGCTTGTTGAAGGTTAAAACGGCAAACTTGATAAATCACCGTTGTGGTTTTGATGCGTAGGTAAGAACGGTTCTTGCTAGAAGCCCGTAGCAGCCACGTAAAACTTGCAACAACAAAGTAGAGGACGTCTAACTTGTTTTTGCAGGGCATGTTGTGATATGATATGGTCAAGACATGATGTGATATAAGTTGTTGTATGAGATGATCATGTTTTGTAAAAGTTATCGGCAACTGGCAGGAGCCTTATGGCTGTCTCTTTATTGTATGAAATGCAAACGCCATGTAGTTGCTTTACTTTATCACTAAGCGGTAGCGATAGTTGTAGAAGCAATAGTTGGCGAGACGACCACGACGCTACGATGGAGATCAAGGTGTCGAGCCGGTGACGATGGAGATCATGACGATGCTTTGGAGATGGAGATCAAAAGCACAAGATGATGATGGCAATATCATGTCACATATTTTGATTGCATGTGATGTTCATCTTTTATGCATCTTATTTTGCTTACTACGGCGGTAGCATTATAAGATGATCCCTTAACTAAAATTTCAAGGTATAAGTGTTCTCCCTGAGTATGCACCGTTGCGACAGTTCTTCATGCTGAGACACCACGTGATGATCGGGTGTGATAGGCTCTACGTTCACATACAACGGGTGCAAGACAGTTTTTCACATGCGGAATACTCGGGTTAAACTTGATGAGCCTAGCATGTACAGACATGGCCTCGGAACAGTGGAGACCAAAAGGGTCGAACATGAATCATATAGTAGATATGATCAACATAGAGATGTTCACCATTGATGACTACTCCATCTCACGTGATGATCGGACATGGTTTAGTTGATTTGGATCACGTATCATTTAGATGACTTAAGGGATGTCAATCTAAGTGGGAGTTCTTAAGTAATATGATTAATTGAACTTTAATTTATCATGAACTTAGTCCTGATAGTTTTTTGCATATCTATGTTGTAGATCAATGGCCCGTGCTACCGTTCCCTTGAATTTTAATGCGTTCCTAGAGAAAGCTAAGTTGAAAGATGATGCTAGCAACTACACGGACTGGGTCTGTAACTTGAGGATTATCCTCATTGCTGCACAGAAGAATTATGTCCTTGATGCACCGCTAGGTGAAAGGCCTTCTACAGGAGCAGATGCTGATGTTATGAACATTTGGCAAGCTCGATCTGATGACTACTCGATAGTTCAGTGTGCCATGCTTTACGGCTTAGAATCGGGACTTCAAAGACGTTTTGAACGTCATGGAGCATATGAGATGTTCCAAGAGTTGAAGTTAATATTTCAAGCAAATGCCCGAGTTGAGAGATATGAAGTCTCCAACAAGTTCTATAGCTGTAAGATGGAGGAGAACAGTTCTGTTAGTGAACACATACTCAGAATGTCTGGATATCATATTCACTTGACTCGGCTGGGAGTTAATCTTCCAGATGATAGTGTTATTGATAGAGTTCTCCAATCACGGCCACCAAGCTATAAAGGCTTCATGATGAACTATAATATGCAAGGGATGGAGAAGACTATTCCCGAGCTCTTCGCAATGCTCTAAGCTGCGGAGGTAGAAATCAAGAAGGAGCATCAAGTGTTGATGGTTAACAAGACCACTAGTTTCAAGAAAAAGGGCAAGGAAAGAAGGGGAACTTCAAGAAGAATGGCAAGCAAGTTGCCACTCCCGGGTAGAAGCCCAAAGTTGGACCTAAGCCTGAAACTGAGTGCTTCTACTGCAAAGGGACTGGTCACTAGAAGCGGAACTGCCCCAAGTATTTGGCGGATAAGAAGGATGGCAAAGTGAACAAAGCTATATTTGATATATATGTTATTGATGTGTACCTTACTAATGCTCGTAGTAGTGCCTGGGTATTTGATACCGGTTCGGTTGCTCATATTTGTAACTCAAAACATGGACTACGGATTAAACGAAGATTGGCTAAGGACGAGGTGACGATGCGTGTCGGGAATGGTTCCAAGGTCGATGTGATCGCCGTCGGCACGCTACCTCTACATCTTCCTTCGGGATTAGTTTTAGACCTGAATAATTGTTATTTGGTGCCAGCGTTGAGCATGAACATTATATCTGGATCTTGTTTACTGCAAGACGGTTATTCATTTAAATCAGAGAATAATGGTTGTTCTATTTATATGAGTAATATCTTTTATGGTCATGCACCCTTGAAGAGTGGTCTATTTCTGTTGAATCTCGATTATCGTGATACACATATTCATAATATTGATGCCAAAAGACGCAAAGTTGATAATGATAGTGCAACATATTTGTGGGACTGCCGTTTAGGTCATATTGGTTTAAAACGCATGAAGAAACTCCATGCAGATGGACTTTTGAAATCACTTGATTATGAAACATTTGATACTTGCGAACCATGCCTCATGGGCAAGATGACTAAAACTCCATTCTCCGGAACAATGGACCGAGCCAATGACTTATTGGAAATAATACATACCGATGTATGCGGTCCAATGAGTGTTGAGGCTCGCAGCGGGTATCGTTATTTTCTGACCTTCACAGATGATTTGAGCAGATATGGGTATATCTACTTAATGAAACACAAGTCTTAAACATTCGAAAAGTTCAAAGAATTTCAGAGTGAAGTGGAGAATCATCATAACAAGAAAATAAAGTTTCTACGATCTGATCGCGGAGGCGAATATTTGGGTTACGAGTTTGGCCTTCATTTAAAACAATTTGGAATAGTTTCACAACTCACGCCACCTGGAATACCGCAGCGTAATGGTGTGTCAGAATGTCGTAACCGTACTTTATTAGATATGGTGGGATCTATGATGTCTCTTACCGATTTACCACTATCGTTTTGGGGTTATGCATTAGAGACAGCTGCATTCACGTTAAATAGGGCACCGTCTAAATCCGTTGAGACGACACCGTATGAACTGTGGTTTGGCAATAAACCTAAGCTGTCGTTTCTTAAAGTTTGGGGTTGCGACACTTATGTCAAAAGGCTTCTTCCTGATAACCTCGAACCCAAATCGGAGAAGTTCGTCTTCATAGGATACCCTAAGGAAACAATTGGGTACACCTTCTACCACAAATCTGAAGGCAAGATCTTTGTTGCCAAGAATGGAACCTTTCTAGAGAAGGAGTTTCTCTCAAAAGAAGTGAGTGGGAGGAAAGTAGGACTTGATGAGGTAATTGTACCTTCTCTCAATTTGGAAAGTAGCTCATACGAGAAATCCGTTCCCGTGATGCCTACACCAACTAGAGAGGAAGCTAATGATGATGATCATGAAACTTCAGATCAAGTTACTACCGAACCTCGTAGGTCAACCAGAACATGATCGACACCAGAGTGGTACGGTAACCTATTCTAGAAGTCATGTTACTAGACCATGGCGAACCTACGAACTATGAAGAAGCTATGATGAGCCTAGATTCTGATAAATGGCTTGAGGCCATGAAATCTGAGATAGGATCCATGTATGAGAACAAAGTGTGGACTTTGGTGGATTTGCCCGATGATCGGCGACCCATAGAGAATAAATGGATCTTCAAGAAGAAGACTGACGCTGATGGTAATGTTACTATCTATAAAGCTCGACTTTTCACAAAAGGTTTTCGACAAGTTCAAAGAGTTGACTACAATGAGACTTTCTCACCCGTAGCGATGCTTAAGTCTGTCCGAATCATGTTAGCAATTGCCGCATTTTATGATTATGAAATCTGGCAAATGGACATCAAAACTGCATTACTTAATGGATTTCTAAAAGAAGAGTTGTATATGATGCAACCAGAAGGTTTTGTCGATCCTAAAGGTGCTAACAAAGTGTGCAATCTCCAGCGATCCATCTATGGACTGCTGCAAGCATCTTGGAGTTGGAATATAGGCTTTGATACAAACTTTCGGAGAAGCCTGTATTTACAAGAAAGTGTGTGGGAGCTCTGTAGCATTTCTAATATTATATGTGGATGACATATTGTTGATTGGAAATGATGTAGAATTTCTGGACAACATAAAAAGATACTTGAATAAAAGTTTTTCAATGAAAGACCTCGGTGAAGCTGCTTATATATTGGGCATCAAGATCTATAGAGATAGATCAAGACGCTTAATAGGATTTTCACAAAGCACATACCTTGATAAAGTTTTGAAGAAGTTCAAAATGGATCAGTCAAAGAAAGGGTTCTTGCCTGTATTACAAGGTGTGAAATTGAGTCAGACTCAATGCCTGACCAATGCAGAAGATAGAGAGAAAATGAAAGTCATTCCCTATGCCTCAGCCATAGGTTCTATTATGTATGCTATGATGTGTACCAGACCTGATGTGTGCCTTGCCATAAGTCTGGCAAGGAGGTACCAAAGTAATCCAGGAGTGGATCACTGGACAGTGGTCAAGAATATCCTGAAGTACCTGAAGAGGACCAAGGATATGTTTCTCGTTTATGGAGGTGAAAAAGAGCTCGTCGTAAGTGGTTACGTCGATGCTAGTTTTGACACTGATCCGGATGACTCTAAGTCACAAACCGGATACGTATTTATATTGAACGGTGGAGCTGTCAGTTGGTGCAGTTCCAAGCAAAGCGTCGTGGCGGGATCTACATGTGAAGTGGAGTACATAGCTGCTTCAGAAGCAGAAAATGAAGGAGTCTGGATGAAGGAGTTCATATCTGATCTAGGTGTAATACCTAGTGCATCAGGTCCAATGAAAATCTTTTGTGGCAATACTGGAGCAATTGCCTTAGCGAAGGAATCCACATTTCACAAAAAGACCAAACACATCAAGAGACGCTTCAACTCCATCCGTGATCTAGTCAAGGAGGGAGACATATACATTTGCAAACTACATACGGATCTGAATGTGGCAAACCCGTTGACTAAGCCTCTTCCACGAGCAAAACATGATCAGCACCAAGACTCCATGGGTGTTAGAATCATTACAAAGTAATCTAGATTATTGACTCTAGTGCAAGTTGGAGACTGAAGGAAATATGCCCTAGAGGCAATAATAAAGTTGTTATTTTATATTTCCTTATTCATGATAAATGTTTATTATTCATGCTAGAATTGTATTAACCGGAAACTTGATACATGTGTGGATACATAGACAAAACACCGTGTCCCTAGTAAGCCTCTACTAGACTAGCTCGTTATCAAAGATGGTTAAGTTTCCTAACCATAGACATGTGTTGTCATTTGATGAACGGGATCACATCATTAGGAGAATGATGTGATGGACAAGACCCATTCGTTAGCTTAGCATTATGATCATTCAGTTTTATTGCTATTGCTTTCTTCATGTCATATACATACTACTTTAACTATGAGATTATGCAACTCCCGGATACCGGAGGAATACCTTGTGTGCAATCAAATGTCACAACGTAACTGGGTGATTATAAAGATAATCTACAGGTATCTCCAAAGGTGTTTTTTGGGTTGGCATAGATAAAGATTAGAATTTGTCACTCCGAGTATCGGAGAGGTATCTCTGGGCCCTCTCGGTAATACACATAATAAGAAGCCTTGCTAGCAAAGCGACTAATGAGTTAGTTGCGGGATGATGTATTATGGAACGAGTAAAGAGACTTACCGGTAACGAGATTGAACTAGGTATGAAGATACCGACGATCGAATCTCTGGCAAGTAACATACCGATGACAAAGGGAATAACGTATGTTTTCATTACGGTTCGACCGATAAAGATCTTCGTAGAATATGTAGGAGCCAATATGAGCATCCAGGTTCCTCTATTGGTTATTGACCTGAGAGGTGTCTCGGTCATGTCTACATAGTTCGCGAACCCATAGGGTCCGCATGCTTAACGTTCGATGACGATTTTGTATTATATGAGTTATGTGATTTGGTGACCGAATGTTGTTCGGAGTCCCGAATGAGATCACGGACATGACGAGGAGTCTCGAAATGGTCGAGAGGTAATGATTGATATATATGACAATAGTATTTGGACACCGGAAGTGTTCCGAAGGGTACCGGGTACATATCGGGTCACCGGAAGGGGTTCCGGGAACCCCCCGGTAAAGATATGGGCCTAATGGGCCAAGAGGGGAAACGCAACAGCCAACAGGAGTTGTTGTGCCCCCCATATGGGCCGCACCAGAGGAGAAAGGAAAGATGGGAAGAGAGAAGGAAGGGGAGGGATTCGGCCTCCCCCTTCCTTCCCTCCTCCCTTCTCTTTCCTTCCCCCTTCGGTGAAAAAGGAAAGGGGGGCGAATTGGGGAGGAACCCCAAGTAGGATTCGGCCTACTTGGGGCGCCCCCCTTGGCTGCTCCCTCTCCCTCCTACCTATATATATGAGGTGGGGAGGCACATAGAACACACAACAACATCTGTTAGCCGTGTGCGACGCCTCCCTCCACAGATTACACCCTGGGTCATATTCTCGTAGTGCTTAGGCGAAGCCCTGCGCGGATCACTTCACCATCACCGTCACCACGCCGTCGTGCTGACGGAACTCATCTACTTCCTGAACACTTTGCTAGATCAAGAGTTTGAGGGACATCATCGAGCTGAACGTGTGCAGAACTCGGAGGTACCGTACGTTCGGTGCTTGATCGGTCGGAACGTGAAGAAGTTCGACTACATCAACCGTGTTGTCAAACACTTCCGCTTTCGGTCTACCAGGGTACATAGACACACTCTCCCCCTCTCGTTGCTATGCATCTCCTAGATAGATCTGGCGTGAGCATAGGAATTTTTTTTGAAATTACATGCTACGTTTCCCAACATTCTTCTGTGCGGCAATGAGGATAATCCTCAAGTTACGGACTCAGTCCGTGTAGTTGCTACCATCATCTTTCAACTTAGCTTTCTCTAGGAACGCATTAAAATCCAGGGGAACAGTAGCACGGGCCATTGATCTACAACATAGATATGCAAATACTATCAGGACTAAGTTCATGGTAAATTAAGTTCAATTAATCAAATTACTAATGAACTCCCACTTAAATAAACATCCCTCAAGTTATCTAAGTGATACATGATCCAAATCAACTAACCCATGTCCGATCATCCCGTGAGATGGGGTAGTCATCAATGGTGAACATCTCTATGTTGATGATATCTACTATATGACTCATGTTCGACCTTTCGGTCTCCAGTGTTCCGAGACCATGTCTATACATGCTAGGCTCGTCAAGTTTAACCCAAGTATTCTGCGTGTGCAAAACTGTCTTACACCCGTTGTATGTGAACGTAGAGTCTATCACACCCGATCATCACGAGGTGCTTAGAAACGATGAACTTTGGCAACGGTGCATACTCGGGGAGAACACTTTTATCTTGAAATTTAGTGAAGGGATCATCTTATAATGCTACCGCCGTTCTAAGCAAAATAAGATGCATAAAGGATAAACATCACATGCAATCAAAATATGTGACATGATATGGCCATCATCATCTTGTGCTTTTGATCTCCATCTCCAAAGCATGTTCATGATCTCCATCGTCACCTGCTCTACACCTTGATCTCCATCGTTGCGTCGGGATCATCTCGCCAACTATTGCTTCTACAACTATTGCTAACGCATAGCGATAAAGTAAAGCAATTACATGGCGTTTGCATTTCATACAATAAAGAGATAACCCTAAGGCTCCTACCAGTTCTCGATATTACAAAACATGATCATCTCATACAACAATGTATATCACATCACGTCTTGACCATATCACATCACAACATGCCATGCAAAAACAAGTTAGACGTCCTCTACTTTGTTGTTGCAAGTTTTACGTGGCTGCTACGGGCTTCTAGCAAGAACCGTTCTTACCTACGCAAAAACCACAACGGTGATTATCAAGTTTGCTGTTTTAACCTTCTTCAAGGACCGGTTGTAGTCCAATTCATTCAACTAAAGTAGGAGAAACAGACACCCGCCAGCCACCTTTATGCAAAACTAGTTGCATGTTAGTCGGTGGAACCGGTCTCATGTGCGTGGACATGTAAGGTTGGTCCGGGACGTTTCATCCCACAATACCGCCGAATCAAAATAAGATGTTGGTGGTAAGCAGTATGACTGTCACCACCCACAACTCTTTGTGTTCTGCTCGTGCATATCATCTACGTATAGACCTGGCTCGGATGCCACTATTGGGAAACGTTGCATAGAAAACAAAAAAAAATTCTACGCACACACAAGATCTATCCATGGAGATACATAGCAACAAGGGGGAAGAGTGTGTCTACGTGCCCTCGTAGACTGTAAGCGGAAGCGTTTGACAACGCGGTTGATGTAGTCGAACTTCTTCACGATCCAACTGATCGAGTACCGAATGTACGGCACCTCCGTGTTCAGCACACGTTCAGCTCGGTGACGTCCACGCCTCCTTGATCCAGCAAGACGGCGAGGTAGTGGATGAGTTTCGGCAGCACGACGGCGTGGTGACGGTGATGGTGATGTTATCTCCCCAGGGCTTCGCCTAAGCACTACGAAAAATATGACCGAGGGTGTAAACGGTGGAGGGGGGCGCCGCACACGGCTAAGAGATTGTCGTGGCTATGTGTGGCGCCCCCCTCCCACATATATATAGGTGGGGGAGAGGGGAGAGGCCAAGGGGCACCCCAAGTAGGCCGAATCCTACTTGGGGTCTTTCCCTAGCCGCCCCCCCCCCCCCCCCATTTCCATATTTGATGGAGGGGGGAAGGAAAGGGGGGGTGAAGGAAGGGGGAGGCCGACTCCACCCTTTCCTTCTCTCCCCATGGGCTGCAGCCTAGGAGGGGCGCACCAACCCCTTGTGGGCTGGTGTGCTCCCCCCTTTGGCCCATATGGCCCATATACTTCCCGGGGGTGCCCGTAACCCCTTCCAGTGACCCGATTTCCTCCCGGTACATCCCGAAACTCTTCTAGTGTCCAAATATCACCCTCCTATATATCAATCTTTACCTCTCGACCATTTCGAGACTCCTCATTATGTCCGTGATCTCATTCAGGACTCCGAACAACATTCGGTCCCCAAATCATATAACTCATATAACAATATATCGTTAACGAACGTTAAGCGTGCAGATCCTACGCGTTCGAGAACTATGTAGACACGACCGAGACACCTCTCTGGTCAATAATCAATAGAGGAACCTGGATGCCCATATTGGTTCCTACATATTCTACGAAGATCTTTATCGGTCGAACCGTTATGACAACATATGTAATTCCCTTTGTCGATCGGTATGTTACTTGCTCGAGATTCGATCATCGGTATCTTCATACCTAGTTCAATCTCGTTACCGGCAAGTCTCTTTACTCGTTCCGTAATACATCATCTCGTAACTAACTCCTTAGTCATTTGCTTGCAAGGCTTATCATGATGTGTATTACCGAGAGGGCCCAGAGATACCTCTCCGATACTCGGAGTGACAAATCCTAATCTCGATCTATGCCAACTCAACAAACACCTTTGGAGATACCTGTAGAGCATCTTTATGATCACCCAGTTGCATTGTGACGTTTTATAGCACACAAGGTATTCCTCCGGTGTTCGGGAGTTGCATAATCTCATAGTCGAAGGAATATGTATTTGACATAAAGAAAGCAATAGCAATAAATTGAACAATTATTATGCTAAGCTAACGGATGGATCTTGTCCATCACATCATTCTCCTAATGATGTGATCTCGTTATCAAATGACAACACATGTCCATGGTTAGGAAACCTTAACCATCTTTGATCAACGAGCTAGTCTAGTAGAGGCTCACTAGGGACACGATATTTGTTTATGTATTCACACATGTATTTAATTTTCTAATTAATACAATTCCAGCATGAATAATAAACCTTTATCATGAATAAGGAAATATAAAATAAAAACTTTATTATTGCCGCTAGGGCATATTTCCTTCAGTGGCTGTGCATCCAACTTGCTTTCTCACGAAGACCTAGGGCAATTTGAGAAAGCCCATCATTGGAATATACAAGCCAAGTTGTATAATGAAAAATTCCCACTAGTATATGAAAGTGAAAAAATACAGGACTCTCTATTATGAAGATCATGGTGCTACTTTGAAGCAAAAGTGTGGAAAAAGGATAGTAACATTGTCCCTTCTCTCTTTTCTCTCATTTTTTTATTTTGGGCTCTTTGGCCTCTTTTTTTTCTTCTCTTTTTTTTCGTCCGGAGTCTCGTCCCGACTTGTGGGGGAATCATAGCCTCCATCATCCTTTCCTCACATGGGACAATGCTCTAATAATGATGATCATCACACTTTTATTTACTTACAACTCAAGAATTACAACTCGATATTAGAACAAAGTATGACTCTATATGAATGCCTCTGGCAGTGTACCGGGTTGTGCAATGATCAAGAGTGACATGTATAAAAAATATGAACGGTGGCTTTGCCACAAATACTATGCCAACTACATGATCATGCAAAGCAATATGACAATGATGGTGCGTGTCATAATAAATGGAATGGTGGAAGTTGCATGGCAATATATCTCGGAATGGCTATGGAAATGCCATAATAGGTAGGTATGGTGGCTGTTTTGAGGAAGGATATATGGTGGGTTTAATGCACCGGCGAAAGTTGCGCGGTACTAGAGAGGCTAGCAATGGTGGAAGGGTGAGAGTGCGTATAATCCATGGACTCAACATTAGTCATAAAGAACTCACATACTTATTGCAAAAATTTATTAGTTATCGAAACAAAGTACTACACGCATGCTCCTAGGGGGATAGATTTGTAGGAAAAGACCATCGCTCGTCCCCGACCGCCACTCATAAGGAAGACAATCAAAGAATAAATCATGCTCTGACTTCATCACATAACGGTTCACCATACGTGCATGCTACGGGAATCACAAACTTTAACACAAGTATTTCTACCAATCCACAATTACTCACTAGCATGACTCTAATATCACTATCTTTAGATCTGAAAACAAATGCAAGGAATCAAACTTCTCATAGTATTCAATGCTCTTTATATGAAAGTTTTTATTATGTCCCTCTTGGATGCCCATCATTTTAGGACTAAATTCATAACCTAAGAAAATTAACATGCTGTTTAGAGACTCTCAAAATAATATAAGTGAAGCATGAGAGTTCAAAAATTTCTATAAAATAAAGCCACCGCCGTGCTCTAAAAAGATATATAAGTGAAGCACTAGAGCAAACTGCCTAGCTCAAAAGATATAAGTGAAGCACATAGAGTATTCTAATAAATTCACGATTCATGCGTGTCCCTCTCAAAAGGTGTGTACAGCAAGGATGATTGTGGAAAACTAAAAGCAAAGACTCATATCATACAAGACGCTCCAAGCAAAACACATATCATGTATTGAATAAAAATATAACCTCAAGTAAATTTACCGATGGATCAAAGACGAAAGAGGGGATGCCATCCGGGGCATCCCCAAGCTTAGATGCTTGGTTGTCCTTGAATATTACCTTGGGGTGCCTTGGGCATCCCCAAGCTTAGGCTCTTGCCACTCCTTATTCCAATGTCCATCAAATCCTTATCTAAAACTTGAAAACTTCACAACACAAAACTCAACAGAAAACTCATGAGATCCGTTAGTATATAAAAAATAAATCACCACTTTTGGTACTGTTGTGAACTCATTATTTATTTATATTGGTGTAATATCTACTGTATTCCAACTTCTCCATGGTTCATACCCCCCGATACTACCCATAGATTCATTAAAATAAGCAAACAACACATAGAAAACAGAATCTGCAACAACAGAACAGTCTGTAGCAATCTGGAAATTTCGTATACTTCTGTAACTCTAAAAATTCTGAAAAATTAAGAAAACCTGGAAAATTTGTATATCAATCTTTTGTAAAAAAAATCCGATCAAAAGCTTGTTTCTGTGATTTTCTAAAATTGTTTTAAGTACTGAGCATAAAAGTTTCTGTTTTTCAGCAAGATCAAATCAACTATCACCGTAGACCATCCCAAAGGTCTTGCTTGGCTCAAACACTAATTAAAACACCAAAACACAATTAATTCAGAGGTAATAATGTGTAAACACATAAAAACAGAAAGGAAAAATATTGGGTTGTCTCCCAACAAGCGCTTTTCTTTAAAGGCTTTTAGCTAGGCGTTGATAATTTTAATGATGCTCGCATGAAAGACAAGAATTGAAGCACAAAGAGAGCATCATATATCATGTGAAAAAGAATTTTAAGTCTAACATACTTCCTATGCATAGGCATTTTATAGGGAAAATATTTATCAAGACAAGCAAAAACTAGCATATGCAAGGAAGAAAGAAACAATAGCAAGCTCAAAATAACGAGAGGTAATTTTGTAACATGAAAATTTCTACAATCATATTTTCCTCTCTCATAATAATTACATGTGGTATCATAATCAAATTCAGCAATATAGCTATCACATAACATATTCTCTAGCTGATCCACATGCATGCAAAGTTGACACTCTTCCAAGATAGTGGGATTAACATTAACTAAAGTCATGACCTCTCCAAACCCACTTTTATCAAAAATTTCATAAGATTGATCATTATCCAAAGTAGTGGGATCATTATTACCTAGTGTTGACACTCTTCCAAACCCACTTTCAATATTAACGCAAACATATTCATCATGAGGCTTAAATAAATTTTCAAGATCATAAGAAGAATCACCCCAATCATGATCATTGCAATAAGTAGTGGACATAGCAAAATTAGCATCCCCAAGTTTGGGGTTTTGCATATTATTAGCACAATTGACATTAAATAGAATTTATGATAACATCATTGGAATCATGCTTTTCATTCAAGGAGCTATCAAGCATGGGTGCACTAGCAATAATTTCATTTTTAGCATAAGGAACTATAGCAAGTTCATCACCATAAGCATTATTAATATTGGCATCATGGCCATAAGAATAGCAAGCATCATGTTCATCAAGGGGGGATGTTTCAATCGAATCAACGGAATCATAATTATCTATAGATTCATGCATATCATTATTTTCTTCCAAAGCAATGGATATTCTCTCAATAAATTCTTTAACATAGGCATTATGAGCATAGTTTTCATAGAAATATTTAAGTATGTCAAAAAATTTAGATTTGTAGAGAGTAATATCATACTTTCAATCAAAGAAGCAACTTCATAAGCACCCTTAAAAGAAACAAATTCTTCAATTTGTTCGATATCATAGTAACTATAAACACCGTTGTCATAAGAAGATTGGATTTCATTATCATTAAACTCACATAGGTAGGGAAGGTGTTTTTTAGGGTTCTTCGAGCAACAAGTAAAATCATAAATTTCACATAGATTCCAAGCATAGCATAGCAAACAATTTATTTGATTCCATAAGAGTCCCCCTTTTTGAGACAAACGGTGATGCACAAAGTGATCATGCTCATGTAAAGATTTTCCCTCAACTAAACTAGTTGGGGTTTCAGCACGAGCACATATGGATTGAAGATGATCCAAGTAGAAAACTTTAAGTGGATCCATATCAATAGATTTTTAGCAAGCAAAGATGCAAGCAAGTAGAAGGCACATGGCAACACAAGAAAAGATAGCAAATGAGCAAGCGAACGGAAAGAAGTCAAATATTTTTATGTTTTTCTGAAGACGTTTTAGAAGTGGGGGATTGGAAAATGAGAGGCAAATGGCAAATAATGTAATGCAAGAGATGAGAGTTTATGGTGGGTACTTGGTAGGCTTGATGTAGAACCTCCCCGGCAACGGCGCCAGATATTCTTCCTGCTACTTCTTGAGCTTGCGTTGGTTTTTCCCTTGAAGAGGAAAGGGTGATGCAGCAAAGTTGAGATAAGTATTTTCCTCAGTTTGAGAACCAAGTTATCAATCCAGTATGAGGTACAAGCAAGTCTCCAATCTATGCACCTGCACAAACAATCAAACACTTGCACCCAACGCGATAAAGGGGTTGTTAATCCCTTCACGGTCACTTGCAAGGATGAGATCTGATAGAGATAGATATAAAAGATTACTAAATCGTAAAACAAAGTAAAAACAAATAAATTGCAGTAAGGTATTTTTGGGTTTTTTGGTTTATAGATCTGAATATATATGATGAAAAATAGACCCGGGGGCCATAGGTGTCACTTGAGGCTTCTCTCTTGAAAGAAATCATACGGTGGGTGAACAAATTACTATCGAGCAATTGATATAAAAGCGCAAAGTTATGACGATATCCAAGGAAATGATTATGAATATAGGCATCACGTCCGTGACAAGTAGACCAAAACGATTCTGCATCTACTACTATTACTCCACACATCGACCGCTATCCAGCATGCATCTAGAGTATTAAGTTCATAAGAACGGAGTAACGCCTTAAGTAAGATGACATGATGTAGAGGGATAAACTCAAGCAATATGATGAAAGCCCCATCTTTGTACCCTTGATGGCAACAATGCAATACGTGCCTGGATACCCCTACTTTGTCACTGGGTGAGGACACCGCAAGATTGAATCCAAAACTAAGAACCTCTCCCATTGCAAGAAAATCCAATCTAGTTGGCCAAACCAAACCGATAATTCGAAGAGAAATACAAAGATATTTAATCATGCATAAAAGAGTTCAGAAAAGACTCAAATAATATTCATAGATAATCTGACCATAAATCCACAATTCATCGGATCTCGACAGACACACCGTAAAAGAATATTACATCGGATAGAACTCCAAGAACATCGATGAGAACTTTGTATTGAAGATCAAAGAGAGAGAAGAAGCCATCTGGCTACTAGCTATGGACCCGTATAGGTTTGTGGTAAACTACTCACGCTTCATCGGAAGGGCAGCAAGGTTGATGTAGAGGCCCTCCGTGATCAAATCCCCCTCCGGTAGGGTGCCGGAAAAGGCCCCAAGATGGGATCTCACGGGAATAGAGGCTTGCGGCGGCGGAAAAGTATTTTGGTGGACGCTGCTGTTGGTTTGGGAATATTTGGGAATTTATAGGCCAAAGTTTAGGGTTGGAGGACTCCCGAGGGGCCCACAAGCCCTCAGGGCGCCCCCCCCCTTGGGCGCGCCTAGAAGGCTTGTGGCCTCCTCGGGAACCTTCTGGCCCCCTCTCCAAGCTCCGTGGATGTCTTCTGGTCCAAGAAAGATCATCGTAAAGTTTTATTCCGTTTGGACTCCGTTTGATATTCCTTTTCTGTAAAACTCAAAATAAGGAAAAAATAGAAACTGGCACTGGCACTGGGCTCTAGGTTAATAGGTTAGTCCCCAAAATAATATAAAATAGCATATTAATGCATATAAAACATCCAAAACAGATAATATAATAGCATGAAACTATCAAAAATTATAGATACGTTGGAGACGTATTAGGGTTTGAGCAAGTCAGGTCTTATATAACAAGGACGTAAGGAATAGGAGAGGCATAACAGAGCTAAACCCAGAGAAAGCAACCCCAGACAAAGCAGAAGCGCACACATGGCTAGAGGAATCAAAATGCTCACATCTCTCACCTGAGATGCAGCAAAGATACGCTAATTGTACAGAACGTATACACAACTTATATCAGCGAGATATGCTAATAGCATCGACATGGTTAAACTAAATGATGTTTGTTATGTAAAACTGACTCAATTGTACTTAATATGAATATATCATTTTTTATTGGAAAATGTAACAATTGACTAAAAATAATGTCCCCTCAAATGTTTCACCACTAGTTTATGTCTTGATTCCCAGTTCAACCATCCGCTCCAAACTGTAAATATACATACAATCATTCATTTATTTCTGTGGCACGAAATATGCATACACATTGCATATAGTGGCAGCGCCGGTGTTCAAAGTTCAAACCACCACGCTTATGAATTTCTTGTGGACAGATACAGTAGAAGGGAAGTTAACATACATGAACTCCACATCGCACCTGTTACCCTTTTTTAAGCAAGCAAGTCAAGTATTTCAAGCTATGAACAAGCTGAGTGGTCAATGAGCAAGCTGCACAAAAGCATTTTTTCGAAAAGGAGGATAACCCTCAGCTTCTGCATCAGGACGATGCATGCAGCCATATATTATTCAAAATGCAAAATCCAGCAGTCGAATAACATAGACCCAGAAATAAAGCGGAAAGAAAACCCGAGGTTGCATGCCTCACAACAGTAACTCCATAAGATAGATACTAGCCCTATGTTACAAGACGACATCAATACGAAAAATACACAACTCCTAGGCTACGCCTTCAAGAAGGAATCACCGCACATGCGCCAATGATGACAAGTCTAGCACAAGGTTGAACTCCGGATTCTCATCCCCGAAGCCAATCTTCAGTCCACCACCTTCAGCAAGGACACGACGCAGACGCACGTCGACATAGCCTGATCAAAGATCTTGTGTTTTCATCGGAGTGCATAAGGTCGTCATTCAAGCTGTATGTACCATCATCTCTTATACGACTACTGACGCCTCGATAACCGGATGCCTTTGGAGAAAATACCAGAAGATAGACGTCCCATAACGCATACCTCCCGTCTTTGTCGCACCACCTTCGATCCAGCAACAACAAGCTTGACATGAGACCTCTGCCAGAGCCACCATGCATCATGTGCCGGTAGCAGGCATGACTTGACGTCCGCGCATGAGACATCGTGTGTATCATCCGCTGGCGACAGGCACTACCCGACGACTTCGAAAGTCACATGTGTCACCTGCAGAGCCGCATCGAACCTGATCTGTTAATGGAGCGGACGTCCCATACTGCCACCAGCCTCAGAATGGCCGTCACCACCTTGAGATCAAAACTCCATGTCCCCCACACAACCAAAGAGTCCGTCGCTGTCAAAGAAGAGGGAGGTGACCCCCCCCCCCCAAAATTCCGGGTGCTACAGGGAGCACCCACTGTCGCGCCAGTCATTATTATCGCCCATACAACGGCAACAGCCGCCGCGACCGTCAGATCCGGGCACTAGGTCCCGAATGGTTAGCCACGCTCGACCTGCCGTCTCGCTGACTATCAAGCCACCTCCAGATCCGCCGTCCGGGGCGCCGGGACAGGATCTGAGCAAAATCCCAGATCCACCGCCACCACTCGCCACTCCTGGCTGCCATGCCTTGTCCTGGAGCCGCCACCCCAGCAACCAATGGGCAGCGAGAAGGCACACCGCCGTCGTGCACACAGGGCCATGCGCCACCGCCCGCCGCTCGACCCTCACGGTGACGCCCGCATGAGCCAACCATGGGGACAGCAGATCACGGGAGGAGAAACCCCGCCGGCGCCGCTGGCACGTGGACTTTGCCCAGTGTCGCGTCCTGGCGGCAGCGAGGGAGAGACGGTAGAGAAGGGAGTTCTCTGGCGGCGGGCGTGGTTCGCCTCCCGTGTCGCTTGTGCGGGAGCGATGCAGGGGCCTCCGAATCTTTTGAGGCTTCACACATAGTACTCCTTCCGTTTTTATTTACTCCGCATATTAGCTTTTGTCAAAATCAAGCTTTGTAAACTTTGACAAAGTTTATAGACAAAAAATATTATCATATACAATAACAAATCAATATCATTAGATTCATTATTGAATGTACTTTCACATCATATATATTTGTTATGGTAAATAGTTATATTGTTTTCTATAAACTTGGTCAAACTTTACGAAGTTTGATTTCAATCAAATCTAATATGCAGAACAAATAAAAACGGAGGGGTAGATAAAGAACCAGCGGTGGCCATGCTATTCGACTAAATATCTATGAGAATAATATAAACGAATTTGCACGATCAAGTGTTCTGCGGAACCCCTTTTTTTTTTATCAATTTCAGAAGCAACGTACGTGTCTACATTCTGTGTCACATGTTTGAATAAAATTTCAGGGAACTCCGAATCACCTAAACCCTAAAGTGCCAACGGCTTAACCTGCTGATCTGCATATCAAATGACAGGATTAAGCTGGTACCATGATGCTTACGTACAGTGAGCGAGGTCTTTTCGTCTGTTGCACTAACATTATAATATTTGGCTGTCGTTCCCTGCATATTCATTTAGCTTGGTCAAGCAGCGACTAATAACAGAGCTGGATTCCACTCACCTAGCCCTCGATGTCCCCCCGCGTCGTCCGCTCTCGGGCGACTCGGGGGCGAAACCCTACACCACCACCGGTTCCCCGCCTCCCCTTCTCCTCCTCCCCCGCCGCCGCCGGCAGCCGTCGTCGGGCTTGCCCGCTCGGCGGTAGGCGGCGGCGGGGGCTTCCCCGCGCACCCGCCTAGTCCTCTGGCGAGTCCCCCATCCTGCATCGGGCGCTGCCGCCCGCGTCGCCCCTGGTGGCCGCCGAGACCGGTCCTCTGCGGCGGCCGTTGCCTCCGGTGTTGTCGCCCCGCGCCTTCGCCTGGGACGGCGCCGCCCGTTAGATCCAGCCGCCTCGGGCCTGGGATCGGTGCCAGATCCTCTGATCTGGCGGCTGGTGGGCCGGGGTTAGCCGGTTCCGCACGGATCTGGCCGGCGTGGCTTCGCCTCGTCCTGCCCGGCTTGGTGTTTTCGCGGTGTGGTGAATCCTGGTGGCGGCGGTGAGGGTCTTCCTCCATGTCTCGACGGGATGTGTGCGGTGGGTGGATGCCGGGGCGGCGGCCTCGGGCGGTGTGGACGGGGGGTGAATGGACGGCGTCTTGACCGCGTGGGCGGTGAGTTGCCGGTGGATCTACTTCGCGCTGCAGGCTCTCTCCCGCTGCACTTGACGGCTTACGATCGTGGTCGTCTGCCTCGGTGCGTTCGCGGGGGCTGGTTGAGGTGACATCGGACCGGAGGAAACTCTGGGTGACTCGTTCATCCCGACGGTGGCGACGACCAGGGTCGCCGTTTTCCTCCTTGCAGGCGCCATCGAGGTCCCTGCCCTCCACCCCGACACCATACCCGGGTGAAAACCCATAATCTCCTGTGATTGGGCGGCGGCGGCACTGCAAGTGTCGTACCCTTCTTGGAGGCGCCGCCTGGGGCGTTTGGATGCTCGGTTAGAGGAACTGCAGGCGGAGGGGATGGGACCAGTGGCAGCAGGTGGTGTTCGCGAAGGAGGAGCGGCGTGGCATCTGGCACGTCGACAACGGCGGGTCTCAACGGCATGGAGCAGCGCGGTCTCGCCGGTGGGCGTGTGATGATGGACGAGCGCAGGGCGGTGGAGCTGTCTGGCGCCATGGTGGCGTCGACGGCAGCGAGACCGGGCAAGGTTGATGCAGCAATACAACGCTGAAGATGGATTGGTGGCAGGTGGCTGCGGCGGCCTCATACTCGGCAGGCGTCCTGGTTGAGGAGTGCGCCGGACTGGTGGATGCCCCATACCCGGCAGGCGTCCTGGTTGGGACCTCAGGTCTCAGATGTTAGGTTTGGATGCGAAGTCTGTTTGGTATTAGGCTCAGACTATCAGCGCCCCTTCATCAACTGGTTAGGAGTAGCGACAGATGTTGCCTAGATGGTGGCTTTAGTCTTACTGCTGTATGACTTTGTACGGTCTTGTGTGAACAATTAATAAAGTGGCTGCATGCATCGTCCAGATGCAGAGGCCGGGGGTCCTCCTTTTTTTCTAAAAAAAAAAAAAAAAACCTAGCCCTCGATGTTCTGCTAGGATGAGACATCCGTGGACCGGCTGCACGCGACAGAGACGCTACAATCGATTAGTAATTTTACATACGCGATGCGTGTTTCATTGGAGTAAATTCAGTGACAATAATACTTTGTTGAGGCTACAAGATCTCTGATTACTTCAGACAATACCCAAATGGCCAAAACATACCTTCACCAATGAAATTTGTTGCAACAGAATTGACATGACAATCTAGAAATTAGCTTGTAAAAGTTATCTTTCAGTTAGTTCCCCATCATATAAATTTACATCCTGATTAGCTTCTTGGAACTTGCTAGCCTATAGCTCTGCAAGCTTATCAATGCAAAACAATTAACTGAAAAAAAAATTACAATTGTGCAAACATACTCACCCGTTAGAAGGATAATATAAGGGACAGAGGGAGTAATATTTTGATAGAAAAAAGGTATTGAGAGTGCATATGTTACCTGTTCGGAACAGGTTGCATCGCACGCTCTCTTTTGCCTCACCATTCTTGTTGTTCTGTTGGAGCAACATGGACAAGTAACATCCAGCCTCGGCTTGCCTTTACGTTGACCAAAACATGCTCTAAATCTGAACATAGAACGTGCAATGCATATGCATCCTCATGCCACATGGTTGTTGTTGTACGACGCAAGTCAACCCTGCCTAGCTAGCATTGTTATATCATACAGAGTTTTCTAATTAGTCTAACTCCATATATCTTCATTAAACCAACAGTTCTCCACCTACAGCTCACTACCGACAGCAAGAATAACCATCACCAACCTCCAACCAGGTGTACATGTTACTACCTCTTCATCGTCCAATGACCCCTCTCGAAACAGGCTTTCGCCCCGCTTTATATATAAAGCCACAACACCAAACAGTACATGACCGAATGATACATAGTGAAGAGCAGACTCTCTTACAACGGATCAAAAGATACAACAAGAAGCCTATAGCTAGACTACCACCTTGTATAAGACCGACCGGCAACGGCATAACTACACAGCAACGCCCCCAGGAGGGTGACGGCGCAACGCATCGCCGCTGCCGAGCCTGAGAACAGACAAGGGTTTTCACCCGGAGCCCTGGAACATGAACAGAACCCACGACTACGCCTTCATGAAGGAAACGACATCCACGGGCGCCGTCGTTGCCGGCGCCAAGCACTAAGCTTTCGCTCGGGAACCCGTCATTACCACCACGAGACGTCGCCAGCCAACACCACAACGAGAGGCAGGCTAACCATACGAGATCCAGGCACCACGAGAGCATGCCAGAGCCTCCCATCCCTACACCCTTGCCGTCCACATAGCCAAGAGGTGTAGGCACCACCGCCACCACGACGCCTGCCGGAAAGCCCATCGTGTAGCCCACCATCCAGGGCCGCCGCCCCGGCTTCCTCTGACAGCTCAACACCGACGCCAAAACATGTGGCCGCCTCCCCAAACAACCACAAGTCTCCACCTTGTAATACCCCGGTGTCAAGCTACAGTAATCTCCCCCTAATGACTGCCAAGTCATCACAATTATCTTGCTAATCATCATTCTGTTCCAAATCGAACTCAAATTCAAATTGAAAACACAAGTCAAATTAATAATTCTTAAAAAATGAAAATTAAAAATGTTCGTTGTGTTGTAAATATTCAGTAAGAAATTGTGATGCATAAACCAACATCATTTGCCTCACAGATAAATTCCTAGGAAATTAATAATGGTCCAACAGCAATTATTTTGGCCTCTTTAAAATAAACAAATATCTATACATTTCTGAATGATATAAAACCTTGTGTGTGGTCTTAGATTTTTGCATAGCATTTATGTGCCAAGTTACATATATAGCATAGCTCATTTAGTGGACAAACTAAATTGAAATCAGTAGAAAGATTGAAAAATGGCATAGAAAAAGAAAAACAGAGAAGGACTATTGGTATTGGGCCCTAGTGCATTAGTGAATTAGGCCCAGCCCACACCCCACTCATCCCCAACCTCCTGTAGCTATAGGGAGGCAGGGGATCGTGGCGGACATCTGACCGGCCATGGCCGCGCCATGGCGCGTGCCGGCCATCCCCCTGTCCCCTTGGTGTATAAGGCTGAGCGCACAACCCCGCTGACGAACCCTAGCTTCTTCCCTCTTCTTCCCCGCGCCGCTATCCCTCTTCTCCCATGTCACCCGAGCGTCATCGTCGTCAGTCCGCCTCCATAGTCGCGGCCACCACCGTCCCCGTCGCCTAAGGCCTCGTCCGGGAGCTTCGCCGCACCGACGCACGTCAATGCTGCCCTCTAGCTCGAGCCCGCGACGCCCCCTCAGCTGGATCGACCACGCCCGCGTCGTCGGTCGCCGTCGCTGCCACGCCACGGATTCGCGCTCCGGCACCTTCCTCGACCTCCTGAGCTTGCCATCGGCCACCGCTGTGAGCCCCGCATCTGCTCCCCTTCCCCCTGCCGTCTTCCCCGCCGTAGCCGTCGCCCACGTCTCCCCGAGGCCGCGCCCGGAGCTCTGCTCCTGTGCGCGAGTGCGCGCCACTGGACCGCGCCCCTGCCGCGTCAACGCGCGCCCGCGACCGCGCCCCCTACTGCGTTGCTTCCGCCCGCTCTGCCATTGCCGTTTCCTCCGCTCGGCCATCGCCACAAACGCCGCTGCAGGCCACTCCCGCTGCTGCCTTTGTATGCTTCTACTGCTGATGCTGCGTTGTGCTCCTGCTCACGCCTCCCGCGCCCGCACCGAAATGGCTCCCGCCGCGCTCGCCTGTGCGCCCCCCTGGCTACTCTGCCCGCGCGCCGCCTCTGCCGCTCACGCGCTGCGCGCCCTGGCCAGCGCCGTGACCGCCTCTGCCCGGCGTGCATGCGTGCTGTGTGTGTGGTGTGTGCGTGCATGCAGTGTGTGTGCGTTGAGTGGGTGGTCGACCGCCTCTGCCCGGCCACGCCCACCTCCAGCCTCGCCGCGCCGCTGCCCCATTGCCGCTGCTTACTGCCGCTGCTCTGCCTGCACTGCTACAGCTACAGTAACTGAAAGTTACTGTAGCGCTAGCTAGCATTTCTAATTCTACGATGACTAACCCTCTAGACAGCCCCTAAACTCCGGCAAAACAATTGTTAAAAGGACTAAAAAAAATGGGAAGGTAGTACACTTGACTAGTTCAAAATATTCCATTTGATCAAATTCAAAAGGTGTAAGGATTAAATGCAATGAAAATGACAAAAGTCTATGTTCTGTTAGCAGAAAAGACGGAAAACAGAGTTATTGTGGTAGCTACTTTAGGGCAAAAAATAAACAAGTTGCAGGGATCTAGCAGAAATACAATTGATACCATCTTGTAGATCACATGAAAGTGATCAGTATTGGTAAAAGGCACTAAGCCATAGGATGGACAGAACAATAATTATAACCTTTTGAAAACAGCCAAGTGATGTTTAAAACTGAGGATTTCTCAGACAACCAATTTTCAGGGAATTCCAAATAACTGTTTAAATCTTCAAAAATTCGTAGAAATTCATCTGTAACTCGGATGGAAAAACTTTATACATCAAAGTTGATCAGAAAAACGAGACGAACCCGGATACGCCAACCACAAGCCTGCCAGGTGTGCCTAACTACCTGAACATGGAACCGTCCCCTCCGGATCAACTGTCTGACAGACGTCCGGAACCTGGAAAACTTTCCCGGTAATTTCCCGCTACGTCTGTAGCACTTAACTTTGCGATAGATCACTCCGGCTTAGCTCGTAGTTATGTCTTGTTTTGTGATTGCTTTTGTTGCCGTGTATTCATTTGTTTCTTCTCCCCCCTTTCTTCCCGGTAGACCCCCGAGACCGCTGACGATGCCCTGGAGTTCGACTACACAGCTGACGACCATGCCTTTGCCGCCGAGCTACCAGGCAAGCAAACCCCCCCTTGTTTATTTCGATATCACCCATTTCTTTCCCTCTCATGCTTGCATTAGAACTGCTACTGCTTTCTGTATGATCCTATTCTGATGCATAGCCTGTTTTTGTTACCTGCTTTCATACCTTACCTGCTTATTCTAAACTGCTTAGTATAGGTTGGATATAGATACATCAGTGACCCCCCCACCTTGTCCCAGTTGCTCTGCTTTATGTTCAATGACTCGATCAACGTGATCGACGTCCAGGCCCCGACACCGCACATCATCCCCCTTAGTTGTATGACTCTGCAGAGTTACTATCAAGTGCCGAGGGTGATACCTCGTCAGCACTTCTGATGTTAACCCTGTAGTGTAACTATTCGGTCGTGGTCATCGAGGGTGATTCCTCCTTCACCACTCCCGATAACGACTCTGTCGTGCAACCCCTCAAGTGTGGACCATCGAGGGTGATTCCTCCAAGTCCACCTTGACGGTTACATCGAGTGGGAATCCATCGAGGGTGATTTCTCAGGTTTCCCCCTTGTTGTTTCGGACACACGGTTACTTTGACTCACCACAGAACCATGATGACATCGGGTCGGCCCCGAGGGGTACCCGCGAGTGATGTGAAGTCAGGTTGATCTGGAGGATACCCGCAAGTTTTCCACGCGGCGTGGCCGGGCATTCTTAGCCCTTGCCGAAAGTCCGTGAGACGGGGCGACGGGACCACATATCATGGATCATTAATCGTTACCGCACTACCAAGACACTAACGGTTTGGATATTTGATCCGAGTAGGCCTCTGGCCTTTTTCACACTGAATACCACGCAGGAATAAGTATGGGCACTCTGCGTTGTACGATTCTTCCGAAAGCTCACTGACGTCAGCAACTGAGCGGCGCGCGCCGGGTTGGACTGGAACGCCTTCGCTTGCATAAGGGAGGCTAGGTCTGCTCACCGGCCGCGTTCGCAACGCGCAGGATTGCAAAGGACGATTGGCCCATGACCCCTTCGCATTTAGGATGTAAACCAGCGTGCTGGCCTCTTTGTTGAGCATAGGTAGGACTACAGCGTGTTGATCGGCCGAGGCCGGTCATGACCTCATGGTGTGTCCGATCGGAGTTGATCGAGCGTGTTGGGTAAGTTTGTACACCCCTGCAGGGAAGAAAACATCTATCGATAGCCTGTCCTACGGTAACGGACGCTCAGAATTGTATCCCGATCGATACAACTAGAACTGGACACTGAATGCTGAGGCACGAATGGATATGTGGCTCCGAGATTGCTTTCCCGCAGGGAGTCGGGGAAGGATTTCTGGGCGTTATTTCTACAACATGTTTGTTAAATATAAACTGCTATTCTATACTCTTCTGATTGCTGCAAGATGCTTGAAGATGCTAGTCTTCGATAGGCTAGGCTTTCCCCTCCTCTTCTGGCATTCTGCAGTTCAGTCCACAGATACTACCCATTTCATTGATACCGATGCATATGTAGTGTAGATCCTTACTTGCGAGTACTTTGGATGAGTACTCACAGTTGCTTTGCTCCCCTTTTTCCACCTCTTTCCATTCTTCTTGGATGCTGCAACCAGATGGTGGAGCCCAGGATTCAGACGCCACCTTCGACGACGACTGCTACTACACTGAGGGTGCCTACTACTACGTGGAGGCCGATGACGACCAGGAGTAGTTAGGAGGCTCCTAGGCAGGAGGCCTTGCCTTTTTGATCGTTGTTGCTTTTGTGCTAGCCTTCTTAGGCAAACTTGTTTAACTCATGTTTGTACTCAGATAATGTTGCTTCCGCTGACTCGTTTGTTTTCGAGCTAATGTATTCGAGCCCTCGAGGCCCCTGGCTTGTAATATAAAGATTGTATTATTTTAATTTGTGTCTAGAGTTGTGTTGTGGTATCTTCCCGTGAGTCCCTGATCTTGATCGTACACATTTGCGTGTATGATTAGTGTACGATTGAATCGGGGGCGTCACACACCTCGACCTGGACAGGGAGAGCCCGAGGCCATCGCGGAAGAACAACCAGCCCCCGGCAGGGGGACCAAGTCCAACCCCTGCCCACAGGCCAGCCTGCATCGTCGACCAACATTCAACAATCGCTACCCGGAGGGGAGGGGGTTGCGCCATCAGACCCGGCAACTCCAGATCCAGACAGGGGGACCCCCATGATAGCCGACACCTCCAGACACGCGGTGGTAGCCAGTACCTCCAGCCGTCAGGGAACTCCAGCTCCGTCGGCTCCCCGCGACTCGTTCCGACCCACTGTACCACCACCGAGGGCCTGCACACCAACCTACAGCAGCCCGCCGCCACGCGCCCGTGGTCGAAGATTGTCGCCGCCACCCGACCATGCCAGGCAAGCGGCACCGCCACCACGCTGCAGCCACCCCCACCGACGCACGAAGGAGGCCGCCGACCGCGGCCCAAGCAGTCCATAGCCCGTGCCACTAGACAATCACCTCGGACGCCACCAGCCCAAGCCATCCGCAGCCCTCGGCCCCAGGAGCAGCACCGTCTCCGCCCCCGGTCCGGACCACCACCCGCGTCGCCACCGCAGGACCAACCACCGCGGCCACCACCGAAGCCCCTGCCGGTGGCCACCGCCCAGCAGAGCCCCAGCCGAGACTCCACCCGCCCCCCGCGCCACAGGCCGGCCCCCAGGACGTAGATCCGGCCGGATCTGGTCAGAAACGACACCCACGAGCGACGTCGTTGCCGGCGCCAAGCACTAAGCTTTTCGCTCGGGAACCCGTCATTACCACCAGGAGACGTCGCCAGCCAACACCACAACGAGAGGCAGGCCAACCATACGAGATCCAGGCACCACGAGAGCATGCCAGAGCCTCCCATCCCTACACCCTTGCCGTCCACACAGCCAATAGGTGTAGGCACCACCGCCACCACGACGCCTATCGGAAAGCCCATCGTGTAGCCCACCATCCAGGGCCGCCGCCCCGGCTTCCTCTGACAGCTTAACACCGACGCCAAAACACATGGCCGCCTCCCCAAACAACCACAAGTCTCCACCTCGACTTGGACAGGGAGAGCCCGAGGCCATCGCGGAAGAACAACCAGCCCGCGGCAGGGGGACCAAGTCCAACCGCTGCCCACGGGCCAGCCTGCACCGTCGACCAACTGTCAACAAGCGCTACCCGGAGGGGAGGGGGTTGCACCGTCAGATCCGGCAACTCCAGATCCAGACAGGGGGACCCCCATGATAGCCGGCACCTCCAGCCACGCGGTGGTAGCCAGTACCTCCGGCCGTCAAGCAACTCCAGCTCCGTCGGCTCCTCGCGACTCGTTCCGCCCCCACTGTACCACCACCGAGGGCCTGCGCACCAACCTACATCAGCCCGCCGCCACGCGCCCGCGGTCAAAGATTGTCGCCGCCACCCGACCATGCCGGGAAAGCGCCACCGCCACCACGCCGCAGCCACCCCCACCGACGCACGAAGGAGGCCGCCGACCGCGGCCCAAGCCGTCCACAGCCCGTCCCACTGGACCATCAACTCGGACGCCGCCAGCCCAGGCCATCCGCAGCCCTCGGCCCCAGGAGCAGCATCGTCTCCGCCCCCGGTCCGGGCCACCACCCGTGCCGCCAGCGCAGGACCAACCACCGCTGTGACCACCAGAGCCCCTGCCGGTGGCCACCGCCCAGCAGAGCCCCAATCGGGACTCCACCCGCCCCCCTCACTGCCGCCAGCCCGCTGGCGGCGCCCCTATCGCCCGCACCTAGCCGCACCAGAGCCGCCGCCACGGAAGTCCACACCACGCAGCCCCCCCGCGCCGGATCTCGACGTCCACGACCCCGCCGCCGACGCCCGCCGTCACGCCGCCGCGTCCCGCGTCAGCTCGTCGCCGCCGCCCCACACCAGATCCCGCGAGCGCCAATGTCGAGCAAGGGGGGGAAGCCCCGCCGCCGCCCACGCCGGCCAGGCTTTGCCCGGCGGCGCACCCAGGCGGTGGCGAGGAGAGTGGGTGGAGAGGGGGGCCTAGGCCGGCGGCGGCTAAGGTTTGCCCTCCCGGTCGCCTGCGGGAGCAACGCGGGAGGGAGGGGGAAAATGACTTCTTCCCTATGTTTGATCATCGTCCAATGACCCCACCGAGGTACATGTTACCCAACATTCTTTTGTATTAGATCCGGCTGTTGGATCCAGTAATCATTCATTACCACCTGGTATTACGAGCCGAACAAGCTTAACCGCCAAACCACCTGGTATTAAGGTATGGGTTTTGACTAAAGATAGTCAACGGGGGAAACAACACATGATGATCAGGTCTTATATAACGAGGACGAAAGGAGCAGGAGAAGCATAACAGAGCTAGACTCAGAGAGAAAGCAGAAGAGCACACATGGCGACAAGAATCAAGATGCTTACGTCTCTCGCCATCTGTGCCGCGCTTGTGCTCGTGCTCCTTCCGTTCACGGCGGCCGATGGCGGCGGTGGCGCCAAGGGCGCGGCGCCATTCGACTACAAGAAGGCGCTCCACAGTAGCCTCCTCTACTTCGAGGCGCAGTGATCGGCCACCTGCCGCACAACCAGCGCATCAAGTGGCGTGGCCACTCCGGCCTCGCCGACGGCCTGCAGCAGGGCGTGGACCTCGTGGGCGGGTACTACGACGCCGGCGACAACGTCAAGTTCGGCCTGCCGATGGCGTTCACGGTCACCATGCTGTCGTGGAGCGCCATGGAGTTCGCGGACGACATCGCGGCCGCCGGTGAGTGGCGGCACGTGCTGGAGGCCATCAAGTGGGGCATCGACTACTTCGTCAAGGCGCACACCGAGCCGTACGTGCTCTGGGCCGAGGTCGGCGACGGCGACACCGACCACTACTGCTGGCAGCGGCCCGAGGACATGACCACGTCGCGGCAGGCGTACAAGGTCGACCGCGACAACCCCGGCTCAGACCTTGTGGGCGAGGCCGCCGCCGCGCTGGCCGCGGCCTCCATGGTGTTCCGCCGCTCCAACCCCCATTACGCACAAGTTCTCCTCCACCACGCCGAGCAGGTGCATAGACATATGCAACGCCATTGTTGTCGCTCTGTTGTACATGAAACATGCAATGCAACTCTGTTTACTAACGTGTAATGTTACGTCCATATGCAGTTGTTCGAGTTCGGGGACAAATACAGGGGAAAGTACGACAGTAGCATCGGCGAGGCGTATAGCTACTACGCGTCGGTGAGCGGGTACGGCGACGAGATGCTGTGGGCGGCGCTGTGGCTGCACCGGGCGACGGGGAAGGCGAGCTACCTGGACTACGCCGTGGACATGGCCGACGAGTTCGGCGGCACCACCTGGGCCATCACGGAGTTCAGCTGGGACGTCAAGTACGCTGGCCTCCAGATCCTCAGCCACCAAGGTGAGCATCAGCTGTACATGACTGCTCAACAAATTAACTAGTTATTCTCTAATTTTATATTGCACCATTGTTTCTTCGGGCCGGTGGTATGGCATGCACGATCGAAAATGTTTCCCTCATATATATATATATATATATATATATATTCAGAAAACCAAATCCCTGGACAAAATGTGCTTTTTAACGTGTCGTGTCATTTTAGGTGCTGCTGGAAGGGAATCACCTGGAGCACAAGGCGACGCTCGAGAAGTACAAGGCCAAGGCGGGGCACTACCTCTGCGCCTGCCTCAACAAGAACGGCGACGCCGGCAACGTCAACCGCACGGCCGGCGGCATGCTCTTCGTCCGGTAGTGGAACAACATGCAGTACGTGACTGTTTAGTACATGTGTTGTGCGTATCTGTGTATTGGGCTCACCTTCTACTTGCGTTGCATAGTTGAGGTCGTGGCCCGCTCCTGTACATCATATATACGTGCGTTTGCACCTAAGGAATACAACCCGTAATTCCCACAACATACATGGTATCAGTTTCTGGGTTCTAACCCTAGCCTTCCGCCGCCGCCGCCGCGCGCCTCCTCCGCGCCGCCGTCGCCGCCGCCGCCGCCGCCACCCAGCCGCCGCCGCCCGCGCCGGCCGCCGCTCCTTCCTCTCCCTGCCGCTGCCGCGCGCTACCCCACCCGCGCTCGCTCTCGCCCTAAGCCGCATCGCCACCGCTGCTGCCTCGCTTGCCATCCCGCTCGCTCGCGCCTGCTAGCCCGATCGCCCCGACGCTGCTCGCCCGCATCACCAGCCCGCCTCGCCCGATCGCCCGACGCCGCTCGCCCGCTCGCGTCGCCAGCCGCTGCTGCCACCCCGCATCGCCCGAAGCCGCCCGCTGCTGAGCCGCCGAGCCGCCTCACCCTCGCCATGTCGTCCGTCACCTCCTCCGCGTCCACCAACTCCAACCCGTTCGCCGACGCCAACCCTCCCGACGTGAACGAAATCCGCAACCTCAACATATTCGAGCGGGTACCGGTCCGTCTCTCCCAGACGGACTCCTCCTACTACACGTAGAAGAGGTATTTTTCCCTCGTGTTCCGGGAGATCGACCACGTGGACGGCACCGTCGACTCCAGCCTTGTCCCCGAGTTCCATGACTGTTCCACCATCGACACCACGATCATCCGCTGGTTCTTCCTCACCATCTTGCCGGACCTCTTCCAGACGGTCGTGCAGGACGGTGATGATGCCTGCGCCGTGTGGACCAAGCTGAACGGGCTCTTCACCGACAACCAGCTCCAGCGTCGTGTTTTTTTGCAGCAAGAGTTTTTTGGGTGTCACTAGGACAACACCTCCGTCGACGACTATTGTCGCCGCCTGAAGACTCTCGCTGACGAGCTCCGCGATATTGGCGCGAAGATCGATGATGAGCTCCTCCTAAGCACGCTCACTGCCGGGCTCAACGAGGACTTCGGCAACGCCGCGACGAACCTCAGCCTCATCCCCAACCCGTCCTTCGCCAAGTTTGTTGTGTACCTTCGCTTGGAGGAGCGGCGGATGAAGCAGGTGAGGGCGCGGGCCATCCACACCGCTCTCTCCGCCGGCACCACCCGTGGCGGGTGCTCGGCGCCTCCCGCTGCCCCGGCCGCACCCCCGCCACAGCGCCACCCGGTGCCCCAGCAGCCGGGGCTGCTCCCGCTGCCTTTTGGCCCGCCCGCCCCTCCCGCCGAACGGCGCGGTGGGGGCCGGCGCAGTGGAGGCCGCCGAGGCGGTCAGCAGCAGCAGCCGCAGGGCACCGGCCCGCCTCGTCAGCAGCAGCAGTTCCAGGTGCCCCCTCCGTGGGCCTCCGGCTACAACCCGTGGACCGGTGTAGTTCATGCCTACACCATGCCGGTTCCATGGGCCCCTGCACCGACCCTTCCCGTGCCGCACCCGCCGGCGCACCAAGCGTACTACGCGGCTCTGCAGCCGTATGGAGGATACCCACCGTCGCAGCTGAGCGGCGGCTACGGTCTCCCTGCGGCCCCGTCACCGCCCTTGCCGGCCCTGCCGCCGGCGCCTTGGGATCTGGCGCTTCTCGCCGTGCTGCACACCGCGCCTACGTCGAACAACTACACCGGAGGCGGTGATTGGTACATGGACACCGGGGCTACGGCTCGCATGTTTGCTCATCCTGGTAATCTTGCCTCTTTCACTCCCGTCACCACGGACCGCCGCATCATTGTCGGCGACGGTTCCACACTCCCTATCACACATGTCGGTCACACTTCTTTTCCTTCCAATTCATTGCCTTTAACTTTGTCTAACATACTTGTGTCACCTCATCTTATTAAGAACCTTGTTTCCGTTCGTTGTTTAACTCGTGAAAATCCTGTTATTGTTGAATTTGACGAGCTTGGGTTTTGTGTCAAGGACGCTCGAACCAGGATGGTACTTCACCAATGTGACAGCCCCGACGATCTCTATCCGGTGCATCCGCCGTCCACCTCCACCACCGCACCGGTTGCTCTCTCCGCTGGCGTCGATTTCAGGCACGCTCGTTTGGGTCATCCCAACCCCGTCACACTTCGTCATATTCTTAGGAGTTTCAGTTTCAGTTGTAATAAGATAGAGGACCACACCTGTCATGCATGTCGTGTCGGCAAACATGTTCGCCTCCCATTTAATAACTCCACCACCATAGCTTATTTTCCTTTTCAATTGATTCATAGCGATGTGTGGACCTCTCCGGTTCCTAGTAATTCGGGCTATTTATATTATCTGGTTATCCTTGATGATTATTCTCACTATGTGTGGACTTTTCCTTTGCGACGAAAGTCGGATGCACTCTCTACTTTGACGGCTTTTTACTCCTATGTCAGCACGCAGTTTGGGCGTCCCATTCTTGCTCTTCAGACTGACAATGGAAAAGAGTTCGACAACCTTGCTTTCCGCACTTTTCTGTCGCACCACGGCACATTTTTTCGTCTCACATGCCCGTATACTTCACAGCAGAATGGTCGAGCCGAACACGTCCTTCGCACTCTGAACAACTGCGTTCGCACGCTCCTGTTCCATGCTAACGTTCCGCCTTCATTCTGGCCTGACGCACTTGCTACTGCTTCACTTCTCATTAACCTTCGACCCTGCCGCCCACGGTGGAACTTTGCACCTCACCATCTTCTCTTCGGTACGCCCCCATCCTATGATGGCTTGCGTATTTTCGAGTGCCTTTGCTATCCTAGCACTGCCGACACCGCTCCCCACAAACTTGCACCCCGTTCTGTCGCTTGCATCTTCATCAGCTACCCCTCTAACTCCAAGGGATATCGGTGCTACGATCCCGTCTCCCACCGTGTGTTCACTTCCCGGCACGTTTACTTTGATGAGCATGTGTTTCTGTTTCAGTAGGTACCCCCGGTTGTTCCTCCGGCCACCGACGACGCGGGTTCCTTGACGCCTCTCCCAGGGCGCTCGCACGCCTCTCTTGGCCGCCCCTAGCTTTGAGGCGCGCCCCTCGCATGCGGCGCCCCTCCGGCCACAGCACTGGCGCCGCCGGCGCCCCCTCCTCCCGCGGCCCTGGCGCCCGCGGCCTCCGCCGCCCCCTCGGCGTCCGCGGCCCCACCGACGCCAGCGGCCCCCTCGGCGCCCGTGGACTCGGCACCCTCATCACTGGCACCTGTGGCCGGTCCGGTCACCCGCGCCCGTACGGGCGTTTTTCGCCCGAGCTCGCGCTACGCCTCGGATGACTACGTCCACGCGGCGTCCACCTCTACGCCGTCACTGTTGCCGTCCTCCGTTCAAGCCGCTCTTCGTGACCCGCTCTGGATGGCTGCGATGAAAGAGGAGTTTGACGCCCTGCTGCGCAACCGGACTTGGCAGCTTGTTCCCCGTCCCCGGTAGGCCAACGTGATTACCGGGAAGTGGGTCTTCAAACACAAGCTTTGTCCCGATGGTACCCTTGATCGCTATAAAGCGTGCTGGGTTGTTCGTGGCTTCCGACAGCGTGCTAGAATCGACTTCACCGACACCTTCGCTCCGATCGTCAAGCCCGGCACGATACGCACGGTTCTCCACCTTGCGGTCTCCCGTGCTTGGCCGGTGCACCAGATGGATGTCTCCAACACCTTGCTCCATGGTCACGTCGAGGAGCAGGTCTTCTGCCAGCAGCCCACCGGTTTTGTTGATCCCGCGCTTCCCGACCACGTGTGCCTGCTTTTGTGGTCCTTGTATGGACTCAAGCAGGCTCCGCGCGCTTGGTACCAGCGCATCGCGGCGTTTCTACCCCAGCTTGGGTTCCGCTCCACCCGCTCGGACGCATCGCTCTTCGTCTATCACCAGGGCTCCGACACGGCCTACTTGCTGCTCTATATCGATGACATCATCCTGATGGCATGTATGGTTGGTCTTCTCAGTCAGCTCACGGCTCGTCTTCGCGCTGAGTTCGCCATCAAGGACTTGGGTCCTTTGCACTACTTCCTCAGTGTTGAGGTGGTGCGCCCTCCGGATGGCTTCTTTCTTCATCAGTGGAAGTACGCTCATGAGCTCCTTGAGCGCGCTGGCATGCTTAACTGCAAGCCCGCCACCATGCCTGTTGATACGAAGGCCAAGCTTTCTGCCATGGATGGTTCTCCTGCTTCGGATGCTGCTTTCTACCGGTCTATCGTTGGTGCTCTCCAGTACCTCACTCTGACTCGACCAGAGATCCAGTATGCCGTGCAGCAGGTGTGTCTCCTTATGCATTCTCCTCGGGACGTTCACTGGGCCGCTGTCAAGCGGGTTCTCCGCTATGTCTGTGGCACTATGGATCTTGGCGTCACGCTTCACGCCTCCGCCGACACCGCCCTCACCGCCTACTCCGATGCAGACTGGGCGGGCTGCCCTGACACCCATCGCTCCACCTCGGGCTATTGTGTCTACCTTGGACCCTCACTCATCTCGTGGTCGTCCAAGCGGCAGCCTACGGTCTCTCGTTCCAGTGCTGAGGCTAAGTATCGTGCGGTGGCCAACGTCGTCGCCGAGTGTTCGTGGCTTCATCAGCTGCTTCAGGAGCTCTCTTGCCCTGTTAACCATGCCACGGTGGTCTACTGCGACAACGTCTCGGCGGTCTACCTCTCCGCTAACCCGGTGCATCATCGACGGACCAAGCATATTGAGTTGGATATTCATTTTGTTCGGGAACAGGTGGCCCTTGGCCATATTTGTGTTCTACATGTCCCTACTTCCCAACAATTTGCCGATATCATGACCAAGGGCTTGCCTACGGCATCATTTGAGGAGTTCCGGTCCAGTCTTTGTGTCAGCAGCGGTGCCGCTTCGACTGCGCGGGGGGGGGGGGGGGGGGGGGGTGGGGTTCTTATATTCTTGTGCATATCTGTGTATTGGGCCCACCTCCTAGTTGCCTTGTATAGTTGAGGTCGTGGCCCACTCCTGTACATCATATAAACGCGCATTTGCACCTGAGGAATACAACATGTAATTCCCACAACATACAGTGACCAACGCCGCTTTCGTCCTCACCGTCTACTCCTACTACCTCACCTCAGTGGGCCAGGAGCCGCCGGTTCTGCAGTGCCCCGACGGGCCAGCACACGCCGACGAGCTGCGGTCGCTGGCGCGGGCGCAGACCGACTATGTCCTCGGCGCGAACCCTGCCGGCGTGAGCTACTTGGTCGGGTACGGCCCGCGGTTCCCGCGGCGGATGCACCACCGTGGCGCGTCCATCGTGTCCCACCGCGGCGACGGCAGGTTCATTGGGTGCATGTAGGGGTATGACAACTGGTTCCTCCGGAGGGGGCGAACCCAAACGTGGTCATCGGCGCCATCGTCGGCGGGCCGGACCACCTCGACCAGTTCAGGGACATGCGCGACAACTACATGCAAACGGAAGCGTGCACGTACAGCACCGCGCCCATGGTTGGCATCTTCGCACACTTGCACGGCGAAACCGCCATCACGGCGAAAAGCTGAATAGGAGGAATTCTAAGATTAGTGTGCAGCTTTAGAGAACTTATCTAGGATGTTTTTTTGTTGGTTTAGTTTAACCGTTGGAGTGTTCATATTGGTAGAGAGGTAGAGAGTGCAAAGTAGTGGTGCATGTGGTTTGCAAAAAAATGGATAGATCGCATGGCTGCATAGGCCAGCATTTTAAGTTGCAAGTACATATCTGCCGGGGCCGGGACACGATATCCTAGAAATTAACCCTTGTGTCATCACCAGCCCAGGATTACCGTTACTGGTGGACACATCCTTGTTACAGATTACCAAGCTATTACAAGAATTGAATACAAGACCATAAAGGTTCAATGATACAACAATGATGTCTGGTGGTGGATGAGAGAATTAACTCGTGTTTCTCCAACGTCGATGGGGCTTCATTCCCACAGGAACGACTGACCTGGATAACTCCTATCCCACGTGGCTGCCATCCTAGGCTCCGCACGGACGTCGCTGTGGTATTCCTTGTAGAACTCCTGACCTGGCCAAGTAAATAGCCAGGGATAAGCCTGTGAATACGTTTGAATGTACTCGCAACCATCATGAACAAAAGATATACCGAATGCAGCAAACAAAATATATGATCATGTTGAACCAAACTATATGCGTATGCTCATGCTGGATCATGCTAAAATGCTCATGCTGACACAAATCTAAATCATGACATGACAATAGCAAAAATGATACGGAAGTAAATATAGCATGTTAGTCATGATCAAACTTATTAGAAATAAAGCAAATGAATGCCACGGGTAGTCTAGCCAGCCCAAGTGACATTCAGCAAAATAAAAGAAATGCCAATCGGGTGTCCACAAGAGTAGTGGCGGGATCGCCTGTAAACTCGAGAGACGCCACGAGAGGTCTTGAAGAGAAATGCCAGTCGGGTGTCAAGTGACGCCACGGTCGGACTTGAAAAGAAATGCCAATCGGGTGTCTACAAGAGTAGTGGCGAGATAAACCGCTTGTTAACTCGAGAGAAGCCACGAGAGGTCTTGAAAATAAAATCGAGTGCCCGGGGTAGTCTAGCCAGCCCCTGAGACACTCAGGAAAAATTCAAAATAAGAGAAATGGGTTAGTCCTCAATATTATGCATAATCATAATAATATTTAATAAGCATAAAATATCCATGGTAGCAACGGGGTGTCAATAATCTTCCTGCAAAATATTTCAGGCATATTAAAGTTATTTCCTCCGAAGACCGACACTAAGACCGACACTTGACCAACCCAGACTGTAGCCCTTAACCGCGGACACAGCTATTCGAATAGGTTTAAACTCTGCAGAGGGTGTGCTTTTTACCCACAAGTAAAGGATTTCTTTAGTCAGTACCGTGACACCGACTAATTCCCTTTACGGTCTTTGGGTTGAAAACACACCTAACCAGCACACACCAGATTATCTTTCCGGATGCCAGGAATCACCCAAAGCATCGTTCAAGAAAAACTTTAAGACGGAGAGACCAACGTCCTGCATGGGATCACTATTAATACGCGCGGATTACAAGGGGTGCCCCCCTCTCAGTCACAACTGGTAACACCCATGCCCCCTGACCCGATGACAGGATTTAGTCCACCAACATGGAAACCCTCATCGTAGCCCTCTTTGTGGTGTGTGCACGAAAAGGGGTTAACAACTTACTGAACCATACCCCACCTGTGGCAGGGACAAGTGGCAGCACGAATCAAGTATGGGCGTTACCGGAACAAGACTCGATCTACGGTCGACTCAGGAGGTTCAAGTTTTCCTGCAGTGGTTAGCACAATATATTCCTTGGTGATACCCAACAGCATCACCACCCGGCATGTCCCGACATGCCCTTACTGATCATTCTCGTCACCACGAGAAATTTCAGTCTCACGGTCACTTTACTTGTGACTGATTCTTCCTGCAGATTAGTCCGGACCGGCACAGGCATATGTGACAAATAAAATAGCCATGCTTACTCATACTACAAAGATGTCAGCAAAATGGTCATGGATCATGCATGCCAAAATAGCTATATGCCAAATTTTATTTGAATTCAAATTATTCATAACACTACTATTCATGCAAACAATCAACCATGCATTCACCATATCAAGTGTTCAAGATGCTTGCCTTGAGCATTCAGAAGTGTGGGGTGCACTCCAAAAGTTTTGAAAATTTTGTCTTCCCTCCAATTCCTATTTGCAAAATATTTAAATTACCACATAATTCAAAAACAGTGCCAAAAATTGTTTCAAATATTTTTGAAATAAATACTAAAATAAACTAGATGAAAAATGAAAAATAACAGAGAAAGAATCAATTCATTTAGAGTTAATGTGAATTACTTATGGAATTTCTAAACTAGAATAAACAAGGAAAATGACTACTTAATATATCCAGTGGGGACAAGGCTTTAGGAAAAATGTTCACATAATCTAGATAAATAGAGCATAATTTTATGAGACTGCAGAAATTTGAATAATCAGTTTTGGATTAGAAATGGATTCTATGGAAATATTTGAAACTACTGGAAAAAGAAGAAAAAAAACAAAACAAAAAGGCAGAGGAGCGCCCTAAGCGCGGTTTAACCGAGTGGTGACACTGGGCCAGGCCCATCCGTCTGGCTGCGCGGGAGGGGTGCCACATCGGAGGCGTACTCGCGGAGTGCGCCTCCACTTATGCTGAGCTGGAGGGCTGCGGTCGCTGACAGTGGGGCCCGCGGGACCACTGGTCAGGTTCGACCAGTCACCCGCGCGCGCCCTCTCCTCTGGCCGAACAAAGGCGGCGCTCCGGCGAGGCTCGCCGGCGAACGGCAGTGCCGTTCGGGGAGCCGAGGCCACCGTTGTGTTCGGGGCTGAGAGGCGGTTTGTCCGGTGCTCGCCGTGGTAGTTGGGATGGACGGAGTTGCCGGCGACGATGTCCTCGGCGGACGGCGGCATCGGACGAAAGGGGGACTCAGGCTGCGGTGCATCTCCAGTGGAATTGAAGATAAGGATGGGTTCGTGGATGCTCCAGGAGGCCATTGGTAGAGAGAGTGGAGAGGGCGGGGCTTTGGTGGCACCAGAACCATCCGAACGATGGCGGCGGCAGTAACTGCCGGAGACGGAGGAGATGACCTCGCCCGGTCGATTGGGTGTACGGGGGAGCTCACAGAAGGGAGTAGGAGAGGCGTATTCACTGAGGCGAGCTCGGGGAGGCCCTTTTATAGGAGAGGGAAGGTGGTGCCGCTGCTTCCAGAGAAAGCCATGGTGGCGGCGGCCATTAATGGTAAACCGCGGACGGTGGCGAGGTGGTTGAGGGCGGTGGAGGTCGGTGGGGAGGTCGGTGAGGGGCGGTGGTCATCATTTAAGGAGGGGGTGCGTTGGCGAGGTCGGACGGCTCGGGCGGTGCGTGCCCGAGCAAATTATGGCGGCGATGGCTCGGGTCGGTGTGGGGCGGCGCCAAGGGAAGAGCTTTGGTGCGGGGGAGGCTACGGCTGGTGCAGGTGGCCAGTGGAGCGTGCGGGGCAACCCCGGGGAGGCTGCAGCAGGGCGGCAGGGACTCGGGAGCCGTCAGGGTGCAGTACGGGCGCTCTGGCCACGCCCAGTGCACGCCCGCAGAGTGCTCGATGCAATGCCAAGGGCAGCTACAGGGATCCGTACAAGACACCAGTTGGTAGGGTAATGCTCCTGGGCATGGGAGGGGTTATGGACATGCCGGTTTGACCAGAAGTGCAAGTGCCCATTGCAGTTTAGAGAGATGCCAATTTCCTGTCATGCCCATAAGCTGTTTGACAGAATGTTTTGGTGGTCTAGGTGGCTCTGTTGGTTTTGAATTTTGGCAGGATGGTGCCTCATGAGATGGTGGAGTTGGTGGTGGAGTTGGTTTGGAAAGAAGGGAAACTTGCTAATGCAAGTTTTACCAGAATTCATTTCTGGACAGAAGCTACAGAGGGATATTTGGTGGACTAAAAGGATTCCTATGGAGCTAAAATTTTGGACTTAAGGGTTTGGTTGGAAGGACTATAAGTGGGAAAAATTTCAGAATTTTTGGAGCAAGGAAAAATGAGGTTGTAGTGCAAAATTGGATCTGGACCAGAAATGAAAAGAGCTTGTTTCACTCAAAATTTTCAAAAGACCAAGTTGGGTTTTTGCATAAAAGTGATCTGTAGGCATCACATGACCTCCCACAATTTTTGTGGAATTTTAAAAACAATTATTTAATATAGTTGTAGTGCAACAGAGGCATTTAAAATATAGAAATAGCTATTAAAAGAATTGTTTTGGGGCAGTTTTTATTATGAAAATAATTCCTGTTGTTATTAAAGTAGTAATGAAATGGTTTAAGAAAACTCCCAAAGCCACAATATTATTTCCAAAAATTTCCATATGGAGGGAAGAATTTTGAAAAACAGAGGGCGGAAAATACTCCGAAAATAACAAAGGACTTCATATACTTCAAAATTTTATTTCTAGCCAAATTTTTACTTAGTAAAAACGTGATTAAATTTCTAGGGTGTTACAATATTTGTATACGGTTTGGATGCGTTTGGTTCACATTTCTGTTTTAGGGCATTTTGCATACTTGTCCCAGTTGGGTCTGGTTGGACAAATGCAGACTAAAACCAACATCTGCATGTAGTTTGGTTGCCTGCATTAGGCTCCATGCATGAGGGGAGCAATTAATCATCACGCTATTTGGTTGTCTACATCGCTGTTGTTAGAGAAACAACACGTTGTTTGGTTGTAAACGGCTAAAGATGTGATCATACTTCTCACTAGTGTTGATATAACCACACACACACACTGAACATTGTCTTGTCCTGGCTAGGAAACAAATGGCAGTTTATCCTATCTACTAGCAAATGACAGTACAAGTTATTAAGAGCCAACATGGCTGAATCGGGGTAAGTTCAACGATGCTAACTAGGTGAAAATTCATCCTCTTCCTCTTCTTCTTCTTCCTTGTCTGACCTTTGTTACCCCACATTGCCAGAGCCCACTTCAACCTTTTGTTCTTCCACGCTTTGTTGTCGAATGCCTCCACACCATGGCCGGAGCTGATCACCTCATCAGGAGTCACATCTTCCTCCTCCAGCACAAGTTCATCAATTCCCCATTGCAGGATTCAGTTGTGAATGATGCAACATGAAAGAACAAGCTTGACCTAGGTAGGGTAAGGGTGGAATGTCTTCTGATACAAGATCTTAAACCTATTCTCTAGAGCTCCAAATGCCCTCTCAACTGTTACTCTAAGGCTGGAGTGTCTTAATAGAACAGTTCCTGAGGAGTCCTTCGATAGTTCCTACAAGAGAACTCCTTCAGATGATACCTGGTTTTCCTGAAGGGTGGAAGAACACCTGGCCGACATGCATAGCCAGCATCTCCTAGGTAGAACTTGCCATCGGGGATGTTGATGCCATCATGGCGACTCATGCTGTCACTGAGAATGTTAGCATCATGTGCTGATCCTTCCCAGCCAGCTAGCACATATGTGAACTTTAGATCGAAGTCAACAGTAGCAAGCACATTCTGGCTTGTGTAGTGCTTCCTCCCTCTATATGTTGCAGCTTGTGACCTCGGCACTCTAGCAGTGACATGGGTATCACCTATTGCTCCAATACAATCCTGGAATGGCATTACAAGATGCCGTTATGGCCACAACAGAACAATAACAACATATCAAGGCATGAACTACATACTATCAGTGCTCACCTTAAAGTATGGATACCATCTTGGGCTAGTGCGAATCTTGGTAGGAGTCCGGCCGGTTGGTAACCTAATCATCTCTCCTCTGAGCTCCCCAACATCATACAACACTTGCTATAAGTACCTAGAGATGGTCTCCAAGGATCTCCTGAAGGTGTTGTGTACAACCCTGAACCTCTGGTTATGACCAATAACATGAAGGAACATGGCTACTTGCTCTTCCACAGTGGTGTGGATGCTATCTTCTAGCAGCCCCCTACTCCTGAACGTCTGCACAAGCCTGGCAAAAGGTGCTCTTTTCATTCGAAGCATCCACAAAGCCTTTCTGTCGTTGCAGTTGTAGATGTAGTTCAGATTCGCTATCCTCTCCTGATCCCGGATTAACATCGGACCATACCGGACGAGAGGTTTTTCATTCCGACTAATAGCTCTCTTATGGACTAAGAGGATCCAGGCCTGAACCACAGCTATCAGCGTTGCTGCCTGAACTAGAAGCTGTTGGGGAATGTTGCATGGAAAACAAAAAGTTTTCTACGCACACGCAAGATCTATCCATGGAGATGCATAGCTACGAGAGAGGAGAGTGTGTCTACGTACCCTCGTAGACCGTTAAGAGGAAACGTTTATCAACGCGGTTGATGTAGTCGTACACCTTCACGATCCGCCTGATCAAGTACCGAATGTACGGCACCTCCGCGTTCAGCTCGATGACGTCTTCGCCTTCTTGATCCAGCAAGACGGGCGAAGTAGTAGGTGAGTTCCGGCAGCACGACGGCATGGTGACGGTGGTGATGCAACTATCTCCGCAGGGCTTCGCCGAGCACTACGAAAATATGACCGAGGATGAACTAAAGGGAGAGGGGCGCCGCACACGGCTTGGGGATCGTGGTGTGTGTTGCCTCTCTCCCTCCACACATATATATAGGTGGGGGAGGAGGGGAGGCAGCCTCGGGCTCCCCCAAGGGGCCGGCGGCCGCCTTGGGCTCCTGCCCTTGGTCGCCCCCTTCCTTCTTGGGCGCTCGGGGGGAAGGAAGGAGCGGGTGGCGCTCCCCCTTTCCTTTCTCTCATGAGGAGGGGCTAGCCCTCCCCCCTTTCCTCCCTTAGGGCCAGCGGCCTAGAGGTGGGGTGCGCCAGCCCCTTGTGGGCAGGTATGCTCCCCTCGTTTGGCCCATATGGCCCAATAACCTCTTGGGGCCTCCCGGAACCCCTTCCGGTGATCCAATGAATACCCGATACATTCTGAAACCTTTTCGGTGACCAAATAGCATCGTCCTATATATCAATCTTTACCTCCGGACCATTTCGGAGCTCCTCATCATGTCTGCGGTCTCATCCGGGACTCCGAACAACATTTGGTCATCAACTCACATAATTCATATAATACTATATCAGCAAACGAACGTTAAGTGTGCGGACCCTACGGGTTCGGGAATGATGTAGACATGACCGAGACGCCTCTTCGGTCATTAACCAATAGCGAGACCTGGATGCGCAAATTGGTTCCTACATATTCTACGAAGATCTTTATCGGTCGAACCTTTATGACAACATACGTAATTCCCTTTGTCTGTCGGTATGTTACTTGCCCGAGATTCGATCGTCGGTATCTTCATACCTAGTTCAATCTCGTTACTGGCAAGTCTCTTTACTCGTTCCGTAATACATCATCTCGTAACTAACTCCTTAGTCCCTTTGCTTGCAAGCTTCTAGTGATGTGTATTACCGAGAGGGCCCAGAGATACCTCTCCGATACATGGAGTGACAAATCCCAATCTCGATCCATGCCAACTCAACAGAAACCTTCGGAGATACCTGTAGAGCAGCTTTATGATCATCTAGTTATGTTGTGACATTTGATAGCACACAAGGTATTCCTCCGGTATCCGGGAGTTGCATGATCTCTTGGTCGAAGGAATATGTATTTGATATTAAGAAAGCAGTAGCAATAAACTGAACAATCATATGCTAAGCTAACGGATGGGTCTTGTCCATCACATCATTCTCCTAATGATGTGATCCCATCATCAAGTGACAACACATGTCCATGGTTAGGAAACCTTATGATGGAAATATGCCCTGGAGGCAATGATAAAATGGTTATTACTGTATTTCCTAAATCATGATAAATGTTTATTATTCATGCTAGAATTGTATTGATTGGAAACTTAAATACATGTGTGAATACATAAACAAATACCGTGTCCCTAGTAAGCCTCTACTAGACTAGCTCGTTGATCAAAGATGGTTAAGGTTTCCTAACCATAGACATGTGTTGTCATTTTATAACGGGATCGCATCATTAGGAGAATGATGTGATGGACAAGACCCATCTGTTAGCTTAGCATAATGATCGTTCAGTTTATTGCTATTGCTTTCTTCATGTCAAATACATACTCCTTCGACTATGAGATTATGCAACTCCCGGATACCGGAGGAATACATTGTGGGCTATCAAACGTCACAACATAACTGGGTGATCATAAAGATGCTCTACAGGTATCTTTGAAGGTGTTGAGTTGGCATAGATCGACATTAGGATTTGTCACTACGAGTATCGGAGAGGTATCTCTGGGCCCTCTCGGTAATACACATCATAAGAAGCCTTGCAAGCAAAGTGACTAATGAGTTAGTAACAGGATGATGTATTACGTAACGAGTCAAGAGACTTACCGGTAATGAGATTGAACTAGGTATGAAGATACCGACGATCAAATCTCGGGCAAGTAACATACCGATGGACAAATGGAATTACGTATGTTGTCATAACGGTTCGATCGATAAACATCTTCGTAGAATATGTAGGAGCCAATATGGGCATCCAGGTTCCGCTATTGGTTATTGACCGGAGAGGTGTCTCGGTCATGTCTACATAGTTCTCGAACCTGTAGGGTCCACACGCTTAACGTTCGTTGACGATATAGTGTTATATGAGTTATATGATTTGGTGACCGAATGTTGTTTAGTGTTTCGGATGAGATCACGGACATGACGAGGAGTCTCGAAATGGTCGAGAGGTAAATATTGATATATAGGACGATAGTATTCAGACACCGGAAGTGTTTCGGAGGGTACCGGGTACTTATCGGGTCACTGGAAGGAGTTTCGAGCATCCCTGGCAAAGTTATGGGCTTTATGGGCCAAGTGAGAGAACACAACAGCCCACAAGGGGCTGGTGCGCCCTCTATGAGGGCCGGCCCTATGGGGAGGGAAAGGAAAGTGTGGAGTTGGACTCCCCCTTCCTTCCCTCTCCCCCTCTTTCCTTTCCCCCTTGTCCATACAAGGAAAGGGGCCGCAGGAGGGCAGGAGCCCTAGGACCGGCGGCCAGCCCCTAGGGGCGCGCCCTAGCTGCCTCCCTCTCCCCTCCCACCTATATATACATGGGGAGGCGGTGCCACACAAGGACACAACATTGTCTTAGCCGTGTGCAGCGCCCCCGTCCACCGTTTACTCCCTCGGTCATATTTTCGTAGTGCTTAGGCGAAGCCCTGCGGAGATCACATCACCATCACCATCACCACACCGTCGTGCTACCGGAACTCATCTATTACCTTGCTCTCTTGCTGGATCAAGAAGGCGGAGGACATCACCGAGCTGAACGTGTGCAGAACGTGGAGGTGTCGTGCGTTCGGTACTTGATCGGTTGGAGCACGAAGAAAGTTCGACTACATCAACCACGTTGTGAAACGCTTCCGCTTATGGTCCACGAGGGTACATAGGCACACTCTCCCCTCTCGTTGCTATGCATCTCCTTGATAGATCTTGTGTGCGCGTAGAATTTTTTTTATTTTCCATGCAACGTTTCCCAACAGTGGCATTAGAGCCAGGTTTATGCGTAGATGATATGCATGAGTAGAACACAAAGAGTTGTGTACGGTGATAGTCATACTGCTTACCACCAATGTCTTATTTTGATTCAGCGGTATTGTGGGATGAAGCGGCCCAGACCAGCCTTACATGTCCATGCACATGAGACCGGTTCCACCGACTGACATGCAACTAGTTTTGCATAAAGGTGGCTGGCGGGTGTCTGTTTCTCCTACTTTAGTTGAATCGAATTTGACTACGGCCGGTCCTTGAAGAAGGTTAAAACAACAAACTTGATAAATCACCGTTGTGGTTTTTGCGTAGTTAAGAACGGTTCTTGCTAGAAGCCCGTAGCAGCCACGTAAAACTTGCAACAATAAAGTAGAGGACGTCTAACTTGTTTTCGCAGGGCATGTTGTGATGTGATATGGTCAAGATATGATGTGATATATGTTGATGTATGAGATGATCATGTTTTGTAATATCGACAACCGGCAGGAGCCTTAGGGTTGTCTCTTTATTGTATGAAGTGCAAGCGCCATGTAATTGCTTTACTTTATCACTATGCATTAGCGATAGTTGTAGAAGCAATAGTTGGCGTGATGACCTCGACGCAACGATGCTATGATGGAGATCAAGGTGTCAAGGCGGTGACGATGGAGATCATGACGATGCTTTGGAGATAGAGATCAAAAGCACAAGATGATGATGGCCATATCATGTCACATATTTTGATTGCATGTGATGTTTATCTTTTATGCATCTTATTTTGCTTAGAACGGCTGTAGCATTATAAGATGATCCCTTCACTAAATTTCAAGATATAAGTGTTCTCCCCGAGTATGCACCGTTGCTAAAGTTCGTCGTTTCGAAGCACCACGTGATGATCGGGTGTGATAGACTCAATATTCACATACAACGGGTGTAAGACAGTTTTGCACATGCAGAATACTTGGGTTAAACTTGACGAGCCTAGCATGTACAGACATGGTCTCGAAACACTGGAGACCGAAAGGTTGAACGTGAGTCATATAGTAGATATGATCAACACAGGGATGTTCACCATTGATGACAACCCCATCTCACGTGATGATCGAACATGGGTTAGTTGATTTGGATCACGTATCACTTAGATAACTTGAGTGATGTTTATTTAAGTGGGAGTTCATTAGTAATTTCATTAATTGAACTTAATTTATCATGAACTTAGTCTTAATAGTTTTTGCATATCTATGTTGCAGATCAGTAGCCCGCGATATAGCTTCCCTATTTTTGATATGTTCCTAGAGAAAACTAAGTTGAAAGATGAGAGTAGCAATGGTGCGGACAGGGTCCATGATCTGAGGATTATCCTCATTGCTGCACAAAAGAATTATGTTCTTGATGCACCGCTAGGTGACAGACCTATTGCAGGAGCGGATATAGACATTATGAACGTTTGGCAAGCTTGATATGATGACTACTTAATAGTTTAGTGCACCATGCTTTACGGCTTAGAACAGGGACTTCAAAGACGTTTTGAATGCCATGGAACATATGAGATGCTCCAAGAGCTAAAATTGGTATTTCAGGCTCATGCCCGTGTTGAGAGGTATGAGACCTCTGACAAGTACTTTGCCTACAAGATGGAGGAGAATAGATCAACCAGTGAGCATGTGCTCAGAATGTCTGGGTACAACAATCCCTTGAATCAAGTGGGAGTTAATCTTCCAGATAAGATAGTGATTGACAGAGTTCTCTAGTCACTATCATCAAGTTACTAGAACTTCGTGATGAACTATAATATGCAAGGGATGACGAACACGATTCCCGAGCTCTTCGCGATGCTGAAATCAGTGAAGGTAGAAATCAAGAAAGAACATCAAGTGTTGATGGTTAAACAAGACCACTAGTTTCAAGAAAAAGGGCAAGGGAAAGAAAGGGAACTTCAAGAAGAATGGCAAGCAAGTTGTCACTCCCGGGAAGAAGCCCAAAGCTGGACCCAAGCCTGAAACTGAGTGCTTCTACTGCAAAGGAAATGGTCACTGGGAACGGAACTGCCCCAAATACTTGGCGGATAAGAAGGATGGAAAAGTGAACAAAGGTATATATGATATACATGTTATTGATGTGTACCTTACTAGTGTTCGTAGTAGCCCCTGGGTATTTGATACCGGTTCAGTTGCTTAGTAACTCGAAACAGGAGTTGAAGAATAAACAGAGACTAGTTAAGGGCAAGGTGACGATGTGTGTTGGAAGTGTTTCCAAGATTGATATGATCACCATCGCACACTCCCTCTACCTTCGGGATTAGTGTTGAGCCTGAATAAATATTATTTGGTGTTTGCGTTGACCATGAACAAGATTAGATCGTGTTTATTGCAATACGGTTAGTCATTTAAGTCAGAAAACAATTGTTGTTCTGTTTACATGAATAAAACCTTCTATGGTCATACACCCAATGTGAATGGTTTATTGAATCTCGATAGTAGTGATACATATATTCATAACATTGATGCCAAAAGATGCAAAATTGATAATGATAGTGCAACATACTTGTGGCACTGCCGTTTAGGTCATATTGGTGTAGCACATGAAGAAACTCCATGAAGATGGACTTTTGGAATCACTTGATTATGAATCATTTGATACTTGCGAACCATGCCTCTTGGGCAAGATGACTAAAACTCCTTTCTCCAGAACAATGGAGCGAGCTAATGACTTATTGGAAATAATACATACCAATGTATGCGGTCCGATGAGTATTGAAGCACGCGGCGGGTATCGTTATTTTCTGACCTTCACAGATGATTTGAGTAGGTTTGGGTATATCTACTTAATGAAACACAAGTCTAAAACATTTGAAAAGTTCAAAGAATTTCAGAGTGAAGTGGAGAATCATCGTAACAAGAACATAAAGTTTCTACGATCTGATCGGAGAAGCGAATATTTGAGTTACGAGTTTGGCCTTCATTTAAAAACAATGTGGAATTGTTTCACAACTCACGCCACTTGGAACACCACAGTGTAATGGTGTGTCCGAACGTCGTAACCATACTTTATTAGATATGGTGTGTTCTATGATGTCTCTTACCGATTTACCACTATTGTTTTGGGGTTATGCATTAGAGACAGCCGCATTCACATTAAATAGGGCACCGTCTAAATCCGTTGAGATGACACCTTATGAACTATGGTTTAGCAAGAAACCTAAGCTATCGTTTCTTAAAGTTTGGGGATGCTTCAGCCTGATAAGCTCAAACCCAAATCGGAGAAGTGCGTCTTCGTAGGATACCCTAAGGAAACTATTGGGTACACCTTCTACCATAGATCCGAAGGCAAGATCTTTGTTGCCAAGAATGGGTCCTTTCTAGAGAAGGAGTTTCTCTCGAAAGAAGTGAGTGGGAGGAAAGTAGAACTTGATGAGGTAATTGTACCTTCTCTCGAATTGGAAAGTAGCACATCAGAGAAAACCGTTCCCATGATACCTACACCAATTGGAGAGGCGAAGCTAATGATGATGATCATGAAACTTCAGATCAAGTTACTACTAGAACTCGTAGGTCGACCAGAGCACATTTCGCACCAGAGTGGTGTGGTAATCTTGTCCTGGAAGTTATGTTATTAGACCATGGCGAACCTAAGAATGATGAAGAAGCTATGATGAGCCCAGATTCTGATAAATGGCTAGAGGCCATGAATTCTGAGATAGGATCAATGTATGAGAACAAAGTATGGAGTTTGGTGGACTTGTCCGATGATCGGCAAGTGATACCACTAGTGCAGGATGCTGCTAACGCGACACTACTTTCAGAGACCCTTTGACGAAACTGTGTGCGATGCATTAATCGCAAACGGTGGTGTAAAAAAAACCATCAAAAAAGGTGCAAAACATTTGCGATGATGGATGCATCAAACACAGTTTAGATTTTAGTTCCGTGTGTGATGCAGGGCATACGGTTCAGTGCAATTAACTGTTTGCGATGAGGAGCAACAAAAGAAACGGGCAGCCAGATGAAGGTGTGTGCGATAAACATCATACGGTTCACTAGGATGAACTATTTGTGATTAGGCAACACAAAAGAAACGTTCAGCCAGATCAAGGTGTGTGCGATATACAGCATGCGGTTCACTCGGATGAACTGTTTGTGTTGAGACAAGAGAACATAAACGGTTCAATATAACAAGATGTGTGTGATACGCGGCAAACAGTTCTGTAATCAGAAATGTGTGCGAAGACCGATAATAACACAGATGATTGCTGCTAATAAGACGTGTGTGTGTTGTGCGATGGGATTGCATACAGAACAACAACATATATATGTACACACTTATAAGGACATGGTTGCATAACCAAATTAAACATCCACTTACATAGGTGGCTACTACAACCATGGCATTTGCACACACCAAAGTAAAACTATTACATGCATAATTACATAGGTGGCTACTACACACATGACATTTCCACACACCAAAGTAAACTATATATTACATGCATGATTAACTAGCATAAACGATCATCTGATCATCATCTACTGTTTGTGACACATGCTCTGCTTGTGGCTCGATCGGGGCTCGTCGATTTGGGTAACGAGGCACTTCCTCATGTCAATGATCTGCCTGTGCATCTCATAGCATGTGTACACGCTCTTGGCCGCGAACCTAAGGTGAGGTTCATCCAGTTGCCGCATCTAGGCCCTGTGCCAGGATACGGGACTTGTTCTCTGGGCATCCTGCTTCATCTTTTCGTAGTAGGGGTCGATGATGGCCGAGGCGAGTTCAACCAGGGAGTCCTTCTTCGTGCTACCCCAGACCCTGTAGTGCTCACGAATTTCGACAAGGTTCTTGCAGGCCAAGCCCGTAACCCTGAGCGCTTTTACATCGTCGGTGGTTTCCACTGTAGAGAACTTGTAGTCGGTGCTGTTGGCAAACCTGGCGAAACGAACGCAAGGCTCTGTGGCCATGTAGTAGTGGTAGATGAGGACATGATGGCGCATGCACAACTGAGCGACGGCAACCTTCTGATCTTTGTCGGGAAGACCGGCATTGTACTGGAGGTCGATGTCGACCACCTTGTACTTGTCTCCAGCAAGCAACTGCTCAACGGTGTTGATGTAGTCGTCCACCACGGCCGGGTCGATAGCGTACACCACCGAGAGATCCGTCTCCCTCACGTGGGTCTCCACTTTATGCTCGCCAAACTCCATTGGAGCGCCGCTAGACATCTGCTCTCTATGTGTCGTCGTGGGTGTGCTTGTTGTGTTGTGGGGCGCGATCGAAAGGTTGAAGAGACTATGGTTATAATGGCCGCGGGAATTAAAGGGGAAGCCGGATGGCCTGGAATATCGATCGGCACGCCATGATGGCAGTTCTAATTCGCAGCGCGTAACTCCATCGTGCCGCGCGTAACTGCATCGTGTGGCAACGCGCGCGGCGCAACTGCATGCATATGGGGCCCCCGACGTGATCGTGCATAGGCCCAACCGCTCACAGAGCGCGCGCGGAGGGACACGAGCAGAGCACTCCGCTGTCGCCTCAACAGCGAGCAACCATATATATGCATATAGCAGTTGAACACGCAAGGAAAAGCTGTCCACAACCCGAGTGCGCCGACGGACGCGAGCAGAGCGTGCCGTGGCGCCTAACGGCGAGCACAGTGCGCTACGGCACCTAACGGCGAGCGATGTCGAAGACATCAAGCACGAATTAGGTTAGAGTTGCGTGTGCGATACATGGCATATAGTTGATCCATCCTAGCTGTTTGTGATGGAATAAGACGTGTGTGTTGTGGGAAAACGCTTGCTGGTATATAACCTCAAATTTAACCAACAAAATGTTAATGCATGTTACAAAAATTATATAACTGGAAACTATGTTCAAATATGAATCCAATGATATAATCTTTGGCGGCATGCATTCGTATTTTATTAATTAAATCCTACTTATAAACCAGGACGGGGGTATAGTAGGTAATTAAATTGCAAATGTTTTTTTATTAAACGTATGTGTACGTGTCCTTTCGTCCTCCTCTCACTCGTCTTGTCACCCCGCTGCCACAGACGGTTCGAGCGCAAGCTTGAGTAGCGCGCGGGGGCGTTCTTTTGGCCAAATGGTGGTGAGCCCGTTTTTGCACAACCGCGCAGGTTCCCGCGCAAGCTTCCCGCCCGACTCGGTGAAATCCCCCAAAATCCCAATGCTTACCAGCCTACTATATAAACCCTCACGGCCGACGAGTCATGCGTCGCATTTTCCCCTCCCTCCCTGTAGCTTATCTCATCTGCTTCTCCCACAATCGGCAATGGCATCGGTCCTTCGTCGTCGCTCAGCCACTCCGCCGTCATCAGAGCACAGCTCCAGCTAGGAGGCTACACCGCGGCGGCGGCGCAGTCCCCGGCGTAGTGTAGTGCCCGTGGCGTCCCTGTTGGGTGTGCGCGGAACACCCACCACACGCTCGGCCGCCGGTGCTCGTCGGCAGCTGTTGCCGACCGCCGTTGCCGCCACAGCTTTGTCGAAAGCCAGGGCCATCGCCCGCTCCGTCGCCATGGCCCGAAGGCGGGAGGTGGCCATCGTGGCCGCCACCCCACTGCCGGCCACCGTGGCCATCACCCGCTCTGCCACCGCGGCCCGAAGGAGGGCAGTGGTGGTCGTGGCCGCCACCCCATCGTTGCCCGCCGTGGCCGCCAGCCCATCGTCGACCGCCGGGATCATCACCCGCTCCACCACCGCTGCCCGAAGGAGGGAGGCGGAGGTGGAGGCCCGCACATGCGGCAGCGACCTTGCACGCTACATCGAGTTCCTGCGGGAGGAGGAAGAGCACCTCGTCAAGCACGCAAAGAGCCTTACCGCCGCTATGGCCGCGGCACACGCCGACACAGAGGCGAGGAATTAGGAGACCTACAAGCAGTCCGGCCGCTTCGAGAGGGGTCATATGGAGCGGCAGAGGGCATTTGAGGTGAGCGTCGCTGAAGGTGCAGCAGCTGTTTGGGAACGTAGCATGCAATTTCAAAAAATTTACCTACGATCACGCAAGATCTATCTAGGAGATGCATAGCAACGAGAGGGGGAGAGTGTGTCCACGTACCCTCGTAGACCGAAAGCGGAAGCGTTATGTTAACGCGGTTGATGTAGTCGAACGTCTTCACGATCCAACCGATCTAGCACCGAACGTACGGCACCTCCGAGTTCAGCACACGTTCAGCTCTATGATGTCCCTCGAACTCTTGATCCAGCAGAGGGTCGAGGGAGAGTTTCGTCTGCATGACGGCGTGATGACAGTGATGGTGATGTGATCTGCGCAGGGCTTTGCCTAAGCACTACGACGCTATGACCGGAGGTGTAAACTGTGGAGGGGGGCACCGCACACGGCTAAGAGAACAATTGATGTGCTTTGGGGTGCCCCCTGCCCCCGTATATAAAGGAGGAGGGGAGGAGGCTGGCCACAAGGGCGCGCCAAGGAGGGGGGAGTCCTACTAGGACTCCAAGTCCTAGTCGGCCCCCCTTTCCTTCCAACGGAGGGGGAAAGGGGAAAGGAGAGGGAGAGGGAGAAGGAAAGGGAGGTGGCGCCCCCTTCCCTAATCCAATTCGGCCTCCTCCCTCATGGGGGGCGCACCAGCCCCTTGTGGGCTGGTTAGCCTCCCTCCTATGGCCCATATGGCCCATATCTTCCCCCGGGGGGTTCTGGTAACCCTTCCGGTACTCCGGTACACTCCGGAACCCTTCCGGTGTCCGAATACTACCTTCCAATATATCAATCTTTACCTCTCGACCATTCCGAGACTCCTCGTCATGTCCGTGATCTCATCCGAGACTCCGAACAACCTTCGGTCACCAAAACACATAACTCATATAATACATATCGTCATCGAACGTTAAGCGTGCGGACCCTACGGGTTCGAGAACTATGTAGACATGACCGAGACACCTCTCCGGTCAATAACCAATAGCGGAACCTAGATGCTCATATTGGTTCCCACATATTCTACGAAGATCTTTATCGGTCGAACCGCTATGTCAACATACGTTATTCCCTTTGTCATCGGTATGTTACTTGCCCGAGATTCGATCGTCGGTATCTCCATACCTAGTTCAATATCGTTATCGGCAAGTCTCTTTACTCGTTCCGTAGTGCATCATCCCGTACCTAACTCATTAGTCACATTGCTTGCAAGGCTTCATATGATGTGCATTACCGAGAGGGCCCAGAGATACCTCTCCGATAATCGGAGTGACAAATCCTAATCTCGATCTATGCCAACCCAACAAACACCTTCGAAGATACCTGTAGAGCATCTTTATAATCACCAAGTTACGTTGTGATGTTTCATAGCACACAAGGCATTCCTCTGGTGTTCGGGAGTTGCATAATCTCATAGTCGGAGGAATATGTATTTGACATGAAGAAAGCAGTAGCAATAAAACTGAACGATCATTATGCTAAGCTAACGGATGGGTCTTGTCCATCACATCATTCTCCTAATGATGTGATCCCGTTCATCAAATGACAACACATGTCTATGGTTAGGAAACTTAACAATCTTTGATTAACGAGCTAGTCAAGTAGAGGCATACTAGGGACACAGTGTTTGGTCTTTGTATTCACACATGCATCAAGTTTCCGGTTAATACAATTCTAGCATGAATAATAAACATTTATCATGATATAAGGAAATATAAAATAACAACTTTATTATTGCCTCTAGGACATATTTCCTTCAGCACCGGCAGGCACCGTATTACAGTTGTCCAGCTCGTCGGTAGGCTCCTCCTCCTCTTCCTCTTACTTAGCGCGCTCGGCAGAGGAGAGGCTGCCGGAAGTAGTACAAAGCCCCTCCGTAGTAGTAGTATTTAGGGGCTATTTTGTTCAGTTCATCTGACTATAGATGTGGTTGAACTGTACAACGTACTTCAAATTAGCTAGTATATATAGTTGAACTAGCTATTTCAGTACGTGGTTGGCAACAATTGGGGAAAAGTTTGGTTGGTTCAGCTGTCGAGTTGAACTGTTTGTATAAATTAAGCACGACTGCTTAATTTATGAATGAAATCTATGCTTAATTACTGAATTTTAGTTGCAAAAATTAGATAGTGCTATTGATTTTTAGCTGCATATTTTGACAAATCGTAGTGTTACAAGGATTGACAAATGGCAATGTTACTAGATCAACAAATGTCAATCTTTCCAGTTTGACAAATGTCAATATACTCAATTTGACAGATGCAAATCTTACCAAATTGTCTGTACGTGGTTGCACACGGGTCATCCAAAAAAACCGTTTGCGTTGAAGGGAGGTACAAATCCTGCTTGCCAAATTTTCTCTTGGCTTAGCACCGAAGTCTCGCTTTGCATACCTTGTTGAATCTGAACCGTTTGCGTTGAAGAGATGCACAAATCCTGCGCAGCGAATTTTCCCTTGGCTTACTGCAGAAGACCATAGCTCTCACTTTGCATACAGGTGTTCTATCTAAAACGTTTGCGATGAAGAGCTGCACAAATCCTGCTCGGCACATTTTCCCTTGGCTTACTGGGAAGCTGTCAGTGTACATACGGGTGTTCTATCTAAAATGTTTGCGATGTTAGAGTGGCAGCTATTTGTTTCAAAATGCCTTTGTTGACTGTTATTTGAGTGCGCCTTCTCTCAAAATGGACACAAAAATTACCACAGCATGTCGGGTGCCATTCCATGATAGCATGCCAAGTTTCATGAATTTCAGACGAGTTTTGGATTTACTAGAATTTAAAAACAAAGTATCTCAATGTTTTGCCGGCAATCAATAGTGCCCTGGTGTTTGAAATTCATTCCCATTTCTTGCATGGGACCTAAGCATGCACCCAACGACACAGATTTGATTTTTAAACCAATTTATATGCACTGGAGCATGTGCATGTAGTTCAATTTTGAATTATGCACATAAAATGCCTAGAAAACCCAGTTAATGTATAAAAATGTCCAAACAAACCCCGAAAAATTCCAAAATTTAACACAACACTCCTGTTGTTCTATGTTGACACTAGAAATTTTTTGAAAGCAATAACAGGCAACGGGTATCGTTTCGTCCCCAAAGGTGGCACGTTCCCTACCGAAACCATCAGGCTTGTTGTGAGAAGCTCTGGTTTGTGAGAAGCTTATACCCAAACCTGCCCCAAATGGGACAAAAAATTTACCACGGCATGTCGGGTACCATTCCATGATAGCATGCCTGGTTTCATCAATTTCAGACGAGTTTTGGATTTACTAGAATTTAAAAACCAGGTATCTCAATGTTTGCGGCCGAGTGACGGTGGCAGGGTGTTTGACATTCATTCCCATTTCTTGCATGGGACCTAAGCATGCGACCAAGGACACAGATTTGAATTTTCAACCAATTTATATGCATTAGAGCAAGTGCATGTAGTTCAAATTTGAATTATGCACATAAATGCATTGAAAACTCAATTAATGCATAAGAATGTCCTAACGAACCCCGAAAAATTCTAAAATTTAACACAACACTCCTGTTGTTCTATGTTGACACTAGAGAAAAAATTGAAATCAAGAAGAGGCAATGGCTATTGTTTCTTCCAGAAAGGTGAAATGTTCCCTACCGAAACCATCAGGCTTGTTGTGAGAAGCTCTGGTTTGTGAGAAGCTTATACCCAAACCTGCCCCAAATGGGACACATTTTTTTACCACAGCATGTTGATGCCACTCCATGATAGCAAGCCATGTTTCATGAATTTCAGACGAGTTTTGGATTTACTAGAATTTAAAAACTAGGTATCTCAATGTTTGTGGCCGAGTGACGGCGGCAGGGTGTTTGACATTCATTCCCATTTCTTGCATGGGACCTAAGCATGCAACCAAGGAGACAGATTTGAATTTTCAACCAATTTATATGCATTAGAGCATGTGCATGTAGTTCAAATTTTAATTATGCACATAAATGCATTGAAAACTCAATTAATGCATAAAAATGTCCAAATGAACCTCGAAAAATTCCAAAATTGAACACAACACTCCTGTTGTTCTATGTTGACACTAGAGAAAAAATTGAAATCAAGAAGAGGCAACGAATATCGTTTCGTCCACAAAGGTGAAACATTCCCTACCGTAACCATGAGGCTTGTTGCGAGAAGCTCTGGTTTGTGAGAAGCTTATACCCCAACCTGCCCCAAATGGGACAACATTTTTACCACTGCATGTTGCTGTCGTTCCATGATAGCATGTCAAGTTTCATGAATTTCAGGCGAGTTTTCGATTTACTAGAATTTTAAAACCATGTATCTCAATGTTAGCGGCCGAGCGACGGTGGAAAAGGTGTTTGACATTCATTCCCATTTCTTGCATGGGACCTAAGGTTGCAAGCAAGGACACACATTTGATTTTTCAACCCGTTTATATGCACTGGAGCATGTGCATGTAGTTCAAATTTGAATTATGCACATGAATGCATAGAAAACTCAGTTAATGTATAAAAATGTCCATGCAAACCCCGAAAAATCCCAAAAAATTGCACAACACTCCTGTTGTTCTATGTTGACACGAGAAAATTTTGAAAGTAAGAAGAGGCAACAGATATCGTTTCGTCCCTCAAGGTTGCATGTTCCCTACCGAAACCATCAGGCTTGTTGTGAGAAGCTCTGGTTTGTGAGAAGCTTATACCCAAACCTGCCCCAAATGGGACAAAAAATTTACCACGGCATGTCGGGTACCATTCCATGATAGCATGCCAGGTTTCATGAATTTCAGATGAGTTTTGGATTTACTAGAATTTAAAAACCAGGTATCTCAATGTTTGCGACCGAGTGACGGAGGCAGGGTGTTTGACATTCATTCCCATTTCTTGCATGGGACCTAAGCATGCACCCAACGACACAGATTTGATTTTTCAAACCAATTTATATGCATTAGAGCATGTGCATGTAGTTCAAATTTGAATTATGCACATAAATGCATTGAAAACTCAATTAATGCATAAAAATGTCCAAATGAACCCCGAAAAATTCCAAAATTTAACACAACACTCCTGTTGTTCTATGTTGACATTAGAGAAAAAATTGAAATCAAGAAGAGGCAACGGATATTGTTTCGTCCAGAAAGGTGAAACGTTCCCTACTGTAACCATGAGGCTTGTTGCGAGAAGCTCTGGTTTGTGAGAAGCTTATACCCCAACCTGCCCCAAATGGGACAATATTTTTACCACTGCATGTTGCTACCGTTCCATGATAGCATGTCAAGTTTCATGAATTTCAGACGAGTTTTCGATTTACTAGAATTTTAAAACCATGTATCTCAATGTTAGCGGCCGAGCGATGGTGGCAAAGGTGTTTGACATTCATTCCCATTTCTTGCATGGGACCTAAGGTTGCAAGCAAGGACACACATTTGATTTTTCAACCCGTTTATATGCATTGGAGCATGTGCATGTAGATCAAATTTGAATTATGCACATGAATGCATAGAAAACTCAGTTAATGTATAAAAATGTCCACGCGAACCCCAAAAAATTGCACAACACTCCTGTTGTTCTATGTTGACGCGAGAAATTTTTTGAAAGTAAGAAGAGGCAACAGATATCGTTTCGTCCCCCAAGGTGACACGTTCCCTACCGAAAGCATCATGCTTGTTGTGAGAGAAGCTTTGGTTTGCGAGAAGCTTATACCATAACCTGCCCCAAATGGGACAATATTTTTTTACCCCAGCATGTTGATGTCATTCCATGATAGCATGCCAAGATTCATGAATTTCAGACGAGTTTTGTATTTACTAGAATTACAAAAGCAAGCACCTCAACGCTTGCCGGAGAGCCACGGTGTCGTGGTGTATGAAATTCATCCCCATTTCTTGAATAGGACATAAGCATCAACCCATGGACACATATATCATTTTACAACCCATTTTGGTGCACCGGAGCATGTGCATGTAGTCTAATTTTGAATTGTGGACCTGAAATGCCTAGAAAACCAAGTTACCGTATAAAAATGTCCAAACAAACCCTGAATAATTCCAATTTTTTTGACAACACACCTATAGTTGCATGTTCACTGTAGATAGAAGTTCTAGCAATTCAAACACCATCCTTTGCAGCTGTGACCCCATTATGTAATTCAAACCAAGACGAAAAATCAAGTAGATCGTACACAGTTTATTATCACCAACCGTGTGAGATGCAGTACAAAATATCCTGGAGCACCGTCGGTGTATAGTACACATACGGCTTACGCGAGAAGGTGCGTCAGCTACAGTGTGGGTGTGCTGTAGTCTCCTTTGTGTACCCAAATTATGCAATGACGTGGATGAGCACTGTAACCAGGGAAACTGGAACCAAAATTTTGGACGTTCAAACTCATCACACACGGGTTAAGCTATCTGAATCATTTGTGATGTTCACATATCGTACACAGTTCTGAATAAGGGACCATGTCTGATTACACTTTGCGCGCCAATTTTTTCGCTGAACCGATTCAAATTTTTTGCTTCCACGGAAATATCTACCTCCCCGCCCCTCCCCCTTACCAAAAGCCACATTTCCCCTGTTTCCGCCTTCCTTTCCAAGTTGAAACCTTCACTCCTTGCTTGCAGTGCCGCCCCCTCGCTGGCGACCCTCCTTCACGCTGCTCGGCCTCGTCTTTCCAGGCAGGTAATGCACACCAGACCCCCATCCTCCTCCTCCTTCCACATCCCACATGCCCCGACCGCCGGCGCGACACCTTCCACCCAAATCACCAACCCCTCCACCAAATAAGCGCCGCCCTAAGCCATGGTGCATGCAGTATAGCCGGGAGCTCAAGGAGCATTTGGCAGCGGAGAAGCAAATCGCGGCCGCACACGCGGATGAGGTCGCGATGGCTGCCATTCGTGCCGACCCCGAGATCTTGGAGGAGCACCTCGCCGTCGAGGCCACCGTCGACGCCTCACGCACAGACGCTGCGATGCAGTTGGCTGCTTTAAATGACAGTTCATGGCGTATTCTCGAGGCCACCCTCGGTGCCTTCGACGAAGACTACAAGGTGTTTTTTCAGCATGCACGTGCTTACCTCAACTCGTGAGCCAGAAGGTTGGTACCCGGAGCGGCTCAGGCAACTCACCACTACAACGAGGGCACCCACGATGCGGAGGCCTCGCCCTCTTCCATGTCCAAGGAGCCAATCGTCATCGATTTCTCCGACAATGAGGAGTAGCTTGTCTTATTAGCTCACTGTAAGGACCCATGTTCAGTTTGCTAGCTACTGCCTTTCCTTAACAAATTCTAGTGAATTGTGCTATCTACTTTTACCATGCAATCTGTTGCTCTAGTGTATATGTTCTATATGTCGTGCAATGTGGTGCTCACTTATTAACTGTTTGGTTAATTAGTTGTCGTGTTCACTTATTAACTGTGCTGTTCAATTCTTCAGGGTGCAATTTTGTATTGTCTTCCATGTGAGAAATAAATCGAATTTTTCTTTACAAAATACATGAGATACAAATACAATTGCTATATTTCCAAGTTTTCAAGCATGCTTGGTTTGGTTAACTGTTTGATCTTCTAGTATGTTATACATTGTGCAATGTGGTGCTCAGTTAACGTTTGGTTCATTTGTTGTGGTGTTTAGTTAACTGTTTGGTTCCATTCTGCAATGCGATGTTCAATTGTTGTGGGTGCATTCTGTTATTGTATACCATGTGAGAAATAAATCGAATTTAGCTGCACTAAATACATGAGAAACAAATACAATTGCTATATTTCCAAGTTGTTAAGCATGCTTGGTTTGGTTAACTGTGTGATCTTCTATTAGGAGTATATTATATTGTGCAATGTGGTGCTCAGTTAATGTTTGGTTCATTTGTTGTGGTGTTTAGTTAACTGCTTGGTTCAATTCTGCAATGCATTGTCCAATTGTCATGGGTAGAATTTTCTATTGTTGTGCATGTGAGGAATAATAGATTTGGCTGCACTTAATACATGGGAAACATATACAATTGCTATATTTCCTAGTTCTTAATCATGCTTGGTTTGGATAAATGGGTTTTCCATGTGGCTTGAATTAGTCTGATGAATCGGCAATGTGCTTATTTTTCATCAACATATTTTACTAATAGCATGCGAACCCTCACTTAACCTGATCACTAACTACCTTATATGTGTTGCAGGGAAATAATGGGAAGCACTGAGGTTTACAATCGAGGTTTGCACATGCATGGTCCTTTGTCTAATAGCACATTATTGTGCAATTGCAGGAACCATTCTAATACTTAGGTTTTAAACAATTTGGTCTTGCACATGTAGGTCCTGCGGTCAGAGGTTTTGACCCATTGTTCGACCCTTTTTGCATATGGGGAAATGAGTTGTCCATGAATATTAGTCAAGTCAAGAAACTCAGAAAGATTGTTAGGATAAAGAAATTAGCGACAAAAAATAACAAGATCTTTGTTTGCACAATGAAGAAGACATCAGTTCACTACATGATGGTACTAACTATTATACCTTGTCTTTTTTATTCCTTTGCCCCATTTCCAATATACAGAAGATATTTATGCACATCCTTGTTTTCAGGCCTTTCCAAAGCAGTTCACTGATGATTACCTCTCAAACCACCTGTATGGTCCGGAGGTGAGGAAGGTATTCATACAACACCCACGGTTCAATATTGAAGTGTTCCTGAAGAGGACAAAGGATGGACGGTCAATCATCCACAGGCACTGGCCTAAAGTTGCAAAGACCTTCAACATCAATGAAGGCTCAATATTTGCCTTCTGCTTCAGCAGTTTTCCAGATGAGATACATCTGTCTATGTACCGTCTATGATGCTAATTTCGAAAGGTTATAGATGTTGCATGTGAAACTTGGTGCTGGTACAGTTGTGTAATGGGGTAGTGAGTGCTGAAGCTATATGATGTTGTACTCTGATGTATTTCAATTATGAAAATGAAATATATTGTGTGCTTAATACGAAATGTCAATTAGATCAATTAATGGATTATTAATAGGATAATTAGCCTGCTATTTGGGTTTTTCTATTGCAAACGGTTATTGAGAAAACACCGTGGGCGATGACCTCCGGCAACGCACACAGTTTCTAGGAATAAACTGTGTTGGATTAATGAACAATCACACACGACATCCTCTTGAAAACTGTTTGCATTAGGCCACCTGGCGCAAACGTTTACCACATAAAAACTGTGTGTGATGGACAACCTTTGCCACACAGTTTCTTCTACGCACCGTGTGTAATGCATTCAATAACGCAAACGATAAAATTGTTAATACCGTGTGTAATGGAAACGCTATCACAAACATTTTAACGGGGAAAATTGTGTGTGATGTACCTGCGAACAGAAACGTTTTCCTTGGAGCGACTGTGTGGGATGTATATATGAACGGAAATGTTTACCGGGGACTGACTGTGTGGGATGAACTTATGACCGGAAACGATTTCGCCTGTATAATTGAATTTTTTTAGCACTACTATATATATAACCGTATTTAATCGCTTGCCGGTCGCACACGACCTCATTTTGCTAAGCATGTGTGCCAGGAGGGCATATCTCCAATGGTTTCTGGGTCCTGTTGGAAGGACCCCCCTATCGTAGTCACTCACTAGGCGATGGTTCCAAATGCCGTCGCGGAAAGGGGTTAAAAACCGTTTGTATAGCACCGATGCGTACCAGTGTACGTCCATTTTGCATCATGTTTACCAACTGTTATTTATGTTGTTTTATTGTATAATAATGGATTTTGGAGTAATTCTAATGCCTTTTCTCTCATAATATGCAAGGTATACACAAAGGGGGATAATTCTGGCAGCTGGAAGTCTGGACATGAAAAAGCTACGTCAGGCTACCTATTCTGCACAACTCCAAATGAGCTGAAACTTCACGAGGATTTTTAACGGAATAATTAAGAAATACTGGAGAAAATAAGTACCGGAGGGGGCCACCCTGGTGAGCACAAGACACCAGGGCGCGCCTGTTCCCCCAGGCGCGCCCTGGTGGGTTGTGCTCATCTAGGCCCACCTCCGGTGCCCCTCTTCTGGTACATAAGTCCTTTTGACCTAGAAAAAATAAGGAGAGTACTTTCGGGACGAAGCACCGCTGTCTCGAGGAGGAACTTGGGCAAGAGAACTTTTGCCCTCCGGCGGAGCAATTCCGCTAGGGGAACTTCCCTACCGGAGGGGGAAATCATCGTCATCATCATCACCAACAACTCTCCCATCTTGGGGAGGGCTATATACATCAACATCTTCAGCAACACTATCTCATCTCAAACCCTAGTTCATCTCTTGTGTTCAATCTTTGTACCGGAACTATAGATTGGTGCTTGTGGGTGACTAGTAGTGTTGATTACATCTTGTAGTTGATTACTATATGGTTTATTTGGTGGAAGATTATATATTCAGATCCATTATGCTATTTAATACCCCTCTGATCTTCAACATGATTATCATTTGTGAGTAGTTACTTTTGTTCTTGAGGTCACGGGAGAAATCATGTTGCAAGTAATCTTGTGAACTTGATATGTGTTCGATATTTTGATGATATGTATGTTGTGATTCCCTTAGTGGTGTCATGTGAACGTCGACTACATAACACTTCACCATATTTGGGCCTAGGGGAATGCATTGTGGAATAGTTATTAGATGATGGGTTGTGAGTGTGACAGAAGCTTAAACCCTAGTTTATGCGCTATTCTGTAAGGGACCGATTGGATCCAAAAGTTTAATGCTATGGTTAGAATTTATTCTTAATACCTTTCTCATAGTTGCGAATGCTTGCGAGGGGGTTAATCATAAGTAGGAAGTTTGTTCAAGTAAGAATAGCACCTAAGCACCAGTCCACCCACATACCAAATTATCAAAATAGCGAACACGAATGAAGCCAACATGATGAAAGTGACTAGATGAAATTCCCGTGTATCCTCAAGAACACTTTGCTTATCATAAGAGACCGTTTTGGCCTGTACTTTGCCTCAAAAGGATTGGGCTACCTTGCTGCACTTTTGTTACTACTATCGTTACTTGCTCGTTGCAAATTATCTTGCTATCAAACTACTCTGTTACTTACAATTTCAGCACTTGTAGACATTACCTTACTGAAAACTGCTTGTCATTTCCTTCTGCTCCTCGTTGGGTTCGACACTCTTACTTATCGAAAAGGCTACAATTGACCCCATATACTTGTGGGTCATCGTGGCTATTTTATGGCGCCGTTGCCGGGGAGTGAAGTACTTTTGGTAAGTGGAAATTGGTAAGGAAACATTATTACTACGTGCTGAAATTTATTGTCACTTGTTACTATGGAAAACAATCCTTTGAGGGGTTTGTTCGGGGTATCTTCACCTCGAACAGAACCACAATCAGTTGCTCCTCAACCTACTGCACCTACTGAAAATATTTAATATGAAATTCCTTTGGATATGGTAGAACAATTGCTAGCTAATCCTTATGCAGGAGATGGAACCGAACATCCTGATATGCACTTGATATATGTGGATGAAATTTGTGGATTGTTTAACCTTGCAGGTTTACCCGGAGATGAAGCTAAGAAGAAGGTTTTCCCTTTATCTTTGAAGGGAAAAGCATTGACATGGTATAGGCTATGCGATAATATTGGATCTTGGAACTGGAATCGGTTGAAATTGGAATTCCATCAAAAAAATTATCCTATGCATCTAGTTCATCGTGATCAAAATTATATATATAATTTTTGGCCTCGTGAAGGAGAAAGTATCGCTCTAGCTTTGGGGAGGCTTAAGTCAATGTTATATTCATGCCCCAATCATGATATCTCAAGAGAAATTATTATTCAGAATTTTTATGCTCGGCTTTCTCTTAATGATCAATCCATGCTCGATACTTCTTGTACTGGTTCTGTTATGAAGAAGACTGTGAATTCCGGTGGGATCTTTTAGAAAGAATTAAACGCAACTCTGAAGATTGGAAACTGGACGAAGGTAAAGAGTCTGGTATTGAACCTAAGTTTGATTGTGTTAAATCTTTTATGAATACCGATGCTTTTCAAAAGTTTAGCACTAAATATGGACTTGACTCTGAGATAGTAGCTTCCTTTTGTGAATCTTTTGCTACTCATATTGATCTCCCTAAGGAGAAGTGGTTCAAATATCACCCACCTATTAAAGAAGAAATTAAAGAACCGGTAAAAGCTAAAGAAGAAACTATCATTTACAATGTTGATCCAGTTGTTCCCACTGCTTATATTGAAAAACTACCTTTCCCTGTTAGGATGAAGGAACATGCTAAAGTTTCAACTGTGGTCGACAAAAGTTATATTAGAACACCTAAACCAGCTGAACAAATCAAAGTTGAACCTAGTGTTGCCATGGTTAAAGATCTCTTGGTCGATAATATTGATGGGCATGTTATTTACTTCTGTGCTGAAGCTGCTAGAATTGCCAAACCTGATGAAAAAGATAAACATAGACCAGTTGTTGGCATGCCTGTTCTCTCAGTTAAGATAGGAGATCACTGTTATCATGGTTTATGTGATATAGGTGCTGGCGTGAGTGCTATTCCTTTTTCCTTGTATGAAGAAATTAAGAATTAAATAGCACCCGCTGAAATAGAAGACATAGATGTTACTATTAAACTTGCCGATAGAGATACTATATCACCAATTGGGATTGTTAGAGATGTTGAAGTCTTGTGTGGGAAAATAAAATACACTACTGATTTTCTTGTTCTTGGTTCCCCACAAGATGATTTTTGTCCCATTATCTTTGGTAGGCCTTTCTTGAACACCGTCAATGCTAGAATAGATTGTGAGAAACAAACTATCGGTGTTAGCTTTGGTGATGAATCTCATGAATTTAATTTTTCCAAGTTTAGCAGAAAACCTCATAAGAAAGATTTACCTAGTAAGGATGAAATTATTAGTCTTGCTTCTATTGCTGTACATCCTACTAATCATTTAGAACAATATTTGCTAGACCATGAAAATGATTTGCATATGCGTGAAAGAAATGAAATTGATAGAATCTTGTTCGAACAACAACCTCTGCTTAAACACAATCTGACTATTGAAACTCTAGGAGGTCCTCCTCCAACTAAAGGTGATCCTATGTTTGAATTAAAACAATTGCCAGACACTTTGAAATATGCTTATCTTGATGAGAAAAAGATATATCCTGTTATTATTAGTGCTAACCTTTCAGAACATGAAGAAGAAAGATTATTGAAAGTTCTAAGGAAGCACCGAGTTGCTATTGGATATACTCTTGATGATCTTAAGGGCATTAGTCCCACTCTATGTTAGCACAAGATTAATATGGAACCTGATGCTAAACCCGTTGTTGATCACCAATGTCGGTTAAATCCGAAAATGAAAGAAGTGGTAAGAACGGAAATATTGAAACTTCTTGAAGCAGGTATAATCTATCCTATAGCTGATAGTAGATGGGTAAGCCCTGTTCATTGTGTCCCTAAGAAGGGAGGTATTACTGTTGTTCCTAATGATAAGAATGAACTAATTCCACACAGAATTGTCACAGGCTATAGAATGTTAATTGATTTTAGAAAATTAAATAAAGAAACGAGAAAAGATCATTACCCTCTGCCTTTTTATTGATCAAATGCTAGAAAGATTATCTAAGCACACACATTTTTGCTTCCTTCACTACTGGAATCAGGGATTTTGCCGTCTGCCAGTTCTTTGCCGTCTGCTTGCGGACGGCAAAGAAGGTCTTTGCCATCAGCTACCAAACAACAGACGGCAAAGAACTGGCAGACGGCAAAGAAGGTCTTTGCCATCTGTCATTTCTTTGCCGTCTGCTGGCAGATGGCAAAGAATCTTTGCCATCTGCCAGCGGACGGCAAAGAGGTGCCAGCGGATGCCAGTACACTGCAACGGTCCACCCCCCTCTTTGCCGTCTACTGGCGGACGGCAAAGATTCTTTGCCATCTGCTGGCAGACGGCAAAGAGGGGCTATCTTTTTTTTTTGCGGGTAAAAAAAAACCGTTGCCCCCACCTCCTCTATCTCTATCCCCTCTCTCTTCGCCCCTGCCCCATAGCCGAGCGCCGCCCGACCCCGCCTCCCTCGACCCCGCGCCGCTGCGCCACCTCGCCTTCGCCCGCTGGTGCGCGCCGCCACCTCACCGGACCCCAGGAGCCCCGCCGCCTCGCGTTGCCGCCTGCGCCGCGTCGCGCGCCGCCACCTCCCCACAAGCTCACCGCCCCGCCATGGAAGCCTCGTCATCGGTCGCCCCGACCTCGAGATCCGCCGCCGCCATGGGAGCCGAGCACCGAGCTCCTCTGCGCCCCGCCCGTGCCCCCGCGTCGCCGCCGCCGCCCCACGCTGCCTTGCGCCCGAATCCGGCCGCGGGAGGTCCGGCCACTCCGGATCCAGCCTCCTCCTCGCCGCACGGGCCTCCTCCTCGCCAGAGTGACGCCCCTCGCCGGAGCAGCGATGGCCAAGCCCATCGGCCACCAGGTTCATCCTTGGATCAGTTTCCCACAGGCAGCATGTTGTTCCTACTCCTCTACCTACTACAACAGCACAATGTTCTTCTGTATTGCAATAGAGTAGGAGTATTTGCTAGAGTATCTAGGACGTACAGCTATGGTTAATTGCCGCCATGTGTATTGTTTTGTTAGAGCAGATGGCTCCCATGATCCCATCAATTTCGCATCGCTGGATGCTTTATGTACACATGCACGGATCTGTCCTATTGCCACCGACTAGAAACTATATTCTGATATTCATCAGATTTTCTAGCTAAATTAGTACTGCTGCTGCATAAAAGTTGAAGATTGGATTAGATTAATGGCTGCATAAAAGTTTATATTTCCTCCCAATCAGTAGTCCTCCGTATACTCCGGTGCTTCTCATCTTCAGTTTTTTCTCTTTTTCCATATGGATGCAAGCAATCGTGACGGCAGAAGCGCTACATTGGTGCCTTCCAAGAAAGACTGGTGTTCACATTCAGACATGTATGTCAGCGTCTCCTTCCTGTTTTTAGTTTTTAGTAATCTGTTTGTCCGTATAGTGGTATTTACATCATTCCTAAAGTTCTAGCAAAAAAGATCAATAGCTTTAATAACTTATCTAAGTTTCAGAACCCTTACTTTTCAAGCTGTGTAAATAATCATGATGTGTTGGTTTGGACTTTTTTATTTGCAGCCACCAATTTAGTTAGTAGTGCTTGACTGAGATTGTCAGTTCTCGGCAGATGTGATAAAGTATATGTGTATTCCGTATGATCTTTCTAACTCAGATTTATATCGTCATTTCTGAAGGATGATAATAGAGATACGGTGTGAACCATGTTGGTTTCGTTTAGTTACAGCAGTATGCCAAATAATCCAAAAATAATTAATTAAATCATTGGACCGGCCGGATATAAAGAGCATGATTTATACCATCAAATGAACATATATTTTTATATGAAATGAAGGCACAATCTTAAATCTGTGGGTGCATGCACTGCTTCCTGCCTCTGTGCTCGCAATTTAAATGCAGTATATTTTACTCACTAATACATCTTGAACAATCTAAAAAATATATAGCTTGGTTTATCTTTGTAACTCCTTATCAGATTTTTCCATTTTCCACGTTGTTGTGTCTATTTTCTCAGTTTGGTCCTGTGTAAATACTTGTCTTAGGGGTCTCTGTATTGCATATACACAGAATCTTCAATTTGTCTCAAATGCTCAGTGGTAAAAACCAGCCATGCTGGCGGTTCTTATCAGTGTGATGGTATGCTAACTGTTTCTGATATAATTCTGCTCTAAAAGCCCTACACTATTTTTGTCTTGTGGATACGCCGTGCAGACAAATGCTGAGTTAAAAGGTCATAACTTTACACTAATTTAAGATTGTCTTGATCTCAAGTGCTGGCTCCTACAGCATTGCATTTCACCAAGTGAAATGCTACATTTCTACTCCTAACCCATTCTCTCTTTCTTAGTGTTTTTGTTATGCAGGTTGGAAGAAAAGAAGAAGATCCAGAGAAGATCTTAGTAATAAGATAGTTTTGACTTTGTGAAACTTGCTACCTATCGATGAAACTGTGTAATATTGATGAAACTATGTATATGTATGGATGAAACTTGCTACTATTGGTAACATGTGTTGGATATGTGTTCATGGATATGTGTTGAATATATATGTGTTCATGACTATTGGTAATATGTGTTGGATATGCTATATTGGTCATATATATATATATATATATATATATATCTGTGTTTGATTTTCTGTGAAAATGAATTGATATAAGAAAAAACAGAATTAAATGGGGCAATATAAGCTCTTTGCCATCAGCTGGCAGATGGCAAAGAGGCCTCTTTGCCATCTGCCAGCAGATGGCAAAGAGCCATGCCCTTTGCCATCCGCTGGCTGACGGCAAAGGCCTTTGCATCTTTGCCGTCCGCCAGCAGACGGCAAAGTGCCCTTTGCCGTAGCTCGTTCAGCCGGACATTTTGCCGTTTGTTGGCTGACGGCAAAGGCTTTTGCCGTCCGCAAGGCATGCCTTTGCCATCCGCCATGGCAGATGGCAAAGTTCCTGATTCCTGTAGTGCTTGATGGATATTCTGGTTTTTCACAAATACCTGTTTCACAACCTGATCAAGAAAAGACCACTTTTACTTGTCCTTTTGGAACTTATGCTTATAGACGTATGCCTTTTGGTCTATGTGATGCACCTGCTACCTTTCAAAGATGTATGACTGCTATATTCTCTGATTTTTGTGAAAAGATTGTTGAGGTTTTCATGGATGACTTTTCTGTTTATGGGAAGTCTTTTGATGATTGTTTAAGCAATCTTGATCGAATTTTACAGAGATGTGAGCAAACAAATCTTGTCTTGAATTGGGAGAAGTGTCACTTTATGGTTAACGAAGGTAATGTTTTCGGCCATAAAATTTCTGAAAGAGGCATTGGGATGGACAAAGCCAAGGTTGACGCAATTGAGAAAATGCCATGCCCTAAAGATATCAAAGGTATTCGTAGTTTCCTTGGTCATGCTAGTTTCTATAGGAGATTTATCAAAGACTTTTCTAAAATTTCTAGGCCTCTTACAAATCTTTTGCAAAAGGATATTCCTTTTGTTTTTGATGATGATTGCTTGGAAGCCTTCGAAACACTCAAGAAAGCCTTAATTTCTGCACCTGTTGTTCAACCACCTGATTGGAACTTGCCTTTTGAGATTATGTGTGATGCTAGTAATTATGCTGTTGGTGTTGTTCTAGGACAAAGAGTTGATAAGAAATTAAATGTTATCCATTATGCTAGTAAAACTCTAGACAGTGCTCAATGAAATTCTGCTACTACTGAAAAAGAATTCTTAGCAGTGGTGTTTTCTTGTGATAAATTTAGATCCTACATTGTTGATTCCAAAGTGACCGTTCACACCGATCATGCTGCTATAAAATATCTTATGGAAAAGAAAGATGCTAAACCTAGACTCACTAGGTGGGTTCTTCTCCTACAAGAATTTGATTTGCACATCACTAATAGAAAAGGAGCAGAGAACCCCGTAGCTGATAACTTGTCTAGGCTAGAAAATATTCTTGATGACCCACAACCTATTAATGATAGCTTTCCTGATGAACAGTTAGCTGCAATAAATGTTTCTAATAGTACACCTTGGTATGCTGACTATGCTAATTATATTGTTGCTAAATACATACCACCTAGCTTTACATACCAACAAAAGAAAAAATTCTTCTATGATTTAAGACATTACTTTTGGGATGACCCACATATTTATAAAGAAGGAGTAGATGGTATTATTAGACGTAGTGTACCTGAGCATGAACAGGAACAAATCCTACGGAAATGTCACTCCGAAGCTTATGGAGGACATCACGCGGGAGACAGAACCGCTCATAAGATATTGCAATCTGGGTTTTATTGGTCTACTCTCTTCAAGGATGCCCGTAAGTTCGTCTTATCTTGTGATGAATGCCATAGAATAGGTAACATCGATAAGCGTCAAGAAATGCCCATAAATTATTCACTTGCTGTTGAACCATTTGATGTTTGTGGATTTGATTTCATGGGACCTTTTCCTTCCTCTAAAGGGTATACTCATATTTTGGTTGCTGTTGATTATGTTACTAAGTGGGTAGAAGCTATTCCAACTAGTAGTGCTGATCACAACACCTCTATTAAAATGCTTAAGGAAGTTATTTTCCAAAGGTTTGGAGTCCCTAGATATTTAATGACTGATGGTGGTTCACACTTTATTCATGGTGCTTTCCGTAAAATTCTTGCCAAGTATGATGTTAACCATAGAATTGCATCACCCTATCATCCTCAGTCTAGTGGTCAAGTTGAACTTAGCAATAGAGAAATAAAAGTAATCCTACAAAAGACTGTCAATAGGTCCCGGAAGAATTGGTCTAAGAAACTAGATGATGCACTTTGGGCTTATAGAACAGCATATAAAAATCCTATGGGTATGTCTCCCTATAAAATGGTTTATGCAAAAGCTTGTCATTTGCCTCTTGAGTTAGAACATAAATCATATTGGGCAATTAAAGAACTCAACTATGATTTCAAACTTGCTGGTGAAAAGAGGTTATTTGATATTAGCTCATTAGATGAATGGAGGACCCAAGCTTATGAAAATGCGAAGTTATTCAAAGAAAAAGTTAAAAGATGGCATGATAAAAGAATCCAAAAGCGTGAGTTCAAGGTTGGAGAATATGTTCTTTTGTACAACTCTCATTTCAGATTCTTTGCAGGAAAACTCCTCTCCAAATGGGAAGGACCCTATGTTATCGAGGAGGTTTATCGATCTGGAGCTATCAAAATAAATAATGTCGAAGGTACTAATCCGAAGGTTGTTAATGGGCAACGAATAAAACATTATATCTCAGGTACGCCAATTAATGTTGAAAGCAATATTATCCAAACTATGACACCGGAAGAACATATGAAAGAAACCTTCCGGAACACTCCAGAATTGTGAAAAAGAGGAGGTACGTGATACGGTAAGTAAACGGACTCCAAAAAATCCGCAAAAATATTTTTTGTCAATTTTGGAATATTTAAAAATTTAGGAAAATAAGAAACTACCAGGAAGGTGACCCTGGTGGGCACAAGACACCAGGGCGCGCCTGGCAAGGCGCGCCCAGGTGGGTTGTGCCCACCTCGGGTACCTTCCGGACTCCATTTCTCTTCCATTTTGCTTGTTTCCCAAGATAAAAAATCTTTATATACCCCCCAAACCTGTTGACCTCCGTATCGCGGAGAAATCTCATGTTTTCTTTTCTCACTGTTTTCCCAACAGATCTGAATTATGTCGTCCCAAGACTCGGAGGGTGAGAGCTACGTTGCAGATTTTATCTCAAACCCCAAGGTCTATGGGGATGTGGAGCACTATAGTTGGACTTCGGAGGAAGAAGAAGACTATGATCCTAAGCGGAAGGAGGAGACGAGCTCAGATGAAGATGAAGCCCCATTGCCCCAACCTGGGGACATGCACGTTGAATTTAAAAAGTCGAGTCTTCCCAACAAAGCAAAGAAGCCTAAGATCTAGTTTATCCCCTTTCGTCTTTTGTAGGAAAACAAGCAAGATTTATGCAAAAAGGTATTGGAACTTGAGTGGGAGATCAGTGAATTGAAAGATGAGAATTCCTTCCTCAAGCGTAAGCTAAGGAAGAAAGACAAGATCACTACTACTTCATCACCACCACCTCCTTCTTCATCACCAAAAGAAAATTGAGTATCGGGTATAGGCACTCCCCTTGGCTTTTGCCAAGCTTGGGGGAGGTGCCCCGGTATCGTATCACCTCCATTATCTTTCACATTTACTTTTCTTAGTTCGATCCATAGTTATCTTTTGCTTTAGATGAATAAAAGTTTAGTTCGATCCTTTCTTTTCGAGAGTTTGCTTAGTGATCTATCTTTGTAATCGTGTGCGAGATATATAATAAAGTTTAGTTTGAGTTTTGCTTCTTTTACTTTCTTGTTTCAATAAAAAGAAAGGAAATAAATGAAAAAGATCATATGCTAATCTTATGGTAGGTGATGACATCACACAAAAAAAAAGTATAAGTAGAAAATTTTATTGTAGATTGACAAACATAGCATTGGTCAATGATGCAACTCATGAAAGAATTAATAAGGGAAGAGAAGATTCACATGCAAATACACTGTCCTGGAAATGTTTTATGATTGTGAGCACCCATCAAAATATTATATGCCAAATTGTTGATGTTGGACAAGGAAGACAACGTAATGATTTATGTTTGTTCATATTCACATAGAAGCTATATTGTCACAGATCCTTCAACATGTGGTGCTTGCTCCCCATATTTGCTAGCCAAAAATTCCGCACTAAGTAGAGATACTACTTGTGCATCCAAAACCCTTAAACCTAAATCTTGTTTTGAGAGTCCACCATACCTACCTATGGATTGAGTAAGATCCTTCAAATAAGTTGTCATCGGTGCAAAAAGGCAATAAAAATTGCTTCTAAAAGTGTTAGATCATTTAGTGTAAGAGAAAATTGAGCATTGTATGAACTTGTGATGGCGAAGAATAAAAGCGACATACTGCATAATAAAGGTTGCCATCATAAGGGGCAATACAACGTGACGTTCTCTTGCACTAAGGGGTTGAGCATACAAACAAAAAGTGCATGGCAACCTCTGCTTCCCTCTGCGAAGGGCCTATCTTTTATTTTTATGCATTTACTTTCATGCAAGAGTCAAAGTTCTTCTCTCTATTCCTTTTTATTTTCTCTTTTGACAAGCATCATGTGGTGAGGAAAGATCTAGGCACATATATCCAGTTGAATATGGGTAGCATGAGTTATTATTGTTGGCATCACCCTTGAGGTGAATACGTTGGGAGGCGAAACTATAAGCCCCTATCTTTCTATGTGTCCGGTTGAAACGTTTTGCTCATGTGTACGCAGTGAGTGTTAGCAATCATAGAAGACTAAATGATGGTTGAGTATGTGGACTTGCCTAAAGGATCCGATATGTGACCCTTCCTGAAAAGATGATGAATTGTAGTTGCAAAGTTGACCGAGAACATAGTTTGTTGGTTTCCAATAGAGTTTATGCTTTATACTTCGATGTTGTGATGAATTGTTACTTGTTCATCAGAAGTCTATGATAAAAGTTCTATAATGAACGTTTTATGTTAAAGTTTGTTGCTGTCATAATAAGTTACATGATGCTGCTATGTCCGTATTTTTGTTTTTATCGACACGTCTCTCTCTAAGCATGTGGACATGTTTTTTGATTTCGGTTTTCGCTTGAGGACAAACGAGGCCTAAGCTTGGGGGAGTTGATACGTCCATTTTGCATCATGTTTACCTACTGTTATTTATGTTGTTTTATTGTATAATAATGCTTTTTGGAGTAATTCTAATGCCTTTTCTCTCATAATATGCAAGGTATACACAATGGGGGGTAATTCTGGCAGCTGGAAATCTGGACCTGAAAAAGCTACGTCAGGCTACCTATTCTGCACAACTCCAAATGAGCTGAAACTTCACGAGGATTTTTTACGGAATAAATAAGAAATACTGGAGCAAATAAGTACCGGAGAGGGCCACCCTGGTGAGCACAAGACACCAGGGCGCGCCTGGGCCCCCAGGCGCGCCCTGGTGGGTTGTGCTCATCCAGGCCCACCTCCGGTGCCCCTCTTCTGGTACATAAGTCCTTTTGACCTAGAAAAAATAAGGAGAGGACTTTCGGGAAAAAGCGCCGCTGTCTCGAGGCGGAACTTGGGCAGGAGCACTTTTGCCCTTCGGCGGAGCAATTCCGTCGGGGAACTTCCCTCCCGGAGGGGGAAATCATCATCATCATCATCACCAACAACTCTCCCATCTTGGGGAGGGCTATCTTCATCAACATCTTCAACAGCACCATCTCATCTCAAACCCTAGTTCATCTCTTGTGTTCAATCTTTGTACCGAAACTATAGATTGGTGCTTGTGGGTGACTAGTAGTGTTGATTACATCTTGTAGTTGATTACTATATGGTTTATTTGGTGGAAGATTATATGTTCAGATCCATTATGCTATTTAATACCCCTCTAATCTTGAGCATGATTATCATTTGTGAGTAGTTACTTTTGTTGTTGAGGTCACGGGAGAAATCATGTTGCAAGTAATCATGTGAACTTGATATGTGTTCGATATTTTGATGATATGTATGTTGTGATTCCCTTAGTAGTGTCATGTGAACGTCGACTACATGACACTTCACCATATTTGGGCCTAAGAGAATGCATTGTGGAGTAGTTATTAGATGATGGGTTGCGAGAGTGACAGAAGCTTAAACCCTAGTTTATGCGCTATTCCGTAAGGGACCGATTGGATCCAAAAGTTTAATGCTATGGTTAGAATTTATTCTTAATACTTTTCTCATAGTTGCGGATGCTTGCGAGGGGGTTAATCATAAGTAGGAGGTTTGTTCAAGTAACAACAGCACCTAAGCACCGGTCCACCCACATACCAAATTATCAAAGTAGCGAACACAAATTAAGCCAACATGATGAAAGATACTAGATGAAATTCCCGTGTATCCTCAAGAACACTTTGCTTATCATAAGAGACCGTTTTGGCCTGCCTTTGCTTCAAAAGGATTGGGCTACCTTGCTGCACTTTTGTTACTACTATCGTTACTTGCTCGTTGCAAATTATCTTGCTATCAAACTACTCTGTTACTTACAATTTCAGCACTTGCAGACATTACCTTACTGAAAACCGCTTGTCATTTTCTTTTGCTCCTCATTGGGTTCGACACTCTTACTTATCAAAAAGGCTACAATTGACCCCATATACTTGTGGGTCATCAGCAAGCCATTGAGAATAAATGGATCTTCAAGTAGAAGACAGACACTTATGGTAATGTCACCATCTACAAAGCTCGAATTGTCGCGAAAGGTTTTTGACAAGTTCAAGGGGTTGACTACGATGAGACTTTCTCACCCGTAGTGATGCTTAAGTCAGTCCGAATCATGTTAGCAATTGCCGCATTTTATGATTATGAAATCTGGCAAATGGACGTCAAAACTGCATTCCTTAATGGATTTCTGAAAAAGAGTTGTATATGATGCAACCAGAAGGTTTTGTCGATCCTAAAGGTGCTAACAAAGTGTGCAAGCTCCAGCGATCCATCTATGCACTGGTGCAAGCATCTCGAAGTTGGAATATACGCTTTGATGAGGTGATCAAAGTATATGGTTTTATACAGACTTATGGCGAAGCCTGTATTTACAAGAAAGTGAGTGGGAGCTCTGTAGCATTTCTAATATTATATGTGGATGGCATATTGCTGATTGGAAATGATATAGAATTTCTGGAAGCATAAAAGGATACTTGAATAAGAATTTTCAATGAATGACCTCGGTAAAGCTGCTTACATATTGGGCATCAAGATCTATAGAGATAGATCAAGACGCTTGATAAGACTTTCAATGAGTACATACCTTGACAAGATTTTGAAGGAGTTTAAAATGGACCAGTCAAAGAAGGAGTTCTTGCCTGTATTGTCAGGTGTGAAGTTGAGTAAGACTCAAAGCCCAACCACGGCAGAAGATAGAGAGAGAATGAAAGTCATTCCCTATGCCTCAGCCATAGGTTCTATAAAGTATGCCATGCTGTGTACCAAACCTATTGTGTACCTTGCCATGAGTTTGGCAAGGGGATACAATGGTGATCCAGGAGTAGATCACTGGACAGCGGTCAAAATTATCCTTAGGACTAAGGAAATGTTTCTCAGTGATGGAGGTGATAAAGAGTTTGTCGTAAAGGGTTACGTCGATGCAAGCTTTGACACCGATCCAGATGACTCTAAGTCTCAATCTGGATACGTATTGAAAGTGGGAGCAATTAGCTAGAGTAGCTCCATGCAGAGCATTGTAGACATAGAAATTTGCAAAATACGTACGGATCTGAATGTGACAGACCCGTTGACTAAACTTCTCTCACAAGCAAAACATGATCACACCTTAGTACTCTTTGGGTGTTAATCACATAGCGACGTGAACTATATTATTGACTCTAGTAAACTCTTTGGGTGTTGGTCACATGGCGATGTGAACTATGGGTGTTAATCACATGGCTATGTGAACTAGATTATTGACTCTAATGCAAGTGGGAGACTGATAGACATATGCCCTAGAGGCAATAATAAAATGGTTATTATTGTATTTCCTAAATCATGATAAAGGTTTATTATTCATGCTAGAATTGTATTGATCGGAAACTTAAATACATGTGTGAATACATGAACAAATACCGCTTCCCTAGTAAGCCTCTACTAGACTAGCTCGTTGATCTAAGATGGCTAAGGTTTCCTAACCATAGACATGTGTTGTCATTTGATAACGGGATCACATCATTAGGAGAATGATGTAGACAAGACCCGTCCGTTAGCTTAGCGTAATGATCGTTCAGTTTATTGCTATTGCTTTCTTCATGTCAAATAGATATTCCTTCGACTATGAGATTATGCAACTCCCAGATACCGGAGGAATACCTTGTGTGCTATCAAACATCACAACGTAACTGGGTGATCATAAAGATGGTCTACAGGTATCTCCGAAGGTGTTTGTTGAGTTGTCATAGATCGAGATTAGGATTTGTCACTCCGAGTATCGGAGAGGTATCTCTGGGCCCTCTCGGTAATACACATCATAAGAAGCCTTGCAAGAAAAGTGACTAATGAGTTAGTTACAGGATGATGTATTACAGAACGATTAAAGATACTTTCCAGTAACGAGATTGAACTAGGTATGAAGATACCGACTATCGAATCTCAGGCAAGTAACATACCGATGGACAAAGGGAATTACATATGTTGTCATAACGGTTCGACCGATAAAGATCTTCATAGAATATGTAGGACCCAATGTGGGCATCCAGGTTCCGTTATTGGTTATTTACCGGAGAGGTGTCTCGATCATGTCTACATAGTTCTCGAACCCGTAGGGTCCGCACGCTTAACATTTGTTGATGATATAGTGTTATATGAGTTATATAATTTGGTGATCGAATGTTGTTCGGAGTTCTGGATAAGATCATGGACATGACTAGGAGTCTCGAAATGGTTGAGAGGTAAAGATTGATATATAGGATGATAGTATTCAGACACCGGAAGTGTTTTTGAGGGTACCGAGTACTTATCGGGTCACCGGAAGGAGTTTCGGGCATCCTCGGAAAAGTTATGGGCCTTATGGGCCAAGTGAGAGAACACACTGATGTCTACTACACAACTTTATTCTTGTATACACGTCTTGGTCCTCCAAGCGCAGAGTTTTGTAGGACAATAGCAATTTTCCCTCAAGTGGATGGCCTAAGGTTTATCAATCCGTGGGAGGCGTAGGATGAATGTGACGCCCCCGATTCAATCGTACACTAATCATACACGCAAATGTGTACGATCAAGATCAGGAACTCACGGGAAGATATCACAACACAACTCTAGACACAAATTAAAATAATACAAGCTTTATATTGCAAGTCAGGGGCCTCGAGGGCTCAAATACATAAGCTCGAAAACAAACAAGTCAGCGGAAGCAACATTATCTGAGTACAGACATGAGTTAAACAAGTTTGCCTTAAGAAGGCTAGCACAAAAGCAACATCGATCGAAAAGGCAAGGCCTCCTGCCTGGGAGCCTCCTAACTACTCCTGGTCGTCGGCGGCCTCCACGTAGTAGTAGTCGTCATCGAAGGTGGCGTCTAGCTCCTGGGCTCCACCATCTGGTTGCAGCATCCGAGAAGAATGGAAAGAGGTGGAAAAGGGGAGCAAAGCAACCATGAGTACTCATCCAAAGTACTCACAAGCAAGGATCTACACTACATATGCATTGGTATCAATGAAATGGGTAGTATCTGTGGACTGAACTGTAGAATGCCAGAAGAGAAGGGGAAAGACTAGCCTATCGAAGACTAGCATCTTCAAGCAGCTCCAAGCATCTCGTAGCATCAGAAGAGATAAGAGTGGCATATTATAATATTAGTAAGTATGTTTTAACATCGCCCAGAGATCACTTCCTCGACTCCCTGCGAGAAAGCAATCCCGGAGCCACATATCCATAACATGCCTCAGCATTCAATATCCAGTTCTAGTTGTATCTATCGGGATACAACTCCGAGCGTCCATTACCGTGGACCCGGCTATTCGAATAGATAATACTTCCCTGCAGGGGTGCACCCACTTACCCAACACGCTCGATCAACTCCGGCCGGACACACCATCAGGTCATGACCGCCCTTGGCCGATCAACATACCGCAGTCCTACCTAGGCTCATCAGAGAGGCCAGCACGCCGGTCTACATCCTAAGCACGCAGGGGTCTTGGGCCCACCGCCCTTTGCACTCCTGCGCGTTGCGTACGCGGCCGGTGAGCAGACCTAGCCCCCCGTATACAAGCGAGGCATTCCAGTCGAACCCGGCGCGCGCCGCTCCATCGCTGAAGTCCGTTGAGCTTTCGACTGATACATACGACGCAGAGTGCTCATACTTATTCCCGCGTGGTGGTTAGTGCGAAAAAGGCCAGAGGCCTACTCGGATCAAATATCCAAACCGTTAGTGTCTTGGTAGTGCGGTAATGATCAATGATCCATGATATGTGGTTCCATCGCCCCGTCTCACGGACTTGCGGCAAGGGCTAAGAATGCCCGGCCGCGCCGCATGGAAAACTTGCGGGTATCCTCCAGATCAACCTGACTTCACATCACTCGCGAGTACTGAGGGAGTCTTGGACTAGGGGGTCCTCGGGCGTCCGGCCTATTCAATATGGGCCAAATTGATGGGCTGTAAAGATAAAGGAAGAAGACCACCTCCCGTGTCCGGTTAGGACTCCTGTATGCGTGAACGGCAAGATTAGGTGTCCGGATATGCTATTTCCTTTCTCTGTAAACCGACTCTGTACAACCCTAGGCCCCTCCGGTGTCTATATAAACTGGAGGCTTTAGACCGGAGTCAGGATCATAACATTGGTAGGCTAGACAATTTAGGGTTTAGCCATTATGATCTCGAGGTAGATCAACTCTTGTAACCCCTATAATCATCGAATACAATCAAGCAGGACGTAGGGTTTTACCTCCTTTAAGAGGGCCCGAACCTGGGTAAACATTGTGTCCCTTTGTCCATTGTTACCATTGATACTCAGACACATAGCTTGGCCCCCCCTACCCAAGATCTGCCGGTTTTGACACCGACATTGGTGCTTTCATTGAGAGTCCCTCTGTGTTGTCAACAGAAGGATTGATGGCGCGCCTCTTCATCAAAGATGATGCTGTGTCCAGGGAGATTTTTCTCCCCGGACAGGTCTTTGTGTTCGGCGGCTTCGTGCTGCATGCTGACTCGGCCGGCCACCTTGAGCACGTCGATAGTTATGCCCCCGGTCACCAGATCAGGTTTGGGAACTTGAATTACATCGCCGATATCAGAGGAGGTCTGATCTTCGAGGGGTTCGCGGCCCCGACTGCCCCTCCCCGCCCTCACAAAAAGGGCTCTTCGGATCCACTATCATATCCCGTCCAGGAGTCAATATTCACACCTGCCACGGCCTTAGACCCGGGGCAGATCACGTCGTCCGGCGACGAGATGAGCGACCCCGCCGGACTCCATCCTATCATGGATCTGATCTTCGAGGGGTTCGCGGCCCCGACTGCCCCTCCCCGCCCTCACAAAAAGGGCTCTTCGGATCCACTATCATATCCCGTCCAGGAGTCAATATTCACACCTGCCTCGGCCTTAGACCCGGGGCAGATCGCGTCGTCCGGTGACGAGATGAGCGACCCCGCCGGACTCCATCCTATCATGGAACTCTCAACCGGAGACCCAGATGCGATCGCACCGTTGGTAAACCCGGAGTCAAACGGAACCCTCCCAGTCATGGGGGAGCCAGGCTCGCCTCTTGGTGACAACTCCGAACTGTCGAGGTCTGCGTCCATCGGGCTCGATCTAGTGTCCGGCCCCGCAGACCCGCAGACTCCTATCCAGCTTTCGCTCTTAGACGAAGCACTGGGCTTAATACAATCCCTCGCCATTAGGGAAGCTTCACCTCCGAACTACACCCAGCATAGGCTGGGGGCTGAGGTCGGGGAATTTTACACCCTACCCACCACCCACTTAATAGCCATTGTCGAGGATTTAACCGACATGCTAGACTACGCCTCCAAAGACATCGACGGCATGGACGATGATGTCGATGCCGAACAAAGCCAAAACCCGCCTATTACGGGGCATTGGACGGCCACTTCTACCTATGATGTATGCATGGTGGACACTCCTAACGAAAAGGATGACGATGGCATTCAAGATCCAGGCAAGGACAAGCCCGTCGACGAACCACCAAAGCGCCGGCGTCAGCGGCGCCGCTCACTATCACGTCGGGCAAAGGATATAACTACCGGCACCGGGGATAATGAAACTCCGGATAACACCGAAGATCACAACCACCCCGTCGAGCCCACGTCCGAACAGGACGAGAGGGAGGAGGGTCAGTACAGCCCCGAACACGCTGATCACGAGGACTCGGAAGATAGCAACTATTTGCCTGCCTCCGAGGAGGATGTGAGCCTCGGTGACAAAGATTTCATCGTCCCAGAGGAACCCCTCGAACAAGAATGCTTCAAGCGACAACAAATCACCACTACGTGGAGCCTGAAAAAGAAACAGCAGCAGCTTCAAGCTGAACAGGACACGCTCAATGATAGATGGACTAAAGTCCTAGCCGCCGAAGAATACGGCCTTGAGCGACCAGTAAAGAATTACCCCAAGCGTAGACTCCTGCCACAATTTGACGATGAAGCCCTCGAGCCAATTCCGTCAAAATATAATTATGCTGATCAGCCGGACCGACCACCATGTGGACAGGACAAAACGGCCTATCACGCCGAACACCAGCCCGCACCACCTCGCCGTAGAGGCAAGGAGACAGCGGCGCCGGACTACACTTACGACTTACGTCAGGACCTGGCCAATAAAGCCGGCCAGACCAGATCAATCTACGGATCCAGAGGACGTGCTCCGGCACGAGATGACAGCCGCCAAACCTAGCGCGACGAACATCATCAAGTTTGAGGTCAGCACCGAACACAGATGTCATCCGACCTACGTCGAGATGTAGCCAGGTATAGAGGTGCCGCACACCATATGTGCTTTACTAACGAAGTAATGCAGCACCAATTTCCGGAAGGGTTTAAACCCGTAAACATCGAACAATACGATGGAACAACAGACCCTGCCGTCTGGATTGAGGATTTTCTTCTCCACATCCACATGGCTCGTGGAGATGACCTCCACGCCATCAAGTACCTCCCCTTGAAGTTGAAGTGACCAGCACGGCGTTGGTTGAATAGCCTCCCAGAGAACTCCATTGGGAGTTGGGAAGATTTAGAAGATGCTTTCAGGGCACTTATGTCCAGCCTCCGGATGCCGATGACCTAAGTCACATAATCCAGCAACCCGGAGAGTCAGCTCGCAAACTTTGGAATCGGTTCCTCATTAAAAAGAACCAAATCATGGACTGTCCAGACGCCGAAGCCTTAGCGGCCTTTAAACACAGCGTCCGTGATGAATGGCTCGCCCGACACCTCGGGCAGGAAAAGCCAAAGACCATGGCAGCCCTTACAACACTCATGACTCGCTTCTGCGCAGGCGAAGATAGCTGGCTAGCTCGTATAAGCAATAGTTTCAGCGACCCCGACACCTCCGAGGCCAGGGACGGCAATGGCAGGCCACGCCATAATAAAAACAAGCGTCGGAACAACAACGACGACACCGAAGACATGTCAGTCAATGCCGGATTCAGTGGTTCTAAATCCGGTCAGCGGAAGAAACCTTTCAAGGGCAACAGGGATGGTCCATCCAATTTGGACAAAATCCTCAAGAGGCCCTGTTAGAATCATGGCACCCCCGACAAGCCTGCTAACCACACCAATAGAAATTGCTGGGTTTTTAAACAGGCCGGTAAGTTGAATACCGAACACAAGGGGAAGGGACCTCCAAGCAAGGACGACGATGAGCCCCGTCAACCGAACGCTGGGGATCAGAAACAGTTTCCCCCAGAAGTGAAAATAGTGAACATGATCTACGTCACTCATATACCCAAAAGGGAGCGCAAGCGCGCACTAAGGGACGTCTATGCCGTAGAGCCTGTCGCCCCAAAATTCAATCCATGGTCAGCCTGTCCGATCACCTTTGATCGCAGGGATCACCCAATCAGTATCCGTCACGGGGGTTCGGCCGCCCTGGTACTCGATCCTATCATCGGCGGATACCATCTCACTAGAGTCCTTATGGACGGCGGCAACAGTCTTAACTTGATCTATCAAGACACTGTCCGTAAAATGGGCATCGACCCGTCAAGAATCAAGCCTAGTAACACTACCTTTAAAGGAGTGATACCCGGCGTGGAGGCCCGTTGTATGGACTCATTAACAGTGGAGGTGGTATTCGGCTCTCCGGACAACTTCCATAGTGAAGAACTGATCTTTGATATCGTCCCTTTCCACAGTGGCTATCATGCACTGCTCGGACGAACCGCTTTTGCCCGTTTCAATGCGGTCCCGCACTATGCTTATTTGAAGCTTAAAATGCCCGGACCGCGGGGCGTCATCACAGTTAATGGAAATATGGAGCGCTCCCTCCGTACTGAAGAGCACACCGCGGCCCTAGCAGCCGAGGTGCACGGCGGCCTCATCAAGCCGAATAATTCATCGGCCATCAAGACCAATGACACTGCCAAAAAGGTCCGGTCTGCACCTCATGGAGATAGCTCCGTGGACCCGGACCTCGAATAGCAGTTCCGCCTCCGCCGACTGCCCCATAAGGCCGCGGTATATGTACCGCGCGTACATAACTACGTACTTAAAATACCTTGGGCAACGCCGGAGGCACATTGCGGGAAAGGTCCATAGTACGGCTCGACCCTATTCGGACCTCACATACCTTTTTTTCTCTCTTTCAGTGCAGGTTCTTTCGAAAACCTAAAAGCCGTATGGTTGCATGAGGGCTCCCTCTTCGGCCCCTCTTTCTCTTCTCTATAGACAACTATCTTACACCTCCTCTCAAAGGACTCACTACTAAGGAGAAATGGCGCAGACGTGCGGCAGGGTACCATAGGGATCTTCAAACTGCTACTTTTAGGACCTGTGTAAACCTTTCCCTTATGTAAATTTTTTGGCATGTAACATGACCTCAATATTCATGGCATTATATGTCTAAACATGTCTTTATAAGGATATAAAGGAAGCAAATGATCACCACCTTTTGTTCGGTACTTATGTTATATTTTCATCTGTATTCCTTCCTTGATTGACGTACGTGCTTTAGCCCGACCTTCGCTTCGGGGGTTGTATTCGGCCTTGCACACTCTAAAGTCCGAAACTCTTCGGTGTCTCGGATATTGCATTATATGCATCGGTTCCAAATCATGTCTTTGGTCTATAGTTGGGTTGCCCGGCTCCTGTGCTTACCACCTTACGTTCCGCTAGTTCGGCTAATGTAGTAAAGGGAGAACTACTGCGATTGTATTTCTGGTTCGTCCGGTTAAGTACCTCAGTAGAGAAAGCCGAAAACTGACCGTCATGATAAGCGAGAGCTGGTCAGCGATCCGGTGACTTAGTGTTATACTACAGATCGTTAGCGATTCTTGCCGTGTCACACGAGGGGCTGGGACTGGACCAGCCGCATTGCAAAGGCATCGTAATCCGGATGGACGCTCAATGCAACAAGGGTTCATAGTTAACCCCACCAATGGACTCCTATGGCTAAGTGAAGGTAATAAAGCCGCATAGTATGATTGCCTAGTTCACCTCACGGACGCCTCCTCTACGGACCAAGACGTTGGATAAAGTGCGGCCATGCGTTTACGAACACCCCTGCAATATTTACATGGGGGCAGAAGCCGACGACTGGCAACCTTCATAAATATAAATAATAAACGGCCGCACAGGAGGATAAAATTAACACAAAAGGCGCAATCATAGCGCGGATTCATAGCATAGTTTCTTCCCCCCGAATACATTTAATCAAACATAACATCCTTTGAACACTGGCCCTCTACTATTCGGGCCCCTTCTAGGACATCTTCAAAGTACCTCTCCGGCTTCCGATGATCTTTGCCCTCGGGCGGACCTGCGGTCGCCAATTAGGTGGCCTTCATCTTCGCCCATTGCATCTTGACGCGGGCGAAGGCCATCCGGGCACCTTCTATGCAGACCGACCGCTTTATGGCGTCAATCCGAGGACACGCGTTGACAAGCCGCTGCACGAGGCCGAAGTAGCTGCTGAGCATGTGCTCGGCTGGCCAAAGATGGACTATTAGATCCTTCATGGCCAAGCCGGCCACCCTATGCAACTCGGTTAGCTGCTTCAGCTGGTCGCTGAGGGGCATCAGATGCTCTGGCGCAAGATACTGTGACCAGAACAGCTTCTCGGTCGAGCTCCCCTCCTCGGCTCGGAAGAACTACGCGGCGTCGGCGACACTCCTCGGAAGATCCGCCAACGCGCCTGGAGAACTCCAAACTCAGGTCTGCAAGATATACCTCCTACTTCCAAATTTACTCTGTAGAAGAAAGGCCTTACCAGCCGCTATCTGCCTCGCCTGCTGGATCTCTTGGCGAGCGCTCTAGGACTCAACCCGGGCCTCTTTGACATCCTGGAGAGCCTTGGCGAGTTCGGATGCTTGGTCCGAAGTCTTCTGCTCCAAGGACTCACACTTGGTGATGGCGTCCTTGAGCTCTTGCTCGACTTCGGCCACCCGAGCCTCATGTTGGCGGCGGGCAGTTTGCTCCGCCTCCAGCTCCTTCGCCGCTTTGTCAGCGGCTGCCCTGTTCGACTCTGCCTCCTTCTTGTCCTGGGCAAGCGCGCTCTTGAGGAATTTGACCTCCGCCGCGCCAACTGTGATCATAATCACAAAATCAAATGAGTTAAAAGACTCACCATACATATCACTTCTGATATATAAATTCTGCATACCTTGCGTCTCCTTGAACCGCTTGTTGATTCAGTCGAGCTCCTCATCGGCCACTCGCAGCTTCCGATTAAGCTCGGAAACCTCTGTGGCCTGGGCAGTAGCCGCCAACATGGATGCCTATCACATACATTAGCACAGTATATTTGTGTCTGAATTATCTTGAGATCCTCTATTCAGATTGTTCTAATCCGGACAGAGTCTCAGGGGCTACTGTCTATATACAGGTTTATCCTTTGCATATGATAAATTTTCTTAGAACATTACGTCACATACCTCAAAGCCCGTTAGTAGGCTGTTGAGGGCTTCGTTCAGTCCGCTTTTCGCAGACTGAACCTTCTCCATAACCGCACCCATCAGGGTGCAGTGTTCCTCCATGATGGAAGCACGTTGCAGCGCCTCCTCCAGAGCATGAGCAGCCTCCGGATTAACGGAGGCCGCTGCGGGAGGCGTTGCTACTCCCCCCTCTGTCGAAGGGGCCTGCGCATCCCTTCCCAGAGACGCATTGGTCTCCGGAATAGTGTGTGGCGGAGCCCCGGACTGATGGGACTCCCCATTGTTGGCGGTCCTGGGGGTCGCCTCCCCCAAGTCTTCGGCGGCAGAGGTGTTAACGTCAGGCGCCTTCTCGATGCCCTCGTCCGCCCCTCCTCGGCCTGGAGAAGTCCTTCGGGACGACACCTCGGTGTCCTCTATGGCAGTAGGCGAGGATGCTCACGACGGCGCGTCGCTCTCCTCCTGCTCAGGCAGCAGGGAGTTCCCCTCCGAAGAGGGGGTGTTCGGAATATCACGGGGAGGGCTGAGAAGCAAACAGTACTATAGCTTATATGACAGAGGTAGGCAAGTGAAAACTAGAGAGTAAAATTTTGGATACTTACGATTCGGCCAGGGGCTTCGCCCTGGGGGCTCTCTTGGGGATGTGTTCGGACTCTGAGTCCGAACTGACTGAAAGGGTTATCTTCCCCCTCTTCGGCGCCGCCCCCTCTGGGTTTTTGGAGGCCGTCCTCTTCCTCCTCCTCCACTTGCGGGGGGAGTCGCTTTCCACCTCCTCCTCCTCCTCCTCTTCGTCCTCGTCTCCCTCATGAGAGGAGACGATCTCAGTCTCTCCGGACACAGTGTCCGAAGGGCCTCTGCGGCGGGGGCCACCCTTGGGCTCCTTGCCCTTCTTCTTGCCCTTCTTCTCCGGCGCCTGGTAGGGCGCCGGGACCAGCATCTCCGTCATCTAGGGAGTGGCTGGGTCTTCGGGCAATGGAGCTGGACTATCGATCCGCTCCGCCTTTGCTGTCCAGCCCTGTGAAGAAGTGAGCTGATAAGATTCCTGTTGATTAAAAGTATTAACCGGACATGTCTTCGGAAAGGTTAATAATTACCGGAGTGGCCGGATTCTCGATGTCGAGCCCGACGTCTTCGGTCTTCATGGGCCAGCTCTTCTGGGCCTTGAAGAGCAGCTTTCATATCTCTTCGTGCGTAGTGCCGAAGAAGCGCTTCAGGGTCCGCGGCTCCTCCGGATTGAACTCCCACATGTGGGAGGCCCGGCATTGGCAGGGGAGGACACAGCGGAAGAGCATGATCTGCACCACGTTGAAGACTTCATGGATTTCACCGTCTCAGACGTCAGCATTATTTTTCCATCGTGATAATAAGTGCATGCACTTGCTTGCGTATGGCCATCGACCTACTGGTTCCGTACGGTTAGGCTCTGTATGGACAGTCGTCTTGTGGTTCCACAGACGAATTTCATGCAAATCGGATGGTTTTCAGTGAAAGCGGACTAATTCATTGAATTTTACATATTTATTTTCATTGTGGAATATTTTACATATTTCAACTAATAATAACGGACTAGGCCTTTTTTTAGTCCATGGGAGGCGCTTCACGATCGAGGTCGCGACACTTAACTGTTCTGAAAGGCCCAAATCCATCGCTCCTCTCTTTTAACAATTTGCAGCTGGGCTTGGCATGCCACAACCCAGTTCCAACGTGCTGCGTCCAACTATCAGCCTGTGAAACCGGATGGATCCCCTGCATACTTAGAAGATGTAAAAAAATTGGAGAACTGGGAATTCGAACGACAGGTGCTTATGCTACCCATCAAATAAAAATCAGCTGCCTGAAAATTCGTTTTGAAACAAATGATTCAGCTTTATATCCATGTTGACCCTCGACATGATGGTTGGAAGCAAATGCCAAGTTCATACTGAAAGATCCTTAACAACAATACCAACTTGCAGACGACCAGGTAGTACAAGTACCAATCCCAAACTAACTTATAATCTTTTTAGTCCTGGCCCTAGTGTTCGTCTGGTAGAAAATCTTGCAGAGGACCAGCTCCCGCTCCTTCTCTTGCTCCAGGTCCCCGAGGTGGTACCGGTGCATCACCCAGTTTGTCCGCTGCTGGTCGAAGTTCTTGTTGGTGTGCAGCACCAGAACCTTTTTGCTGCCCGTCTGCCGGCCGTTGACCATCACCAGCAAGGTATTGGCGGTCTTGTGCCACATCGCGTGCATGCCGCACTCCGACTGTATCTTGTGACGCGTCCGCATGCCCCTTTTGAACGCCCCGGAGTTGCGCTGGAAGAAATGCTTGCTTAGGCCACTTAGTGTGATACCTGCTGTATTGTCGAATACAGGTTTTAGTGTACATAGTTGGCATTTTCATAACATCTTTGGCATGTTGCAGTCACTTGTTTCACTTTTTATTAACTGTCAAATTGTAATTGCTTCACTAGGTCTGCGTCTAAAAAGAAAAATAGAGCTATAAACAAAGCAATATGTTTGTGCAAGTAGACGGCCGATCGGTGTCTCACCTGGAAGTTTCTCAGGATGGGTGTAGCATATGTCGTCGCTGTCGATGGTTGGTATGAACAAATCGACGAGAGGGTGAGATCTCGCACTGTCAGCACTCACTTTGGCCTCAAGGTGCTAGATCAGCTCCTGATCCGTGGGATCGAACTTAACGCCAGCCGACAGCACCGGCCAATCCTTCTTGGACTTGCATCGGTTAATTCCAGTTAAATGGTACTCAATGTATGATCAATCGACTGTTTTAATTAAATGATGAAATATTTCAACAGATAAGTTGTACTCCAAATCTGAAGTCCACAATACCCAAACAATCTGGGGTCTCGGCTTCATTGCTACATGTAGACTCTAAAGACTTGAAAACCCCCATAAAGATCGAATCATAATACAGGGCGACAGGACGAATACTCACAGGAGCGGCCTCGCTGGTTCCTTCCTTCATCCGGCTAGCTTGAAGAGCATCCTTGTTGAGATCGATTTTTTCAGCGTCTTCCTTTTGACTACTTGCAATGAAGTAGAGCAACTCCAGTACCTCATCGCTCATCGTACCAAATGGATCGGAACAAGGCGGCGGCTGGGAGGCTGGGAGACTGGGAGAGGATGGGAGAGTGATTTTGTAGAGAATGCGAGAGTGCTGTTGTAGTACGAGAGGGGTGAGCCGAACACGCCGCCGGGACTCTTGCGTCACCTCACGCGCAGCATGTTGCCACGTCAATTCATTGTGAGGACATGATGAATAATTTGACCGACGTGTACTAGTACTACTACTGTACTACTTACTAGTCGTATTTAGTGTCACATTTTAACCATAGGTTTAACTAACAAAATGTCAATGCATGTCACCGAAAATTAAACCATTGGAAACTATGTTCAAATACGAATCAAACAATATAATTTTTTGTGACATGCATTAACATTTAGTTAGTTAAATTTATGGTCAAAATTTGACACAAATTACGAAGGGGACCAATAAACCAGGAGGGAGGTAGTAGTACGAGTAGCGCAATATACGGTATAGAGGACTAGTACAAATTTAGAAATGAAGTAAGAAGTTACAAGGCTATGCGACAGACTTTGTAGGCTACATGATTAATACAAAATATAATTCTCATTGGACAACACTTTCACCAACAAGTACGCACTTGAAGCCTAATTGATATATATATATATATATGGCTTCTGCACAGCATCTCCATCATCATTATCAGAACATCCTACGCAGGTGAGTTAGGATGCACTTGATCCCAGAAAGGTATCTATCCTTCAAACTAACAATAGTACATAATATCCAACAAAAGAGGGTCATGCTACAGCAGTAGGATACATGGCTCAGTCTAGATATCAGTACGAATCAAGTTGTGCATATTTGCTATTGGCATGAACCACATCGCCGCATGTCGGGTTTGCAAAAGCCATTCATCGCATGGAAGCTTGATGCCTTTCACACACTGAAGATTATTTGGCAACAAGCTGTGTCGACGAATCTCTGGATATGGTGATTCATGAAACCCATGGTACGATGTGTAAACACAGTTCCCCCTGGCGAATGGAAGTTGCATAGCACGGTAATCATTGCCGGTGATATGATCGATGATTGGTTGGATGATCGGATAATTGAGCCCGAGGAACATGGAGTGGTTGCCGAGGCTGTAAACCCGCCTCCAGTTGAATACGCCTGGCCCAACGGAGCTGGGATCTTTCTCGAACACGAAGCAGCCATAGCCATCATAGTCACGAACGCCGCAGGCATTGTACTGCATGTGGTTTGATGAAATGGTTTAGTCAATTTGGTACGTGCGAATGATCATCAAATGACCACTGTCAGTTGAACGAGCGACAAACCACCACCCATTGAATGGTATCATTCCAGGTCCTGGAATCGTGAAGGCCAGCGCATTTGCGTCTGCTGCAACAAATCAAATTGGAGACCAAAAGGACAAAAATATACAATCATGTTCAGAGTATGTGTGGAATTAGGATTATTATAACAGTGACACATATCATAGACAGAGAATTGCAATGCCGCGGTCATAATCATACCCCAAGTTAAGAAAAATAAGCCAATGGCTTTCATATTCTAACAATATGTCATGGTTCAAACATCATGTAACAATGAGAGGAAAACAGCTATGACAGGGCCTACTCATATTCTACCATAGCACTTACTACTGTTCTCATATCAACTCTAAACAATAACATGCGTGGTTATAAAAATCTTGGAAATGAGAGTAACATATAGCAATCATGAGGTTATACTCATAATATCTATTCTAACAATCATTAGATGCCAATTGTTCTCATATCAACTCTAACAATAACATGTGTGGTCATAAAAATCTAGGAAATGAGAGGAACATATAGCAATGATGTGGTTATAGACATACTATCTATTCTAAATTTGTAACAATCAACAGGCAATCGTATTCATAAGGTAAAGATGAGATGGGATAGAACAATTACACGATGATAGATTCCACCAGTATAGGAAGCCAATTTGTGCATTGACCGCGTACACGATGCCATCGTGCACTATAGCATCAGACAGAAATGGAGGCTCAACAGGATTGACGATGATCCATAACCATGTATGGCGACCGGATTCCAGATAGATAAATCCCATGTCGAACAAGGCAATGAGCTTGTAATCCATGTAGTCTTCTGATGGTGTGGGCACTTCGCAGATTACAACCTTCAGCAAACGGAGGTCGCACCAAAAGCTCGACGCATCTCGTGCGTAGTTGGCAGGAGTGTCCGGCGGGCCGCGAGGCTCGATGGCGGCGGTATCCAACAATGGAAGGGTGATGTCTCGCTGGGTGTAGATATCCATGAGACGCCACGGACTACCGGATTGGTGGATGAGGACGATCCAGTTGGCCTTCATGCCCTCCCAGTAGTGGTCGCGCATGAAGGACAGGTGGACGAGTAGTGGTAGCATGTCGAGGGGCACCACGGCAACCTCCATAGGATCGTCAAGTCACTCTCTGGGCCACTTGCGAGGATCGGGCATCAGCAAGCAGGGTGTCTTGAAAAGGGCCGGCTAGTTGCAGACGAGTAGACGGTACAAAGACACCAAGCATGCGGCCAGACGGACGGTGCTGAGCAGGTCCATACAATTACATATCTGCTCCAAGAGAACATCAGGGAGGGAAGTCCAATCGCGGCTCTGCGTGTCAGTCGGTTCTGCCATAGGGTTTTTTAGGGCACTGAGTGATTGGGGTTTTCAGTGCCTGCGAGCGAGCGGGGAAGTGGATTCGGGCAGGCGAGCGAAGAAGATGGCGTGTGTGGCCAAGCAGTAAGCGGGGGGATATGGTACACGCGAGCTACCAAGGAAGATGGCGCGAGCGGGCGAGCAGTGAGCAGGGGAAAATGGTGTGTGGCCGATGATGGGGAAGAGAGGGGGAAGAAGAAGAGAGGAGGAAGAAGAGGGAAAGACGGGGATAGCGTGTCCCAGCATGTCGTCCATCCGGCGGTGCGCACTGAAGACACAACCATGCTTCATGAACGGCAAGCCTTCGGTGTCGTGCACGGAAGGTGGCATCCGCTTCACAATGGGGTAGCTGTCCCCAATGCGAAGCGAGTACTCTCCAAGAGTGTTCCTCGGCACCCACGTAGCACCACGGGGGTCGAACTCGGCGCCGTTCATCTGGTACACGCAGCATCTCAGATCTGGACACATGGTGACATACATAGTCAAGGTCCATGCATAATAATGTTGTGCTCAAATATGGCGGTCAGTAATACTATGCAGCAAATAGAACTACTCCGATATAGAGGAAGTAAAATAACCGGCTTATTATATATAGCCACTCTTGGCTACATGGATGAGATAATAAGACATGGAAAAACAAAAATGGTGGGAGCTAGTGAGTTCAAGTCTTCAAGGGCCTAGCTAACTATACGCGTCCTCCAAGGTAAAAAGTACTCCTACTAGTACTAGTAAGTAGTACAATAATGAAAGAGAAGGCAAGAAGGTTAAAAAAATATAATACTAAATTGTACTGCTAGTACAGTAAACATGTCCTAGTCAAGAAAAGAAAGTAACTAACAAGTACTACTCTACTACTCTTACACACAACAATGAGAAAATGGAATACCTGGGTAGATGGTGACGGTCCGATTGTGGTAGATTGTGTGACCATGTTGCACATCAGTGGTACCATGGGTAACGATTGCTAAGATAGTTGATCCCAATATGCCAAAGTAAGCTACAAGGTTCCAGCTTAGACCGAATCGCGGATGCAAATGCACATCCAGGATCGGCGATCTTATTTTGATCGGGGGATGACTGGTCCCTGCAATATAGTGGAGTACCGTTAGGGATGCAAATGATGGTTTGTGCATTCCGTTTGTAATCTCCCGTACCGTAGGATGGCAACCAGATGAAACAAGTCCCCTGGCTTGTCACCACGAAGATGCGGCCTACATGGCGCACAGCGTCTTCGAACGTGTAGGGGTACAAATCTGTCGCGGCCAACATGTGCCAACCTCTGCCGTTACTGCCTCTTGTATTGATGGCAATCCTTATGTCGAACACCACGATGAGATAGTAATCGTCATAGCCGCATCGCTTTATCGGCGGGTCCGCATTTGCTATCTTCTTCAATCTCATGTAGGCATCATCATACATATTCAAGCCCAGCCAGTCCGGAAGGCCGATCCCAATGATGGAGAAGGGGTCTACGGGAACGGCCGCACTGCTGTGGATGTTGTGCAAAATGATGGTGGTATCTGGCCGGAGGTATGCAAGCCAATCTTCGTTGGCACCAACCCATACCTATATATAAGACGGTGGGCAGCGGAGAAATTACGGGATGGAATAACTAAGTACTATATTTAGAATATACACTACATGATCAAACTCCATGACTGACCTGCTCATCGGAAAAAATCCGATTACCTCTCAACGTCGGCAACTATAGCGGAGTCAACCTGCAACCATGGCCAGGGAGCGGTGGACTGTTTGAAGGATTGTACCATAGAATAACCTTCTCCTCGAGGACGCATGGAAGACCAACAAGCATGGCCTTTTCCCAAAACATGTTTAAGCACCGTCTTAAATAAGTTGCTGCAGGAAGCACCGAGTCTTGCGGCGATGAGGACGTCTGAGCGGCGTGCGATTTCTCCCAGAGGATCATCGTCCAAGGTCTCCCAGCCCTGACGAGGAGGAGAACTGCCTGGCGAATCCATGGGAGCAGCGACGAACTGCCTTGGTCTATTCGGGGGGGAGGGGAACTAGCGAGTAGGAGATAAGAGCGTAACCGCAGGGCCTCGTATGCGGGCACGCATAGTGGTAGTACCTCGTGCCCCACGATGGTGAGCCTATTATTTACTATGTACTCATACTGTAGCAGTAGTAGTACTACTTTCTCAACTAGTAGTGCGATGTACTGTACTTCTATAGTGCACCAGTTTTCAACTCTTGAATGAATCTCAAGGCCAAGGAGCTACAGTTGCAAGTGGAGGGTACTACTGTTCTCTAGAACCATCACTGTACTATCAATGCAGGGAAAGTACACCTGCGTACTGTGTACTCTCCGTGCTCTATTCAAGCGCGTAGCTGGCCTACTCGGCCGCTCCTCTCACGCACACACTAGCAGCCTGTTTATCAGCGACGGTTACTGTGGGGCAGAACATTTGAGTTCTTTGATACAGCGAGACTAGGCTTTTCGCTTCCATTTGTGGAGGTGTAATGGATCTTGTCGAACTTTGTTAGTAGTTCCTTCTTTATGAATGAGATGAGGCAAAGCTTTTGCCTCCGTTTCAAAAAAAAAATCACATCAAGAGGAATTTCTTTTATAGAGCAGATAATGGAGCGAAGTCCATGTGTGCAACGCCACAAGCTACAGAGCAGTAGAGTACTAGCACTTTACGTACAGAGCCATATTGCACAGTTCCCAATGCCGCGCCAGGCTTTTCCGGCTCCTCGGGCTTAATTGGGAGGTGCTAGTTTAAATATGCTAGCTGATGAGGAAGCTGCAAGCAAGGTGCAGCTAGGGCGAGCACGTAGGCGAGTATATAGGGGTACTACTCTAGTACGCGAGCCACGAGATGATGGGAGGGAAAACCCGTTCATGTGGCTAGGCTATCCAGTGCACCCAGATTGTGGTGCGACACATCCGTTCGACTTCAAAAGTCAAACTACCAGTGTACAATATTGGCTCGCGGTGAGGTTACTATTTAAAAAAATGGCCGCTATGCGTTCGGCCGGGATCGAACCCACAAAACGAGCTATACACTCCCGCGACCACTAGTAGTACTCGTTAGACTACAACGCAACCTAGAATCGCCTTTTGTCACTAGTACATTGTTCCTTACAAGAAACCACTAATAATGCCAAGAAACTACTACTACCACTTACCAACCAGCCCAACCAAGAAACGACTACTCTACAAAGTGCCATTTATAGGCACGTTTCAACCCTTGTCGCCCCTTAAGTCAACGCCTTCTATTCGATCGGCAAGTTAGGCATTATGACTTGTGGGACCTACATGTCAGTCTGGACAAAAATCCCCGAGTGACCTCCTACCTCCCGCCCGTCCACACCTAGTCATCATCGGCCATGGGACGCAGCTATCGCCGCCGGCAGAAGGCGAGGTCAAAACCACCAGTGGTGCGGAGCCCATCTTGCGGCAGCCCGGATGCCAGCTCCGTCCGGCGCTCGTGGCCGCTAGCTAGCCAAGATAGCACACACCCTGCTGGATGCATCCAGCAGCATGTCTGCAAGGTTTGCTAGCTAGGTTGGCACGGCGGTGCAGCGCCTTGCTCACGCGCGTCGCGCTAAGGCCAGCCATCTGGCTCGAGCGAAGGCCAGCGCGGCGGCTTGCTCACGCGTGAGTCACGCTCGGGCCAGCTAGCCAACCCGTGCGGTGGCCAGCACGGCGTCCGGCCCGTCCGATGGAGCGATGGCCAACTCGCTCTTCATCGGCGCCACCGACGAACACGCATCAGTACAGTTTGAAGTAATGTTCAGGAAAAATAAAGATTGGAGGAGGAAGAACAGGATAGAAGGTCAGATGTGGGTCCCTCGTGACAACAGTCAAACAAAATGTGTTGGTTTAAGCTGCCTCGTCAGCACGGACGTGTGGGCCAACCCTGTCATAAACGGGTTTAAACGAGCCTAATCGGCACTAGGTAGTAGTTTTTTGGCGATGATTAAAAAAATTTGGGTATGTTTTTGCTATTTTTTGTACAATAGTTTCTTCCTAGGACTGGTTGAAAGTGGTAGTTTTTTGTTAAATACTCTACATACTGTAAGTAGGAGTGAAAGTTAAACTTTGGAAGCCAATAAGCACGGCTAGTTACATAGTGCCTATGTGCACGTAATCCAAACTAAATATCAACCATGAGTGACTAATATCTTGATGGAAAACTCGAAACTATGGAAATACTAGCATTTTTTTGCGTGGTTGGAAATACTAGCAATGTTCACGTGCGTTGCAACGGATCATAATTAGAATAATACTTATTCACAAACTTGATAGAAAACACTCTAATTTTGATATACATATATCACTAGAGATATATTATGTTTCAATCAGAATATATACCTTGGGCTGCTTTCGTGAGGTGAGGGAGGGATGTGGTTGGTTTTAAGATACTAATTAAGGGTTTTTCTGCAAATTGGTAGAGAAGTGGGATGTTGTTGAGAAAAGGCAACAACTTACCTCACAGTCGTTAGATGTAGATCTAATGGTCAGAAATGATGGATGGCAGACACACCATCATCACCAACTAAGTCTTCTGTAGGAGTACTAGCAAGATGTCCGTGCATTGCACGGAACATCAAGATGCGTTTTTTTTATAAAAACACCTGTTGTGATTGACCCATACGGGAGTAATCCCATGTGTAAAAACTAATGATATCTCGAGAAAGAGGAGAGATAAGGTGAGGAGGAGTGGGGCGTGGTGGTGATTGGTGGTCGGACTGAGCGGAGGCATGGGGATGGACGACGCTGGCAGCGACCACCATGCCAGTTTGTTCCAGAGGCTTCCTTTTTTAATTGCTCAACAATGAGGTTGTGGGAGATCAGGATGAACGAGGGAAGGCCCTGTCTGCAAATATGGAGAGAGGGTGCGGGTATCTTTTAGTTTAATTTCTATCCGTCAGATATAGATCGGACGGTCTATATTGCAAGATGGCAGGCGTACCATCATCACCAACTCGGTTTTTTTATAAGAGAAGGGATATATGTATGGAGATACAAACGTATTATCTATACTTGTTTCCATAAACTTGGATCTACATTCTATTCAACGGCTCAGCATGTGGGGCCGTAGCACGATGACTTCTCGACTGTGTAAAACAAAAGGTTTTCCCGTCGCCGATAAGGAGGGGGTGACGGCGGCGCGCTTTCGGCTTGCTCTAGTCCTAGTAGTCATACTAGGTGGTCTACGCACGTGTAGATTTATTCTTTTTCACGCCTCGTGTTCGCCGTACTGCCATGACTGTTGACGAATAGACGGTAAGTTATTCACGGGAAAACCTTTGTTGAGCGTGTGTGCGAGAGAGAGACATCGTGCGTGTGTGATATGTGTAGAGACTGAGGCAATGATAAGAGATTCTTTGTGTCTCTATGTGTGGAGGATAGAGAGAGACATGTGCATGGGGCTTTGTGTTGTGTAACGTGGAGACACATAGACATAATCATAGAGTGAGTGTGTGAGATACACATGCGGACATGGGGAGAGATGTGTGAGTTAGAGAGATGGAGAATTTTGGTGTGCATCTGAGATAGAGAGGGGGGGATATATACATACCTAGAGCTGGAGAGAATATGCAAGGGTGTGTGTCTTAAAAGAAGGATCCAGATAGATGGGTGTTTGTGCGTGTGTGTGTGTGTTTGTGCGCGCGTGTGTGTCAGAGGGAGTGTGTGTATGTGGAGAAGAGAGACCACTAATGATGTAAACCTAGTATAGGGAAGGGGGAATGGTATGACATGTGTGTCAAAGAGAGACAAAGTCTTGTGTAGTAGCGGGATAGCATGGGTGCGGGCGGGGAGCAGACTATTTGGAATAGACATCGAGTGTGTGTGGGAGAGGCGTGTGAGAGCGAGAGAGAAAGAGAGCTAGCAAGGGAAAGAGATAGAGGAAGAGAGGGGAGAGAGAGGGGTCGTTTGTGTGCAGAAGTGGCGTATAGATAGGGAGACAATGTTGATGTTGTTCGAAAGTGGCCTGTGTACGGAGACGCAAGGGAAGCGAGTCATCGTGTGTGTGATAGAGACTTCATGAGAGATCTAGAATAGATGGTGTAGAGAACAACGTGCGAGATTGAGAACGATGATACATTAGGGAGCTATGGAAAGAGTCACGACATATATGTATATAGGGAAGGAGCTGGGGCGGGTCCGCATGTGGGAGAGATAGAAAGAGGAGAGTGGTGCACAAGAAGACAAAGTGTGCTTGTTTGTAGTGGGGGTGGTGTGTGAGGTGAGTGCGCGAGAACCACATAACTAGGGAGATAGACATTTGCGGGCGACGTTTTGTGTGTATGGGAAAGATACACTCTATATAGTGTGTGTGCTTGGGAAAAAGAGATGCCGGGAGACCTAGAGAGTGGGGGAAGAGATGTGTGCATGCCCGAGAGACAAAGTGATAGAGACCTATATTGGGGTCCAGACTTTAGAAGAGAGGGGGGTTTTAACGTGCTCGCATGTTCGTGTCCGGGGGAGAGAACGACTTGTGTGTGTGGGGGGGGGGGGGTGGCTTCAGATAAAGAGTGAGGTGTCTATATTTGAGAGACTTTAGCGTAATTGAGATATATATGGTCAATAGCGTGTGCACTCATGGTTGATCAATTTGTTTCAAAGTTTGGACTATGAGATAACGATACTTTTGAACATGCGTGATATACTTTGAAGTACCAGAATTACAAACCTAAGATTGGAATTTCGGAATTTGACTCCATCATTAGCTTTTGTAATTCATTTAAGCGGAGGTACATTTTTTAAGCCGGAATTTCGTGATTTCAAATTCATATATCAAACCTAGAGATATACACATACGGGCATGTTCAAACTTAATCATCCACTTTATTCATACACATACACATAAATAAATTCCCGGCCATGATGTCATAGTCGGCCGTACAAGAGCAGAACACTTAATTTCAGGCGCCGAAAGCTTTCAAACTTCCCGCTCACATCAAAATATCTCGCGCCTGAAAGTTTAGCCTTGCGATATTTCTGTTTTACCCCTGCCACATGAACGGAAGAGGGCTGCTTTGGTAACTCCATTGTTTTCTCCTCTTTGCCCCCAACATTCTTCCCCAGAGCCCCTCCCCTTCCCCTCACCGAACCCCCAACCACGCCAAGCCGCCGAATCTAGTCCTCCACCGCAGCGGTGGACCTCACACCCCGCCGGATCTACCTTCCGCACCTTGGAACCCCCAACTGCCAACTCACCACTTCACCGGAGCCGCTTCAGCGACTGGCTTGTCCACCGCTCCAGATCTCCTTGACCGCCATCATGGTCCACCGCACCGGATCTGCTTCACCGCCGCCCTCGTCCACCACAGTGTAGGCCCTTCACTGACTCCCACGTCCGCCTCATCGCTGGCCCTTCATACAAGCCCTCGTCCGCCACAACAGATCCGCCTCACCGAAAGCACTGTACACCACGCCGGATGTGCTTCGCCGACGCCTTCGTCCACTGCACCGGACCCGCTCCACGGACGCCATATTCAACTCCACTGGCCCTGCTTTACTGACGCCGCAGCCTCATCAGGTTATTTCGATTTGTACTCCTTCGGTTTTTCTCTTCTTTATCGTGGAACTGTTCATTTACCACAGATGAGCTTTCTTGTATGTCGACAAGCGCCGCAACCGAAGCACCGGAGCCGCTTTAGCAACGGCGACAACCGGCCCAAACTCAACCGCAACACGAGCACCATCGACAATCCTTAGCTATCAAGTATGACAACGATACCCATATGCCGCCGAGAATCAGGTACTATTATCCAACGGCCGGCCCCTACGTTCACTCTCTTAGCATAAGCACCGCACCTTTGAATTTCTTCAGGGCATCATTCAATTTTTCATGAGACGCATTATTCTGCTTGCACCTGTAGGGCCATACTTCTGACAGTGAACATGTTACATGTGCTAAATTACAAACCAGTGCACATATAGTTACAATGCTTTAGTTTTGTCCTAAGTATTACTGTACTTCCTAGATATCACTGCCTCCTATTTTACTTCTTGCATGCTATATTTATGATAACTAGCATTGTGACCCGCGCATTTGCGCGGCTAGAATTCCTTTGCATTGCTGCATATTTCATATATTTAAGTATAAACTCATGTGTTGGTAGGTCTTATTAAATAGATATTTGCTGTTATAAAATAAATTTATCCGAAAGAAATAATGTGTGGAAAATTATTTAGCATCGTTGAATAGGTAGTTATTTTACTGCAGTGGCTATTATTCAATTTTATTCGTGGCTCTATGATTTGACTTTAGTGTTGATAATAACTTCATTGTGCGATAACAAAAGATCGATGTCATCGAGTTATGTGACTAATATCCTACTTCCTTTCTTCCCCTCCTCGGCCCTCGGTGTGTATATTCCCATCAACGAATTGTCACAAAAAAATCCAAACACTATGGCTCGTCCGTTGTTTTTTTTTGTTCGTCTACCTCATCATTTCCTAAAAATATAGTCATCTATTTTTATTTTTTTATTGTAGTGTTGTGATTCTGAATGCAGCCCAATCTATATAGTTATCATTTTCCATGGTAAGAAAAGGCTAATTGTAAATGTACCGCTCAATTCCAAGATAACTTATTGTTTGAATCATGCTCATGTTCTTATGCTCTGTTTTATAATACAGTTAATATTCATAGGAAATTGGCATTCCTATAAATCTTCTCTTCTTCGGTGTCAAGCATATTTTATACCGGATCCTTAGTAGCATGCATATACTCTTTGGTTATTCCTAGTTCAGGTAGCAAAAATGTTTATGTTGGTAGACCTAAACATTGTTCCAATAGAATTTTGATATATTTGAAGCATAGACGACATATAACATGTTACTGGAAGGAAATCAAATTTCTATAAAAAATTACATTTTGCTTGATATTTATGGTTCATGCTAAATTTATAAATAATCTAATTGCTAATTTCCACATTGTATTTATTTTGGGATTAACTATAATTAGATTCATATATAGTCATGGAAAAATTGAAGTGCTAATTTTTGTTATCTATAAATTCAAATTGCATTTATTAAATATATTTGCATTCTTAAACTTATCAGAATGACTAAATCACATCTAGATGTTTTTTAGTGATCTCACATCTAGATGTCCAGCCATCCGATCTGTTTGTGCTTTGTTTTTCGTGCTCGAGTGATCGCTCTGTAAATATTCGTGTAGATTTGTTGATCGCTCTGTTTAACTTTTTAGGCAAATGTTGATCGCTCTGTTTTTTTTCGCTCTGTTGCCCGCCGGCGTCGGGCCTGGGGCCTCTTGTTCTCGTGTTTACTACTACATGGCTTTCTCCACATATATGGGCTCCCCTCCGTGGGCTTGTCTAGAAGAATCAGCTGTGAGTGCCTGTTTGCTAGAAAAAAATGTGAGTGCGTGTCTACTACTGCATGCGTTTGTCCCTGTGTCTACAAGATTTTTCTACCTTTATTTATTCTCCATTTTTTGCCTGTTTATGTTTGTGCGTTCATGCTCACGCCATGGTTTTGAGCTCTCTTTTTCTCTTTTTCAGAGAAATTTTTTTGTACTGTTTTTTCTGTCCTTTTATTTCCTTATTTCTTTTTTGTTTTTCTTCCCTTTTTTATTTTTCCCATTTTTAATTCAGGATTTTTGTGATTACATGAACTCTTTTTTGAAGTGTGTGAATACTTGTTGGAATTCATTTTTAAAAAATATTGAAAACTTTTTCAAATTACTATTTTTATAAAATTTATTATTGTTTTCCAAAATTTTGTTTTTTATATTTATGAATTTAAAAGACACTGATTTGGTCATCCTCATTTGGAGGAGAATGAGTTAAATCACATCTTTTTTGTGATCGTTTATATATGTTTCAAGATTTGTGCTTGTTCTAACCTACTAGCTCGTGTGGAGTTGTTTGTCGCGCACACAAATTTTGGCACGCAACTAAGAGAAAATAGGTCGGGTTTAGTTGCAAGTTGATTCTCGACACGCAACTGGACCCAGCCTACTTTTTCCCTAGTTGCAAGTCTACCCTCGACACGCAACTGGGGTGTGAGGGTGACCTTTTTTTGTCTAAGTTACGAGACCACCCTTGATATGCAACTAGGGGGCCCGACCAGTTTTTGCCCTAGTTGCAAGTCCATCCTCGACACGCAATTGGGAGAGTGGGTGGGTTTATTGTCCTAGTTCCAACTCCACCCTCGAGATGCAACTAAGGGTCTGACCCATTTTGTCCCAGTTGCAAGTCAACCCTCGACACGCAATTGGGGTAGTATGGGTGACCCCCTTTCTGTCTCAGTTGCAACTTCACCCTCTATACGCAACTAGGGGCCCGACTCATTTTTGTCCGAGTTGCACGTCAATCTTCGACACGCAATTGGCATCGACCCTTTTTTGTCCTAGTTGAAGTCCACCCAACTTGCGGGTGGGAGCGACCTCTTTTACCTTAGATGAAAGTCCACTCTCGATACGCAACTAGAGGTCCGACCATTCTTTTCAAGTTGCAAGTCAATCCTCGACACGTAATTGGCCCTGACCTATTTTGTCCTAGTTGCAAACCCACCCAACTAGGGGGGGGGGGGGGGGGGGGGGGGTGGTGGCCCCCTTTTTTCTCAGTTGCAAGTTCACCCTCGAAGCACAATTGGGGGGCCGACTAATTTTTGTCCGAGTTGCAAGTCCATCCTCTTTATTTTTCATTTTTCCTATTTTTTATTTTTCTATTTTAGCTTTTTAAGTTCATGATTTTTTAATGCCATTTGCATGTCCATCATCGAACACGCAACTACAATTGTCTCTCTCGCGCGGCAACTGCATGTGTCGCCCCGCCCCGCAACTGCATGTCTTCAATGCAAGTGCAACTTGAAGAGCAAAAGCGTTTGTCGGGAGGACAGTTGCGTCTCCTACTAAACACGCAAGTACAAATGTCACACTCGACTGTTGTTGCCTCCACCCCACAAACTACATGTTTTCAACGCGACTGCAAGTGTTGCCCCGACCTTTCTTTTGTCCCAGTTGCAAGTCTAGCCTCGACACGTAACTGGTCCTGGCTCTTTTTTTTTTAGTTGCAAGTCCACCGTCGACACGCAACTGAGCCCTGACCCTTTTTTTTTGCCTTAATTGCAAGTCATTTTTTGTCCCAATTGCATGTCCATCCTCAACATGCAACTGGCCCTCGACCCTTTGCCACAGTTGCAAGCTCATCCTTGACATGCAACTGGCCCTTGACCGCTTTGTCCAAGTTGCATATCCACCCTCGAAACTTAACTTGTCTCACCCCGACCCAGTTGCATCTCCATCCTCGATATGCAACTTGCCTCGACCCTGACGCAGTTGCATATCCACCTTCGACATGCAACTCGTTGCCTAAACCCAGCTGTATGTTCACCCTCGCCATGCAACTTGACCTCAACCACAATCTAATTGCATGTCCATCCTCGACATGCAACTGGCCTCCTGACCTAGTGCCATGTTCACACTCGACTTGCAACTTGTCCCTAAACCCGATCTAATTTCATCTCAACATGCAACTTGTCCCCGAGCCTGATCTAGTTGCATGTCCACCCTCGACATGCAACTACCTTCAACTTGCGCTCAACCTAGTTGCATGTCCACTCTCGACATGCAACTTGTCTCCGCCCCCGATCGAGTTGCATGTCCACTGTCGACATGCAACTTTCCCCTGACTCTGGTATATTTGCATGTCCGAAGTCAAAAGATACTCACCCGACTTGGTTGCATGTCCACCCTCGACATACAACTCGTGTCCGACCCAGTTACATGTCCATCCTCCATAGATGAATCATTAGAGCTCGTGAGACATGCAACTGGGCTCCGCCTTTTTGTTTGTCCCAGTTGAAGGTCCACCCTTGATACACAACTAGGCATGAACCTCATTTTGGTCGTAGTTGCAAGTACATCCTCTACACGTGACTGGGGCGCGCGGGAGGGGGGGGGGGGTGGAGGGCGATGCTTTTTACCCCAGTTGCAACTCCACCCCCGACATGCAACAGGGGGGGGGGGGGGGGCTTTTCCCACTGTCAAGTTGACCCATGATCCAAAAATACATGTTTTTACAATAATATTTGTAAATACACATTATATATTTTCTGTATATATCTAGAATTGTTTTTATACACATTGAACATTTTTCAAATATACGATTAGTATTTTTTTCAAATATTAGTTTTGAACATTTTTTCCATTATGTGTGTAACATTTTTTACAAATACACGTTGAAAATTTGTTTGAATTCACGGAGCATTTTTTTATACTACGCGGACATTTTTTTACATTGTATAAACATATTTATAAAATGGCACAAACATATTTTTTGTAAATGTGACGTACATTTTTTGAATGGTAGGAAACATTGTTTTGAATTACATCAACATTTCTTATGCAGTATAGCAATTGTTTTAAGAAAATTCCTGGGAAAAAACATTCTTGGGAAGGAAAAGGACAAGCCATCGAACGGATAGAAGAAAAGAAATGGAAACGAACGGAGAATAGCCTACGTGAATGGATTTTTTTTTTTTGAGAAACGCCTACGCGAATGGAATGCAGCTGCGTATGTAAACTGAACTAAGCTAGGGTAGGTAAACTAAATTGGACGGAGGCCCAAGACAGGTTTGCTGTTGGGGACGGCACCTTCCGCCTCGCTGCAAGCCTCTGGACATGCGTAAATAAAGAAGCAAAAGAAAAAAAGGAAAAAAAAGAGAAAGAAAGAAAAAAAAATGATGACATCAACTTAGATGTGACATAGTTATGTCACATCTAGATGAGGCCTAGACACACCCGAAACTTATTATTATGGCATTGCCATATGAATATATTATTGAAAGACATTTATTTTAAATATTTTGCCACCAGTGGATAAACAGGAAGGATTTTAGACTTCCAGATATCCACTGGTCCAGTTTTGTTGTCAGACCTGTCATGTGTATACTCTCATATAATGCTCTTGTGCTTAGAGTGTCCTGCATATACACTTGAACATATTTTCAGATTGGACACTTGATTTGTACTTGGTATGTTAGTAAAGTTGAACCCGATTTACATGATCGAGGCATAGTACACATTTTATATTAATCTCTTTTACATATCTAAGGCGTTATAATTAGGGCATATATAAATATTGAAGGTACACCGGTAGATTGTTGAGTGTTGACACTTGGTATTCACATATATTTTACAATCCCTGCTAATATTTATTGTATCAACTTATTCCATAAATTGTTTTGCGTATAAGCATACAATTTCATAATGGTCCTAGAGTTCTTGTAATGCTAATCCTGACATGCCGCGTGGCCTGGACTGTTGATCCGATTGAAATGGGATTAAACTTTTTTACATCACATATGATTTAGCTAACTGATCATGTATGCATATATTAAATAAAAAATTCCTCATATGATCTACATTAATTAGTTCTTAGAATCAGAAGAAATTGCAACGAAAAGACTCACAGTGATAAATTTAAATTGTGCAATCCTTGGATTCACCATCGTGTGCTCATCAACATCCATGGAAAGGAAGTATAAGTGAAATCAGGCGGATACAGTTGTATGGTCCTTTTGGCTTTTTAACCTCGAAAAAGGGCTATGCGCCCAGCCTACGTGTTGTTTCCTTGCTTATGTCAGCAATGATGTCATATGTACAGTTAGCCGGAACGAAGTGCTAACTAATTGTTATTTGAGGTAGCTTTCTGATTGTTTGCTAGACGTTCGTATCGGATGTGAACTGAACCACTCTTTTTATTAGTAAAGCAACATCCATACTTTGGTTCCCTACTGATGCTAATAACATCCAGAGCAGGTGGCTCGTCCTATTGTTGTTTCTGCTCCCCTTGGTGCACTTCGGGCATCTCCTTGTCCGAGAAGATCTTGCCCAAGGGACCTCCTCCATGTCCGCCGCTGCAGGTCTTCGTCTTCCTTTTTCTATGATCCTTGCACAACATGTGTAGGCAACTCTGTCTGTTGTCTCCGGTGGTGGAGAAAATCCATCCATACAGGGCAAAGCAAGAACACCTAGATGGCCATACAGGACGCTGCAGAATATCGCTGATTGCATCATAGTCCAATCGATCATAATGGGTAGCATGCTCATGCAGGGTATCCGAGTCTCGCCTATCAGCTTGGCGACGGGAGGCCGGTAAGAGGCAGCGGTGCACGGCGGGCTGTGCTGCACGTCAAACATCTTCCTTCGTGAGGAAAGAATCGAGCTCAGCAGGTGCGTACCTGCAGCCGCCGAGCCCGGTGGACATGACCTCTGTTGCAGGTCTAGGAATCTCACGTATAGGGCATGGTACATATGACTTGGTCTAGTTTTGGAAAAGCTTCATCTTCCTTTTGCTATGATACGGCGTGGAACATCGATCCATACAAGGCAAATCCACGACACCGAGAGATGGCCGACGATGCTGGAGCCTATTGTTGATTGCATGGTAGTCCAGTCGACCATAATGGATACCATGCTCACACAGGATTGGACATCCGAGGCTCGCCCATCAGCTTAGCGACCGGAGGCCGGAAAGAGGCAGCGGTGCACAGCGGGCTGTGATGCACGGCGAAAATCTTCCCTCCGCGAGGAAAGAATCGAGCCGAACGGCTGCACGGGTGCAGCCGCCGAGCCGGGCGGACATGAGCTCTGTTGTTGGTTTAGGAATTTCACGTACAGGGGCATAGTACATATGACTCGGTCTAGTTCTGCAAATGAGAGAATATTTGGAGCAAGAGACTTGCTATATATTAGATCCATTGAGCCCATCTTTGTTACGTTTCATCTTTGACTATCAGACTATCACCATATCACGCATATTATTGCATGGACGTGTATTGCCTCATGGACTCTAGCAGATTTGTGTGCGATTTGTGGATGTGACAGGGGAGAAAAAAAAGGGTGGAACTAATATTTGGTAGCCGTACATGGTCCGGACTATTCTTCTTTTCTTTGCATCAAGATGCTTGCGTCTATTTGTGCATCTATCATATATGCATATGCATAGACGTGACAACGTGCTGGTCCAACAACTCAATGTGCTGGCACATATACATGTTAAATATGTGTTACGTAAAAACTATTAAATCTAAACCGTTACTATTCTCATCAAACGGTGCAAATAATATTAGCATATATGGACAAACGTAATACTAGCTTGTTTGCCTCGGCGGACATGAGCTCTGTTGATAGTTTAGGAATTTCACGTATAGGGGCATAGTACATATGACTATGTCTAGTTCTGCAAAAGAGAGAATATTTGGAGCAAGAGACTTGCTATATATTAGATCCATTGAGTCCATCTCTGTTACGTTTCATCTTTGACTATCAGTCTATCACCATATCACGCATATTATTGCATGAACGTGTATTGCCTCATGGACTCTAGCAGATTTGTGTGCGATTTGTGGATATGACAGGGGAGAAAAAAAAAGGGTGAAACTAATATTTGGTAGCCGTACATGGTCCAGACTATTCTTCTTTTCTTTGCATCAAGATGCTTGCGTCTATTTGTGCATCTATCGTATATGCATATGCATAGACGTGACAACGTGCTGGTCCAACAACTCAATGTGCTGGCACATATACATGTTAAATATGTGTTACGTAAAAACTATTAAATCTAAGTCATTACTATTCTCATCAAACTGTGCAAATAATATTAGCATATGTGGACAAACGTAATAGCTTGTTTGCCTCTTGTCTTAATTATATAATAGATGGTGTTGTTCTGATGCCACCTGTTGGTTCCATCAGACTGCTTCATGTTCTCTATACTTAATTACACATCAGCAAACTAGCATGTGGTTCCGCTGCTTTTTGTTCATTTTACCCTATATTTTCTGATGCTACCTATTACATCACTGCTTCGAGCCTTTGTTCATTACGGGGCTGTTTGGTTCCCAGCCACAGTTTGCCAAGCCAAAGTTTGGCAGCCACAGTTTAATTGGCATGTGTTTGGTTTTTGCCACACTTTATTGCCCCTATGGCCCACTTATCATAGAGACAATTTTTTTGCCAACTTTTGCCAAAGTTTGGCGTCCAATTTCTCAGCCACACTTGTGTGGCTTGCCATACTTGTGTGGCTGGCCACACTTTGGCTTGGCCACGCTAGTCTCCAACCAAACAGATCCTACTTTTTTGTGCGTTCTTGATCTTCCCAAGTTGCATGACTAATTTGATGCTTATATTAATTATGGAGCTGCCAACCCCATCAAGCAAAATATTTGTTCTTTTGGAGCTGGCACCTCGAACAAGCATAAAAATAGAGTGAAGCACATATATTGTCCTGTAAGCACACACCCTTCTTTCATTAGTTTAGATGAACCATTTATGATCAATTCGAACCAGTGCATGCGATTAAAATTAATTTTACCTAAATAGAGGGTGCAGAATAAACTACAACAACTAGATTTGCAACCACTGGATGCTGACGATATCTTCAAAGAACATTGCAACAACATCGAGGCTTCACAGCAACATATGGTAAGCCAGTGTGTTTTAGTAAATGTGAAATGTAATGTGTGTGGGCTGCTTTCTTGGCTTGTGCCTTCAACCTGTAATCCTACAGAATTACAAATAGTTTAGTTGTCTGCTTTGATGTATTGCTTGATTCGAATGCTTGTTTGTTACTTGTTAGGCTATACCTGAGTTGGCCAATATGTCAGCAGTGCCTGCTGCACTATCGTTAAGAAATGCATGCCTAGTTCATTTGACTCCTTAACTTTTCCTATGAACTTCATCACAAGACTGTCTTCGTAGTTTATATGAGGCCACACTGTTAAGTGCTTTCTCAGATTATTTCAACTGCTTAGATGCCTTGGCAACTTAAATATAGCGGTGGTACATTCCCTTTCAACTAGGGATGTCAACTGGGTCCCGTTTAATCTCGATTAAAGTCCACTAGTGGTATGATAGTTCAAAAGAGTTTTTGTTTTTTGAGGAAAATGAACTAAGGAGCTAGCAAAACCTAACTAGATGGGACTGGCGGATGCCGTTTATTTGCCACTTAATTACATCCCTAGTTTCATCCTACCATTTTAATTTCTTTTCGGCTGATGCTGCTTCAAACCATTTAAATATAACTTGCCATTCTCGGCAATAATTCGTATGTCGTTTACCATGTAAGCTTACTGCCTGGATCATGCGATAACTATCTCTTACTTATGTCCAGCGGAAACCTTTCAGGATGCCGTTCACACTAGGACATAATGTACAATCCCAGAATCTATTTGTGTGGAAACAGTGCGCCATCCATGTTACCAGATGGTAGCAGTTCAGGGGCAACACCGCTGGAGAGCAGTCTGAACATAGATATTATAGTTCTTGAGGCTCTACTAAAGGCAGAAAGAGATGGTGTGGCTGCCATGAATGAGGTAATCTTAATCTTGATGCTGGAAATTATGCAATTAGTTGCACGCATTTTGCAAGCAACCCAAGAATTGGAGGAAGTAAGAATGTTGCATTTGAAGACGGAGGAGGTCCTGCTGCTTCTGTTATCTGAAGCCCAGGGTAATCTCAGTTCTTCTTTAGATACCAGTTGAAATTGTCATTAGATTATTATACTTGCATGTTATCATGTCTCTGAATGGATTATGTTGTAATACCCCCTTTGTTGTCCATGTGTTGTAATGATCTGAATTTTTTAGGCGAAGTAATCCTTAGTACTTGTATGATTGACATAAGGTGAACTATTTTTCATGTGAGCATATTGGATTGGATGAAATAACTGTTTGACTCAAAGTGTATCCAACCTATTGAATTCGAAGATCACGGCATTTCTAAATCATAATCATATATAAAGGTGGAATAAATCTTTGTCGTGGTTTTGAAGAAATAAATAACAAAACATAGAATAATGTATGGATATTCGTAATCGAATACAAATTGGATTTGAATTTAGTTGCTAGGGCCCAGGGTAAACGTGAATGCTAATTCTCTCAAATTTTGAACGAAGCGGCAAATCACCCACTATCATTTGTCGGCTGCCCGAAGCAAGTGTTTGCGAGATGGAAATTACTGTCTACCCCTGACACTTCACATCCTAATCGACCCGATTTCCACTGCTGTTGATAGAGGTAGACTAGTAACTTCAATCAGACGTGACACGACCGCCTCTGAGCCCATTCAGACACGATGGGCGCCTAACCTGGGCGGCAAAACACATTTGATTCAAGCTCGTCCGAAAGACATGTGTCTCTCCCTCCATTTCCCCATTCATACACGGTGGGCGGCAAAACAAACTCTCCTCGTCCGAAATCGATGTAGGCAAATATTTTAAATAGGGGCAGATGTGTAACTTCCCTCAGACATGACACAACCGCCCTACCTGTCAGCCCCATTCATACACCGTGGGCGCCAACCGTGGGCGGCAAAACACCCTCTCCTCCCTCGAAATTGCTACCGGCAAATATTGGGGAGATGCGATATTACAGTCCTATCCCCAACCGACGTGATGTCCGAAATTTTAAACAGGGGATAAGTTCGTAACTTTCCCACATTTTAGACAAGCACGTCCTAAAGTTTGAGATCCCCCCTTCCCCCTCCATTTCCCCATTCATACACCGTCGGCGCCACAACAACCTCCCCACCGTGGCCAGCCTCCAACGTCTGCCACCCCATCGTCCACCTTGCCGGAGCCACTACCCCTACCCCGTCGTCCACTGCAAGATATGGACGTCTTTCATCCACGGCGCCGGACCAGGATCCTTTCATCGCGTCCTCTCGCTTCATCGGCGCCGTCGTCCACCTTGTCATTGCCGCTCCGACGACCACCTCGTCCACGGCAACATGACTTATCCCCCGAGCCGGCCGTCTGCCGTCTAAAGTCTTCTTCCGTGCTGCCGACAGCCATCGCACCTGTAGCACCCTCAACGTATCAGCAGGGGCCTACACGGCGTCGCAAGAGAGGTGGTACTCTTTCATATCTGCTTAAGTTATAGATCTCACCCGGAAAATAGATATAACTTGTTTACTGTACTTTTCTTGTCCGTACCAAATCGTAGTGGCTAGTTGAAAGCAAACATTGGTTGCGAAGTAGCCTTTGTCCGGTTTGCACCTTCAGATCCGCCATGGCACGGTCACTATACTCGTAAAGCTTATGGTTTTCCCCCTTTATATTTACTACCATCATCGTAGGTGCTTCGTGTCGTGCTAGCACTGCTCCTCAAGACCCCAACCCATCAAGCAAAACAACATGCCACTCATAATTCCAAAGCTTAGTTGTTGATATACGAATCTGATATGAAGCTCATATATTACAAAAATAGAGAACGTTTAATTGGTCACCTAATGTTCCTATATTCGTTTCGAAAAGCATGTGCGCCACACACCGGCGGAGCTACAGTTAAAATATTGGGCGGGCCAGATGGCTTAGGCTACAGGGGATCCCAAATTTTGGTACAAATTTACCTTCACTCCTTTGTATATTGGACTAGGGCTGGGCGGGCCATGACATTGTTTTGTTCTTATGTAGCTCTTTCTTGTCGTACCGGCAATACAAGACCATATGGTCCAGCTAGTTCCACTTTCCTGATTTTACTCTTGATGCTTAGGGTTTTCCCCTTTTATCTACTCTACTATGATCTGCGTAGGTGCTTTCTGTCGTACTAGCAGTACTCCACCCTTTAAGCTAAACAACACAACACTCATAATACCAAAGCTTAGTTGTTAAAATATGATTGTGATATGATACTAATATTAGTTAACAGACACATTTAATTGGTTAGCTAAAGGTCCCACTTGAGTTTCCAAATGCATGTCGCGACATATAGAGAGACAGCAGAATTGCATTTCTTTGTCACTTGTTGACTGTACTTTCTTGTCCATACCAAATCTTAGTTGTTATTTCAAAGCAAACATCGGTTGCTAACTACCCTTTGCGCAGTTTGCAGCATCAGATCTGCCATCCCACTGCCACGGTCAACACTATACTCATCATGCTTACGGTTTTCCCATTTTATTATGACCACGATCAGCCTACGTGGTTCGTGTCGTAATAGCACTGCTCCACCCATCGAGCTAAACAAGCTTAGTTGTACAAATTCGAATCTGATATTAGTAAAACTGAGACATGTTTAATTGGTCAGCTAAATGTTCCTACTTCAGTTTCGAAATGCATTTGAGCCACATATGGAGAGATCGGAAGGAATAGTATTTCTCTGTGTGCTCTGGTTCATCATGGGTGGGCAACAGACATTGTATAGAGAACCTTGTAATATCTTCAATCTGCTTGCTCTTCTGCTCTTCTTTAACATGATCCTCTTCTCTTCTTTAATAAGTATGTTCCTTGTTGGGAAGAGTAGCAGAGACATTTGCGGTCGACTGGTCAGGTCGAGTTGTTCTCCCTTAGTATATTTTGAATCTGTCAGGCCAGGTCGACTTGTTCTTCTTAACTATATGTTGAAGCTGTCATCTGCGAAGTATCATCACTTCTGGAGCTCTCATATTTTGAGTAGTAGGCCACATTATATTAATGCACACACCAAATTACAGCATGCATGGCATCTCTCAGAAGAATTGCAGAGATAGCACAAAGGGGTTTACAGGGAGGCAGTATTGGATTAGAATCACTTCTGCATTACAAAGATAGCCTCCCTTGTTTTTATGTTTTCATGCATGTTAGGTATTAAACATGATCAAAATGAATATGAGAATGAGCGCACGAGAAGAATATTGCGGAACAATCCACTGGTTAACAAACTTGGCATGGTGGAGGATGGCCTATCTTATTCACCCATCAAGGTGCTTGCTCTAACTTGGCAAGGTTGTATTGGTCGCACATATTTTGCATATGACCTCTTGCATTACTTCTACTTTGTTACACCACCATCTGCTTAGTTTAAGCATCATATATGAGTATATGCCATACCTATCCATTTATGTACCTATTCCATGTGTCATCATACTATGTTTTTCCAGTCAAATGTTGTTCTTCTGTAACAGATGTCCAAAAGGAAGAGGGTGAGTGCAGATCCTCAAGGAGTACAAACTAGGTATTTGGAAAAGGTAGTGATACCTATTAAATCAGATAGATCAGCAGGCACAGAAAACACAGGCCCAACTGTACCACACTTTACCCCTACTCCACTGGCCAAACCCCTATTAGAACTGCAGAGAGCCCAGCGTCAGGTACTGTCTATGATATCAATTCAAAATTTGAACTCCTAAATTTCTGCATGTGCCTTACCTTCTCTCTTGTATGAAAACTAATTTCAGATGAATCTCCTTGCTCAAAGGATCATAGGATCTCACAACAATACTGGGCACTACATTGCTCTTGTCAGTACCTCTTGCCCTTTGTCAGCATACTTACACTCATTGTTGTTTGATTATATAGCATCACTATAAATGTTCGCTTCTTTATCCTCCCTTTGCTCGAAATTATAAGATCTATATTTACTCTTAGATAAATGTAGAATTAACACAATGGTTATGAAGTTTTGGATTGCTCATGTAAGTACCTGTTGTCATGTACTCCCTCTGTATCGACTTAATTGTTGATCAATTGGATGTATTTAGAACTTATTAGTGCTAGATACATCCATTTGAGCGATAAGTAATAATGGACGGTGGTGGTAGTACTGTACTTGCATCGCGAGATAGTTGATTGTCTTGCATTACTCTACATCTTATCTGCCCTTCCCTCCACTTCCTCTAAATTATCAAATCTACATTTACACTTACCAAAATGTTGAATAAAGCCAATGCCACTGCACACGTTGATGTCTGTATTCCTCTTGTCAGTACCTTTTGCCTTGTAATGCTGTACCTTAATTAATTGCTATATGATTATGTATCATCAGTCTGCACCTGAGCTTCATTATCCTCTATTTCTTCCAATATTATTTGATCTATATTTACTCTTTGCAAAATATAGAATAATGGCAATGCTTATAAAGAACTTTCTTAGGGGAATTTATTGAATTATCCTTCCATCGACATGGAGAAGGGCTTTGTCTAGCCCGTGTTAACATGTAATGTAAGTTCATCCTTCTCAAGCCTTCAAACTTTGTTCTAGTATAGATTTGGATAGGCATCATTTCCTCCACTGCTGTTTACTTTGCCGTTTACATCTGGTTGGATATTTGCAACAACTACCAGTTTTAAATTGTAGTTGTAAAAACATGTTCCTTATGCAGAACAGATCCATTTATTTGCTTATATAATTGTGAAACCTGTTAAATGTCTCCTTGTTTCTCTTTCAGAGTCGTATCTCTTATGCCAGGCAGAACTTTAGGGAAGATAGTGAGCCAAACCATCTTGAAGAGAGCGAGATGACCCCAAGGTCCTGTCTTGATGAAGACATTGAGTTGAAGCTACTCACCAGCAGCTGTGAGACAACCTCTATGCAGTCGCTGCCTCAATCAGTTCGACTTCTTCAGTCTCAACTTAAAGCGGAAAGGCTTGCTTCAGCTAAGCTCTAACTTGATGTCAATGATGCAATGAAGATCTCAGAGGACTGCCTTGCGCGCTTTAGTGCTATACAGCTAGGGATGGAGCATCTATCATTGATACAACTGAGGTCTCATCAGCTTGTTCGGCTGCTTGCGGTGCCCGTCCCGGCCAGGCCTAATGCCTTCTGAAGTGCTCTCAGTTTTGTATATTCTTTTGTCGGCGCGTTTATATGCACTGGTGGCGACCTTTGATGCCCAGTGTATGTAATCTGCGGTCATGTTGCGCTTTATTATCACCGATGGTGAACTTTGATTCCTAGTGGATGTAATATGACGTAATTTCATTATTATATAGTCTAGGTTTACTCTTGGTCGGTATGTTGTAATTTAGGCCGGAAGGTTGTATGGATTTCAATGTTGTCGGTCTTCAGGCCCGCCCGTTACTCATATGGGCCAAAACATGGGCCTATAATCATCTTGGGCCATTAGCAGGTCTAAACGTATAGTAGTTTTCCGCCTTTAACAGGCCGAGTAAAGTTCTGGCCAGCTGGGCCAAAGAATACCATGGACTTTTAACAGGCTAAAAACTAGATTGGGCTAGCGTTGAGCCGAAAAATTCACGGGCCAATACATGCCAAAACTGCATAAGGCCCATGTTTGGCCCAAATAGGACGAGCCGTTAACATGCCAAAATATATCTCGGGCCCTGTTTGGCCCAATAAAATTATGGGCTTTAATCAGGCCAGTATCAACGCAGGCCGTAGGCCCAACAGTGTCACGAGCCACTATCAGATGGGCTGTAAGCAGGCCGGATTCAACGCGGGCTGTAATTAGGCCCAACTGTTACACGGGCCACTAACAGGGCGATAGGCCAGTTGGGATGAAATTTATCCACGAATACTATTGGCCGTTAAGAGGCCTAAAGTTACTTCGGACAAGAAATAACCCAGTTTCTGCTGGGCCGTTAAATGGCCTAAAGTTAAACCGAGCCAACAACGTCCCAGATGCACCACGAGCCGCTAACAGGCCGAAACTATTATCGGGCCGAACTGGTAAACGGGCATTTAACAGGCTGAAATACAAACCTGGCTTAGAATGGGCCAAAAAGAACAGAGGTCTGTTAACGGGCTTGATCTGATATTGGCCGTAATTTGGCCCAAAACACAATGCAGGCTGTGAATGGGCCTGATCTGATATGGGCCTCAATTTGACCCAAAACATGGCAGACTGTTAACGGGCCAGCCCACTAGTGTCTGAAAAAATATGGTGGGCCTTTAGCTGGGCCGATCTTTTTACCTTAAATGGGCCACTGTTGGGCCATGCCACGTGTCGACATATCATAGGCGTCTTTCGTCCATTGTAGGGATGACATCTATCCCAATGATGAGCTGACACGTGCATTATCCGGCGAATGAGAATTTTACACATGGAAAATCCTCATTTGTCGGGGCTGTTAACGGGTTATCGGATCCTAACCGGAACCCGATAGCTAAACGGCGACCCGTTACGGTGGATGTCACGTGTCGGTCACCCTTGACGAAAGCACTTCTATGACGCGCGATTTATCGTCATGGAAGTGAACACTTCCTTGATGATAATCTACTATATCTAAATAGGAGCTCCCCACTACCTCATTTCTCTCAACATGCAACCCATCCACGTCAGCAATCCACGTTCACACACACCGGACCGAGAGACATGCAGCCATCCACGACCAAAAGGAAATGTGTTATTTTAAGCCGGATGATAACGCTCACGCATAAACCGTCTCCACAGCCAACCACGTGTCCACGTGCTCGGGCCTACTGCTCCGTCTGCGCACGCCCGCAGCGACACAGGCTGCTTGTTCAGGGATCCTGCTCCCACACGGTGTGCTGCATGCCTCCAACTTGTTTTTTTCCAGCGGAGTCATACTTACTTGTACTATTGGTAGTACTAGGAGTAGCTAGTACTAATAATAAGTAGCAATAAAAATAACAATACTAAAGCGGGAGCGTTTCGATTTTCCTTTTTTTTTTGAATTTTTTTCAAAGTCTACTGTTCGTATATACGTGGCATGAACAGTAACAACGCATGAACAGTACCACATGTGAACAGTGGTAGCTGGTGAACAGTTCCCTTCGTAAACAGTAAACACGAGTGAGCAGTAACCACACATAAAACAGTACCTACGATTTCACAGCGCGTACGCATGAAACAGTACGTCGATGAACATTGATGATGGTGAACAGTACCTGCACATAACCAGTTTTTTTCCCTCGTCCAAGCCGACATGCACTGCATTAGACTACACGAGACGACCACTGCTACCAACCACGCTGCAGTGCTTTTAAGTGGAGGAAAACCATTGTTATGAGTGCGGCGACTCCGCTGCGAGCCGACTGTCGGCAGTGCTAACAAGGGGGTGATGGCCGGAGTTGAGATGTCCCGGCGGACGCTGCTACAAACAAGGGGGGTCCTGCAACCAAGGGTTCGCTTGATTTCGCAGCATCACCTGTGCTGCAAGGACTCGTCGGTGCTACCATGGAGCATCCCGGGCCATCGTTTGCTATGATGGAGCATCGTTGGACCGTCGGAGCATCATCGGTGCTACAATGGAGCATTGTCGGGCCGTCGAAACATCGCCCGTGCTGCAATGGAGCTTTGTGGAGCATCACCCGTACTGCTATGGAGCGTTATCGGGGTCGCCGGAGCATCACCGGTGATGCGATGAGCATCATTGGGGCCGCCGAAGCATCGTTGTTGCTGCAATGGAGCACGTCGGTGTTGTGATGGAGCATCACCGGGCTGCCGGAGTACTCCCTCTACTCCGGCACTCCGTCGACGCCGCGCCGCGCGCCCCTCCACCACCACTCCCTCGCGCAATTCGACGTGCACTGCATGAGACTACACGAGACAACCACTGCTACCAACCACGCTGCAGTGCTTTTGAGTGGAGGAAAACCATTGTTACGAGCGCGGCGACTCCGCTGCGAGCCGACGGTCGGCAGTGCTGACGAGGGGGTGATAGCCAGAGGTGAGATGTCCCGGCGGACGCTACTACAAACAAGGGGCGTCCTGCAACCAAGTGTTTGCCTAGTTTCGCAGCATCACCTGTGCTGCAAGGAGTCGCCGGTGCTACCATGGAGCATCCCGGGCCGCCGTTAGCTATGATGGAGCATCATCGGACCGTCAGAGCATCACCGGTGCTACGATGGAGCATTGTCGGGCCATCGAAACATCGCCCGTGCTGCAATGGAGCTTTGTGGAGCATCACCCGTACTGCTATGGAGCGTCATCGGGCTGGCGGGGCATCACCGGTGATGCGATGGAGCATCATTGGGGCCGCCGAAACATCGTCGTTGCTGCAATGGAGCACGTCGGTGCTGCGATGGAGCATCGTCGGGCCGCCGGAGTACTCCCTCTACTCCGGCACTCCGTCCACGCCACGCCGTGCGCCCCTCCACCACCACTCCCTCGCCCATGCTGACGTGCACTGCATGGACTACATGAGACGACCACTGCTACCAACCACACTGCAGTGCTTTTGAGTGGAGGAAAAACGTTGTTACGAGCGCGGCGACTCCGCTGCGAGCCAACGGTCGATAGTGCTGACGAGGGGGTGATGGCCGGATGTGAGATGTACCTGCGGACGCTGCTGCAAACAAGGGGGGTCCTTCAACTAGGGGTTCGCCTGGTTTCGCAGCATCACCTGTGCTGCAAGGAGTCGCCGGTGCTACCATGGAGCATCCTGGGCCGTCGTTTGCTATGATGGAGCATCGTTGGACCGTCGGAGCATCATCGGTGCTACGATGGAGCATTGTCGGGCCGTCGAAACATCACCCGCGCTACAATGGAGCTTTGTGGAGCATCACCCGTACTGCTATGGAGCGTCATCGGGCCGCCGGAGCATCACCGGTGATGCGATGGAGCATCATTGGGGCCGCCGAAACATCATCGTTGCTGCAATCGAGCACGTCGGTGTTGCGATGGAGCATCGCCGGGCCGCCGGAGTACTCCTTCTAGTCCGGCACTCCGTCCACGCCGCGCCGTGCGCCCCTCCACCACCACTCCCTCGCCCAAGCCAACGTGTACTACATGGACTACATGAGAGGACCACTGCTACCAACCATGCTGCAGTGCTTTTGAGTGGAGAAAAACCATTATTACGAGTGCGGCGACTCCGCTGCGAGTCGACGGTCGGCAATGCTGACGAGGGGGTGATGGCTGGAGGTGAGGTGTCCCGGCGAACGCTACTGCAAACAGGGGGGGGGGGTCCTGCAACCAGGGGCTCACCTGGTTTCGCAGCACTACCTGTGCTACGAGTTGTCGGAGCATCACTGGTGCTACGATGAGCATCGTCGGGGCCGCTGGAACAACGTTGTTGCTACAATGGAGCACGTCGGTGTTGCGATGGAGCATTGCCGGGCCGTCGCCGGAGTATCGTCGGGTTGTCAGAGCATCACCGGTGCTACGATGAGTGGGGCCGCCGGAACATCGCCGGGCCGCCGGAGTATCATCGGGGCTGCAATGGAGCACGTCGGTGCCTCAAGACGGTGGTCCCAACAACATCATTGCTGCCACCCCTGAGCTCGTTGGCGCTGCAGCCATGGCCAGGGCTTGACAAGCTCGCCGGTCTTATGCTCTGAGAGTTGACCTAAGGATGCCACTGTGCAAAAATAGCCGGTGGCTGAAGATGCTCCGTGCAGACATTGGCATGTTGGTTTGGAAGGAGGCCCTACCGGGAGACATGGGCATGTTCGTTTTGTGAGTGATGGCGTGATCTGGTCGTGGTCCCAGGGGATCAAGTGGCTTAAATCAAGTTATACAGATGCAAATCAACGGCTAGCAAGCCGGCTGATCTTTTCCAAATATCAGCCGGCTTACACCTAGCAGCGGCCCGACCAAAAGCTATCGCTAATCTTGCGGACGCCTCATGGGTTTCCTTAGTAAATCGTTACCAGCCCACGCTTGGCCTGTGAAGATACAATTTTGCACTGGGCTGGCCGAGCCCAAAGTTGGTCGTTGATGGTCCATCATGCATTCATGCAGCTAACGCAGGCCTGTACCTGCCCTTTTTGTTTGTGCCATTAGCCCATAATGGCATTACGTCTCAGGGTTATTTTTCCCCTCAAAAAAAGAAAGATGGGAGTCTCCTGCTCGCCGCCCCCACGATCGACGCACGCATTCATCTCCATGAAACGGCATCCACAAATACACATGAAACAGCAGCATTAATCGTTCCGAATTGCTCGCCTTCCGCTACCCTGCAAATGCGGAAGAAGGCTTAATCTCCCCATCGGAGATCGCATAGCAGATGAACGCTACATGTGCCAAGCGGACAGGCCGGTGCTCCAGCATCCAGTTGTACGCCTGCCTCAAAGGTGGCTTCATGGTCGTGCATGACGCGCACAGCCGCACACCCTCCATCGAGCGCGGCACGAACAGCCCGGCCGTCTACGGGCACCCGCCCTGGCAGCACGGGGCCGTGCATGCTGCAGCATCTTCCATCGAGCGCGGCACGAACGGCCGGGGCCGGGCGGTCTACCGGCACCCGCCCTGGCAGCATGGACGCGACCAGACGTATCCTGTTGATGTCAAGCTTGCGGATGCCAGCGGCGCGAACGCGGTCGAGGAGGCCGTGGTAGAGCGCCTCGCAGAAGAGGAGCAAAGCATGCCGGGTCGCGGTCGACGAAGTGCTTGGCACCATCCCCGGGCATGTTTGCGTCGTCGGCGTTCCGGCAGGGTCCAGTATGGCGTTGAGCATGGTTCCCTAGCCCGCGCCATGAGCGTGTAGATCGTCGTCTCGAACACATGTTCGCTGACAGGATGCGGCCGGCTAGCTGCCTGGCTGTGGCCAGCATATTGCCGGTTGTGTAGAAGACTTCCGTCGAGGGAAGCTCACGTGGGTTAAAAAAAACATGAACAGGAAACTTTCTTTACGCCCCCACATGCATCAGCAGGGTGCCTGACGACCTCCACTTCCACATCAATACCAAGGTAAAAGCTATACATGAGTCTACATATTTCCACTCTCTGTTTTGAATTTTAACACCTGTTGATTTGAATCCATGTCACCGATCCCTCAAGAGTCAACGTGATCATCCATCCGCGAAAGCTGGAGGCCACACACGCACACCACTTGAGGTACTTTTTCTCCCTCCACTACCTCATTGTTGTCCGGTCCCAAAGCATCTGTTCTCTAACTAATGACCTTTCCATCTCTATATTTTTTTTTTGTTCCCTAAACATGCTATGTATGAATGGCACCTGAGCAAGGGCATCGAACAATACTAATTCAGCATCTGACCATACAAGCACTCGCATAAGAATGACAATACATGCATATTTTGATATCATCAATTTAGAAAAAGTGATCGTTATTCTTCGTAACTACAAATTTATGACCATTGTTGATTCAAGATACCTAAGTTGCTCCAAGGATGTTTGATTAGAAGTCTCTACTATCAACCAAATTAAAGATGTTTTAGAAGGTAAGAATGTTTGGTGCCTTCTATATATGTTAAGATTAACTCGCTCTATATGTATCGAGTAAATTTGTGTTGAGGAGACAATGAAATGATTCAATCTAATTCACTCTATGTCTATCCAATAACATTATGTTAACTAGACAATGAAATGGTTCAATCAGATTTTGAAATGGTTTTATTTACTCAAGTATAGCCTATGGGTTTTAGCAATATTAATGTTTTTCCGTCAATTTTGCCAAACAGATACATGCAACAAGCATAAGCCAAATTAAACGAGACAAGAGCAACAGCCAAAAGAAATATGAGAGGAAACTTTCACAAATACTACGCTGGTAATGTTTTAATTTTTGCTTGATATATTAAACTTTGAAAACCTCCTATTATTGCAGTGAAAATAAACTTGGTTACGTTACTTGATTGCTTTAGATAATGTGCCTATGACACTCAAGTATCCAACATACCAATTGCACCTCTCATTTTAGGGGCACCACCTCTCATTGCGCGGTTTTTTCTATAACATTCATACTGAATGGAGAAAAGGGGAAAATGTTGCAAAAAAGGTTCTTAACTCAGCACCATTGTTTAATTAACGCCACATGCAAAATTTCAATAGTTGAGACATATATATTTCTTTTTTATTTATCCATTGTAAGAAAAACGCTATGTGCTTAATCTAGATGATCATGTTCTCATATTTTTTTCAATCATGATTGCATTTTTTTTATTTCTTTATGCTTACTGCATTTTTTCATAGGTTCCCGCTGCAACGCGCGGGATATCTACTAGTTTTGGTAATGTCATGGAACACTTCTACGACAGCACAGGTATGACTATCTTGATTCTGTCATAAAATCATCATGGATGTACATGCATGACAAAAAACGTGACCTACTGTGACAAACACGTATCATCACGGAAGTGTATTTTTTTGTAGTGTTTCCCAGCGTTTGGCATTTTTCGGACAGATGAATCAGAGGGGATGGATCTATATTTACTATGCTAGGGGCATCTGGCAGATGAACGGATGGCATATTCGGATTCGTCATATTTTTCTGAGCAACGTTCATGTAGAAAACATTTTAATCGGAGTTACGGTTATTTTTCTATAATTTTTTGAAGTTTTAAACAATTCCTGAATTTATTTTGATTCGAAATTAAATTAGAAAAAGCTACGTGTACACAGCAGAGGCCAGCCACAGTCTATGACATGTGGGGCTAGGGACCAAGTCAACATAGTCAAGTTGACTGGTCAACATGGTGAATAATAAATGTGGGGCCCGGGTGTCATTGTAACAGGTTTAGCAATTTATTAGTAGGATAATTAGAGTGGGGGGGTCCACCTGTCATACAAAAGGTAAATCTAATTTAGTTAATTACTTTAGTTAGCAGGGGGGCCCTAGGTGTCAATGGGTTGTGGGGGGTTAGCATCTAAAAAAAATCAAAGGCCAGCCCAGGTGGCAGAGGGCCAGCCGGCTCTCAGGCGGGGCGGCACGCACGACAGCTCGCAGGGGAGCGCCAGCGGCCAACGCAAGCATGCTGGGGAGGGGGAGCAGGGCACGGCCCCGGCAGCGGCGGCCCCGGCAGGCGCAACAAGTAGGAGGGCGAGGGCGTGCGGAGGCGGGGCTCCGGTGGCGAACGATGCGTGAAGAAGCGCCGGCGGCTGCGGCGGTCGCAGCAGGCGTCGGTGGCCGGCGGAATCGGCAGCAACGCTAAAGGCGGTAGCAGCAGCGTAGAGTAGCACGCATCAGCAGGAAGCAGCACGCAGCAGCTAGCGGCGCTAGCTAGGAGCAATGGCAGCGGGCGCCGGGAGGCTGCGGCGCGTCGCCTCGTCAGGGTGGACGGAACCAGTGGGGCGCAGTGCTCGGGGGCGGTATTGGTGGCTGCAGGGGTGCACGGGGATGGCTTAGGGCGCGCGCAGGCCATAGCAGTCGCGGACACGAGCGTCGAGGCGAACTGCTGGGGCGGCGGCTACTGGGTGAGCTCGGGGCGATGGCTACGGCATGGATCGAGCTCGGGAAAGGGGGGAATCGAGGGAGGCGCTCACAGCGGTGCCGATGGCGAGGTCGGGGAGGCCGGGGGAGGTCGGGATGCGACGAATCCGCCATCGAACATGGGCAACCGGGCTTGAGGATGACGTCCGATGGTGACGAGCGGTGACCTTCACCTCGAACTGGCCCTCTGATACGTCTCCAACGTATCTATAATTTTTGATTGTTCCATGCTGTTATATTATCATTCTTGGATGTTTTACAATCATTTTATAGTCATTTTATATCATTTTTTGGTACTAACCTATTGACATAGTGCCCAGTGCCAGTTGTTGTTTTCTGCTTGTTTTTTACATCGCAAGAAATCAATACCAAACGGAGTCCAAACGCAGCGAAACTTTTTGTGGATTTTTTTGGACCAGAAGACATCCAGTGGGCCAAGAAAGCACCTGAGGGGAGCTCCGAGGGGAGCACAACCCACCAGGGCGCGCCCCGGTGGGTTGTGCTTACCTCGGTGGCCTCCCGCACCGCCTCTTTGCTCTATAAATACCCCAATATTCCAGAAACCCTAGGAGAGGCAACGAAAATCAATTCCAGCCGCCGCAAGTTCCAGAAACACTAGATCCAATCTAGACACCATCTCGGAGGGGTTCATCATGTCCATTGGTGCCTCTTCAATGATGCGTGAGTAGTTCTTTGTAGACCTACGGGTCCGTAGTTAGTAGCTAGATGGCTTCCTCTCTCTCTCTAGATTATCAATACAATGGTCTCTTGGAGATCCATATGATGTAAGTCTTTTTGCGGTCTGTTTGTTAGGATCCGATGAACTTTGAGTTTATGATCAGATCTGAGTTTTTATCCATGAAAGTTATTTGAATCTTCTTTGATCTCTTCTATGCATGATTGATTATAGCCTCGTATTTCTTCTCTGATATTTGAATTTTGTTTGGCCAACTTGATCTATTTATCTTGCAATGGGAAGAGGTGCTTTGTGATGGGTTCGATCTTACGGTGCTTGATCCTAGTGACAGAAGGGGAAACGACACGTATGTATCGTTGCTATTAAGGATAACAAGATGGGGTCTATTTCTACATAAATAGATCTTGTTTACATCATGTCATCGTTCTTATTGCATTACTCCGTTTTTCGATGAACTTAATACACTAGATGCTTGCTGGATAGCGGTCGATGTGTGGAGTGATAGTAGTAGATGCAGGCAGGAGTCGGTCTACTGATCTTGGACGTGATGCCTATATAATGATCATTGCCTGGATATCGTCATGATTATTTGAAGTTCTATCAATTGCCCAACAGTAATTGTTTTCCCACCGTTTGCTATTTTTCTCGAGAGAAGCCACTAGTGAAACCTACGGCCCCCGGGTCTCTTTTCATCATATTTGCCTTTGCGATCTATTTTCCTTTGCTTTTAATTTCAGATCTATTAAACCAAAAATACAAAAATACCTTGCTGCACTTTATTTATTTTGCGATCTATTTATCCTATCTATCACAACTTTATCACGTCTTCTCGCCAATTCGAGGCATCGTTACCCGAAAGGGATTGACAACCCCTTTAACACGTCGGGTTGTGAGTATTTGTTATTTGTGTGCAGGGGCTGTTTACGTTGTGTTGCTTGGTTCTCCTACTGGTTCGATAACCTTGGTCTCATCACTGAGGGAAATACCTACCGTCGCTGTGCTGCATCATCCCTTCCTCTTTGGGGAAATACCGACGTAGTTCAAGCAGGCATCAAAAGGAATTTCTGGCGCTGTTGCCAGGGAAGGATCTTCAACATCAACCAGGTTCCTAATCGCAAATCTCATCTCCTCGTAATTTACATTATTTGCCATTTGCCTCTCGTTTTCCTCTCCCCCACTTCAAAAAAATTTGCCGTTTTATTCGTCCTCTTTTTCGTTCGCCATTTTCTCGTCAGATCTGTTTTTGAGTGCAATCTTGTTGTGAAGTCATCATGACTCAAGAGAACACCAAGTTATGTGATTTCTCAAATGCCAACAACAATGATTTTATTAGCACTCCGATTGCTCCTCCCGCCACTAGTGCGGAGTCTTGTGATATTAATACTACTTTGCTGAATCTTGTCATGAAAGATCAATTTGCCGGTACTCCTAATGAGGATGCCGCGTCCCATCTTAACACATTCGTGGAATTATGCGATATGCAAAAGAAAAAAGATGTGGACAATGATGTTGTGAAGTTGAAATTATTTCCGTTTTCTTTGCGAGATCGCGCAAAAATTTGGTTTTCTTCTTTGCCTCGCAATAGTATCGATTCTTGGAACAAGTGCAAGGATGCTTTTATTAGTAAGTATTTTCCGCCCGCAAAAATCATTTTCCTTAGAACCCAGATCATGAATTTCAAGCAACTTGAACATGAGCATATTGCACAATCTTGGGAAAGGATGAAATTGATGCTAAGGAATTGCCCAACTCATGGGTTAAATCTTTGGATGATCGTACAAAAAATTTATGCGGGGTTGAATTTTGTTTCTCGTAATCTTTTGGATTCCGCCGCGGGGGGGGGGGGGGGGGTTACTTTTATGGAAATCACTTTGGGTGAAGCTACTAAGTTGCTAGACAATATTATGGCAAATTACTCACAATGGCATACCGAAAGAGCTCCTACTAGTAAAAAAGTCAATTCAGTAGAAGAAATAAATTCTTTGAGTGAAAAAGTTGATGCTCTTATGAAGTTGGTTGCTAATAAAAGTGATCCTATTGATTTTAATGATGTGCCTTTGTCTACTTTGATTGAGCAAAATAGTGATGCCATAGATGAATTTTATCTCGCGAAACAATTTCAATAACAATGCTTATAGAGGTAATTTTAATCCTAGGCCTTTTCCTAGTAATTCCTCTAATAATTATGGTAATTCCTATGGTAATCCCTCTTATAATAATAATAGAAACACCTCTGATCTTGAGAATAATATTAAAGAATTTATCAATACTCAAAAAGTTTTCAATGCTTCGATAGAAGAAAAGTTGAATAAGGTTGATGATTTGTCTAGAAGTGTTGATAGAATTTCTCATGATGTAGAAACTCTCAAGATGAAAATTTTTGTGCCTAAAGTTGAAGAATCAATTATAGCTCTTTATGTTTCTATGGATGAAAGTAAGAAAAGAACCACTATGCTCAGAGCTAAAAGAGAATTTTTAGAAAGAGCGTTTTCTGGTGATTACTTTCATAAAAGTGATGAAGATCTTAAAATGATTGGTGTTTCTTCTATTAATTCTTTGTTTAGTAAAATTGAGATTGATGAAAAAGGGACTGGAGAAGAGTCAACTTTAGTTAGAAGGCATCCCTATGAGATCTTAAAATGAGGGTGAAAATCTTGTTGAAAAAATTGATAAAAGTGGGTTTGAAGAGGTCAAGACTTTAACTAGTGATGTGCCCACTATTTTGGATTACAAAGACTTTAATTATGATAGTTGCTCTTTGGTTGATTGTATTTCTTTGTTGCAATCCATGATAAATTCACCCCATGCTTATGAACAAAATAAAGTGTCAGCGTATGACACCTATGGGATCCGAGGGACCCCTTTACGGTTCGGCAAGGGGAGAGGTACGCACAAAGAGCAGAACCAAAGATCAACGCGAGGGGATTTTTACCAAGGTTCGGGCCGCTGATCAGCGTAAAACCCTACTCCTGCTTTAGTTTATTATCAAGATTTCCATCCCAGTTCTTGGAGCGCTTGCGATGAACAGTGAGTTCGTGCAGCAGCTACGCATGCAGAATGGGCTAAGAATCGTCCCCCCGTGTAGCAGTTGCCTTGGGCCTCCTTTTATATGCTCGAAGGGGTCACCACAGTGGCGAACTGCTCATATGCGAGGTGTAAAGTAACTACAGTGGTTACCATACTGTGGCGCCCCCGACTCAATCGTACACTAATCATACATGTAAACGTGTACGATCAAGCACAGGGACTCACGGGAAGATATCACAACACAACTCTAACACAATTTAAACGGAGGTCCACAATATTACAGACCAGGGATCCGAAGATCCGAATACATAAGTCAGTCATACAAATATTATCTGAGTACAGACATAGTTAGACAAGTTTTGCCTTAAGAAGGCTAGCACAAACAGCGACACTAGATCGAAAGGCGTTGGCCTCCTGCCTGGGAGCCTCCGATCCTACTCCTGGTCAGCTGGCTCGATCCAGTAGTAAGTGCCCTCTAGACCCTCCTGGTAGTAAGCTCCGGTGGTGGCATCTGGCTCCTGGACTCCATCGTCTGATGTATCAACAAGGTGGGGTATATGGGGAAAAGAGAAATTAAAGCAACCGTGAGTACTCATCCGAAGTAATCAGCAAGCAAGGATCTATACTACATATGCAACATCATCAATGGAGAAGGCTGTATAAGTGGACTGGGCTGCAGAAATGCAGAATAGAGAGAAGGCCTAGTCCTATCGAAGACTAGAATCTTCAAATATCTTCACAAGGCCATCATCTTGCAGCAGTAGAAGAGAGTAGAATAGCATTTTATTTAGCAAACATGCTGAAGTACAGCTTAAAGATCCTTCCTTGACTCCCAATCGAGAAAGCGATCCCGAAGCTTCAATTAAGTAACAAGTATCCAGTTCAAGTAGTAGATCGGGATACACAAACTGAGCGTCCTTTACCGTAGGACCGGCTATCGATAGAAGATTCATCCCTGCAGGGGTGCACTATTGTTACCCAACACGCTCGATCAACTCTGGCCGGACACACTTGCTGGGTAATGCCCGTCCTCGGAAGATCAACACGAAGCAGCGCTCTACCTAGGCTCAGCAGAGAGGTCAGCACGCCGGACTAACATATGCACCCAGAGGTCTCGGGCCATCGCCCTGGGCACCCTGCGCGTTGCGAGACTGGCCGGGGTGCAGGCGCGACACTGAGCTCGTCAGTGAAGTATCCAGCCCAATCCCGACAATCAGCCCGCACGGTGAATCGTGACGTCAGACGAGCTTTCGGGAGAAACGTACTTCGCAGAGGGTCCCATAACCATTATCCCGCATGGTGGTAGTGCGTATAGGGCACGTCGACCCACTCAGATCACACACCCAAATCCAATAGGCTCAATTAGTATCACGCGGAGACAATCAGAGTCTCTGATGCTCCGCCACAATGTCACACTCGAGTGCCCTTCCGGCACACCCGAAAATCATAGATCCCCAGCGGGTACCCACTAGGGTGGACCCGCTTGTAACAAGGGTCAAAGTAACTGTGTGGTCATAACATCAAGGGGGAAAACCCGAGGAATCACCCTCGGCGGATTCCACTCGACGAAATCATCAGGGTGAACGTATGAGGCATCACCCTCGAGGTTCAGACTGAGGGGTCGCACGACAGAGTCGTATCGGAAGTGGAGAAGGAGGAATCACCCTCGATGACCACGACCGAACAGCTACACTGCAGAGTATTCATCGGGAGAGCGTTATGAGGTATCACCCTCGGCACTCGATAGTTACTACGCAGAGTCGTACAACTAAGGGCTTGTGAAGTGAGGTGTCGGTCTCTGGTCAACGATCACGTTGATCGAGTCGTCGATGATCAAGCAGTGGCAACAAGGATAAGGTGGTGGAGTCACTGATGGTTCACTCCAACCTAAACTAAACAGTTTATCATAGGCAGGTAAGGTAGCAATGAACAGGTTACAACAGCAGGCTATGCATCAGAATAGGAGCATACATTAACAGTAGCAAAATCTAATGCAAGCAGGAGAATAGAATGGGCGATATCTGGATGCTCAAGGGGGGGGGGGCTTGCCTGGTTGCTCTGGCAAGAGAGAGAGATCGCCAACGGGCTGCTCGTCGATAGTGTAGTCGTATCCAGGTGCAGCGTCGTCGGTCTCAGCGTCTATCGGAGGAGAAGGGGGGGGAGAGAAACAATAAATTCACGGCAATAATGCAAACAATATGTATGACATGCCTAAATGATATGCCGGGGTGTTCTACTGCCTAACTAAATGATTTAGTTAATTTAGGAATTTATTTAATTAAAGTTGGGCACTATTCATTTATCGAAATCGATCTAAAAGTTCAATGTTCTTATAGCTACGGGTGTCTGACGGGAATACGAAGGGCGTATTCGGGTTCGTATCGGAATTCTGAGCAAGTTTCATGTATAAAGTATTTTCATCGGAGTTACGGATTATTTAATATGATTTTGTAAAGTTTTTACTAATTTCTGGAATTTAACTAATTATTTAAATTAACATTATCCGAAACAGTGTTATGTTGACGTCAGCATGACGTCATCATGACATCAGTAGGCGTCCTGACACGTGGGTCCCACATGTCATAGACTGTTGGCTAATTAGTGGTTAACTAATTAATTAATATTTAATTAAACTAATTAATTAAATTAGATTAATCTAAACAGGGCTAATTAACCTAAATAATTAACTAATTAATCAATTAATTTTTAATTATTTTTATTATTTTTATTATTTTTATTATTTTATTATTTTTATTTTCTATTTTCTTAAAACGTTTTTAGGGCTGGGCCCCATTCGTCAGCGTCACTGGGCAAAGGGCCCCACCTGTCGGTGGCCCATAGGCCACGGGCGTGCGGGCGCGGCGCGTGCGCGGTGGCGGCAGGGGCGCGGCGATGGGCAGCAGGAGCGGGGGGTGGGCGCGGCGACGGGGCGGTGGTGACCGAGGGGAAAAGAGAGGCGCGGGCGGCGCGGTGATGGGTGGCGGGGCCGTGCGGCTGGAGCGGCAAGGCAAGGCGAGCGGGCGCGGCTCTGGGACCGGACGACGCGGGCGCGCGCGGGCGTGGCCAGCCGCGCGCCGGAGCGCTAGCGGGGCGGCGGGAGGCGGCGGTGTCCGAGGGGAAAAGGAGGCGACGGGCGTGGCGGAGCTCACCGCGAGCTGTAGGGGAGGGGCAGCGGGCGCGAGGAGGACGGCGACGGGGTGGCAGAGAGGCGACGGCGACGGCGGCGGTGGCGCGTCGGGCGCGGGGCGCGGTCGGCGCGACGAGGCTGCGTGGCGACGGGGCGGCGGCGTCGAGGGCGCGGGGCCGATCCCGATCCGGTTCTGGATCGGGGAAAAGGGGGGGGAGTGAGCGAGGGGGTGAGTGGGGGTTAGGGTTTGGGGTCGCTCGGGGGGAAGTTTTGTTGGCATGGTGATAGGATTCTTGGCTAGGGGTTGTGAGGAGTGGGGGTACACTTGAGTTTTGGGGGGGGGGGAATAGGGGGCCGGCCGTCTGGGCTGTGGCCCAGTTGGGCCGGGGGTGGTTCTTTTTCTCCTTTTTCTTTTTCTCTGTTTTCTTTTCTTTTGTCTTTTTCTTTTTATTTAATCATATCTCCTGTTTAGTAAATAGTTAGGCCACCAAATGATTTTTATAAAACATGGCAATTGCTCCAATAAATACTAGGCATTACCTACCACTACCAAAAATTAGTTTGGGGACAATTTGAGTTCACACAATTTTTATAATAATTAAAATGCATTAATCCTTAGTGTTTTGATAATGTTTGAGCCACCTAATTATTTTATTAATTATTGCTTTCAATTTTAGAATAGTCTCTGCAATATTTGTTATTTATCGAACATTTTAGTTTCTATGTTGGACAACTTTTATTTTCCACTTTCATTTAAATTTGAATTTGAGTTAGGAGTTGAAATGCAATATGATGGTAATGATGATTATGCACTATTAGGCTTGCTGACATGTCATTATCAAAAGTGATTACTGTAGCTAATGACAGGGGGTGTTACAATTCTCCTCATCTATTAAGAATTCTCGTCCCGAGAATTAAGAGGAAGACTGAAAGAAAGTGGGGTATTCTTCATGAAGACGATCCTCGCTTTGCCAAGTGGCCTCATCTTCAGAATGATTTGACCACTGAACCTTGAGGAATTTGATTGACTTTTGACGAGTCCGATGTTCAGCTTCATCAAGAACACGGATGGGATATTCTGGATAAGACAGATCTTCCCGTAATTCAAGCACTTCGTGATCCACAGCTCGAATAGGATCCTTGAAGCAGCGACGGAGTTGGGATACATGAAAGACATCATGTACTTGGGAAAGATTTGGCGGCAACTGCAATTGATATGCCACCTCTCCTCGATGGGCAAGAATACGGAACGGGCCAATGTAGCGAGGAGCTAACTTGCCTTTGATTCCGAACCTATGAGTGCCTTTCAACGGAGTGACGCGGAGGTAAGCTTGCTCGCCTGGTTGATAGACCATTTCCTGGTGCTTTCGGTCATAGTTGCTCTTCTGACGAGACTGAGCAGTTTTCAAATGTTCACAGACAATGCGGACTTGTTCTTCAGCTTGCTGAATAATGTCCGGTCCGACGAGTGAGCGTTCCCCAGTTTCCGACCAATTCAGAGGGGTTCGACACTTACGACCGTATAGAACTTCAAACGGTGCCATCTTCAAACTAGCGTGATAGCTATTATTGTAAGAGAATTCGGCATACGGGAGAGATTCCTCCCATTTCTTACCGAAGGAGATGACGCAAGCTCGAAGCATATCTTCGAGCACTTGATTAACTCGTTCAACTTGACCCTGTGACTGAGGGTGAAAAGCGGTGCTAAAAGATAGATGAGTTCCCATAGCTTCTTGGAAACTATTCCAGAATCTGGAGGTGAAGAGGCTGCCACGATCAGAACTGATCTCCAACGGAACACTGTGGAGTGACACAATTCGGGAAACATACAAGTCTACTAACTGGCTAGCAGTGATTGTCTCTTTAACTGGCAGAAAGTGAGCAACCTTAGAGAATCGGTCAATGACGACAAAAATAGCATCATGACCCTTCTGGGATTTGGGAAAACCAGTAATGAAATCCATTTGGACCTTGTCTCATTTCCATTCAGGAATCGCAAGGGGTTGCAGAGTTCCAGCGGGCCTTTGATGTTGAGCTTTAACGCGGCGGCAAACGTCACACTCAGAAACATAACGAGCAATATCTCGCTTCATATTAGGCCACCAGTATCTCTGACAAATGTCACGGTACATCTTTGTGCTACCAGGATGAATTGACAGAGGAGTGTCATGAGCTTCCATCATAACGTGTTCTCTCTCATCTTTGAACTTAGGTACGAAGAGACGGTGTTGGAAAAATAGGATCCCATCATTATCAAGATGGAACTCCGACGGTTTTCCTTTTTCAAGGTATCGCTTGATCCTTTCAACTTCAGAGTCATACCGTTGCATAGTCTTGATGTTGTGTTCTAAATCTGGTTCGACAACGAGGGTATTGAGATAACCCTGTGGAACAATATGGAGGTTCAATTTGCCAAGCTCTTCATATAGCATAGGTTGTGATTCCTGAACCACATGGTTGCTGCAATAAGCCTTACGGCTCAAAGCATCGGCCATTACATTAGCCTTGCCAGGGGTGTATGAGATATTCATATCATAATCGGCTATTGTCTCGAGCCATCTTTGTTGACGAAGGTTCAGATCTGGTTGAGTATATAGATACTTCAAACTTTGATGATCCGTGTATATCTCGCAACGGTTACCGAGAAGGTAATGTCGCCATAGCTTCAGGGCATAAATAACCGCAGAAAGTTCGAGATCGTGCACTGGGTAATTTTCTTCATGAGGACGCAATTGTCGGGAGGCATAAGCAATCACTTTGCGTTCTTGCATTAGGACACAGCCTAATCCTTGACGGGAGGCATCACAGTATATCACGAAATCCTTTTGGGAATCCGGGGGTGCTAATACTGGGGCAGATGTCAATTTATCTTTTAGTGTCTGAAAGCTTTCTTGACATTTTTCTGTCCACTCAAATTTAACACCTTTGTGAAGCAGATTTTTCAATGGTTTTGCAATCTTGGAAAAGTTCTCAACGAATCGACGGCAATAACTTGCAAGCCCGAGAAAACTTCTGACTTGCTTAACATTCTTCGGGGGAGTCCAGTCAAGAATAGCCTGAACTCGTTCGGGGTTAACAGCAATTCCATCCTTGGAAATCACATGACCAAGGTAAGTTACTTCAGAAAGCCAAAATTCACATTTGGAATACTTGGCATACAACTGGTGTTCTCGGAGCCTTTCTAGTACCAAGCAGAGGTGTTCAGCATGTTCTTCTTTATTCTTAGAATAAACCAGAATATCATCTAGATATACCACGACGAATTTGTCGAGGTAATCCATGAATATATAATTCATCAGATGGGAGAAAGTTGCTGGAGCATTCATTAGGCCAAATGACATGACGGTCTATTCATAGGAGCCATAACGAGTGACGAATGCAGTCTTGGGAATATTCTCTTCACGGACACGGATCTGGTGATAACCCAACCTCAGCTCGAGTTTAGAGAACACCGATGATCCAGCGAGTTGATCATAAAGATCATTGATCCGGGGCAGTGGGTACTTATTCTGGATTGTGGCTTGGTTAATGGGCCGATAATCCTGAACCAAACAGTTAGTTCCATCCTTCTTCTTAACAAAGAGTGAAGGTGCTCCCCAAGCAGAGGAACTGGGGCGGATGAAACCACTCTTAAGTGACTTGTCGATTTCTTCCTTAAGCTCGAGTAGGTGATGCGGAGGCATCTTATAAGGTCGCTTGGCAATAGGGACGGTGCCATGCTTTAAGTCAATGACAAACTCGACAGCTCTAGCCGGGGGTATTCCTGGAAGTTCTTCTGGAAAGACGTCTGGAAAATCTCGAGCGACAGGAACGTTCTCGATCCCTTCCAGAGGTGAGGCGTTCAAAGCATTCAGAACATATATCTGAGCTTCGGCGTCCCGAGTAATGCGGGCGGTATAGTTCACTATCTCGTCGGAGGAGTGAAGAAGTTGGACGACTTTAGTGGCGCAATTGATCGAAGCAATGTGAGCTTTCAACCAATCCATTCCAAGAATGAGGTCTATGGTGGAAGACTTCAAGACGATGGGCGAGGCAAGGAATTCCAACCCTTTAATTTCGACGGTAACGTCAGGTGCTATTACGTCAGCATGACAGTGACCTCCGGGAGTTTTAATGACTAACGGAGTATGCATTTTCTCATATCGAATGCCATGCATAAATGCAAATTTTCCAGAGATGAATGAATGTGATGCTCCTGAATCAAATAAAACAGAAGCAGGTACTGAGTTAACAAGAAGGGTACCCATCACAGTAGCAGGTTGATCCTGGACTTCTTCAATGTCAATGTTGTAGGCGTGTCCACGACCATGTGCAGCAGACCCAGTATTATAGTTGCGGGTCTGATTGTTGCCACGACCATTGCCACGGCCAGCACAGGGAAAGGCTAACTGATTCTGATCCTGGCGGCAGTCTTTAGCCTGGTGACTTGGTTTGCGGCACTTGAAGCACAGACCATCTTCAGGATGAAGAGGAGCATTGTTTTGAATAGCTTGAGCTTTTGGCTGCCTCGGTGGTGGAGGAGGCAGACGTGGTGCAGCATAGTTGTTCTTTGGTGCAGAGGCATTGGAACGGATCGCATTGTTGGGAATCCAAACTCGACGCTTCGATGCTGAGCCCGAAGATGAGCCAGCATCACGATAGCGCTTCTGCGAGTCCTTGTATTCCATCTGAGCGGTCTCAACAAGAATAGCCTTGTTCGTCAGAGTTGAAAAGTCATTGAAGTCTTGAGCAGCTAGTGCAAGCTTCAGGTCGGGGTGTAGTCCACTACGGAACTTCTCTTGTCTGCGTGCATCTATAGCGATGTCTTCTTCAGCATAGTGGGAGAGGTCTAGAAATTCCCGCTGATAAGCTTCGACAGTCTTGTTGCCCTGAGTGAGGTTACGGAACTGGGTCTTCATGCGTTCCATAATTGCCCGAGGGATGTAACGTGTACGGAAAGCGGCCTGGAACTCATACCAGGTGATGACTGTTCCAATAGGAAGAGTACGCTTGTGTGTGTCCCACCATTGAGCTGCGGGGCCCTTTAAGAAAAAGGCCGCGAAGTTGACGAAGTTGGCAGGGGCGACATTAGCTGAATCCATCTCATGAGTGATGTCGCGGAGCCAGTCATCAGCATCCAGCGGCTTGTCAGAGTTGCGGAACTGAGTTGGGTTAAGTCGCATAAACTCTGTCAAAGTTATTGAAGCTGGGTTCTGGTTCTGGTTGTTCTGATGCGGAAACTGAGCCATGATTCCAGTCATGAACTGGCGGTTAAGCTCAAACTGTTGCATCATAGCTGCCATATAGTCTGGCGGTGGTGGGCGTTCAGGGGCACGACCACGACCACCTGGTCTAACCATCCTGCTAAGTATCAACAGGGGGTAGTTTAGTAAAAGCAATTGCAAGCGTTTAGTGACAAACATGATGTAACTCGACAACAATTTAAGTAGTGTAACAGATACATAACAGTAGTCAATTAAGACATACAGATCCATACACAGAGTCGGGTACATGCGGACAGCATAACGGCGCAATTTCAAAAGCTCGACATACTAGGCGGCGCGCAGGCACGTGGTAAGGAAGTACACAACGAGACATAGCAAAGGTTACATCAACGTCGGAGAAAATCACCGAAACGGGGTAACTGCAAGTGCGGACGACGAATGTTTGTCGCGGAAGGATCCTGCGCTCCATGTGCACTCTGATGCAGAATCCGGTCTCGAGCTGTAAGAAGAGGTCCACGTGCGGGTGTATGACCTCCAACAGCAGGCCAATCAATACTAGCATACATCTGAGTCCTGCGCGGGTAAAGGATGTGCTCAGGATGTATCCCTGCGCGAACAGTGGGTAGCAACTACGTCATAGCATCGTAGAGACGTGCTCGAGTGGCAACCAACTCGACGGTAAGAGCCCGAACAACGCGATCCAGAGCCTGAGTGAACTGAATCAGAATGCGCGGGTCATAGCGACGAGGCTCGTACGGGGCACAGATAGCTGTGTAATATCTAGTAGCATCTCCAGCAGGGGCATACGAAATGTATCGGAACTCAGAGTCATCCAAGATATCGCTGAACTATCCTCGGAGACGTGCGACAGCAGAGTAGGCGGCATCATGGACTGCCATCTCAATCGTCATGCCGATACCGTGGAAAAGGTGTAACTCGGTGTCTGAGTCATTCAGCTGATCATAGATACGAACATCAGCATGGTACTGCTCATGGTATATGGGGAAAAGAGAAATTAAAGCAACCGTGAGTACTCATCCGAAGTACTCAGCAAGCAAGGATCTATACTACATATGCAACATTATCAATGGAGAAGGCTGTATAAGTGGACTGGGCTGCAGAAATGCCAGAATAGAGAGAAGGCCTAGTCCTATCGAAGACTAGCATCTTCAAATATCTTCATAAGGCCATCATCTTGCAGCAGTAGAAGAGAGTAGAATATCATTTTATTTAGCAAACATGTTGGAGTACAGCTTAAAGATCCTTCCTTGACTCCCAATCGAGAAAGCAATCCCAAAGCTTCAATTAAGTAACAAGTATCCAGTTCAAGTAGTAGATCGGGATACACAAACTGAGCGTCCTTTACCGTAGGACCGGCTATCGATAGAAGATTCATCCCTGCAGGGGTGCACTACTGTTACCCAACACGCTCGATCAACTCTGGCCGGACACACTTGCTGGGTAATGCCCGTCCTCGGAAGATCAACACGAAGCAGCGCTCTACCTAGGCTCGACAGAGAGGTCAGCACGCCGGACTAACCTATGCACCCAGAGGTCTTGGGCCATCGCCCTGGGCACCCTGCGCGTTGCGAGACTGGCTGGGTGCAGGCGCGACACTGAGCTCGTCAATGAAGTATCCAGCCCAATCTCGACAATCAGCCCGCACGGTGAATCGTGACGTCAGACGAGCTTTCGGGAGAAACGTACTTCGTAGAGGGTCCCATAACCATTATCCCACATGGTGGTAGTGCGTATAGGGCACGTCGACCCACTCAGATCACACACCCAAATCCAATAGGCTCAATTAGTATCACGCGGAGACAATCAGAGTCTCTGATGCTCCGCCACAATGTCACACTCGAGTGCCCTTCCGGCACACCCGAAAATCATAGATCCCTGGCGGGTACCCACCAGGGTGGACCCGCCTGTAACAAGGGTCAAAGTAACCGTGTGGTCATAACATCAAGGGGGAAAACCCGAGGAATCACCCTCGGCGGATTCCAGTCGACGAAATCATCAGGGTGAACGAATGAGGCATCACCCTCGAGGTTCAGACTGAGGGGTCGCACGACAGAGTCGTATCGAAAGTGGAGAAGGAGGAATCACCCTCGATGACCACGACCGAACAGCTACACTGCAGAGTATTCATCGGGAGTGCGTTACGAGGTATCACCCTCGGCACTCGATAGTTACTACGTAGAGTCGTACAACTAAGGGCGTGTGAAGTGAGGTGTCGGTCTCTGGTCGACGATCATGTTGATCGAGTCGTCGATGATCAAGCAGTGGCAACAAGGATAAGGTGGTCGAGTCACTGATGGTTCACTCCAACCTAAACTAAACAGTTTATCATAGGCAGGTAAGGTAGCAATGAACAGGTTACAACAGTAGGCTATGCATCAGAATAGGAGCATACATTAACAGTAGCAAAATCTAATGCAAGCAGGAGAATAGAATGGGCGATATCTGGATGCTCAAGGGGGGGGGCTTGCCTGGTTGCTCTGGCAAGAGAGAGAGATCGCCAACGGGCTGCTCGTCGGTAGTGTAGTCGTATCCAGGTGCAGCGTCGTCGGTCTCAGCGTCTATCGGAGGAGAAGGGGGGGGGGAGAGAAACAATAAATTCACGGCAATAATGCAAACAATATGTATGACATGCCTAAATGATATGCCGGGGTGTTCTACTGCCTAACTAAATGATTTAGTTAATTTAGGAATTTATTCGGATTTATTTAATTAAAGTTGGGCACTATTCATTTATCAAAATCGGTCTAAAAGTTCAATGTTCTTATAGCTACGGGCGTCTAACGGGAATACGGAGGGCGTATTCGGGTTCGTATCGGAATTCTGAGCAAGTTTCATGTATTAAGTATTTTCATCGGAGTTACGGATTATTTAATATGATTTTCTAAAGTTTTACTAATTTCTGGAATTTAACTAATTATTTAAATTAACATTATCCGAAACAGTGTTATGCTGACGTCAGCATGATGTCAGCATGACATCAGCAGGCGTCCTGACACATGGGTCCCACATGTCATAGACTATTGGCTAATTAGTGGTTAACTAATTAATTAATATTTAATTAAACTAATTAATTAAATTAGATTAATCTAAACAGGGTTAACTAATTAATCAATTAATTTTTAATTATTTTTATTATTTTTATTATTTTTATTATTTTTATTTTCTATTTTCTTAAAACGTTTTTAGGGCTGGGCCCTATTCGTCAGCGTCACTGGGCACAGGGCCCCACATGTCGGTGGCCCATAGGCCACTGGCGTGCGGGCACGGCGCGCGTGCGCGACACGTGCGCATGTGCGTGTGCGCAGTGGCGGCAAGGGCGCGGCGACGGGCAGCAGGAGCGGGGGGTGGGCGCGGCGACGGGGCGGTGTGCGCGGCGGTTACCGAGGGGAAAAGAGAGGCGCGGGCAGCGCGGTGATGGGTGGCGGGGCCGTGCGGCTGGAGCGGCAAGGCAAGGCGAGCGGGCGCGGCTGTGGGAGCGGACGACGCGGGCGCGCGCGGGCGTGGCCAGCCGCGCTCCGGAGCGCAAGCGGGGCGGCGGGAGGCGGCGGTGTCCGAGGGGAAAAGGAGGCGACGGGCGCGACGGATCTCACCGCGAGCTGTAGGGGAGGGGCAGCGGGCGCGAGGAGGACGGCGACGGGGTGGCGGAGAGGCGACGGCGGCGGTGGCACGTCGGGCGCGGGGCGCGGTCGGGGCGACGAGGCGGCGTGGCGACGGGGCGGCGGCGTCGACGACGTCGAGGGCGCGGGCCGATCCCGATCCGGTTCTGGATCGGGAAAAGTGGGGGGGGGGGCAGTGACGAGGGGGTGAGGGGGGTTAGGGTTTGGGTGTGGGGGGTTGTGGGGGGGGTCGCTCCGGGGTGAGCGTTGCTGGTGCGATGTTGGTGGTGTTTGTTTTGTTCCTGTTGGTTTTTTTAAATCTATGGTTTCCTCGGGTCCGTCTGCCTGCTTTTCTTTTTCCCAGTTTTTCTTTTGGTGGTGTTGTTTTTTTACTTCCTCCTTTTTCTCTGTTTTCTTTTCTTTTGTCTTTTTCTTTTTATTTAATCATATCTCCTGTTTAGTAAATAGTTAGGCCACCAAATGATTTTTATAAAACATGGCAATTGCTCCAATAAATACTAGGCATTACCTACCACTACCAAAAATTAGTTTGGAGACAATTTGAGTTCACACAATTTTTATAATAATTAAAATGCATTAATCCTTACTGTTTTGATAATGTTTGAGCCACCTAATTATTTTATTAATTGTTGGTTTCAATTTTAGAATAGTCTCTGCAATATTTGTTATTTATCGAACATTTTAGTTTCTATGTTGGACAACTTTTATTTTCCACTTTCATTTAAATTTGAATTTGAGTTAGGAGTTGAAATGCAATATGATGCTAATGATGATTATGCACTATTAGGCTTGCTGACATGTCATTATCAAAAGTGATTACTGTAGCTAATGACAGGGGGTGTTACACATACCTAACCATTGACGGTTTAGGACAAATGCATTTAATTCACCGTGAGGTGTCCGTTTAGGTGTCCCTACTTTCTTGGGGATGGAAAAAGGGGCCATCCCATCAGCACTGCTTAAGCTCGCCTCCACTAGTGCCTTGCCACGTATCCAGGGGTGGGACCAGAATGCGAGGCCGGCCGCTGCGCTGGAGCGGTGGCACAGTGGCGGAACCTTGCCGAGTGCGAATCTTGCCGGGCTTGGCGGGCTACCCCGGCAAGATCTTGCCGGGGGCCGAGCCCTTGGTCTCCAGTTCTCCTTATCTTCTGATCCTTGGCGTGGATGTCTCTTTGTAACTTTGGATTGATCTTCAGCTGTTCCCCCGACAAGCCTTGCCGCAGGTATGGCTACAACTGCCCGTGCACAAGTATGGGGTACTAAAGACCCATCATTTAGTACACCGACAGGAGCCCCCGGGCCTAGGCCATACATGAGTGCGAGGTGTTGTTGGGCTAGGACCAAACAGTGCACGGGCACGCGTGGCAGGGGTTAACCGCTTGTAATCATTCCGCTTTCTGCACTCCCCACTACGCGCGTTGAATGTGCGACGTGGGGGGGGGGGGCGTGCGCTGAACGGCCACGGCTGCAGCGCGCTTGCATAGGCGTGTTCACATTGGGCAGTAAAAGAGGCAGCCTCGCTCCTTCCCCATAAAAAGGAATCCGCAGAGGCGCTGCCCATTTACCCCTTCTTCTTTCCAATCTGGAATCCGCCATTACCTTCTCTCTCCCGAGCCCATAACAGAACTTCTCCTCTTCCGCTCATCGCCTCCGCACCCGCTCCATCCTCGGCTTTCTCCTTCGTAGCCACCATGCCACCCAAGGCTAGCAAGAGCAAGGGCAAGGAAACGAAAGCCAATGTCTCGGAGAGCAAGCCGGTGAAGATGCAGAAGAAGTACGTCGTCTTCGCTCCAACGCTCGACGCGGAAGCCTTGAAGAACCGGTACCAGTGCATGTGGGCGAGGGAGACGAAGGCTCACCCCGCGACTCGCGTGGCCCTGGTTCTTCCAAAGGCGGACCTGATAAATATCCCTTCTTCGCCGCTTACTTTTACTGCGGGCTCTGCCCTCCATTCTCTGATTTCTTCATCGACATCATGTACACATACGGCCTCCGTCTCCTGGATTTCACGCCGAATGCCATAACATGCATGTCCATCTTCGCTCATCTTTGCGAAAACTTTGCCGGGGTAGTTCCCAACACCGCCCTCTTCTGCCATTACTTCATTCCTCACGTCCAAAAAGGAGAAGCCCTTGCCGGTTCTATCGCCTGGATCCCAAGAGCATGGAACAAGGAGATATATCCAGAGGGAGTTTATCGCAAGAAGTGGGAAGAATGGCGGTCAGAGTGGTGCTGGATCAAGGAAGCAGATCCCCATCCATTCTGTTCGCCCCGGCAACAGATCCGTGGCGAGGACTGATGCGATCTCGATGCTCAAGATGACAAGCTCACAATCGCCACCACCAGGATCCTCCGCCTGAAAGCTGCCGGGCTCACAGTAGAGATGATTGGCTCTGACTTCCTTCGCCGCCGCATCGCCCCTCCGCAAAATAAGGGGGGACCAGCCTGGGAATACCGGAACGCGGCAGACATCATGAGGCTGCGCCCCGGGCTGAATAATAACTTGACCATTATGCAGCTTGGCGCTCTCCGCCACAGGCTATTCCAGCGTGAAGACAAGCACAAATTGCCGATGAGAATCATTCCTTTGTGCAACAACTCCGCCCTAGGGTCAATCATCGCCGCAATGCCAATGTTCAACGCCCATTGCCTTGACGCGACCTGGGTCGAGCCATCTGTGGAGGAGGCACAAAAGTTCTTCGACAACTTGTCGGAGAGGGCCATCCGGGAAGAGACAAACCTCATCCGCGCCACCACTGATGAAGAGGTGGCGTATATTGCCAGTAGAGTGGAAGAGGCAAATCTTGCCGCGGAGGCCGGCAACGTCGGCTTCACAGAAAGGGAAACCAGTGATGCAGAAGTCGTGCTGGAGGAGAAACCTGCCGGGGAGGATAAGGATGCCGGGGAGCAGAGCGGCGCAGCTGCCGAGAGCTCATCTGACGAGGACGTAGCCGAAGAACAGCCGCAGGAGGAGCTCCCGGCTCCAAAGAAGGCAAAGCGCGTTCTTCGGAAAGCCGCCTCTGGCGTCCCAACAAGCCAACCTTCTTCGAGCAGTGAAGCTCCCGGCAAGAAGGCGGCCGGCAAGGCTGCACTGCGGCAAGGAGTTCGACAGCAGCCCGTGCGGCGTACGAGACACACGCCTGCGGCAACCACAGGGGCGTCTCACACAACAGCACCGGAAGCTGAGGCGAAAGAGCCACGCCAACCCCCTGCACCTGCCGCAGCCAAGCGACCCAGGACCCCTCCTCCGCCTCCTCATATGGACATCTCAACGGAGGTCGATTTCGACATCTCCGGTTTCAGCCCGGAACGAGAAGAGGAAGAGTAAGTATCTTGTCACGGCTTTTATCTCCCAATTTCTGAAATTGATTAATCTCATCACCTTGCTTTGTCTTGTCTCTACAGCACAGCAGAAACCTTGGTGGAAAGGATGGCGAAGAGGGCAAAAACTTCCACGGGCGACGAGCTCCCGACAAGCTCTACAAGCGCGCCAGAAACTATCACCATCAGCCCGGAGCTTAGCCCTCGACGCAGCCCCCAGCGTGAGTTCACTACTCATTTTCCTCTGGCGGGCGCTGAGGTTTCTATCCTTGCCGCTTACATCTTTGGGCTTGCAGGAGAAGAACGGCAACAGGGAGTCATTGGAGGACGCCCCCATCGTGCCGCCTCCGTCAACCACGCCGCCCGCAGGTGCATCTCCGGCAAGAGCTCCCACTGACGAGCCTACCTTGGAAGAGGAGGAGCCGGCAAACATCGATACCGGCAACCTTTCCCCGGCAACCAATGTTGCAATGAAGGGTGAAGCTACTCCTCATCTGCTCGACGCAGGTGATTGCTTGCCTCAGAGCACTTGTTATTCTTTCCTTTATCTTTCTGAACTTCAACCTTGATTTGATTTTGTTCCCCTCCTTCGTCCTTCAGAATTCCTTGTTATGGAACATATGTACATCAACATGGTCATCGAGGAGACCGCCAGGGATGCTGCCGCCGAAGCCGACAAGATCGCCGCTAGCGAGGCCATCAAAGACGTCACCGTCGAGGTCAGCGAGGCTGCCGCCAAGAAACTTGCCGAGAGGGCCGGCGAGGAGACTGATGACCATACTGACGGCATTCCTGCCGCAGGAGCGCCAGGCGCTACACCGGCCACAGAGCCCCCAGCCACTGGTGAGACGATTGCCGAAGATCAACCATCGACATCCGTGGCTCCCTCATCAAGCAAATATCTCAAGGTTGGCGACAACCTATTCATCAACTTGCCGGGGATGGCAAGTACCGGAGCGCCGACCGAAGGGGAAACCTTTGATGAAGAAGTCATCACTGCTGCCGGGCTCAGGATCGTTGATGAACCAAGCGCCAGCAGCGGCAAATCTGAAGAGGATCAGCTCCTCCAGGCCATGGGCGATAATTTCCGCAAGCTCCAAGCGCTCCATCGTGCTCGAAAAGAGAAAGTAGACGCCAGAGCTGCAGTTGTCGAAGCAGCCGAGGCGGATTTCCAGAAGCGCGTTGAGCAAATGCAGATCTGGTACGCCGAGGCCTTTTAGGAGCTGACTGCCAGCCGGGAGCAAGTGAGCCAAAGCTGGATGGAGCTCCACTTGAGGCAATCTGACATGGAGAGGGCGCAAGAGGAAGCTGCGCAAAAGGTCGCCGCTGAAGAAGCTCTCTTGACGCAGCACCGCATTGGGCTTGACGCTCATGAAGAAGATCTTGCCGCGCGCGAGCAGGCACTTGCCGCCATACTCGACGGCAAGGACGGGGAAATTGAAAAGCTTGTCATGCAGTGGACCCAGGAGCTGGAGCAGAAGCACAAGGAGGCGCTCGAAGCTGCAACTGTAGATCATGCCAGCAAGCTCAAGGAAGCCATCAATGCCGCCGAGGCCACAGAGGCCGCCAAGAACGAGCTGAGCAACAAAGTGAAGAAGCTGGAAGCGGATCTTGAGGAACACAGCAAGGAGCTCTCGACGCTCAAAAGCGAGAGGGAGAAAACCCTCCACAGCCTGGCGGAGATGCAAGTTGCTATATCCGACAAGACCAAGCAGCTCTCTTTAGCCAACGATGCCATTGCCAATCTGAGGCTGAAGCTGACCACGCTGGAGAAGTCTCTTAAGGACGGTAGGGCCCGTGAGAAGGCCCTGAGCAAAGATCTCCAGGAAGAGAGGAACCTTCTCAAGAGCGCTGCCACCGCCCAAGTTGACTATGAGAAAGGCGTGCAAATCTGGACTGATCGCCTTGTTGACACAGCGGAGAAGATCACTGCACAGCTGTCAACCATGGGCCGGGAGGGCCTGCAAAACTTCAGGTATTCCTCTGAAGACAGGATATCCCCGAGCGCCAGGCTGAGCATGTTCTTCGAAAGCATCATTGATGCCCTGAAGCTGCTCCAGTCCAACCGAGCGACCCAACTGGCCAACGAATCCCGCAAACTTTGCCGGGCCGTCCTCCACAAGGTGCTCATCAAGGTGGTGCACAAGAACCCTGGCATCGACCTCACCAACGTGCTCGACCGCTTGCAGAAGGATGCAGATCTTCAGGCACTTGAGAAGCTTGTCGCGCCCATCCTCGAGAAGGTAGACTCAATCAAGAGGGTTGAGGGTCAGCGCAGGGACTAACCGCCTCACTTTTTCTTGCCGCCATCATTCCATGCCAAAGACAATTTAGTCTTAAGTTAGAACTGCGGCGATTATCTATGTAATATAACTTCCTATGATTGAGTATATGCATGCTATTTCCCCTGTCCGATTTCTTTCCGTATGATATACACCCTACGCTTACTGGAAAACTTGCCGGTGCGCAACCTGCCGCGAGCGCTAGGTGCGGGACTTCAGCAGCCTGCTGGAGGTGCAGCAACCGGCAAGACACCTTGGTGTCCTTAGCGCAGCCACTTATACTGTTGAGCGGACTCGAAACAAAATAAGGGCGCAACCAATTACGACAAGGGTTCCTTCGCGTGCAGGTTTTCCATACAAGGGCCGAAATCGTCTAAGGAAAATAGCCTGATAGTAAAAATTGAAAAACTTGCTCAAAGTTTCGCAACTTAGCTTTCTGTCGCTGTACTTCTTCCGGCAAGATATCAACTCTGAACATCGCCCATTGGTATCCGTACCTTCCTCCCCCCTGGCAAACTTGCAGGCGAGGGAACCTTCTATCCTTTGAGAAAAAGAAAGAAGAGAAAATAAAGATATGGAACCTTGGCGGTTTGTTAGTCTTACCGGGAACAAGCATCATACAATATCTCAGACAAGCATGCATATATATGAATATGGAGATCAACAAGAAATGTACAACACTTAAGCTTATTCAACTGTGCATAGGGTCTGCGCCTGGCTTTGTACAAAGGATTACATGCCTTGCCGGCAAGACTTGTACAAAAGGAGGTTGCCGGGGGCCCCCGGCAACCGTGCCTTATGGGTAAAACTTGCAAAGATGTTCGATATTCCAGGAGTTGCTCACTGGAAAGCCATCCTCGGTCTCCAGGCGGACAGCGCCGGGCCTGGTGACTCGTACTACCCGATAAGGGCCTTACCACTTCGGCGTCAACTTGTTTGAATTCTTGGCGGACTGAATCCGCCGAAGAACAAGGTCGCCTTCCTTAAGGCTTCGGGCATGAACTTTGCGGCTATGGTAGCGGCGCAAAGCTTGCTGGTAGCGTGCAGCTCGCACAGCAGCCTGAAGACGATCCTCCTCAAGGAGCACAGCGTCATCTTGCCGCAGTTGCTCTTGCTCAAGCTCATCATAAGCGAGCACTCGAGGTGACCCGTATATGAGTTCCGTGGGGAGAACTGCTTCCGCTCCGTAGACTAGAGCGAAGGGTGTCTGGCCAGTGGCTCGATTTGGTGTCGTTCTGATTGACCAAAGAACCGCCGGCAACTCATCAATCTAGCGCCTTCCGCACTTTTTCAGCTTGTCAAAAGTTCTGGTCCTGGGACCGTGTAGCACTTCAGCATTAGCCCTCTCCGCTTGGCCATTGCTTCTTGGATGAGCAACGGAGGCAAAACAAATTTTGCCGCTAAGGTCTTGGACGTATTGCATGAAGGTGCGACTTGTGAACTGTGTGCCATTGTCGGTGATGATCCTGTTGGGTACACCGAAACGACAAATTATTCCTTTAAAGAACTTGATGGCTGATTGTGCTGTCACTTTCCTCACCGCTTCCACCTCCGGCCACTTTGTGAACTTGTCGATTGCGACGTACAAGTACTGAAAGCCCCCGGCAGCACGGGGGAAAGGGACCAGTATGTCGAGCCCCCAGACCGAAAATGGCCAGGAGAGAGGGATTGTCTGAAGAGCTTGAGCTGGCTGATGTGATTTCTTTGAATGGAACTGGCATGCTTCACACTTGGTTACTAGTGCAGTTGCATCCTGGAGGGCAGTGGGCCAAAAGAAACCTTGTCGGAATGCCTTTCCGACAAGCGCTCTTGACCCTATGTGAGAGCCACATATGCCTCCATGTATTTCCGCCAACATCCCCTGTCCATCCTCCCGAGGAATACACTTCAATTTCACACCGTTCAGTCTATTTCTGTACAGAACACCATCGACGAACTGGTACATGCTAGACTCACGGGCTACTTTTTCCTCTTCTTCCTGCTCCTCAGGGAGTTCTCCTGTCTGAAGGAAATGGACAATGGGCTGCGCCCAAGCTAGAGCTTGAGGCTCGACAACTAGGACTAAAGGCATCTCTTCCGCCGGGGGAACGTTTGTCTCGATGGCAAGGGTCTGCGCCCCTGCTGGAGCCTGTTGTTCCCCGGCAGGCTTGTCGCTGATCCCGGCGACTTCCTTGCCGGCGGCTCCCGGGAGCTCTGCCGAAAAGTACTGACGAGAATTCAACTTCCTTCTCTTTCCTTGCCTCATTGATGGCGCTACAGATGGATGAGTTAGATGGAGCACAAAAGTTCCCGGTTCCACAGGTAACTTAAGGGCAGCGCGTTTTGACAGGTCATCGGCAATACTGTTCTCAGCACGAGGAATGTGCTTTGTTTGCAGACCGTCGAAGCGCTCTTCCAATTTTCTCACCTCATCCACATAGGCTTGCATCAATGGACTCTAATAATCTTTGTTGACTTGCCTGACAACAAGCTACGAATCGCCTCGGATGATGAGCTTCTTGATACCAAGGTCCACCGCGATCTTGAGACCGGCAAGCAGGCCTTCGTACTCCGCAGCGTTGTTTGTCGAGCTCTCCCAGGGAAAATGCATCTGAATTACATACTTGAGGTGCTCTCCGGTGGGTGCGACAAGCAGCACGCCAGCACCGGCGCCTTGCAGCGTAAAAGCACCGTCAAAGTACATAACCCATTCTCGATCTGTTTTCTTGCCGGGAAGAGTCGTTTCTTGAATCTCCCCGTCTGGCATTGGGGTCCATTCCGCAATGAACTCTGCCAAGGCTCTGCTCTGAATTGTTGAAGTACTTTCAAATTTGAGACCAAAGCTCGACAATTCCAACGCCCACTCCACAATCCTGCCGGTTGCCTCTGGATTTTGCAAAATCCGCTGCAACGGGAAGCGAGTGACGATGGTAATCTCATGTGCTTGAAAATAATGGCGCAGCTTCCTCGAGGCCATGAGAAGGCCGAAAAGCAATTTCTGCACACCAGAGTATCTTGACCTAGCCCCCTGTAAAAGGGAGCTGACAAAATAAACTGGACGCTGCACCATCTTTCTCTTTTGCATTGATTCCTCTAACTGCGCAGATCCTGTCTTGCCGGCACCAGACCTTGCCGGGGAAGATCCCGGCGCGTCACTTGACGGTCCTGCCACTGCCCCCTCGTCAACTTCTCTCTGCGCCACTAGCGCAACACTAACTACTTGATTTGTTGCCGCTAAATACAGCATCAACGGCTCTTGTGGTTTAGGTGCGACTAGCGTCGGCGCGGAGGAGAGGTATCTCTTCAAATCTTGCAGCGCTGCCTCTGCTTCCGGAGTCCATCTCATTGGACCTGCCTTCTTCAAAATTTTGAAAAAGGGCAGGGCGCGCTCAGCAGATTTGGAGATAAACCTGCTTAAGGTAGCAACGCAGCCGGCAAGGCGACGTACATCCTTGACGTGTCTTGGCGCTTGAATCTGCTCAATAGCTTTGATCTTGTCGGGGTTCGCTTCGATCCCACGCTGAGATACGTACAAAGAACCCGAGAAGCTTGCCGGAAGGGAGGCCAAACACACACTTCTTAGGATTGAGCTTTAAATTGATCTTGCGCAGATTTGCAAATGTTTCTTCTAGATCTTGTATGAGCATCGCTTTATCTTTGGTTTTGACCACTATGTCATCCATGTATGCTTCCATATTTCTATGTAGCTGAGGCTCAAAACCAATTTTGACCGCTCTCGCAAATGTAGAACCAGCACTTTTCAACCCGAAAGGCATTCGTATAAAACAATACGTACCACATGGGGTGATAAATGCGGTCTTTTCTTCATCTTCTTTTGCCATGAAAATCTGATGATACCCTGAATAGGCATCAAGGAACGACAGAAGGTCACAACCAGCAGTGGAGTCTACAATCTGGTCGATGTGCGGCAAGGGGAAAGGATCTTTTGGACATGCTTTATTGATGTCTGTATAGTCAATACACAGCCTCCATTTCCCATTCGCCTTGTGCACTACAACCGGATTGGCCAACCACGTTGGGTGAAGCACCCCTTTGACCAAACCTGCCGCTTCTAACTTCCTGATTTCTTCGGTAATGAATTCTTGCCGCTCCAAGCCTTGCTTCCTCACCCTCTGCTTGATGGGCCGCGCGTGAGGATAGACAGCAAGGTGGTGCTCAATTACTTTCCTGGGAACACCGGGGATGTCAGATGGTTGCCATGCAAACACATCGATGTTCGCCCGCAGGAAAGCAACGAGCGCGCTTTCCTATTTGTCATCTAGGGTGGAACTTATGGTGAAAGTTCCTCCTGTTCCGTCCTCCTTAACGGGCACTTTCTTGGTCTCTGGTGGAGCAGCCTTGGACTTCTTGTTCTTGCCGGTGGAACTCTCTGCTGCGTCTTCAATGGAAGCGCAGCACTCCGAAGAGGTGCGCTTGCCGGAGTTTGCGCCGGAGATCTTGCCGGTCTTCTTTTCCTTTCCCCCGGGAGTTCCAGCGGCAGGAGCAGATGCCTTGACGGCAGGTGCTGCGGCTGCCTCCCGGTACAGTTGGTCGGTGTAGATCAGTGCATCCTTCTTGTCCGAGTGGACAGTGATGACACCAATCGGCCCGGGCATCTTTAACACATTATAGGCGTAGTGTGATGCCGCCATGAACTTGGCCAGCGCTGGGCGGCCAAGGATCCCATTGTATGACATGGGGATCTTGGCGACATCAAACACTACCTTCTCTGTCCTGTAATTGAGCTCACTACCAAATGTTACCGGTAGCGTAACCTTGCCTTTCGGCTGGGTCCTTCCTGGATTGATCCCTTGAAACGTGCCCGTTTCCTCGAGATCTTCATCAGGAATTTGTAGCTTGCTGAGCACGTCCGGCGAGATTAAATTGAGCCCAGCCCCATCGTCAACCAGCATTTTTATCACCTTGAGGTTGCGGATTGTTGGTGAGACCAACAAAGGCAAGCACCCGACCGTAGTTGTGCGATCAGGGTGATCCTCGGCGTAAAAAATGATAGGCGTGTGGGACCATTTTAGAGGTTTCCGTGCATCAAACGATGGCTCCGTCGCACTAACCTCACGCACCCACTGTTTAAGTCAGTGGTGAGAAGAATGCAACGAGGCGCCCCCGTCGATACACATGGCCTCTGTGGCTTTCTGAAACTCGTGCTCGCTGGATTCGTCTTCTTCTTCATCATCATCACCTCCCTCATCCTTGTCGCGGCCTCGGGCAGGCCTCTCCTTCTGTTGCTTGGCCTTGCCGCGGCGGCCTCCTCGGCCACCATGCTTCTTGCCGGATCCCTCAGCATCGTCCTGGGCCTTCTCCTTGTCTCGTCTTTCGTACTCAGCTCTCTGCTTCTCGAAAAGTTGCTCAACTTGCCGGCAGTTTTGGAGATCGTGACCCTTGGTGCGATGGATCTTGCAATACTATTTGCCGGAGCCTTCCGGCTTGTCGACAGCTGCCAAGGCCTGACAGGAAGCGCACCCGGCAACTTCCTTGCCGGGGGTCGTCAACCTTGGCCTTCTTGGCGGTGCCGGGGTTGCCGGATTCTTCGACAGCAAGGACGGCCTTGCCTTTGCGTTTCTTGTTCCGCCGCCGGCCTTTCTTCGACGGGGTTGCAACATCTTCATCTTCAGACTCGCCCCCTACGCGAACACCCTCGCCGGGGAGTTTTCTCCCTTCTTCAGCTCGAGCGCACTTGTCGGCCAAAGCGTAAAGCTCGGCAATACTCCTGACCTTGTTCATCGCCAGCTCTTCGCGCATTTTGCGGTTACGCACGTTCTGATGAAACGTGCTAACAACAGCGGCAGGATGAACGTCTGGAATATTGTACTGCACTCGGCTAAACCTCTGGATGAACTTGCGCAGGGGCTCACCCTCCTTTTGAGGGAGGAGATGCAAATCACTTTCTTGGCTAGGAGCTTGGTGGCCTCCAACAAAGGCGCCAACAAACTGATGTCACAGATCTGACCAGGAAGAAATGGAATTCTCCGGCAGATGCATCAACCACGACCTGACGTTGGGTTTGAGCACCAACGGGAAGTAGTTGGCAAGTATCTTGTCATCTTGGCCTCCGGCATCCTGCACCGTAATGGTGTCGATGCTCAGGAACTCCGAGGGGTGAGTCTTGCCGTCATATTTCTCCGAGAACTCTGGTTTGAACGTTCGGGAGTTGGGCCACTGGACTCGCCGCAGCTCACGGATAAACGCTAGGCAACCTACCTCATAGGGCAAGTCGCCTGTGTCCCCTGGCGCAGGCTTGTCGATAGTAGGCCCTGCATGTTTATCGGTCTGATGATGTGCCTCCCGTCGCCGCTCAATGGTAGTTCGAGCGTCCTCTTTCCTTCATTCCTGGAGAACTTGACGCTGATCGCGGCGCATCCACGGATCGGACGACGCCGTGGAATCGTCATCACAGCCATCGGTCCACCGGGCCGACGACTCCCGTTGTTGTCATGGAGGGGAGTGCACCGTGGTCGCACCGCCCCCGGTCTTCTCACCATTGGCTCACGCCGGATCGATAGACCGCTGCCGCGACGGCCCCGCCTGCTGCGGACTATACTTGTTGACGAAGCCAATGAGGCTCTGGATAGTAGATCGCCACTCCTCCATCTTCTTCAGAGCAGGAGGAAAATCGAGGAGCAGCGGCGCACGTGCCAAAGCTTCTGCTGGCATAGGCGGCGGCGATAGGTGCGAGGTACGTGAGGTGCTCTGACTCCTAACAGTGTTAGAAGGAGCATCGTCACGACCGCGCGCCACTTCCATCGGCAGTTTGGCGCGCATGCTGGGCCTGCGCATCTTGGGATCTGTGAGCGGAAGTGTTTCCATGGGGACGTTCAGGACCACCAGCGGCACGGCGCTGCTCGTCACGTGCGACCTGGGACGGCCGTGACGCTTGCGCCGGCGCGGGAGCCCTAGAAGGCGTTCTCTGATCTCCGGAGTTGGCTGCGCCGCCCATAGGCAGCACGGCTCCATTTCTAGATCTAGCGGCATGCGGGTTGCCGTCGCCACTGCGAACGACACCGCTCGCCTCGCTCGGATCACCAGAACATCGTGGAGGCTCCAAACCTCCACCTCCTGCGTCCACGCGGTCGCCCGTCCGAGTAGGCGCGGGTAAGACGGACGTAGACGTACCAACCGCCGCCGCACCCTTCTTCTTGGGCGGCATGGTGACAAAAACGATGAAGAAACTGACGCGCTGATCACCAGGTCAGGTTCGCACAACCTCGATCCCCCTACCCGGCGCGCCAAAGATGTCGGCGTACGACACCTATGGGATCCGAGGGACCCCTTTACGGTTCGGCAAGGGGAGAGGTATGCACAAAGAGCAGAACCGAAGATCAACGCGAGGGGATTTTTACCCAGGTTCGGGCCACTGATCAGCATAAAACCCTACGCCTGCTTTACTTTATTATCAAGATTTCTGTCCCAGTTCTTGGAGCGCTTGCGATGAACAGTGAGTTCGTGCAACAGCTACGCATGCAGAATGGGCTGAGAATCGTCCCCCTGTAGCAGTTGCCTTGGGCCTCCTTTTATATGCTCGAAGGGGTCACCACAGTGGCGAACTGCTCATATGCGAGGTGTAAAGTAACTATAGTGGTTACCATACCTAACCACTGACGGTTTAGGACAAATGCATTTAATGCACTGTGAGGTGTTCGTTTAGGTGTCCCTACTTTCTTGGGGATGGAAAAAGGGGCCATCCCATCAGCATTGCTTAAGCTCGCCTCCACTAGTGCCTTGCCATGTATCCAGGGGTGGGACCAGAATGCCAGGCCGGCCGCTGCGCTGGAGCGGTGGCACAGTGGCGGAACCTTGCCGGGTGCGAACATTGCCGGGCTTGGCGGGCTACCCTGGCAAGATCTTGCCGGGGGCCGAGCCCTTGGTCTCCAGTTCTCCTTATCTTCTGATCCTTGGCGTGGATGTCTCTTTGTAACTTTGGATTGATCTTCAGCTAGTCCCCCGACAAGCCTTGCCGCAGGTATGGCTACAACTGCCCATGCACAAGTATGGGGTGCTAAAGACCCATCATTTAGTACACCAACATAAAGCTTTTATTAAACATATTGTTGATGCTATGATGAAAGCTTTTGAAGAAAAGTTGGAATTAGAAGTTTCAATTCCTAGAAAATTACATGATGAATGGGAACCTACCATCAAAGTCAAGATTAAAAATTATGAGTGTTTTGCTTTATGTGACTTGGGTGCTAGTGTTTCTACAATTCCGAAATCTTTATTTGATGTGCTTAGTCTTACCGATATTGAAGAATGCTCTTTAAATTTGCACTTGGCGGATTCTTCTATTAAAAATCCTATGGGAAGAATTAATGATGTTCTTATTCTTGCAAATAGGAATTATGTGCCCATAGATTTTATTGTTCTAGATATTGATTGCAATTTGCCTTGTCCAATTATACTTGGTTGACCGTTTTTACGTACTATTGGTGCCGTGATTGATATGAAAGAAGGCAATATTAAATTTCAATTTCCACTAAGGAAGGGTATAGAACACTTCCCTAGAACAAGAATTAGTCTACCATATGAATCAATCATGAGGGCATCATATGGATCTAGAACCAAAGATGGCAACACTTAGATCCTACGCGTTATGCCTAGCTAGGGGAGTAAAACTATAGCGCTCGTTCGGAGGCAACCCAACTTGTATATTTTTGCTTTTTGGTTTTCTTGCTATTTTCAATAAAACACACAATTATGCCTCTGGTTAGATGTGTTTTCGTGGTTTAAATTAGTGTTTTTGCCAAGCAAGGCCTTTGGGATGATTTTGGTGAAAGTTGATTTGATTTTGCTGAAAAACAGAAACTTTTGCGCTCACGAAATTATTTTTATTTTTTATCAGAAGAGTGATTTTTAGTTGATTCTTTCTGCATAAGATTAATAAACAAATTATTCACGTCTTCCTAATTTTTCAGAATTTTTGGAGTTACAGAAGTATTCGAAGTAGTAAGATTTCTACAGACTGTTCTGTTTTTGACAGATTCTGTTTTCTTTGCGTTGTGTGCTTGTTTTGATGATTCTATGGTTTTCTTTGAAGAGTTTTTGCCATAGAAAAGTTGGAATACAGTAGATATAATGCAAAAATAAAATATGAATAGTTTTTCAACAGAACTTATAGTAGTGGTTTGCTTTCTTATACTAACGGATCTCACGAAGGTTTTGTTGAGTTTTGTGTGATTGAAGTTTTCAAGTTTTGCGTGATCTTACGATGGATGAAGGAATAAGGATTAGCAAAAGGCTAAGCTTGGGGATGACCGGGGCACCCCAAGATAATATTCAAGAAGTAGCAAGCAACTAAGCTTGGGGATGCCCCCGAGTGGCATCCCCTCTTTCTTCTAACAACCATCGGTATTTTACTTGGAACTATATTTTTATTCGTCACATATTATGAGTTTTGCTTGGAGCGTCTTGTATGATATGAGTATTTGCTAGTTTTTCATTGTGTTTTAAGTCTTGAATCCTTGCTGGACACACCTTTTTGAGAGAGCCAAAAATTATGCTATGCTTGCTCCTATGCTTCACTTAAATTTTTTAGAGCCATGGAATTGCTCTAGTGCTTCACTTATATATTTTTGAGCACGGTGTGCTTTGTTATTTTTGAAGAAATGCTCTCATGCTTCACTTATATTTATTTGGGAGTTAGTAATTTCTTTAGAAATTCTCTCTTGCTTCACTTAGATTATTTTGAGAGAAAGAAATATTATGCTCATGTTCTTCACATAAATTTGTTTGAGCTTATCAAAAGGAACATATGAAAATAGTCCCAATGTGATAGATATCCAAGGAGGATATAATAAAAACTTTCATGAAGATCATTGGACAAAATAAACTTGATTCTTAGTAATGGTTTTGAGATATGACGATATAGTATGTGAGTCATGTTGATGAGTAATTGTGCATTAGTAAGAATATTGATGTTAAGGTTTGTGATTCCCTATGCAGGCACGAAAGTCAATAGTTATGCAATGAAATTTATATCCTACTTGTGGTGCATTATTCGATGTTACTTATGCTTAATGCTTGGGTATGAGATTTTTTGTTTCTTGGTTGGTCGCTTCTCAATCTTTTGGCTAGCCTTCATTTTGCACAAATTATGATCACTACTTGTGCATCCAAAACCCTATAAACCAGTTTTGCCATATGAGTCCACTATACCTACCTATATGCAGTATTTCTGTGCCGTTCTAAGCAAATTTGCATGTGCCATCTCTAATTTTCAAAATAAATTTCTCTTTTGTGTGCTCCTACTGCTCGCGAGGCGGTGAGGGGTGGCCAATACTTTCCATGCTAGATGTGTTATTCTCACGATGAGTGTTTATTCACTTGTCATTGCACGAGAGTACGGCAAAGGTATTAGGGATGCCCAGTCCCGAAATGAAAAAATGAATTTACTTTATGTTGTCAAATAATAAATTCCTTGGAAAGTGTTGGTATGGAGGGCACCCGTGGATACGGTTAGCCATGGAAAGTGAAAGTAATGGTGGAAAAAGGAATAAACTTTATTTTCTGTTTGGGAACCGCCTATGATGTATCTAGCATGGAAAGTGTTGGGAGCTCTAAGTCATTTTCGTTGGTGGGAAAAGTATGCCTCCCAAAATATTTTTATCTCTCAATTTTCGCTTTGAGCTCTGGCACCTCTACAAATCCCTACTTCCCCCTGCGAAGGGCCTTTCTTTTACTTTATGCAATTTTTATTTTGAATCTGAGTCTCCATCTTCTCTTATAAAGCACCAACTAAGGGGCACTATGATTGTATTTGAGCATTGGGTGTAGCTAATATTCGAGTGTGTTTCATGAATGGATCAATGATTGAGCATAATGGGCTAGGGATAACTTGCTTTAGTGTTGATATTTTGAAAGACATGGTTGCTTGTTGGTATGCTTGAGTATTAAAGTCTTCATGTCAAAACTAGACTATTGCTTTGAACCATATAAAAGTCCAAATATCCATGCTACAAAGAAAAGAAAATGTGATGAACATGTTAGGCAACATTCCACATCAAAAATTCTGTTTTTAACATTTACCTACTCGTGGACGAGCAAGAATTAAGCTTGGGGATGCTAATACGTCTCCAATGTATCTATAATTTTTGATTGTTCCATGCTGTTATATTATCATTCTTGGATGTTTTATAATCATTTTATAGTCATTTTATATTATTTTTTGGTACTAACCTATTGACATAGTGCCCAGTGCAAGTTGCTATTTTCTGCTTGTTTTTTACATCGCAGGAAATCAATACCAAATGGAGTCCAAATGCAGCGAAACTTTTTGTGGATTTTTTTGGACTAGAAGACATCCAGTGGGCCAAGAAAGCACCTAAGGGGAGCTCCGAGGGGAGCACAACCCACCAGGGCACGCCTGGAGGCCCAGGCGCGCCCCGGTGGGTTGTGCCCACCTCGGTGACCTCCCGCACCGCCTCTTTGCTCTATAAATACCCCAATATTCCAGAAACCCTAGGAGAGGCGACGAAAATCAATTCCAGCTGCCGCAAGTTCCAGAAACACCAAATCCAATCTAGACACCATCTCGGAGGGGTTCATCATGTCCATTGGTGCCTCTCCGATGATGCGTGAGTAGTTCTTTGTAGACCTACGGGTCCGTAGTTAGTAGCTAGATGGCTTCCTCTCTCTCTCTTGATTATCAATACAATGGTCTCTTGGAGATCCATATGATGTAAGTCTTTTTGCGGTGTGTTTGTTGGGATCTGATGAACTTTGAGTTTATGATCAGATCTGAGTTTTTATCCATGAAAGTTATTTGAGTCTTCTTTGATCTCTTATATGCATGATTGATTATAGCCTCGTATTTCTTCTCCGATATTTGGGTTTTGTTTGGCCAACTTGATCTATTTATCTTGCAATGGGAAGAGGTGCTTTGTAGTGGGTTCGATCTTACGGTGCTTGATCCCAGTGAGAAAAGGGGAACCGACACGTATGTATCGTTGCTACTAAGGATAACAAGATGTGGTCTATATCTACATAAATAGATCTTGTCTACATCATGTCATCGTTCTTATTGCATTACTCCGTTTTTCCATGAACTTAATACACTAGATGCATGCTGGATAGCGGTCGATGTGTGGAGTAATAGTAGTAGATGCAGGCAGGAGTCGGTCTACTAATCATGGACGTGATGCCTATATAATGATCATTGCCTGGATATCATCATGATTATTTGAAGTTCTATCAATTGCCCAACAGTAATTGTTTTCCCACTGTTTGCTATTTTTCTCGAGAGAAGCCACTAGTGAAACCTACGGCCCCGGGGTCTCTTTTCATCATATTTGCCTTGGCGATATATTTTCCTTTGCTTTTATTTCCAGATCTATTAAACCAAAAATACCTTGCTGCACTTTATTTATTTTGTGATCTATTTATCCTATCTATCACAACTTTATCATGTCTTCTCGCCAATTTGAGGCATCATTACCCGAAAGGGATTGACAACCCCTTTAACACGTCGGGTTGCGAGTATTTGTTATTTGTGTGCAGGGGCTGTTTACATTGTGTTGCTTGGTTCTCCTACTAGTTCGATAACCTTGGTCTCATCACTGAGGGAAATACCTACCGCCGCTGTGCTGCATCATCCCTTCCTCTTTGGGAAATACTGACGTAGTTCAAGCAAGCATCACCCTCGCAGGTGAAGTGGACGACGGAGGCGCATCTCCTGGAGACCTTGGAACGGCGAACGGTGGCCGGTGGACATGATGATGACGAAGACAACGGTGAGTGCAGTGACAGTAGCTCGGGCGCGAGGAAAAATCGAGAGGGATCGGGGCGAGAGCGGGGAGGGGAGGCGATCTAGGGTTCCCGGGGCGGCCGGGGAGCACTTGTAGAACACCGGGGATGCAGCGGATGGCCTGCACGTGGCCGATCCGGGGCGTGGACGCGTGCGCGGCATCCACCGAGCCTCCTGTGAATAGGAGGTCGAAGGAGGAGCGAGTTGGTGGGCTGGGCCTGGTATAGTGGAGATGATGGGCCAAGTGCACATGGGCTTTCTCCTTCTTTGCTTTCTGTTTTTTTGAAGGCACTGTTTATATTTAGTTAGGCTATCAAAAGATTTTTCAAAATATGAAACTTGGCTTATAATTTGTATTGCAATTTTTGACAATGTCACAAAAAGTTCGAGGTTATTTCGAAAAGTTTAGAATCATGTTTGAATTTAAAAGGTTTATTAAGATGTTGTTGGACCACTACATTAAATCCCAGGGGGATTTTTGAAATCCAAAAGAGGTTGTTTACATCATGACAAATACCTGGGGATTATTTACAACATCACGAACATTTTTGATTGCATGACAGAAGAAGTAAATATTCGACTTGTATTTCAAATGGAATTTGGTTTTGATTTTCATCAAGTGGCAATTTAGTCTGAAAAACATGATGACATGGCATCATTAAATGGGAGATCACTGTAGCATGATTCTCGGGGTGTTACAAATCTCCTCCACTACAAGAAATCTCGTCTCGAGATTTAAGATGTAGAGTGAGGGGGAAAATATTTGGTTACGAAATTCTATCGAGTCTTCTTGTCTTGGTTGCTCTTGTCAAAGAGGTCGATCCACTACGTTGATGTCTTCATTTCTTTGCTTCAGGTCATCATGAAGAAGTCGTCATCCTTTCTTCGGAGTCTTCATTGTACTTACGAACAGGTAAGGGGCAGCTCGACAATGATATGATGATATATGGGGTAATCATATAGGATTATCCCATAAATGAACTCATGAGTATCTCTAGAGTTGAACAAATGAAACACATCGAGAGCAAGAAGGTACAATAAGAAGTTTTAAGTGGATAGACAATCGTTCGTTGCCTGAAACAGAGAGTGAAAGGAGTTCAGAGCAAAAGGAATAAGTATTGTGTCTGATACCAGAATTGATGATCTCCCAGAAGGTGGCTCGCGAATTAGATTCGAAGCCAAGCGTGAGGGATAACTTTGGAAACAGGGATGTACAAGAGAGTCAGGTTTTGATCATGTGCGTGGGTTATGGGACCACCATGTGGTTTAAAGGTAGGAAGGGCGCTGACATATTGCATGATCATGATAGCAAGGCATGTCAGAGGATAGCCTGTCAGTTATGTTGGCAACTACATTAGTACCCAGGGTGAGGGACGAAGAGAACCATTTTCCTGCTCGTTGAATGAGGCGAACCAATAGACAAAGTTCTCGTCCCTCGGTGGTTACCGGAATGTCATCAACAATAGTAACATGGTTATACTTGACAAGGGTTGTATACCGAGGTGCTTACATAAGCAGGGAAAAATTACTGCTTATTTCATATAGAGCACAAGAAAGGTTAAACAAAACACTGGAAAGAAAAAGGTGATTATCAGATTAAACAGAACAATGGAAAGGAAAATGCGTATACACGAGTATTACGTGTATCTCCTTCCCAAGAGCAAGCAGAGCGGGATAATTCATGACAGGACTGAAAGTAGATAAGCATCTAGGGAAAGGGGCGAGGAAAACACATGATGTTACCCATACAATGGTGTTTGGATAAACGATCAAGAAACATTTAACATTATGCTTCCAATGTTCTTGTTGATGTTTGAGTACCACAGTCATGCTTCGGGATAGCATTGACATGGTCATCGAGTAAAGGTCGGACCTTGGGAACACAAAGGATCCATCGGGAATTTTTAGAACATCTCATGCAATTTTATCAGGGAAAAGATGAGGAGGTGGCCGATGGGTTCAGCAGCAATCCATCGACATGTCACAAAGGATGTATTTCGAAAATTTATATGAACAAGTTTGTGTTGGGGGGAGACAAGAATGTTGTCGATGATAACACAATTCATCGAGGGGCAAGGATGGTATTTCTCACCATGAATTCGATATCCTGGATGACATGAAGATTTAATCGATCGGTGATGACATCAAGTCAAAGGAATGATGAAGCGAAAGTTTATTGGAACCACAGGTACGACACAAACTCGAAATCAAGCTTACTGTTCAAGGCGAAAGGATATGACTAGGAAGATCGATGTAGGCTTAGCTCGTCGTCGAATTTTTTGCTCTAGGAAGAAGGACCAGGTAGCACAGTTAAAATTTAGCACGATAATGATATAGCCGACCAGGTGACTTGAGGGATTATTAAACTTGTAAGCAACAAAAATTACTTAGAGCTATTGAATCGGAGTGTGGAATCGATTCACTTATCGGTGTTCTCGAGTGACTAATAACTCAGAACCCGGGGAAATCTGAAATCAGTGAGAAGCAATACTAGACGAAGAATCATAGGAAGCAACACATTTCTTTGTTATTATCGAGATACCGCAGGGTAATACTCAAAGGAAAATAAAAATAGAGGTTGTAGAGATGCATCGATCTGCAGAAGACAAGTGCTTTAACTTGTCTGAGAAATGGAATCAAGGAGAAAATGTGGTCGCAACCACGATTGAAAAGGATCAATTCACAAATACCAGGTGATATTATATCAAGGAAATAGTTATTATTATACAAGAAGCTTCCATGATACGATCTACATCGTGTCCATGGGCATGATCACCAAGTTCAAGGTTGACTCCCACTTTTCCAATGCATAACCTTTCATTCACTTCTCATTTTCGAAGAAGTTGTAATGTTGTAATCTTATCTGGCAAAACACCAGAAGAGTATGACTCATGATAACTCTTGGCTTCACACAAATTAGGGAAAGCATAGGTTCAACTCATCGGGGCATCTTAGGAACATATAATGTAAACTTCAGGTGTAAATTATACAAGCTCAAAAGCTAAGCATGGTTGAGAAAGCAGGGGATACCATTTACCAAAGGCATTATGTATCCGAGGAAAGGCTCACAAGTTATTGAATACGAAGGACGTTATCGGATAAAAGCCAACAAAGGATCTGGTGGTCCACAAGGGATCTGATGTGAGCATCATTACTCAACCAGAAGAAGAAAGAATGCAAGGAGATCAGATATAGAAACAACTGACAAATTCAAAGCTCAATTGCAAAGGATTTATGATTTCCAAATCAAGGGATCAGAAGCAAACGCTCTGACTAAGGATGGATAAGTTGAATAGACTTAGGGGTACAATCGGCGGCAACTTGATTGGTCGAGAACCAGCTCCTGTTCAAAATGACGTTTGAGCCGGAAGGATAAATTCTAGGATTCGACTGAGGATTGCGAGCATCCGCAACATATTGAATCAACGGACTCAAAAAGATAGTGACAAAGGATGCCAATAAGATTACTAGATTTATGGGATTAACCATAATGTAAGCAGGTAAAGAAGGTCAAGATCTATAGGCTACTGAGGATTTCGGAAGATCGAATAGCATTTCAAAAAATTTGTGAAACACATGAACAATTGGGGATGAACGGATCCCCGTTAAGTGTGAGGAATTATCCGTAGGGGTATTCATAAGTGTAATCAGGCGACAAGGAACTATAAGGCAGTAGGCACAGAGTATTCTCGGAACAACGGAGAGTATTTTGGGGTATCTTGTAATATCAAGAGCAAAGGGGAACGATTGGATGAACGACAAGTGTATGTAGTTATCCATAGGGGTTTATCTATGGAAGGGAATTGCAAAAGCAATCTGCACAAAGTCTCGAGAGAACATCGGTGAGTATCTTCAGAATCTTCTGGTGCACCAAGCGATCATCTGGAATGAGGGGCTCTCCGGGAGGAAGTAGTTACAAGATCCTAATGTTAGAGTTAGCAAAATCATTTAACCCGAACAGAAGAGAGATCAGAGTCCCAGAGTATAGACGAGGAATAAAAGATCCTAATACCACCCAATGGCGATGTGGGCCCATGCTACTTCTTGAGCTTGCGTTGGTTTTTCCCTTGAAGAGGAAAGGGTGATGATGCAGCAAAGTAGAGTAAGTATTTCCCTCAGTTTGAGAACCAAGGTATCAATCCAGTAGGAGACAACGCACAAGTCACCGAATACCTGCACAAACAATCAACAAACTTGCACCCAACACTATAAAGGGGTTGTCAATCCCTTCACGGTTACTTGCAAAAGTGAGATCTGATAGAGATAGATAAACGGTAAAGTAAATATTTTTGGTATTTTTGGTTTATAGAACGGAAAGTAAAAGATTGCAAATTAAAGGAATGGCGACAGAAATTGGCAAGTTGACGGGAAACCAATATGATGTAAAATAGACCCGGGGGCCATAGGTTTCACTAGTGGATTCTCTCAAGATAGCAAATATTACGGTGGGTGAATAAATTACTGCCGAGCAATTGATAGAAGAGCGCATAATTATAACGATATCTAAGGCAATGACCATGAATATAGGCATCACGTCCGTGTCAAGTAGACCGAAACGATTCTGCATCTACTACTATTACTCCACACATCGACCGCTATCCAGCATGCATCTAGAGTATTAAGTTCATAAAGAATGGAGTAACGCATTAAGTAAGATGACATGATGTAGAGGAATTAACTCAAGCAATATGATGAAAACCCCATCTTTTTATCCTCAATGGCAATAATACAATACGTGCCTTGCTGCCCCTACTGTCACTGGGAGAGGACACCGCAAGATTGAACCCAAAGCTAAGCACTTCTCCCATTGCAAGAAAAACCAATCTAGTAGGCCAAACTAAATCGATAATTCGAAGAGACTTGCAAAGATATCAAATCATGCATATAAGAATTCAGAGAAGACTCAAATAATATTCATAGATAATCTGATCATAAATCCACAATTCATCGGATCTCGGCAAACACACCGCAAAAGAATATTACATTGAATAGATCTCCAAGAACATCAAGGAGAACATGGTATTGAGAATCAAAGAGAGAGAAGAAGCCATCTAGCTACTAGCTATGGACGCGTAGGTCTGAGGTAAACTACTCACGCTTCATCGGAAGGGTAATGGTGTTGATGTAGAAGCCCTCCGTGATCGAATCCCCCTCCGGCATGACACCGAAAAAGGCCCCTAGATGGGATCTCAGGGGTACAGAAGGTTGCGGCGGTGGAAAAGTGTTATCGTGGCTCCCCCTGATGTTTTTGGGGTATAAGAGTATATATAGGCGAAAGAGTTAGGTCAGGAGAGCTCCGAGGGGCCCACGAGGTAGGGGGGCGCGCCCTCCACCCGTGTGGCCGCCTCGTTGCTTTCCGACTTCATCTCCAAGTCTCCTGGTTTGCTTCTTGTCCAAGAAAGATCATTGATGTCTGCTAGAACTACGTCGGTATTTCCCCAAAGAGGAAGGGATGATGCAATATAGCGATGGTAGGTATTTCCCTCAGTGATGAGACCAAGGTTATCGAACCAGTTGGAGAACCTCCTCACACCACGTAAACAGCACCTGCACACAAATAACAAATACTCGCAACCCGATGTGTTAAAGGGGTTGTCAATCCCTTTCGGGTACGACGCCTCAAAATAGGCAAATAACGTGAGATAAAACTTGTAGATTGGATAAATAGATCGTGGAACAAATAAATTGCAGCAAGGTATTTTTGGTTTAATAGATCTGAAAATAAATGCAAAGGAAAATAGATCGCAAAGGCAAATATGATGAAAAGAGACCCGGGGGTCGTAGGTTTCACTTGTGGCTTCTCTCGAGAAAAATAGCAAACGGTGGGAAAACAATTACTGTTGGGCAATTGATAGAACTTCAAATAATCATGACGATATCCAGGCAATGATCATTATATAGGCATCACGTCCAAGATTAGTAGACCGACTCCTGCCTGCATCTACTACTATTACTCCAGACATCGACCGCTATCCAGCATGCATCTAGTGTATTAAGTTCATGAAGAAATGGAGTAATGCAATAAGAACGATTTCATGATGTAGACAAGATCCGTTTATCTATTTATGTAGATATAGACCCCATCTTGTTATCCTTAGTAGCAACGATACATACGTGTCGGTTCTGCTTCTGTCACTGGGATCAAGCACCGTAAGATCGAACCCACTACAAAGCACCTCTTCCCATTGCAAGATAAATAGATCAAGTTGGCTAAACAAAACCCAAATATTGGAGAAGAAATACGAGGCTATAAGCAATCATGCATATAAGAGATCAAAGAAGACTCAAATTACTTTCATGTATAAAAACATAGATCTGATCATAAACTCAAAGTTCATCGGATCCCAACAAACACACCGCAAAAAGGCTTACATCATATGGATCTCCAAGAGACCATTGTATTGATAATCAAGAGAGAGAGAGAAAGCCATCTAGCTACTAACTACAGACCCATAGGTCTACAAAGAACTACTCACACATCATCGAAGAGGCACCAATGGATGTGGTGAACCCCTCCGTGATGGTGTCTAGATTGGATCTGGTGGTTCTGGAGTCTGCAGCGGCTGGAATTGATTTTGTCGACTCCCCTAGGGTTTCTGGAATATTGGGGTATTTATAGAGCAAAGAGGCGGTTCAGGGGGCACCCGAGGTGGGCACAACCCACCAGAGCACGCCTGGGCCTCCTGGCACGCCCTGGTGGGTGCTGCCCCCTCGAGGCACCCCCAGGTGCTTCGTTGGCCCACTGGATGTCTTCTGGCCCAAAAAAAATCCTTGCAAAGTTTCGCTGCGTTTGGACTCCGTTTGATATTGATTTCCTGCGATGTAAAAAACATGCAGAAAACAGCAACTGGCACTGGGCACTATGTCAATAGGTTAGTACCAAAAAATGATATAAAATGACTATAAAATGATTGTAAAACATCCAAGAATGATAATATAACAGCATGGAACAATCAAAAATATTGTAGATAAATTGGAGACGTATCAGCATCCCCAAGCTTAATTCCTGCTCGTCCTCGAGTAGGTAAATGATAAAAACAGAATTTTTGATGTGGAATGCTGCCTATCATGTTCATCACATTCTTTTTCTTTATAGCATGGACATTTGGACTTTTATATGATTCAAAGCAATAGTCTAGTTTTGACATGAAGACTTTAATACTCAAGCATATCAACAAGCAACCATGTCTTTCAAAATACCAACACTAAAGAAAGTTATCCCTAGCCCATTATGCTCAATCATTGATCCATTCATGAAACACACTCGAATATTAGCTACACCCAATGCTCAAATACGATCATAGTGCCCCTTAGTTGGTGCTTTAGAAGAGAAGATGGAGATTCAAATTCAAAATAAAAATTGCATAAGTAAAAGAAAGGCCCTTCGCGGAGGGAAGTAGGGATTTGTAGAGGTGCCAGAGCTCAAAGCTTAAATTGAGAGATAAAAAATATTTTTGAGAGGCAAGCTTTTCCCACCAACGAAAATGACTTAGAGATCTCAACACTTTCCATGCTAGATATATCATAGGCGGTACCCAATCGGAAAATAAAGTTTATTCCTTTTTCCACCATTACTTTCACTTTCCATGGCTAACCGTATCGACGGGTGCCCTCCATACCAACACTTTCCAAGGAATTTATTATTTGACAACATAAAGTAAGTTCATTTATTCATTTCGGGACTGGGCATCCCTAATACCTTTGCCGTACTCTCGTGCAATGACAAGTGAATAAACACTCATCGTGAGAATAACACATCTAGCATGGAAAATATTGGTCACCCTTCACCGCCTCGCGAGCGGTAGAGCACACAAAAGAGAAATTTATTTTGAAAATTAGAGATGGCACATGCAAATTTGCTTAGAACAGCATGGAAATACCGCATATAGGTAGGTATAGTGGTCTCATAAGGCAAAACTAGTTTAAAGGGTTTTGGATGCACAAGTAGTGATCGTACTTGGTGCAAAATGAAGGCTAGCAAAAAGATTGAGAAGCGACCAACCAAAAAGCAAAAAATCTCATACCCGGCATTAAGCATAAGTAACACCAAATAATGCACCATAAGTAGGATATAAATTTCATTTCATAACTATTGACTTTTGTGAACCACAAACCTTAACATCAATATTCTTACTAAAGCACAATTACTCATCAACATGACTCACATATCATATCGTCATATCTAAAAACCATTACTAAGAATCAAGTTTATTTTGTCCAATGATCTTCATGAAAGTTTTTATTATATCCTCCTTGGATATCTATCACTTTGGGACTATTTTCATATGTGTTGCTTTTGATAAGCTCAAACAAATATAAGTGAAGATCATGATCATAATATTTTTTTCTTTCTTTCTCTCAAAATAATCTAAGTGAAGCAAGAGAGAATTTCTTAAAATTTTATTAACTCCCAAATAAATCTAAGTGAAGCATGAGAGCATTTCTTCAAAAATAACAAAGCACACCATGCTAAAAAAGATATAAGTAAAGTACTTGAGCAAATCCATGGCTCAAAAAATTTAAGTGAAGCATAGGAGCAAGCATAGCATAATTTTTCGCTCTCTCAAAAAGGTGTGTCCAGCAAGGATTCAATACTTAAAACTCAAAGAAAAACAAGCAAAGACTCATATCATACAAGACGCTCCAAGCAAAACTCATAATATGTGACGAATAAAAATATAGCTTCAAGTAAAATACCGATGGTTGTTAGAAGAAAGCGGGGATGCTACTCGGGGCATCCCCAAGCTTAGTTGCTTGCTACTTCTTTGAATATTATCTTGGGGTGCCTCGGGCATCCCCAAGCTTAGCCTTTTGCTAATCCTTATTCCTTCATCCATCGTAAGATCACCCAAAATTTGAAAACTTCAATCACACAAAACTCAAACAAAACCTTCGTGAGATCCGTTAGTATAAGAAAGCAAACCACTACTATAAGTACTGTAGCAAACATATTATTATTATTTTGTTTTTCCATTATATATACAGTATTCCAACTTTTCTATGGCAAAACTCATCAAATAAAACCATAGAATCATCAAAACAAGCACACAACGCAAAGAAAACAGAATCTGTCAAAAACAGAACAGTCTGTAGGAATCTGAATATTTCGAATACTTCTGTAACTCCAAAAATTCTTAAATAAATTTCTGGACGTGAGAAATTTGTCTATTAATCTTCTGCAAAAATAATCAACTCAAAATCACTCTTCTATTAAAAATGACAAATAATCTTGTGAGCGCAAAAGTTTCTGTTTTTCAGCAAGATCAAATCAAGTTTCAACACAAATCTTCCCAAAGGCCTTGCTTGGCACAAACACTAACTAAAACACAATAATAACTATAGCATAATTGTGCTAACACACAAGAACAGAAAGAAAAAAGCAAAAATAAATTTTATTCATTGGGTTGCCTCCCAACAAGCGCTATCGTTTTACGCCCCTAGCTAGGCATAATGCATAGGATCTAAGTTTTGTCACCTTTATCCTTGTTTTCCTTGGAGGTATTTGTGTCGGGAGGTTTTGTAAATATAACATAAAACACATTATCCATGGAAACTTTAGCACTATCAAGTTGCTTTTTATCATAACCCCTTTGATTTCCGGCCGTGATCCAAGAATAGTGTTGAGTAACATCATTAAAAACTTGTTGGATCATATCTAAAATGGGGACTTGCTTTTTAAGATTCTCATCAAAGATTTGGTTATCTCCAAGCAAATGTCTCAAAGCATAATCACTATTATAAAGAATTTCATCAATCACGGGTTTTTCATGATTCATACCATAAAAATCAAAGATTTCCCTAGCTTCCCGTATTATGTAGTCAAATTCATTCATCAAAACAAGAGTGGCTAACTTTTTAGCTTTAGGGTCCTTTATAACGGGCAACTCATAGAACAATCTTTGCAAGGTAGGATGAGTACGAATAAATCTAGTTTCAAGTTTCAAAACAAGTGCCGAAATAGCTTCCGCATAAGATTTAGTCCTTTTAAGTATAGGAATATCATCGAGACTTAATTTTCTGACACAATTAAAAAATTCTTGGATATGTTCTTTTAACATAAAATTCCCTTGCCCCAAGACAAAAGTTTTGGCATCCAGATTACCCGTACGCTCCATTTTAGGAGTTAGGCCATCATCTGTTTCTGCTATACCAAAGTCACTCATGGTGACAAGTTCAAGCAAATAAAAGATCTGACGAGAAAACGGCGAACGGAAAAGACGGCGAATAAAACGGCAAATTTTTGTGAAGTGTGGGAGAGGAAAATGAGAGGCAAATGGCAAATAATGTAAATTGCGAGGAGATGAGATTTGTGATTAGGAACCTGCTTGATGTTGAAGATCCTGCCCGGCAACGACGCCAGAAATTCCTTTTGATGTCTGCTAGAACTACGTCGGTATTTCCCCAAAGAGGAAGGGATGATGCAGTATAGCGACGGTAGGTATTTCCCTCAGTGATGAGACCAAGGTTATCGAACCAGTAGGAGAACCTCCTCACACCACGTAAACAACACCTGCACACAAATAACAAATACTCGCAACCCGATGTGTTAAAGGGGTTGTCAATCCCTTTCGGGTACGGCGCCTCAAGATAGGCAAATAACATGAGATAAAAGTTGTAGATTGGATAAATAGATCGTGGAACAAATAAATTGCAGCAAGGTATTTTTGTATTTTTGGTTTAATAGATCTGAAAATAAATGCAAAGGAAAATAGACCGCAAAGGCAAATATGATGAAAAGAGACCCGTGGGACGTAGGTTTGACTAGTGGCTTCTCTCGAGAAAAATAGCAAACGGTGGGAAAACAATTACTGTTGGGCAATTGATAGAACTTCAAATAATCATGACATTTTCCAGGCAATGATCATTATATATGCATCACGTCCAAGATTAGTAGACCGACTCCTGCCTGCGTCTACTACTTTTACTCCGGACATCGACCGCTATCCAGCATGCATCTAGTGTATTAAGTTCATGAAGAAACGGAGTAATGCAATAAGAACGATGACATGATGTAGACAAGATCCATTTATCTATTTATGTAGATATAGACCGCATCTTGTTATCCTTAGTAGCAACGATACATATGTGTCGGTTCCCCTTCTGTCACTGGGATCAAGCACCGTAAGATCGAACCCACTACAAAGCACCTCTTCCCATTGCAAGATAAATAGATCAAGTTGGCCAAACAAAACCCAAATATCAGAGAAGAAATACGAGGCTATAAGCAATCATGCATATAAGAGATCAAAGAAGACTCAAATAACTTTCATGGATAAAAACATAGATCTGATCATAAACTCAAAGTTCATCGGATCCCAACAAACACACCGCAAAAAGGCTTACATCATATGGATCTCCAAGAGACCATTGTATTGATAATCAAGAGAGAGAGAGGAAGCCATCTAGCTACTAACTACAGACCCGTAGGTCTACAAAGAACTGCTCACGCATCATCGGAAAGGCACCAATGGAAGTGGTGAACCCCTCCGTGATGGTGTCTAGATTGGATCTGGTGGTTTTGGACTCTGCGGTGGCTGGAATTGATTTTCATCGACTCCCCTAGAGTTTCCGGAATATTGGGGTATTTATAGAGCAAAGAGGCGGTTCAGGGGGCACCCGAGGTGGGCACAACCCACCAGGGCGCGCCTGGGCCTCCTGGCACGCCCTGGTGGGTGTTGCCCCCCTCGAGGCACCCCACAGGTGCTTCCTTGGCCCACTGGATGTCTTCTGGCCCAAAAAAATCCTCGCGAAGTTTCGCTGCGTTTGGACTCCGTTTGATATTGATTTCCTGCGATGTAAAAAACATGCAGAAAACAGCAACCGGCACTGGGCACTATGTCAATAGGTTAGTACCAAAAAATGATATAAAATGACTATAAAATGATTGTAAAACATCCAAGAATGATAATATAACAGCATGAAACAATCAAAAATTATAGATACGTTGGAGACGTATCAATCATCGCGAAAGTGTCATTCCGTTTGGATTCCGTTTGGTATTCCTTTTCTGCGAAACTCTAAGAGGTAAAAAATAGAAACTGGCACTGGGCTCTAGGTTAATAGGTTAGTCCCAAAAATAATATGAAATAGCATAATAATGCATATAAAACATCCAAAACAGATAATATAATAGCATGGAACAATAACAAATTATAGATACAAAACAGAATTCAAGCATCTCCAAGCTTAATTCCTGCTCGTCCTCGAGTAGGTAAATGATAAAAACAGAATTTTTGATGTGGAATGCTACCTAACATATTTATCCATGTAATTTTCTTTATTGTGGCATGAATGTTCAGATCCGAAAGGTTCAAAACAAAAGTTTAATATTGACATAAAAACAATAATACTTCAAGCATACTAATAAAGCAGTCATGTCTTCTCAAAATAACATGGCCAAAGAAAGCTATCCCTACAAAATCATATAGTGTGGCTATGCTCTATCTTCATCACACAAAATATTTAAATCATGCACAACCCCGATGACAAGCCAAGCAATTGTTTCATACTTTTGATGTTCTCAAACTTTTTCGACTTTCACGCAATACGTGAGCGTGAGCCATGGATATAGCACTATGGTGGTAGAGAATATGGTGGTTATGGAGAAGACAAAAAGAGGAAGATAGTCTCACATCAACTAGGCATATCAACGGGCTATGGAGATGCCCATCAATAGATATCAATATGAGTGGGTAGGGATTGCCATGCAACGGATGCACTAGAGCTATAAGTGTATGAAAGCTCAAAAAGAAACTAAGTGGGTGTGCATCCAACTTGCTTGTTCACGAAGACCTAGGGCAATTTGAGGAAGCCCATCGTTGGAATATACAAGCCAAGATCTATAATGAAAAATTCCCACTAGTATTTGAAAGTGACAAAATAGGAGACTCTCTATCATGAAGATCATGGTGCTACTTTGAAGCACAAGTTTGGAAAAAGGATAGTAACATTGCCCCTTCTCTCTTTTTCTCTCATTTTTTTTCCTTTTTTCTCCTTTTTTTCTTTTTTTCTTTTTTTTCTTCTTTTTCTTTTTTTCCTTTATTTTTCGTTCGGAGTCTCATCCCGACTTGTGGGGAAATCATAGCCTCCATCATCCTTTCCTCACATGGGATAATGATCTAATAATGAAGATCATCACACTTTTATTGACTTACAACTCAATGCTTAGAACAAAATATGACTCTATGTGAATGCCTCCAGTGGTGTACCGGGATGTGCAATGAATCAAGAGTGACATGTATGAAAGAATTATGAAAGGTGGCTTTGCCACAAATACGATGTGAACTACATGATCATGCAAAGCAATATGACAATGATGAAGCGTGTCATAATAAACGGAACAGTGGAAAGTTGCATGGCAATATATCTCGGAATGGCTATGGAAATGCCATAATAGGTAGGTATGGTGGCTGTTTTGAGGAAGGTATATGGTACCGGCGAGAGTTGCGTGGCACAAGAGAGGCTAGCAATGGTGGAAGGGTGAGAGTGTGTATAATCCATGGACTCAACATTAGTCATAAAGAACTCACATACTTATTGCAAAAATCTATTAGTTATCGAAACGAAGTACTACGCGCATGCTCCTAGGGGGATAGATTGGTAGGAAAAGACCATCGCTCGTCCCCGACCGCCACTCATAAGGAAGACAATCAAAAAATAAATCATGCTCCGACTTCATCACATAACTGTTCACCATACGTGCATGCTACAGGAATCACAAACTTTAACACAAGTATCTCTCAAATTCACAACTACTCACTAGCATGACTCTAATATCACCATCTTCATATCTCAAAACAATTGTAAAGAATCAAACTTCTCATAGTATTCAATGCACTTTATATGAAAGTTTTTATTATATCCCTCTTGGATGCCTATCATATTAGGACTAAATTTATAGCCAAAGTAAATTAGCATGCTGTTCTAAAAGACTCTCAAAATAATATAAGTGAAGCATGAGAGTTCATCAATTTCTATAAAATAAAGCCACCGCCGTGCTCTAAAAAGATATAAGTGAAGCACTAGAGCAATATTGCCTAGCTCAACAGATATAAGTGAAGCACATAGAGTATTCTAATAAATCACGATTCATGCGTGTCTCTCCCAAAAGGTGTGTACAGAAAGGATGATTGTGGCAAACTAAAAAGCAAAGACTCAAATCATACAACACGCTCCAAGAAAAACACATATCATGTGGTGAATAAAAATATAGCCTCAAGTAAAGTTACCGATAGACGAAGACGAAAGAGGGGATGCCTTCCGGGGCATCCCCAAGCTTAGGCTTTTGGTTGTACTTGAATATTAGCTTGGGGTGCCTTGGGCATCCCCAAGCTTAGGCTCTTGCCACTCCTTATTCCATAGTCCATCAAATCCTTACCCAAAACTTGAAAACTTCACAACACAAAACTCAACAGAAAATCTTATAAGCTCCGTTAGTATAAGAAAATAATCACCACTTTATGGTTGTCACACCCTAGCTAGTTCATGCATTAGAGTGTTGCATCATGTTTAAACTTTTCCAGAAACTTGAAATGGGGATGATAGAACCCCAGCATCCCCCTGGAAACAACTAGGGTTTACTAAAATCTTTTTCAATGAACCTGAAATGCCCTTCTAAAATGTCCATCATTTTTGTCTTGGGTTAGAACCTCTGCCAAAACTGGTTCACATTTTTCTAGGTCATCATAAGGTCATTGAATTAAATCATATGTAACTTGCATTTGGGCATTTAAATGATAGTAAATATTTTAAATGTCCAAATAATCCCAAACTGAAATGTTCTATGTTGGATATACTCTATACAGTGGGCATGAGCAGTTTGGTGATTTTTTAAAGTGCCTAGGTATTTTTAGAAAAGCCACAAACATGCAGAAATATAGAAAACAGAAAAAAAAAGGGAAAACAAACTTACCTGGCAAAGCCACCAGCCGGCCCACCTTAGGAGTACATGGTGGGTTGTTTCATTGAGGCCGTCCTTAAGAACTGAGATCTGTATGCGTGATTTAAGATTCAGCTACTACCACACATTGGGCCCTGAAATATGACCCCGCTCGACTTACTGACCCCTCTCGTCCTCTGTCTAGGAGTTGCAAGTAGTTTATGGTGTTTGTAGTATGCTGGAGGCCGTGCGCAGCGCTGACCTTAGGGGTGGGCTGTGATGTGGTAGGCACGTGGCCGGTGTACCGAGTCGCCCGTTTGGTGTCTCGGGAACCCTGCACACAACGTTTGGGGCCGTTGAGGACACCCCGGCCGGATTTCCTTGCGGATGGAACCCGAATAGGCGATAAACCTGGACTAGAGACTTGTTTGGTTAGTCAGGTCGTGGTCTACACCCACGTCGGCTTTCGCTTGAAGTCTGCCAAGCACATGTCGTGTGCAGATGCTAAGTGGTGGAAACAAGTGTGAAGAAGTACACCCCTGCAGGGTATAAAACTATTCGAATAGCCGCGTCCACGGTAAAGGACTACTTGGTCACTTATGCAGTTCATAGACAAGTTGACGAGTGACTTGCCACCCAGGTGGTGACCTGAGCTTGTGAAGGGCCTATGTAGATAGAGAGGCTTCGTCAAGCCTTCTTTCTTTCTAGTGTCTGTACTCAGACTAGTTGCTTCCGCATGTGCTTGTATGCTTGTATGACTTGAGTGTCGGGTCGTGTGACCCCTATCTATATGAACATGTTATGTATGGCTCCCGGGAGCCTTTAAATAAAGTACTTTGAGTTGTAGAGTTTTGTTGTGATGCCATGTTGTATTTACACATATCGAGCATATTGTGTGTATGATTGAAATGCTTGGTATGTGTGGGATCCGACTATCTAGTTGTTTATCCTTGGCAGCCTCTCTTATGGGGAAATGTAGTCTGGTGTCTCCACTGAGCCTTGGTAGTCCGCTACAGCCCAGTTTACCGGAGTCCTGCTAGCCCAGCACTACTGCTCCGGAACACTTAGACTGGCCAGCATGTGTTTCACTTCGTTCCTGTGTCTGTCCCTTCGGGGAAATGTCACGCGGTGATATCCGGAGTCCTGCCTAGCCTGCTATAGCCCGGGTTCCTGGAGTCCTGTTAGCCCAGTGCTACAGCCCGAATTCAGACGCTGCTGACCGACATGCTCGATGTTGATTCATGTATGCCTGTCCCCGTAATTTAGTGCCGCTTTGGGTTCACGACTAGCCATGTCGGCCCGGGTTCTCTGTCATATGGATGCTAGCAACACTATCATATACGTGAGCCAAAAGGCGCAAACGGTCCCGGGCCATGGTAAGGCGACACCCGTGGGAATACCGTGTGTGAGGCCGCAAAGCGATATGAGGTGTTACAGGCTAGATCGGTGTGACTTAGAATCGGGGTCATGACAGCGTTGGCATCAGAGCCGGACTGCCTGTAGGTTCGTTGAGCCAAACTGGTCGATGTTGAGTCTAGAAATGCTTTAATTATATGTAGGGGAATTGATTGTGGGAAGGACGTAAGGCTCTTTTTACTCCTTTACCTTATGCCCTCTGATATGTGTCATTCTCTTCTCTTTCTACGTGGGTTAAGGACTAGGCTCTTTTCTCTCTATCAGGTTCACGTGTTACTAATCCGTAGTAACTTATAGGATTGTTGGTTAGAAGCCTCAGTTCAGTTTCTACTACTTCTAGTATGTTGTCAGTTGAACCAGAACCTTGGTATGATGTTGTTGAGTGGCTTGCAAACTGTTGCGAATGTCTCAAATTGTTTTCCTCAGCATTTACAGCCGTTATGCTGTCCGATTTTCCCTAGAAAATTCTAATGCCTTTGCATTAATTCGTGCTTTCAGATGGCCACTCGCACCCAGAATCAAGTGGTTCGTCTGACTCGGTGCCTCGATGTACCTGGTCACACGGCCATGCTGGTCCGAGTGATGATCGAGACAGGCTATCGGTGGTATCCTGAGTATACCGTCGAGGAGCAGTTTCGAGACTTTAATCAAAGTCAATACCTTTTCACAGTCAGGATATACCCTTCCTATCCTGGAGCTACTGAACCCCTCCATTGCTCATATGGACTTGGGGTTACCATCGAGATGTCCGTGCAGGACGCTGCTTACTCGATGATGACTGTCATGCGAGCCAGACTTGCCTTGCTTCGGAACACTGATTTCCGCTATATGCCAGCATCACTCCCTGGGGCACAAGGGTACTATCAGGCCCTTTACACTGACTCTACCCATGAGGATTCACTACTCCGCACCACCACCGAGTTGCTTGAGGACAAGGACCGTGAGAATCGTGCCTTGCGAATGGAGCTCTTCAACACTCGTTCTGATCACTGGGCCACTCTAACACGGTTTGTGCCCGCCGTGCAGGCTGGGTTTATGGACATGAGGGACTTGTATCCCGTGTGGTCTGGTCTACCAGATTGTATGGACTGGCGTGATGTAGGAGGCATCACTCCTCCCCGTGGACCCCGTCTGCCACCGTTTGTTGGACCAAGGCCACATCCGAGTCCTTTTGGACCACAAGCTCCACAGGACCGACTGTTTCCAGATGATCATGTTCAGCTTTCAGGAATTGAAAAGACGCCTGACATCTGCTCCCGTACTTGTGCCACCAGATTTTTCTAAGGACTTTGTTATCTATTGCGACGCCTCGCGACAAGGACTAGGTTGCATACTCATGCAAGATCGTCAAGTGATTGCCTACGCTTCTCGACAGTTGCGTCCACATGAGGATAACTATCCCACACATGATTTAGAGCTTGCAGCTGTGGTCCATGCACTCAAAACATGGCGACATTACCTTCTCGGTAATCGTTGCGAAATTTACACCGATCACCAAAGTCTGAAATACATCTTCACCCAACCGGATTTGAATCTCAGGCAAAGACGTTGGGTCGAGTTGATTACGGATTATGACTTAGGAATAACTTACACCCCGGGCAAAGCCAATGTCATGGCTGATGCGCTAAGTCGTAAATCTTATTGTAACAACTTGATGTTACAACAAAGTCAACCACTTCTCCACAAGGAATTCCGTAAGTTTAACCTTCACATTGTTCCTCGAGGATTTCTATCCACCCTGGTGGCAAAACCTAACCTTACGGATCAAATCATAGCTGCCCAGAAGCGTGATAAGGGCATATTCCGCATCCAGGAGAACATTGCTAGCGGAGCTGCTAAGTGTTTCTCTATGGACGATCGAGGTGTTGTCTTCTTTGAAAACCGTCTAGTGGTTCCCAAGAAACAACAGCTACGGCAATTGATCCTTAAGGAAGCTCATGAATCCCCTCTCACCATTCATCCCGGTAGTACTAAAATGTATCAAGACCTACGCCAGAGGTTTTGGTGGACTAGGATGAAGAGAGAAATCGCTCAATATATTGCTAGTTGCGACGTCTGTCGTCGTGTTAAAGCAGAGCATCAACGGCCTGCTGGCACCCTTCAACCTTTGGCTATTCCTGAATGGAAATGGGATAAAATCGGTATGGATTTCATTACCGGGTTTCCCAGGACCAAGAGTGGGAATAATGCTATCTTCGTCGTTATTGATCGTCTTTCCAAAGTAGCCCACTTTCTACCTGTTCGTGAGAGTATAACCGCTAGCTAGCTAGCTGACTTGTACATCTCCCAAATAGTGTCTCTTCATGGTGTTCCATTGGAGATTAACTCAGACCGTGGAAGTCTTTTCACCTCTCGATTTTGGGAAAGTTTCCAAAATGCTATGGGAACTCGTCTCTCCTTTAGCACTGCCTTCCACCCTCAATCAAGTGGTCAAGTGGAACGAGTCAATCAAATTCTGGAAGATATGCTGCGAGCTTCTGTCATCTCATTCGGTATGGATTGGGAGAAATGTCTTCCATTCGCCGAATTCGCTTATAACAATAGTTATCAAGCTAGCTTGGGCAAAGCCCCTTTCGAAGTTCTCTATGGACGAAAATGCCGAACGCCTCTTAACTGGTCAGAAACCGGGGAAAGACAACTCTTTGGCCCGGATATGATTCAGGAAGTAGAAGAGCAGGTTCGCATTATTCGTGAGAAATTGAAAACAGCCCAATCCCGTCAAAAGTGTCAATATGACCGCAAACATAAGCTCATGACTTATGAAGTTGGCGAGAAGGCTTACCTTCGGGTTACTCCTTTGAAGGGAACCCATCGATTCGGTATCAAGGGTAAATTGGCTCCTCGTTACATTGGACCCTTTCGCATTCTTGCCAAACAAGGAGAAGTTGCCTACCAATTGGAACTACCTCCGCATCTCTCCAGAGTTCATGATGTCTTCCACGTTTCTCAACTCAGGCGTTGCTTCTCGGATCCTATCCGTGAAGTGGACCATGAAACGCTTGATCTCCAAGATAATCTCACATATCGAGAATATCCCGTTCGTATCCTTGACCAAGCCGAACGTACCACTCGACGCCAGAATATCAAGTTTCTCAAGGTTCAATGGTCACACCATTCCGAGAAAGAAGCTACTTGGGAAAGGGAGGATCGTCTTCGACTTGAGTACCCCACCTTCTTCCCGGAGGATCCTAAATCTCGGGACGAGATTCTTTTGAGTGGGGGTGAGTTGTCACACCCTAGCTAGTTCATGCATTAGAGTGTTGCATCATGTTTAAACTTTTCCAGAAACTTGAAATGGGGATGATAGAACCCCAGCACCCCCCTTGGAAACAACTAGGGTTTACTAAAATCTTTTTCAATGAACCTGAAATGCCCTTCTAAAATGTCCATCATTTTTGTCTTGGGTTAGAACCTCTGCCAAAACTGGTTCACATTTTTCTAGGTCATCATAAGGTGATTGAATTAAATCATATGTAACTTGCATTTGGGCATTTAAATGCTAGTAAATATTTTAAATGTCCAAATAATCCCAAACTGAAATGTTCTATGTTGGATATACTCTATACAGTGGGCATGAGCAGTTTGGTGATTTTTTAAAGTGCCTAGGTATTTTTAGAAAAGCCACAAACTTGCAGAAATATAGAAAATAGAAAAAAAAAGGGAAAACAAACTTACCTGGCAAAGCCACCAGCCAGCCCACCTGGCGGCCCAATACTGTGCTAGCCCGTGCCAGCCAGCTGCTTCGACCCCGCCAGGCAGGCAGGGAGGTGACGCCGGCGTGCGCGAGCTCGCCACGGCGCCAGCTGCTTGCCGCTCGAGCTGCTGGACGCCTGGACGTCCTCCACGTCGTCGCCTCGACCCCCTGGACACCTCATTCTCCCCCCTGCGCCTCTCTCTCGCTCTCTCCCCACCATGGCCGAAGCAGCCGTAGCCGCACCGCCGACGTAACCGCGGCCACCGTCGCCTCCTCGTCGCCCCACCCTGTCCAGCAGCTTCGCCACCGTCCTCTCCGTCGAGCAGACCGAGCCCCGAGCGCTTGTTCGCCCTGAAGCCACCGCACCGACCTCGTCTTCAACGGCCGTTATCGGAGATCCATTTCGCCGCCCCACTTGCTCCGGCTCGCCCCCGACCTCGCCGACTGCTCCGTCGTGACCGCCGTGAGCTCAGCTACCTCCCCATCTTTTCCGTTCTCGCTCTCGAGCCCTGCATCGACTGCACCGAGCTCGGCCGCACCCGCCGCCGCCTCTGCACGTCGCCGTCGTGGCCACAGCCACGTTGGCTCGATTCCGAGCACGCCATCGTCTTCGCCGCACTCGCAGGAGCCCGCAGAACCACTCCACGCACCTCGCCATGCCCCCTAGCGACGAGCCCGAGCTCGCCCGAACTCCGGCAGCCGCACAGCTTGTCGCCGGCATCATTTCCGGCCACCCCAGCTCCACCCACTACCACCAGTCGACGCGGCTCACTCCCCGCATCACGTAGATGTGCTCCGCCGTCGTTTTGGTCGCTGGAGCACGAATCCCGCACTGCCCCGCCGCGTCTGGCCTCGCCGGCGGCTAAACGCCGGCGGGTTTGACCCCGCTGATCCAGTTTGACCCCCCTGGGTCTATGACAGGTGGGACCCGCCTGCTAATTAACTTAGGATTAGGACTAACTAAAAATTAGTTAGACTAATGACACTGACACGCGGGACCCACTGGCCAGGTTTGACCTGGACCGACCCCGTTGACTGCTGACGTCACCCTGACACAATGCTGACGCAATAAGTATTTTTCTGGATTTATTTTTATATAGGAAATTCCAGAAAATACTACAAACTTCAAAAATTCATAGTAATTCAACCGTAGCTCCAATTCAAACAAATTATATATGAATTTGGATCAGAAAAATCCAATCTTTCCAACTGTACTGGTTTCATGCATGTCAGAACATTTTAACCTTGCTGATTAGATGAAACAAGTTAATGCACTAATATGACCTCTTATTTTGGGTTTGCATTTGAATCCTTGATTCAAATGAACTCAAACCAACCTGTTCTAAGATGCATTAGCCAAAACACACTCATTTTGCCATGTCATAGCATGCATCATATTGCTGCATATTGCCATGTGATGATTGTGTTTCGATGTGTTCTTCGTGGTAGGTTCTGCCTCCAAGGATATTCACGAGTATCCAACTGAAGGGCAGTATTCCACTACCACTCTGTCAGGCAAGCAACCCCAATGATCATTTCGATACAAACCCATCTTCTCGCTTCTGCTCTTGTTTACTGCATTAAGACAACGCGTTTCAAACTGCTGTGTGTTGCGGTAGTTGAACCCATATCCTCTGCATGACCTGTCATTGCCACAGTAACTAGATGAAACCCACTAGCATGTGTAGGAGTTGATTGAGCCATGTCTGTGTTTCCTACCATGCTATGCCTGCTATGCTTAGAGTTGTGTCAGGTCTGGCTCATCAGGGTGATGAACTAGAGTGAATGGTTGTGTCGGTAATGAGAGTAAAGTGTTGAACATGTTTTGGTAAAGGTATCGATGAGAGGCCATGTAGGAGTACATGGTGGGTTGTTTCATTGAGGCCGTCCTTAAGAACTGAGATCTGTATGCGTGATTTAAGATTCAGCTACAACCACACATTGGGCCCTGAAATATGACCCCGCTCGACTTACTGACCCCTCTCATCCTCTGTCCAGGAGTTGCAAGTAGTTTATGGTGTTTGTAGTATGCTGGAGGCCGTGCGCAGCGCTGACCTTAGGGGTGGGCTATGATGCGGTAGGCACGTGGCCGATGTACCGAGTCGCCCGTTTGGTGTCTCGGGAACCCTGCACACAACATTTGGGGCCGTTGAGGACACCCCGGCCGGATTTCCTTGTGGATGGAACCCGAATAGGCGATAAACCTGGACTAGAGACTTGTGTGGTTAGTCAGGTCGTGGTCTACACCCACGTCGGCTTTCGCTTGAAGTCTGCCAAGCACATGTCGTGTGCAGACGCTAAGTGGTGGAAACATGTGTGAAGAAGTACACCCCTGCAGGGTATAAAACTATTCGAATAGCCGCGTCCACGGTAAAGGACTACTTGGTCACTTATGCAGTTCATAGACAAGTTAATGGTTACTACTAAAAAACTCATGATAAGTGTGACTACCGCGGATGGCCCTCTCGTAGGATTACGAGGGAGGATCCACGGTGGAGTATTGTGATGGTGGTTAGTGGACTCGTGTGCGAAAACTAATTTCACAAGTGATGTCTCATAGGATAGCGTAGCCAAGAGTCAAAGCTGGCTTGCTGCAATAACTCCACCACCCTTCTTGAGAATGCGCATGTACATTAGGATCTGTTGTAAGACTTGCTGAGTACCATTGTACTCATGTTGCTTTAATAACTGTTGCAGATGAGAACACCGCCCCCTCCGAAGGGTTCTATGTAGATCTCGATGTTGACGAGTGACTTGCCACCCAGGTGGTGACCTGAGCTTGTGAAGGGCCTATGTAGATAGACAGGCTTCGTCAGGCCTTCTTTCTTTCTAGTGTCTGTACTCAGACTAGTTGCTTCCGCATGTGCTTGTATGTTTGTATGACTTGAGTGTCGGGTCGTGTGACCCCTATCTGTATGAACATGTTATGTATGGCTCCCCGGAGCCTTTAAATAAAGTACTTTGAGTTGTAGAGTTTTGTTGTGATGCCATGTTGTATTTACACATATCGAGCATATTGTGTGTATGATTGAAATGCTTGGTATGTGTGGGATCCGACTATCTAGTTGTTTATCCTTGGCAGCCTCTCTTATGGGGAAATGTAGTCTGGTGTCTCCACTGAGCCTTGGTAGTCCGCTACAGCCCGGTTTACCGGAGTCCTGCTAGCCCAGCACTACTGCTCCGGAACACTTAGACTGGCCGGCATGTGTTTCACTTCGTTCCTGTGTCTGTCCCTTCGGGGAAATGTCACGCGGTGATATCCAGAGTCCTGCCTAGCCTGCTACAGCCCGGGTTCCCGGAGTCCTGTTAGCCCAGTGCTACAGCCCGAATTCACACGCTGCTGACCGACATGCTCGATGTTGATTCATGTATGCCTGTCCCCGTAAGTTAGCACCGCTTTGGGTTCACGACTAGCCATGTAGGCCCGGGTTCTCTGTCATATGGATGCTAGCAACACTATCATATACGTGAGCCAAAAGGCGCAAATGGTCCCGGGCCATGGTAAGGCGACACCCGTGGGAATACCGTGCGTGAGGCCACAAAGCGATATGAGGTGTTACAGGCTAGATCGGTGTGACTTAGAATCGGGGTCCTGACAAAGGTACTATTGAAAACTCATTATTTATTTATATTGGTGTAATATCTAATGTATTCCAACTTTTCCATGGTTCATACCCCCTGATACTACCCATAGATTCATCAAAATAAGCAAACAACACGCAAAAAACAGAATCTGTCAAAAACAGAACAGTCTGTAGCAATCTGTAACTCTCGAATACTTCTATAACTCCAAAAATTCTGAAACATTAGGACGACCTGAGGAATTTGTGTACCAAACCAGAGCAAGAATAATCATATCAAAAGCACATTTCTGTGAATTTTTAAAATTATTTTCCTGGCGCAAAAGTTTCTGATTTACAGCAGGATCAACACAACTATCACCGTAAGTTATCCTAAAGGTTTAACTTGGCACAAACACTAATTAAAACATAAAACCACATCTAACCAGAGGCTAGATGAATTATTTATTACTAAACAGGAACAAAAAGCAAAGAACAAAAATAAAATTGGGTTGCCTCCCAACAAGCGCTATTGTTTAACGCCCTTAGCTAGGCATAAAAACGCGAATAGATCTAAGTATTGTCATCTTTGGTATGCAATCCATAAGTGGCTCTCATAATAGATTCATATGGAAATTTAATTTTCTTCCTAGGAAAGTGTTCCATGCCTTTCCTTAATGGAAATTGGAACCTAATGTTTCCTTCTTTCATATCAATAATTGCACCAATCATTCTAAGGAAAGGTCTACCAAGAATAATAGGACATGTAGGATTGCAATCTATATCAAGAACAATGAAATCTATGGGCACATAATTACTATTTGCAACAATAATAACATCATTAATCCTTCCCATAGGTTTCTTAATAGTGGAATCGGCAAGATGCAACTTTAAGGAACAATAATCAAACTCACGGAAACCTAACACATCACACAAAGTTTTTGGAATCATGGAAACACTAGCACCCAAATCTCACAAAGCATGGCATTCATAATCTTTAAGCTTAATCTTAATAGTAGGTTCCCACTCATCATAAAGTTTTCTAGGGATAGAAAATTCTAATTCAAGCTTTTCTTCAAAAGATTGGATCATAGCATCAACGATATGTTTAGTAAAAGCTTTGTTTTGATTATAAGCACGAGGAGAATTCAACACAGATTGCAACAACGAAATACAATCTATTAAAGAATAATTATCATAATTAAATTCCTTGAAATCCAAAAGAGTGGGTTCATTGCTACTTAAAGTCTTGACCTCTCCAATCCCACTTTTATCAATTTTTGCATCTAGATCTAAAAACTCTGAATCATTGGGACGCCTTTTAACTAAAGTTGACTCATATCCAGTCCCATCTTTATCAAGATTAATATTGGAAAACAAAGATTGAATAGGAGTCACATCAATGACTTTTAGATCTTCATCATTATTATCATGAAAACTAGAAGAGTACGCTTTTACAAACCAATCTTTTTTAGCACGCATCTTAGCGGTTCTTTCTTTGCACTCATCAATGAAAATTCTCATGGCTTTGAGAGACTCATTGATATCATGCTTAGGTGTAATAGATCTAAGTTTCAAAGAATCAACATCGAGAGAAATTCTATCCATGTTCCCAGCCAAATCATCAATATTGAGAAATTTTTCTTCAATCAAAGCATTAAAATTCTTTTGTGAACTCATAAATTCTTTAACACTATTCTCAAAATCAGAGGGCATCTTATTAAAATTTCCATAAGAATTGTTGTAGGAATTACCATAATTATGAGAGGAATTACTAGGAAACAGCTTAGGATTAAAATTGCCTCTATACGCGTTATTACCAAAATTGTTCCTACCAACAAAATTCACATCCATATATTCATTATTATTCTCAATCAAAGTGGATAAAGGCATATCATTAGGATCAGAAGAAGCACTCTTATTAGCAAATAATTTCATAAGTTCATCCATCTTTCCACTCAAAACATTAATCTCTTCAATCGCATGTACCTTTTTACTAGTGGATCTTTCGGTGCGCCATTGAGAATAATTCACCTTGATATTATCTAGGAGTTTAGTAGCCTCTCCTAAAGTAATTTCCATAAAAGTGCCTCCCGCGGCCAAATCTAAAAGATTTCTAGAAGCAAAATTCAATCCGGCATAAAAAAATTGTATAATCATCCACAAAGTCAAACCATGTGTAGGGTAATTTCGTATCATCAATTTCATCCTCTCCCAAGATTGTGCAACATGCTCATGATCATGTTGCTTAAAATTCATAATATCGTTCCTAAGGGAGATGATCTTAGCGGGAGGAAAATACTTAGAGATGAAAGCATCTTTACACTTATTCCATGAATTAATACTATTTTTAGGTAAAGATGAAAACCAAGTTTTAGCACGATCTCTAAGCGAAAACGGAAATAGCTTCAATTTAACAATATCATTATCCACATCTTTATTCTTTTGCATATCACACAAATCAACGGAATTGTTTAGATGGGATGCGGCATCTTCACTAGGAAGGCCAGAAAATTGATCTTTGATAACAAGATTTAGCAAAGTGGCATTAATTTCACAAGATTCAGCATTAGTCGTGGGAGCAATCGGAGTGCTAATAAAATCATTGTTGTTGGTGTTGGAAAAGTCACACAATTTAGTATTATCTTGAGCCATCGTGACAAAGCAAGCAATCCAATACATGAGCACACAAAAAGCAAGCGAAGAAGACGAACGAAAGAGAGGCGAAGAAAAGGCAAATCTTTTCAAAAATTGTTTTAGAGGTGGGGGAAAGGAAAAGGAGAGGCGAATGGCAAATATTGTAATGCAAGAGATGAGAGTTTATGATGGGTACTTGTATGTCTTGACTTGACGTAGATCTCCCCGGCAATGACGCCAGAAATTCTTCCTGCTACTTCTTGAGCTTGCGTTGGTTTTTCCCTTAAAGAGGAAAGGGTGATGCAACAAAGTAGAGTAAGTATTTCCCTTAGTTTGAGAACCAAGGTATCAATCCAGTAGGAGACAACGCACAAGTCACCGAATACCTACACAAACAATCAACAAACTTGCACCCAACGCGATAAAGGGGTTGTCAATCCCTTCACGGTTACTTGCAAAAGTGAGATCTGATAGAGATAGATAAATGGTAAAGTAAATATTTTTGGTATTTTTGGTTTATAGAACGGAAAGTAAAAGATTGCAAATTAAAGGAATGGTGACAGAAATTGGCAAGTTGACGGGAAACTAATATGATGTAGAATAGACCTGGGGGCCATAGGTTTCACTAGTGGCTTCTCTTAAGATAGCAAATATTACGGTGGGTGAACAAATTACTGCCGAGCAATTGATAGAAGAGCGCATAATTGTAACGATATCTAAGGCAATGATCATGAATATTGGCATCATGTCCGTGTCAAGTAGACCGAAACGATTCTGCATCTACTACTATTACTCCACACATCGACCGCTTTCCAGCATGCATCTAGAGTATTAAGTTCATAAAGAACGGAGTAACGCATTAAGTAAGATGACATGATGTAGAGGAATTAACTCAAGCAATATGATGAAAACCCCATCTTTTTATCATCGATGGCAACAATACAATACGTGCCTTGCTGCCCCTACTGTCACTGGGAAAGGACACCACAAGATTGAACCCAAAGCTAAGCACTTCTCCCATTGCAAGAAAAACCAATCTAGTAGGCCAAACTAAATCGATAATTCGAGGAGACTTGCAAAGATATCAAATCATGCATATAAGAATTCAGAGAAGACTCAAATAATATTCATAGATAATCTGATCATAAGTCCACAATTCACCGGATCTCGGCAAACACACCGCAAAAGAATATTACATCGAATAGATCTCCAAGAACATCAAGGAGAACATGGTATTGAGAATTAAAGAGAGAGAAGAAGCCATCTAGCTACTAGCTATGGACCCGTAGGTTTGAGGTAAACTACTCACACTTCATCGGAAGGGTAATGGTGTTGATGTAGAAGCCCTTCATAATCGAATCCCCCTCCGGCAGGACACCGGAAAAGGCCCCTAGATGGGATCTCACGTGTACAGAAGGTTGCGGCGGTGGAAAAGTGTTTTCGTGGCTCCCCCTGATGTTTTTGGGGTATAAGAGTATATATAGGCGAAAGTGTTAGGTCAGGAGAGCTCCGAGGGGCCCACGAGGTAGGGGGGCACGCCCTACCCCCATGGGCGCTCCCTCCACCCTCGTGGCCGCCTCGTTGCGTCTCCGACTTCATCTCCAAGTCTCCTGGTTTGCTTCTGGTCCAAGAAAGATCATCGCAAAAGTTTCATTCCGTTTGGACTCCGTTTGGTGTTCCTTTACTGTGAAACCCTAAAACAGGTAAAAAACAGAAACTGGCACTGGGCTCTAGGTTAATAGGTTAGTCCCAAAAATAATATAAAAATAGCATAATAATGCATATAAAACATCCAAAATAGATAATATAATAGCTTGGAACAATAAAAAATTATAGATACGTTGGAGACGTATCAGCCCGCAACCCGCACAGCCATGTTAGTAAAAGTTTTGCAATGACTAGACTCAACTTCGGCCAAGGAGTTGGAAAGGGGGCTACCTACAGGCAGTCGGCTCTGATACCAACTTGTGACGCCCCTGATTCAATCATACACAAATCATACACGCAAATGTGTACGATCAAGATCAGGAACTCACGGGAAGATATCACAACACAACTCTAGACACAAATTAAAATAATACAAGCTTTATATTACAAGCCAGGGGCCTTGAGGGCTCGAATACATAAGCTCGAAAACAAACGAGCCCGCGGAAGCAACATTATCTGAGTACAGACATGAGTTAAACAAGTTTGCCTTAAGACGGCTAGCATAAAAGCAACATCGATCGAAAAGGCAAGGCCTCCTGCCTGGGAGCCTCCTAACTACTCCTGGTCATCGGCGGCCTCCACGTTAGTAGGCACCCTCGGTGTAGTAGTAGTAGTCGTCGTCGAAGGTGGCGTCTGGCTCCTAGGCTCCACCATCTGGTTCCAGCGTCCGAGAAGAATGGAAAGAGGTGGAAAAGGGGAGCAAAGCAACCGTGAGTACTCATCCAAAGTACTCGCAAGCAAGGATCTACACTACATATGCATCGGTATCAATGAAATGGGTAGTATATGTGGACTGAACTGCAGAATGCCAGAAGAGAAGGGGAAAGACTAGCCTATCGAAGACTAGCATCTTCAAGCAGCTCCAAGCATCTCGCAGCATCAGAAGAGATAAGAGTGGCATATTATAATATTAGTAAGTATGTTGTAACATCGCCCAGAGATCACTTCCTCGACTCCCTGCGAGAAAGCAATACCGGAGCCACATATCCATAACATGCCTCAGCATTCATTATCGAGTTCTAGTTGTATCAATCGGGATACAACTCCGAGCGTCCGTTATCATGGACCCAGCTATTCGAATAGATAATACTTCCCTGCAGGGGTGCACCAACTTACCCAACACACTCGATCAACTCCGGCCGGACACACCATCAGGTCATGACCGCCCTCGGCCGATCAACACATCGCAGTCCTACTTAGCCTCATCAAAGAGGCCAGCACGCCGGTCTACATCCTAAGCGCGCAGTGGTCTTGGGAACATCGCCCTTTGCACTCCTGACCATTGCGTACGCGGCCGATGAGCAGACCTAGCCCCCCTTATACAAGTGAGGTGTTCCAGTCCAACCCAGCACGCGCCGCTCCATCGCTGATGTCCGTTGAGATTTCGGCTGATACATACGACGCAGAGTGCCCATACTTATTCCCGCGTGGTGGTTAGTGCGAAAAAGGCCAGAGGCCTACTCGGATCAAATATCCAAACCTTTAGTGTCTTGGTAGTGCAGTAACGATCAATGATCCACGATATGTGGTCTCGTCGCCCCGTCTCACGGACTTGTGGCCAGGGCTAAGAATGCCCGGCCGCGCCGCGTGGAAAACTTGCTGGTATCCTCCAGGTCAACTCGACTTCACATCACTCGTGGGTACCCCTCAGGGCCGACCCTATGTCATCATGGTTCAGTGGTAAGTCAAAGTAACCGTGTGTCCAAAACAGCAAGGGGGGACCCGAGGAATCACCCTCAATGGATTCCCACTCGATGTAACCGTCAAGGTGGACTTTGGAGGAATCACCCTCGATGGTCCACACTTGAGAGGTTGCACGACAGAGTCATTATTGGGAGTGGTGAAGGAGGAATCACCCTCGATGACCACGACCGAATAGCTACACTACAGGCTTAACATCAGAAGTGCTGACGAGGTATCACCCTCGGCACTCGATAATAACTCTGCAGAGTCGTACAACTAAGCGGGGTGACGTGCGGTGTCGGGGCCTGGACGTCGATCATGTTGATCGAGTCATCGAACATAAAGCGGGGCAACTGGGAGAAGGTGGGGGTCGCTGATGGATCTCTAACCAACCTATACTAAGTAGTTTAGAATAAGCAGGTAAGGTTTGTGTGACGCCCCCGGCCCAATCGTGCACTAATCATACACGCAAATGCACACGATCAAGCCTAAGGATTCACGGGAAGATATCACAACACAACTCTAAAACATAAATAAAGTCATACAAGCTTTATATTACAAGCCAGGGGGCCTCGAGGGCTCGAATACATAAGCTTGCGTACAAGCGTCAGCGGAAGCATCAGATATCTGAGTACAGATATGAAACAGAAACAGAAAGGCCTTTAGAAAGGCGGGGCAAAATAAAACACTACGATCGAAAGGCGAAGGCCTCCTGCCTGGGACCCTCCGATCCTACTCCTGGTCGTCAGTCAACTTGTAGTATTATCCATCCTCGGGGTGGTAGTAGTCGTCGATCTACGGGGCATCTGTCTCAGGGAGCTCCGTCCTCTGGTCAAGACAAACTAATATGGGGAGAAAAGGAAAACAAAGCAACCGTGAGTACTCAGAAGTACTCAGCAAGCAAGGATCGACACTACATATGCAACATTTTCAAAGGGAAGGCTGTATATGTGGACTGGGCTGCAGAAATGCCAGAATATAGAGAAGGCCTAGTCCTATCGAAGACTAGCATCTTCATCGGTCTTGCAGCAATAGAAGAGAGCAGAACAGATCAATATAAAGTAGCAGTATCATTAAGTCTCAACCTCACCCAGAGATCCTTTCTCGAATCCCTGCGAGAAAGCAATCCCAGAGCCATACAGTCGTCAACCTCGTCCTGAGATCCCTTCTCGACTCCCTGCGAGAAGCAATCCCAGAGCCATAGTATCCAAGTATCCAGTTCTAAATTGTATCAATCAGGATACAACTCCGAGTGTCCTTTACCGTAGGACCGGCTATCGATAGAAGTTTTCTTCCCTGCAGGGGTGCACCAACTTCCCCAACACGCTCGATTAACTCCGGCCGGACACACTTTCCTGGGTCATGCCCGGCCTCGGCCAAACGACACATCGCAACCCTACCTAGAGCTCAGCAGAGAGGTCTCCGTCAGTCTACATCCTAAGCGCTCAGGGGTCTTGGGCCATCGCCCTGTGCACTCCGAGTCATTGCGTGCAGGGGGAAGCCAGGCACCAGGGGGGCGCCGGTCCGTCCCGGCCGCAAGGCTGAACTAGACGTCTGACAGAGCTTTCGGCTGATGCTATGATGCAAAACGCCCATACTATGCCCACGTGATGGTTAGTGCTATCAGGCCAGAGACCTGCTCGGATCAAATATCCAAATCGTTAATGGACTAGGGCTTGCGGTAACAAGCAGAGACTCACGAAAGATGTGACCCCGTCGCCCCATCTCGAGGACTTGCTGCAAAGGTTAAGAATGCCCGGCCGCGCCTCGTATTCAGCACTCGGGCACCATACAGGCACCCGTCTTCACAACACTCGCCTCTTAGGCGCACGCGGGTACCCCTCAGGGTCGACCCGCCTATCCAAGTAACAGTGTAAAGTCCAAGTATCCGTGTGTCTATAACATCAGGGGAATCCGAGGTATCACCCTCATTCAATTCCCACTCGATGTATCCGTCAAGGTGAACTCGGAGGAATCACCCTCGATGGGTTCACACTTGATGTGTTGCACGACAGCGTCGTTACCGGAAGTGGTGAAGGAGGAATCACCCTCGATGACCACGACCGAATAGCTACTCTACAGAGTTAACATCAGAAGTGCTACAAGAGGTTTCACCCTCGGCACTCGATAGTAACGCTGCAATGTCGTTACAACTAAGGGGGGTGATGTGCGGTGTCGGGGCCTAGTCTTCAATCCCGTTGATCGGGTCTTCTGACAATCCAGCGTGGTAGTCGGGATAAGTGGGGTCACTGATAGGTCTCTACCCAACCTAGACTAAACAGTTTAGGATATGCAGGTAATTATCAACAGTAGGTTACAATAAACAGGCTATGCATTAGAATAGGTAAAGCAGCAGCAGCAGCAATTCTAATGCAAGCATGAGAAATAGAATGGGCGATATCGGTAGGCTCAAGGGGGGGGGGTGCTTGCCTGGTTGCTCGGCGGCAAGGGCAAGGTCGTCAATGGTTTCTTCGGTCTCCGGAGCTGCGTCGGCCTCGGGGACGACGTCGGTGTCGGGGGCTACCGAGAGAGAAGAGGGGGAGGAAACATTATAAATACTCAGTGAACAAGTGCAGCACAAAGCATAACATGGCAATACGCGGTGACATAGGTGATCTAACGCAGTGCCGGGTGATACTGGCGAAGGTGGGATTCATCCGGGAATGTTTTCCCGGTTCCGGACATTTGTCAGACAGATGACCGGAGGGGAACGGTTCCATGTTCGGATAGTTAGGGACGTGTGTCGGACGAACGGACCACGCGTTCGGATTCGTCTCGTCGTTCTGAGCAACTTTCATGTACAAAGTTTTTCGATCTGAGCTACGGATTATTTTATCTGATTTTCTAAAGCTTTTATTAATTTCTGGAGTTTAATTATCTATTTAAATTCAACATTACCCGAAATAGTGAATGCTGACGTCAGCATGAGGTCAGCAGACTGTTAGGGTTAATTAGGGTTTGATTAATCCACTTAATTATAGATTAATTAGGTTAATTAGGTCATTAGGTTAATTAAACTTAATTAGTTTAATTAATCAGAACTAATTAAGTTAATTAATTATTTTTATTTATTTATTTACTTAATTCTTTTTTTTTCTGGGTGTGAGCCCCTCGTGTCAGTGGCCCAGGGGGGGCCGGGCCCATACGCCAGTGGCCCAGAGGGGCTAGCGGGCGACGGGCGAGTGCCCGAACAGGCGCAGGGCGCGGCAGGCACGCGTGCGCGTGCCCGAGGGCCGAGCGGGCACGGCGAGCAGGGGGGTGGCTGGCCGGAGCGGCGACGGCCAGCGGCGTGGTGGCGGCTGCGGGTGGACGCCGAGCAGGGGCGAACGGCGCGGGGCGCGCGCGCGAGCGAGCGACGGACGACGCGGGCGCGGCCGTGCCGAGGCTGGGAGTAGCAGGGGGTGGGGAGCGCGCCGGGAAGGTCCGCGGTGCGCGAGCGAGCGCGTCGGGCGTGGCCGGCGCTGCACGGGCGCGGCCGGCGTGTGGCCACGGCAGGGTGAGGCGCGGGGTGCGGTGGCCGCATCGGGGCAAAGGGGGGGGGGAAGTGGAGGAGGGGCGGCGGCTCACCCCGTTGCAGGGGAACACCGGCGAGGCTCGGTGGAGCCGCGGGTGAGGAGGGGGTCGAGGACGGCGCGGTAATGAGGATGAGGCGGCGCGGGATTCCGGTGAGGTGGCGGGGCGGTGCGGCGACGCGGCGACGCGGCGTCGGGGCGATGGCGGAACGCGTGGCGCCAGGCGTCGAGGGCGTCGGGGGTGAGGAGGCCGTCGGGGAGGAGGACGGGGAGGCGTTCGGCGACGGCGGTGGCGGGGTCCGACGGCGAGGACGAGGTGGCGGCGACGGGCGCCCAGGCGCGGGTGGCGCCGAGGGAGAGAGAGGGAGACGAGGGGAGTGGGTGAGGGTTAGGGTTCGGTGCGGCTGGGGGGGGTTAGTAGAGGGGGGTCCGGGTGGGCCGGCCTGGTGGCCTAGTGGCCTGCTGGGCCGAGGCCCATTCGGGGGAGGGGGGTTTCTTTTATTTTTGTTTTCTCTTTTAACTTTTCTGTTTTCTTTTATTTTGTCTTTTTATTTTTATTTAATCATATCTCCTGTTTAGTAAATAGTTAAGCCTCAAAATGATTTTTGTAGAACATGGCAATTGTTCCAATAATTACTAGGCATCCCCTACTACTACCAAAAATTGGTTTGGAGTCAATTGGAACTCACACAATTTTTATAATATTTAAAATGCATTAAACTTTGCTGTTTTGATAATGTTAGAGCCACCTAATTAATTTATTTATTGTTGGTTACAATTTTAGAATGGTCTCTGCGATATTTGCTATTTATTGAACATTTCAGTTTCTATGTTGGATAACTTTTATTTTCCACTTTCAGCTTGAATTTCCAATTGAGTTTGAATTTGAAATAAGATATGATCCAAATGAGGTTTTAAGCACTGTTGATCATGATGACATGGCATAATCAAAAGGGTGATTACTGTAGTTAACCACCGGGGGTGTTACAAATCTCCTCCACTAACAAGAATTCTCATCCCGAGAATTAAGAGGTAGAAGGAAAAAGTTCGGGGTATTCCGCACGAAGATTATCCTCGCGTTCCGAAGTGGCTTCATCTTTAGTATGATTTGACCACTGCACTTTGAGGAACTTGGTAACCTTCTGACGGGTCCGGCGTTCAGCTTCATCGAGAATGCGGATCAGATGCTCCTTATAAGATAGGTCATCTTGCAATTTGAGCACCTCGTGATCCACTGCTCGGTGCGGAGATTCCTTGAAGCATTTGCGAAGTTGCGACACATGGAAGACGTCGTGGATATGAGAGAATTGCGGCGGCAACTCCAATTTATAAGCCACCTGACCACGTCTAGCAATTATGCGGAAAGGACCAATGTAGCGCGGAGCTACCTTCCCTTGATTCCAAAACGGTGAGTGCCTTTCATCGGGGTGACTCGCAGATAAGCCTGATCACCAGGTTGATAAGTCAAACCCCATCGTTTGCGATCATAGTTGCTCTTCTGGCGGTCCTGAGCCGCCTTGAGGTTTTCATGAACGATACGGACTTGCTCTTCGGCGTGTTGAATAATATCCGGACCCATGAGCGGTCGTTCCCCAGTTTCTGACCAATTCAGAGGGGTTCGACACTTACGTCCATATAGAACTTCGAAGGGAGCCATTTTCAAACTGGCTTGATAGCTGTTGTTGTAAGAGAATTCGGCATATGGAAGAGATTCTTCCCACTTCTTACCGAAAGAAATAACACAAGCTCGAAGCATGTCTTCAAGCACTTGATTGACTCGTTAGACTTGGGCTTGGGATTGGGGGTGATAAGCTGAACTCCAGGTAATATGAGTTCCCATAGCTGTTTGGAAACTTTCCCAGAATTTGGAATTGAAAAGGCCTCCACGATCCGAACTGATCTCCTTCGAAATACCGTGGAGTGATACAATTCTGGAGATATACAACTCAGCTAACTGACTAGCAGTGATAGTCTCTTTGACAGGTAGAAAGTGTGCAACTTTAGAAAGTTGGTCGACAACGACAAGAATAGCATAGCATCATGACCCTTCTGTGACCTGGGAAGTCCTGTAATGAAATCCATCTAAACCTTATCCCATTTCCACAGAGGAATAGGAAGTGGTTGCAGAATTCCAGCCGGATCCTGATGTTCTGCTTTAACGCGACGACACACATCACATTCAGCAACATAACGAGCAATGTCCTGCTTCATTCTAGACCACCAGTACCTTTGACGGAGATCACGATACATCTTGGTGCTACCCGGATGAATAGACAATGGGGTATCATGTGCCTCCTTCATGACTTTGTCAGTCATAAGCTCGAAGCGAGGTACAATAATGCGGTTTCTGAAATACAAGGTTCCATCTTCAGACAGCGAGAAATCCCTGTACATTACAAGGTGAAGGTCTTTCTTCATCAGATCAACTTCAGCATCCTTAGCTTGCGCATCCTTAACAGCTTTCTCAAGATCTGGTTGTATCACAAGGTTATTAAGAGAACCCTGTGGAACAATACGCAGATTTAGCTTGCACAGTTCTTCAAAAAGACGAGGCTGAGCTCGCCTAACCATGAGGTTGTCGCAATAGGACTTGCGGCTTAAGGCATCAGCCATCACGTTAGCCTTGCCAGGGGTATAGGATATACCCAAATCATAGTCCGCAATGGCCTCCATCCATCTTTGCTGACGGAGGTTTAGAGATGGTTGAGTAAACAAGTACTTCAGACTTTTATGATCCGTGTAGATCTCGCAATGATTACCGAGAAGGAAATGTCGCCACAACTGCAATGCATAGATCACAGCAGCTAGTTCTAGATCATGTATCGGATAATTCTCTTCATGTGGGCGCAACTGACGAGAGCCATAAGCAATCACTTTACGCTCTTGCATTAGGACACAGCCTAATCCTTCACGGGATGCGTCACAATAGATCACAAAGTCTTTGCGGGTATCTGGAGGAGATAGTACTGGGGCAGATGTCAGCTTGTCTTTGAGTGTTTGAAAACTTTCCTGACATTTTTCTGTCCATTCAAATTAACGCCCTTGTGAAGCAGATCAGTCAAAGGCTTAGCAATCTTAGAAAAGTTCTCGACAAATCGACGACAATAGCTTGCAAGGCCAAGAAAACTTCTCACTTGCTTGACGTTCTTCGGAGGAGTCCAGTCCAGAATAGCCTGAACTCGTTCTGGGTTAACAGCAATTCCATCCTTGGAAATCACATGTCCAAGATATGTCACTTCAGATAACCAGAACTCGCATTTGGAGTATTTGGCATACAACTGGTGTTCTCGGAGCCTTTCCAATACAAGACGGAGGTGTTCGGCATGTTCTTCCTTATTCTTCGAATAAACCAGAATATCATCTAGATAAACCACGACGAACTTGTCGAGGTAATCCATGAAGATGTAATTCATCAGACGGGAGAATGTGGCTGGAGCATTTGTTAAGCCAAATGACATGATAGTGTACTCGTAGGAGCCATAATGAGTAACAAATGCAGTCTTGGGAATATCCTCTTCGCGAACACGGATCTGATGGTATCCCAATCTCAAATCAAGCTTAGAGAATACTGAGGAACCGGCAAGTTGATCTTACAAGTCATTGATCCGGGGAAGCGGATATTTGTTCTGGATTGTGGCTTGGTTAATGGGCCGATAATCCTGAACCAAACGGTTAGTTCCATCCTTCTTCTTAACGAAGAGTGAAGGTGCTCCCCAAGCAGAGGAACTGGGGCAGATGAAACCTTTCTTAAGTGACATGTCAATTTCCTCCTTAAGCTCGAGAAGATGATGCGGAGGCATCTTATAAGGACGCTTCGCAATAGGGGTAGTGCATGGCTTCAAGTCGATGACAAACTCAACAGCTCTAGTAGGGGGTATTCCTGGAAGTTCTTCTGGAAAGATGTCTTGAAATTCACGAACAAGTGGAACGTTCTCGATGCCTTCAAGAGGTGAAGCGTTCGATGCATTCAGAACATATATCTGGCTCTCAGCATGCTGAGCTATTTGGGCTGAGTAATTGATCACCTGACCAGAAAGGTGTGTGAGCTGGACTGTCTTAGTAGCACAGTCAATCAAAGCATTATGGGCTGTCAACCAGTCCATACCGAGAATGATGTCTATGTCGGAAGGTCCAAGAGCAATAAGGGAAGCAGAGAACATCAACCCTTCAATTTTGATCTGATTGTTGTGACTTACCATCTTGGTTTGCCACCTGGAACGGGGAGTGATAATCTCTAATGGTGTGGGCAATAACTCTAGAGGTAGCTCATGTCGCTGAGCAAATTGTTGAGACACAAAGGAATGTGATGCCCCGGAATCAAAGAGAACAGAAGCTGCAACTGAATTAACTGACAGAGTTCCCATCACGATTTTTGGAGACTCGCGAGCTTCTCCCATTTTGACGTGAGTAACCTGGCCTCGGTCCATAGCAGACATCCTGGCCTTACGATTTTCTGCAACGATGGGGTAATTTCAGAACACCGGGTGGATGTGATCACGATAACCTAATGTTGGAGTTATTAAAATTTTAACCCGAATAGAAGAGAGAACAGAGTCCTAGAGTGTAGACGAGGAATAAAAGATCCTAATACCACCCAATTGGCGACGTGGGCCCGTAAGCCACACAGCCAAGTTAGCAAAACAGTTTTCGGTTACTAGACTCAACTTCGGCCAAGGAGTTGGAAAGGGGGATTCCTAGAGGCAGTCGGCTCTGATACCAACTTGTGACGCCCCCGGCCCAATCGTGCACTAATCATACACGCAAATGCACACGATCAAGCCTAAGGACTCACGGGAAGATATCACAACACAACTCTAAAACATAAATAAAGTCATACAAGCTTTATATTACAAGCCAGGGGGCCTCGAGGGCTCGAATACATAAGCTTGCGTACAAGCGTGAGCAGAAGCATCAGATATCTGAGTACAGATATGAAACAGAAACAGAAAGGCCTTTAGAAAGGCGGGGCAAACTAAAACACTACGATCAAAAGGCGAAGGCCTCCTGCCTGGGACCCTCCGATCCTACTCCTGGTCGTCAATCAACTCGTAGTAGTATCCATCCTCGGGGTGGTAGTAGTAGTCGATCTACGGGGCATCTGTCTCAGGGAGCTCCGTCCTCTGGTCACGACAAACTGATATGGGGAGAAAAGGAAAACAATGCAACCGTGAGTACTCAGAAGTACTCAGCAAGCAAGGATCTACACTACATATGCAACATTTTCAAAGGGAAGGCTGTATATGTGGACTGGGCTGCAGAAATGCCAGAATATAGAGAAGGCCTAGTCCTATCGAAGACTAGCATCTTCATCGGTCTCGCAGCAATAGAAGAGAGCAGAACAGATCAATATAAAGTAGCAGTATCATTAAGTCTCAACCTCACCCAGAGATCCTTTCTCGACTCCCTGCGAGAAATCAATCCCAGAGCCATACAGTCGTCAACCTCGTCCTGAGATCCCTTCTCGACTCCCTGCGAGAAGCAATCCCAGAGCCATAGTATCCAAGTATCCAGTTCTAAATTGTATCAATCAGGATACAACTCCGAGTGTCCTTTACCGTAGGACCGGCTATCGATAGAAGTTTTCTTCCCTGCAGGGGTGCACCAACTTACCCAACACGCTCGATTAACTCCGGCCGGACACACTTTCCTGGGTCATGCCCGGCCTCGGCCAAACGACACATCGCAACCCTACCTAGAGCTCAGAACAGAGGTCCCCGTCGGTCTACATCCTAAGCGCTCAGGGGTCTTGGGCCATCGCCTTGTGCACTCCGAGTCGTTGCGTGCAGGGGGAAGCCAGGCACCAGGGGGGCGCCGGTCCGTCCCGGCCGCAAGGCTGAACTAGACGTCTGACAGAGCTTTCGGCTGATGCTACGATGCAGAACGCCCATACTATGCCCACGTGATGGTTAGTGCTATCAGGCCAGAGACCTGCTCGGATCAAATATCCAAATCGTTAATGGACTAGGGCTTGCGGTAACGAGCAGAGACTCACGAAAGATGTGACCCCGTCGCCCCGTCTCGAGGACTTGCTGCAAGGGTTAAGAATGCCCGGCCGCGCCTCGTATTCAGCACTCGGGCACCATACAGGCACCAGTCTTCACAACACTCGCCTCTTAGTCGCACGCGGGTACCCCTCAGGGTCGATCCGCCTATCCAAGTAACAGTGTAAAGTCCAAGTATCCGTGTGTCTATAACATCAGGGGAATCCGAGGTATCACCCTCATTGAATTCCCACTCGATGTATCCGTCAAGGTGAACTCGGAGGAATCACCCTCGATGGGTTCACACTTGATGTGTTGCACGACAGCGTCGTTACCGGAAGTGGTGAAGGAGGAATCACCCTCGATGACCACGACCGAATAGCTACTCTACAGAGTTAACATCAGAAGTGCTACAAGAGGTTTCACCCTCGGCACTCGATAGTAACGCTGCAGAGTCGTTACAACTAAGGGGGGTGATGTGCGGTGTCGGGGCCTGGTCTTCAGTCCCGTTGATCGGGTCTTCTGACAATCCAGCGCGGCAGTCGGAATAAGTGGGGTCACTGATAGGTCTCTACCCAACCTAGACTAAACAGTTTAGGATATGCAGGTAATTATCAATAGCAGGTTACAATAAACAGGCTATGCATCAGAATAGGTAAAGCAGCAGCAGCAGCAATTCTAATGCAAGCATGAGAAATAGAATGGGCGATATTGGTATGCTCAAGGGGAGGGGCTTGCCTGGTTGGTCGGCGGCAAGGGCAAGGTCGTCAATGGTGTCTTCGGTCTCCGGAGCTGCGTCGGCCTCGGGGACGACGTCGGTGTCGGGGGCTACCAAGAGAGAAGAGGGGGAGGAAACAGTATAAATACTCAGCGAACAAGTGCAGCACAAAGCATAACATGGCAATACGCGGTGACGGAGGTGATCTAACGCAGTGCCGGGTGATACTGGCGAAGGTGGGATTCATCCGGGAATGTTTTCCCGGTTCCGGACATTTGTCAGACAGATGACCGGAGGGGAACGGTTCCATGTTCGGATAGTTAGGGACGTGTGACAGACGAACGGAACGCGTATTCGGATTCGTCTCGTCGTTCCGAGCAACTTTCATGTACAAAGTTTTTCGATCTCACCTACGGATTATTTTATATGATTTTCTAAAGCTTTTATTAATTTCTAGAATTTAATTATTTATTTAAATTCAACATTATCCGAAATAGTGAATGCTGACATCAACATGACATCAGCATGAGGTCAGCAGACTGTTAGGGTTAATTAGGGTTTGATTAATCCACTAAATTATAGATTAATTAGGTTAATTAGGTCATTAGGTTAATTAAACTTAATTAGTTTAATTAATCAGAACTAATTAAGTTAATTAATTATTTAGTTAATTAATTATTTTTATTTATTTATTTACTTAATTCTTTTTTTTCTGGGGCGTGGGCCCCTCGTGTCAGTGCCCCAGGGGGGCCGGGCCCATACGCCAGTGGCCCAGAGGGGCTAGCGGGCGACGGGCAAGCGCCCGAACGGGCGCAGGGCACGGCGGGCACGCGTGCGCGTGCCCGAGGGACAAGCGGGCACGGCGAGCAGGGGGGTGGCTGGCCGGAACGGCGACGGCCAGCGGCGTCGTGGCGGCTGCGGGTGGACGCAGAGCAGGGGCGAACGGCGCGGGGCGCGCGCGCGGGCGAGCGACGGCCGACGCGGGCGTGGCCGTGGCGAGGCTAGGAGTAGCAGGGGGCGGGGAGCGCGCCGGGAAGGGCCGCGGTGCGCGAGCGAGCGCGTCGGGCGTGGCCGGCGCTGCACGGGCGCGGCCGGCGTGTGGCCACGGCAGGGTGAGGCGCGGGGTGCGGTGGCCGCATCGGGGCAATGGGGGGGGGGAAGAGGAGGAGGGGCAGCGGCTCACCCCGTTGCAGGGGAACACCGGCGAGGCTCGGTGGAGCCGCGGGTGAGGAGGTGGTCGAGGACGGCGCGGTGATGAGGATGAGGCGGCGCGGGATTCCGGTGAGGTGGCGGGACGGTGCGGCGACACGGCGTCGGGGTGATGGCGGAACACGCGGCGCCGGGCGTCGAGGGCGTCGGGGGCGAGGAGGCCGTCGGGGAGGAGGACGGGAAGGCGTTCGGCGACGGCGGTGGCGGGGTCCGGCGGCGAGGACGAGGCGGCGGCGACGGGCGCCCAGGCGCGGTTGGCGCCGAGGGAGAGAGAGGGAGATGAGGGGAGTGGGTGAGGGTTAGGGTTCGGTGCGGCTGGGGGGGGGGGGTTTAGTAGAGGGGGGTCCGGTGGGCCGGCCTGGTGGCCTAGTGGCCTGCTGGGCCGAGGCCAATTTATAAGGTCCTTCGGGTGAGGGGGGTTTCTTTTATTTTTGTTTTCTCTTTTAACTTTTCTGTTTTCTTTTCTTTTGTCTTTTTCTTTTTATTTAATCATATCTCCTGTTTAGTAAATAGTTAAGCCTCAAAATGATTTTTGTAGAACATGGCAATTGTTCCAATAATTACTAGGCATCCCCTACTACTACCAAAAATTGGTTTGGAGTCAATTGGAACTCACTCAATTTTTATAATATTTAAAATGCATTAAACTTTGCTGTTTTGATAATGTTAAAGCCACCTAATTAATTTATTTATTGTTGGTTACAATTTTAGAATGGTCTCTGCAATATTTGCTATTTATTAAACATTTCAGTTTCTATGTTGGATAACTTTTATTTTCCACTTTCAGTTTGAATTTCCAATTGAGTTTGAATTTGAAATAAGATATGATCCAAATGAGGTTTTAAGCACTGTTGATCATGATGACATGGCATAATCAAAAGGGTGATTACTGTAGTTAACCACCGGGGGTGTTACAGTTTGAAAGCAGGTAACAAAAACAGGCTTTGCATCAGAGTAGGATCATACAAAAAGTAGTAGCAGTTCTAATGCAAGCATAAGATAGAAGGGAATGGGCGATATCAGAATGATCAATGGGGGGTTTGCTTGCCTAGTTGCTCTGCACACAGGTACAGATCCTCGACGGTGAAGTAATCGATCACTGGTTCAACCATGGTCTCGGGGTCTACCGGAAAGAAGTAACGGAGGGGAAAACAATAAACAACAGAGCAATCAAAGCATCACAAGCATAACATGGCAATACGCGGTGCTCAGGGTGACCTAACGCAATGCTACACATTGCAGACGAAGAGGGAAAACATCCGGGAATGTTTTCCCCGCATTTGGAATTTTTCGGACAGATGAATCAAAGGGGATGGATCCATGTTCGCTATGTTAGGTGCATCTGACGGATGAACGGATGGCATATTCGGATTCGCCATTTTTTTCTGCGTAATTTTCATGTAGAAAACATTTTAATCGGAGTTACGGTTATTTTTCTATAATTTTTCGAAGTTTTAAACAATTCCTGAATTTATTTTGATTCAAAATTAAATCAGAAAAAGCTACGTGTACACAGCAGAGGCCAGCCACAGTCTATGACATGTGGGGGCTGGGACCAAGTCAACATAGTCAAGTTGACTGGTCAACATGGTGAATAATAAATGTGGGGCCCGGGTGTCATTGTAACAGCTTTAGCAATTTATTAGTAGGATAATTAGAGTGGGGGGGTCCACCTGTCATACAAAAGGTTAATCTAATTTAGTTAATTACTTTAGTTAGCAGGGGGGCCCTTGGTGTCAGTGGGTTGTGGGGGGTTAGCATCTAAAAAAATCAAAGGCCAGCCCAGGTGGCAGAGGGCCAGCCGGCTCTCAGGCGGGGCGGCACACACGGCAGCTCGCAGGGGAGCGCCAGGGGCCAACGCAAGCACACCGGGGAGGGAGAGTAGGGCACGGCCCCGACAGCGGAGGCCCCGGTGGGCGCAGCAAGTAGGAGGGCGAGGGCGGGCGGAGGTGGGGCTCCGGTGGCGAACGACGCGTGGGGAAGCACCGGCGGCCGCGGCGGCCGCGGCAGGCGTTGGCGGCGGGCGGCATCGGCAGCAGCGCTAAAGGCGGCAGCAGCAGTGTAGAGTAGCGCGCATCAGCAGGAAGCAGCACGCAGCAGCTAGCGGCGCTAGCTAGGAACAGCGGCAGTGGACGCAGGGAGGCTGCGGCGCGGCGCCTCATCAGGGTAGACGCAACCAGTGGGGCCCAATGCTCGGGGGCGGTACTAGTGGCTGCAGGAGTGCACGGGGATGGCTCAGGGCATGCGCAGGCTGTAGCAGTCGTGGACACGAGCGTCGGTGTGAACTACTGGGCCGGCGACGACTGGGTGAGCGCGGGGCGATGGCTACAGCCTGGATCGAGCTCGGGAAAGGGGGAATTGAGGGAGGCGCTCACAACGGTGCCGATGGCGAGGTCGGGGAGGCCGGGGGAAGTTAGGATGCGACGAATCCGCCATCGAACAGGGGCAACCGGGCTTGAGGATGACGTCCGATGGTGACGAGCGGTGGCCTTCACCTCGAACTGGCTCTCGCAGGTGAAGTGGACAACGAAGGCGCATCTCGTGGAGACCTTAGAATGGCGGCCGATGGCCGGTGGCCGGTGGACACGATGATGACGAAGACGATGGTGAGCACGGTGACTGTAGCTCAGGCGCGAGGAAAAATTGAGGGATAGGGGCGAGAGCGGGGAGGGGAGGCGATCTAGGGTTCCCGGGGCGGTCGGGGAGCACTTGTAGAACGCCGGGGATGCAACGGATGGCCTGCACGTGGCCGATCCGGGGCGTGGACGCGCGTGTGGCAGCCACCGAGCCTCCTGTGAACAGGAGGCCGAAGGAGGAGTCGGTTGGTGGGCTGGGCCTGGTATAGTGGAGATGATGGGCCAAGTGCACAGGGGCTTTCTCCTTTTTTTTCTCCTTCTTTGCTTTCTGTTTTTTTTAAGGCACTGTTTGTATTATATAAGCTATCAAAAGATTTTTCAAAATATGAAACTGGGCTTATAATTTGTATTGCAATTTTTGACACAGGCACAAAAAGTTTGAGTTCAAAAAGTTTAGAATCGTGTTTGAATTTAAAAGGTTCATTAAGATGTTGTTGGACCACTACATTAAATTCCAGTGGGATTTTAGAAATCTGAAAGAGGTTGTTTTCATCATGACAAATACCTGGGGATTATTTGCAACATCACGAACATTTTTGATTGCATGACAGAAGAAGTAAATATTCGACTTGTATTTCACATGGAATTTGGTTTTGATTTTCATCAAGTGGCAATTTAGTCTGAAAAACATGATGACATGGCATCATTAAATGGGAGATCACTGTAGCATGATTCTCGGGGTGTTACAATGAAGATGCACAGGTACGCGTCGGTGCTATACAAACAGTTTTTAACCCCTTTCCGCGACGGCATTTGGAACCGTCGCCAAGTGAGTGTGGGCGATAGGGGGGTCCTTCCCACACGACCCAGAAACCGTCGGGGATATGCCCTCCTGGCACACACGCTCGGCAAAATGAGGTCGTGTGTGACCGGCGAGCGCTCAAATACGGTTATACGTATAGTAGTACTAAAAAAATACAATTATACAGGCGAAATCGTTGCCGGTCGTAAGTACATCCCAGACAGTCAGTCCCCACTAAACGTTTCCGTTCGTACGTACATTCCACACAGTCCATCCAAAGAATACGTTTCCGTTAGTATGTACATCCCACACAGTTAATCCAAGAAATACCAAACATTTGCGATGCGCACAACATCACAAAAGTCTATAATTTCGAAGCGTGTGTGATAAGGTGACTATCGCAAACATTTAATAAGAAAGAACTGTGTGCGATGCTATTGTTAATCACACACGTGTTTTCTTGGCTGATCGTGTGTACAGTGGAGATTGATCGCACACGTTTTTTCTTGGCTGATCGTGTGTGCAGTGGAGATTGATCGCACACGTAGCGGATCCTAGAAACATGTCTGATCCCCACGTCTATCGTAGACATTTCGCTTTCGCCAACCATGTGCAGTGTAATCCCTGATTAATCCATAATTAATCCCTAATTTAAAAATCATATGTTTTGAATTTGATAGTAGGCAATCACTTATTTCATATCCAACCATGTTTATTACAAATATAGGTTCAACCACGAATGCATAATTCGATGCACAGGTACATATACTGAAGAACTACAGAAGCACCAAGTAAAGAATGATGAACCACAGTTGTACTAAAGACTGTAAAGAGAGAGGCAAAAGACATTCTGGTTGCTGGAGAAGCTGAAGCGGAATGCCCATATTGTGCCCTCCTCCATGCGTACTGTGCGCACGACTCTAGGCCAACCCCTTGTGATGTCTGCCCGTCCATCCTTCACTGTCTTCATTACGACTTCTCGATGCTCATTGTAGTCTGGATGAAATACTTTAACCTTCATTGCGTGTCCACCAATCATGTACTTTGCGAGGTAATCTTGAGTGAACTGCTTCGGGAACCACTGCGAACGAAAAAGATTCAGACATTGTTGTCTAACAACTCATTATGGGCAGTAAAAAGAGAAGGCTGCAGAGTTTGTAGTTACCATCCTACAGCTCACTGTTGTGTTGGATAGAGCATAAACAAATAATTTGCTTGCCACCATTCGTATCTTTTTGCTAATAATCCTTATCAGTTTCCTCACTTGATGCTTGTTCATGAATATCTCATTGCCCCATACACAAAAAGGGTCGATGCATGGATCCTTGCCAAGGGCATATGTACCTACAAGCAACAAGTCAATATTAGAAGCTAACAAGTGTCCAGGCCTGGATCTATATGCACTACATTATGGAACGATGGGGGAGTACAAGCCGAGGGATGAAGCTAGCCTTGGCGGAAAATGGTGGCCACTCCCGTTGTTATCCTGCATAAGTAGTGGAAAGGCATGATAAGTACAGCAACCTTAACATCAAACAAATATAGCAAAGGTAAACAATATCATCTCCAAATGATAGCTTGAATGTGTTGGTTTCAGCATGCTGTTAAAGCATATATAAAATGGAAGGCAATGTTACCGACAACAGGCTTAACAACCATCAAATATTGCAATTCAAACTGGTATTGTTGAAAATGAATAGAACGTAGGTAATGCTTAAACATCACTGGATAAATGTGTAAAACTGAAATAAAGAGCATGTTTTAACTACACCAGACATAACTGGAACCAAATATAGCCGTTCAAACTGGTATTGATGCAGTCGAGCGGCACAGTTCCGACTTGCACATAATGAACAACACATTGTGAATGACTGAAATAAACAAGGCATAAATGATCAGTATAACAACCAAATATAGCCATTGAAAACTAGACAGAGTCTCACTGCAACCAACCTAACAAGCAAATACAGATAAATAGGGCATATGCTTGAAAACTGGACAAATGCTCACTACAACCAACCTAACAAGCAAATACAGATAAACAAGGCATCTGCTTGAAAACTGGACAAATGCTAAAAAAAGCAACCTAACAACCAAATACAGATAAACAAGGCATCTGCTTGATAACTGGACAAATGCTCACTGCAACCAAACTAAGAACCAAATACATATAAACAAGGCATCGGCTCAATAACTAGAAAAATGCTCACTGCAACCAACCTAACAACCGAACACATATAAACAAGGCATCTACTCACTATAAACAACCAAATATAGCCATTCGTGAAACTGAAGTGGACAATTCATACTTAAACATCACATAGCCCTATTAAACAATACATTTTTCCATAACTGAATTAGTTAAACATGGCACAGTTATAGCACCACACGGCAAATGCTACTACAACAAAGGGTACGGGTTGGCAAGCTAGAAAAGGTAAGATTTGCTGATAGGATGTTGCCTCACATTTCATGGATGGGATCCTTCCAGTTGGAAGAGCACATACCCATGGTGCGCTCTCTGATGTCACAGATGGGTTGTTTCACCTTGGAAGAACCTTTGTGGGTGCCCTCCTCATGGTCGTCGTCGTGGTCGATGAGATCTGACTTGGCAATTGAGGATCCCAAGCCGCCGCCGTAGAACATGTCCTTTCGAAATGACAAAATGGGCTCGATGGCGTATAAGGATCACAAATCCTTGACCGCTTGGCGGAGGAGATCAGCGGCAGGGCTGTTGAAGAGATCGACGGCGGTTGAACCAGAGGGGTTGGGGATGGACCACGTAACCTGTGACATGGCCCGCGTGAAGCCGTCGCTGTCGACGAGCTTGATGTCGTAGCCAGCTTTCCCGAGATACAGTAATACGCAATCCCGGTGACATGAAGCCTTCGACATGGCAACATAGTCAATGTCTTCGCCGGCTTCCGCGGCGACGTGTTGCTCCGGGATCGACAGGTCGGGGCGAACGGTGGCCACCTCGCCAACGTCCGCCGGAGAGGCCATGATAAACCTCTTCTTGGCCGAACGCTCGTCGGGCTCCCCGGGATACGTGGTCGAGCTTAGGCTGCGACATTCTGGAGCAGGGGATGTGGATCTGGCTGGGAGGGACACCGCAGGCCTCATTTAAAAACTCAGGGGAGTGGGGCGACGGTATGGGAATCGCTGGGTAACCTGAACTTTATTATCTAAGCTAGGAGGAACGGCCAGATCGACATGGGTTGGCAGCGGCGCCGGCGGTAGCCGTGAGCTTGGGTTCGAGGGGGGAGGTGGCGGATGGGGGGACTATGGAGGTAGGGGGGATGGTGGTGTTTGAGGATACGCCGCGGCTGCTGAAAATTTTAGTAATGGTGGGTGGAGATGGTGGTGGACAAGGGAGGGCGACGGTTCAAATGCCTCAGCTACTGCAATTTTATTATAAAGTCTGTGCTGGAGGAGTGTGGGCGACGGTTGAAGTATGACGGCTACTAAAATTTGGGTAAAGGAATTGATGCGGGGCGGAAGTGCCCAAGATCGCGCACGGTCCAATAAGAATATGCGTGTATGATAATAAGGAAAAGTGGCGGAGCCGCCGATTTTTGAAACGCTCAAGGCGGGTAGTTTGTTTTTATATTTCTAGCTAGCTGGTCTGTCGCACAGGTTCGTCCTAATTTCTAAATAAACTTACCCGCCTTTAGCTTGCGCAGTAGTGGTGATTTTACAGCGCACTTGCATCGCACACGGTTAAGCCAGTACCTGCACCATTTGCTCGTGCTTGCGAAGTCGTGGTGATTTTACAGCGCACTTCAATCGCACACGGTTAAGCCAGTACCTGCACCATTTGCTCGCGCTTGCGCAGTCGTGGTGATTTTACAGCGCACTTGCATCGCACACGGTTAAGCCAGTACCTGCACCATTTGCTCGCGCTTGCGCAGTCGTGGTGATTTTACAGCAAAAAAATAACCAATAAAAACATAGTCTACAAATTAGAAAAACAAGGATCCCAAGGTTTATATAATTGCCATGATAGGCCACTATAGAGATATTTATCTCTATAATGACCGTGTCATGGCATTTAAATGAAGCTTGAGATATGCAACTTCCAACCGGGTCACCCATCCTTGGACTACTCCAGCCCGAGCACGGTTAACTTCTGCGTTCTATTCGACTAGGCTAGCGGATGGGAAGCCTCCCCTTGCTGATAGGAATTGCCTCCTTGCCATTAAGGCGTTTCACGCTGGTCACCCTATGGGACCTACTCCCTCCTATCACACACTTTTGTGCTTTTAGAAACTGTGTGCAATATTTACATGGCCGGTGTGTCGCCGCCTAGCCTTCAATGAGCACTGACACTGGTAGTGGGAAACCGATGGGAGAAGAGGCGGGAAACTGATGAGAGGAGTGGCGGGAAACGGTAGCCTGTTTAGAAAACGTAGAAGAGAAGGAAGTGTGAGCTAGCACGACGCATGCGCACAGTGCTTACCCATGTACTGCATGTGCTGTCGAAAGGGCTGAGGGTTGCCGTTCGATCTGGGAGCATCCAACGGTGGATACATTCGATCCGTGGGGTTTGGGTTCTAGCCAATCAGAACGCATGACTCAGATCCCGCGCGCTGAGGGGGGGCATCGGCCACAGTTTGGTAGGCACACGGCTTTCATGAGTGAACCGTGAGCTATTAGAAAACATTTCATGAGAAGAATCTTGGTTTTTAAATCCCAGTAAATCCAAAACTCACCCGAAAATTGTGAAACTTGGCATGGTGTCACGACATGGCACATATATGTCGAGGAATTTTTTTCGTCCATTTTGGCGCAAGTTTTATAACAAGCCTCTTACAAACCGGAGCTTCTCTCAAAGAAAGCCTCGTGGTTCCGATAGGGAAACATGTCCCCCTTGTGGGGGAAACGATAATCACTGCCTCTTTTCGCCTTGTATTTTCTTCTACCGGCAACATGGAACGACAAGATATCCGTGCTAAAATTTAAACTTATTCAGGGTTCGTTTGGCCTTTTTATACACTAATTGAGTTTCCTAGGCATTTATTGTCCATAATTCAAATCTGAACCTCAAAAACATGCTACAGTTCACCAAAATGGCTAGAAAAATAATACATGGATGTGTCCTTGGGTGCATGTTTAGGTCTCATGCCAGGAATGGGAACGAATTACAACCGTACCGGCATCCTGGCTCGTCCTCAAACATTTGGAATCTCGGTTTTTAAATCCCCGTAAATCCTAAACTCATCAGAAAGTCATGAAAGTAGGCATGGTGTCACGTCATGGCACATATACGTCGTGGTAAAAACATTGTCAATTTGGGCCAAGCTTTATTACAAACCTCTTACAAACCGGAGCATGTCGCAAGAACCCTCGTGGTTTTGATAGGGAAACGTGTCCCCTTGTGGGCCAAATGATAATCGCTCCCTCTTCTAGCCTCGTATTTTCTTCTAGACGCAACACGGAACAACGGGAGATTCTCACCGTACTTTGAAATTATTTAGGGTTCGTTCGACCCTTTTTATTCATTAATTGTGTTTTCTAGGCATTTCATGTCCATAATTCAAATCCGAACTACAAATACATGCTCCAGTGCACCAAAATGGATAGAAAAAACGTACATGTGTGTGCTTGGGGTGCATGTTTAGGTCCCATGGAACGAATGGTAATGAATTCAACCGTCTTGCCGTCCTGCCTTGGCCACAAACATTGCGAATCTCGGTTTATAAATCTCTGTAAATCCAAAACTCACCAGGAAATCATGAAACTTGGCAGGGTGTCACTACATATAATTGTCCAATTTGGGTGAAGCTATATTACAAGCCTCTTACAAACCAAAGCTTCTCGCAACCCTCGTGGTTTCGGTGGGTGAAACGATAATTGTTGCCTCTTCAAGCCTTGAACTTTGTTTTCTACAGGCAACATAGAATAACAGGAGTGTCGTGCCGAAATTTGAAACTATTTAGGGTTCATTTGGCCATTGTATATATTACTAATTAAGTTTTCTACACATTAAATGTAGTCCATAATTCAAATTTGAACTACAAGCACATGCTCCAGTGAAGCAAAATGGGTGGGAAATCATACATGTGTCATTGGGTGCATGTTTAGGCCTCATTTAAGGAATGGGAATGAATTACAAACTTGTCGTCGTCCTGAAACATTGAGAATCTCGGTTTTTAAAACCTAGTAAATAAAAAACTCACCCAAAAAACATGAAACTTGGCATGGTTTCATGACATGGCACATATATGCCGTGCTAAAAAAAATCGTCCAGTTTGAGAAGAGGCGCACACATTAGTAGCCAACGAAGCCCTTTTTGAAACAATAAGCTGACATGTTAATATCACAAACGGTTGTATTATATGAACCGTGTCAATATTTAACCATACTAAGTGGCGTGCATGCAGCTGTTTGATTAGACGGGACGAGTGCGAGAAGTCCGCCGTGCAGGCTCGACGGGACGCGTGCGAGCAGTCCGCGCGCAGGCTCGACGGGACACGTGCATCCTGTCCACCTCGCAGGCTCGATGGGACACGTGCGAGCAGCAAGGCCGCCCATGCTCACCAGGAAGCGAGCTCTTTGACCTCCATGCACCAGCCGCCGCCCGCCTCGCTCAAAACTTCTCCATTAATGGGTTAATTAAAGCACCTGGACGGAGGTTTTTTTTAGGGGTGGACGGAGGGTGTTTGGTTGTGATCCCATGGCAGCATTTGCTTTGTTCGTGTTTTCAACTCGTATTCCGGCCTAATTTAAATTGCCACATAGGGCAACGGATAATACGACGACAAGTAAAATGGCAACGGATAGTACGACGACAAATTTACAATGGCGCAGATAATAATTGTCTTACATATTCTGGATAATTTGAAATGCCACATGCGGCAAAGCCCAGAAGACACGGAGGCAAGAGAAGAAGGAAATCGCAGACAACGATCTAGATCGCAACTGTATCTACTCTTTGATGGATCGCTGGGCGATGACATCCTCCAGCTCCTTCCTCAATTCCTCACGGCTTTGCTTGAAAGCAGCCACGGATTCCTCCACCTCCTGCTCGCGCTCGATCCGGAGCTTCCTCAAGTCACCCATCAGTTCCTGGATGACGGCTGTCAGTGTCATCCCCGAGGCACTGCTCTGCTCATGCAGCATCTTCTAGCCGGCGGCCTCCTCCTCCTTCTCGGCGAGCGCCTTGAGGAGCTTCGCATTTTCACCCATGAGTTGCTCGACGAGGCCGGTCGCCTTGTCAACTGAGGCATCATTGATCTCGAGCAGCTTCATCAAGCCGTCGACCAGCTCCTGCTTCTTAATGAGGCCAGCGAGAATGTCGTCGTCGCCGGCCAAGGACTTCAGCAACGCCAGCTCGTCGCGATCGCCGACGCGGCGAGTGCGCTTGTGAGAGCCCTCGCATGCCCGTGAGAGCTCGTTCGAGGGCTCCGCGGCGCGCTGGGACATCTCTGCTGCGGCTGCCGCTTCGCGGCGGTACCTCTCTAGTGCTTCCGCGGCCTTGGTCTTTGCTGCCTGGTTATATGCCCACCCGAAACTCCTCCAACTGGTCATGGCGGAACGACTTGACAGGAAAGACCAGTTTTGTGGGTGATGAGGAGAGGAACTGTGAAGTAATTTTTGAGTGGGTAGTTTTTATAGCCCGGTGCTAAGTGTGAACACATATTAGTTTGATCTTTTTTTTTGAGGAAGATATTAGTTTGATCGGTGTAAACAGATTTGCAATTACTTATTGCATTATAATCTGCAATGTGACGAGAAACAAAGTCAAAATTTATTGATGGTTCTGGGCCTACAAACCCCGTTTCTGTTGTTCTGCCTCATCGCAAACAGTTCTTTTGGATCAACCGTATGCCACGCATCGCAAGCCCGAAACATGGGCCCTTGTTTTTGGATGTATGTGTACGTGTCTGCCCACTATCACACATGGTCATGATATCACCATCGTGTCCTATGGATGCACCATCGCGTCTCCCACGGGGTGCCAGAAGGTTGACCACGTGGTTGCTCGCCGTGGCGTCCCTGCTTTCTTTTTCTTTTTTTTTGCGTGTCCATGGCGTCCCTGCGCGCGCTCTGCTCTCCGTTGAGGAAAATTTACAATGGCAATGGTTAATAATTGTCTGACATATTCAGGATAATTTAAAATGCCACATGCGGCAAGGCACAAAACACTCATGACCTACTTATGCATACAATTATAATAAAATATAGGCTAAAAAGCTGAGCCGGCAGCCTTCCGATGATGGTCTTCTCGGACTCCATGATCAGCATATCACCCTTGCGGCCATTCATTATGTGTAACTTACTAATCATCGCACACGAGTACTCGCAGATGCATCGTGTGCGATACTCCTAGCCACCGCAAGCAACTAGTTTGCATTTTTCAAAGTTTTTTGTACGAACAGAATCACACAGGAACTTACTATAGTAACCGTCTATGTTATAATTTCTCATCGCAAATAGTTCATCCGAGTGGGCTGTTTGCTGCGTATCACACACATCTAGTTTACACGAATTTGTGTTCTTTTGGCTGAACGCAAATGCCGCATATCACACACATCTTGTTAAGATGAACCATTTCCGTTCTCTTGCCTAATCAAAAACAGTTTGTCCGAGTGAACCGTATGCCGTATATCACACACACCTTGATCTGGCTGACCGTTTCTGTTGCATTCCCTAATAGCACACAGTTCATCGGAGGGAACTGTATGCCGTATATCGCACACACATTGATATGGCTGCCCGTTTTTGTTGTTCTTCCTCTTCGCAAATAGTTCTGTTGGATCAACCATATGCCCAGCATCGCACACGTAACTAAAATCTGAACCGTGTTTGATGTCTCCGCCATCGCAAACGTTTTGCACCTTTTTTGACAGTTTTTTCACACCACCGTTTGCGATTATTACATCGCACACAGTTTCGTCGAAGGGTCTCTGATCGTAGTGTCACGTTAGCAGCATCCTGCAGTAGTGATGGTCTCTCTCAAACAACCCTGCAACCAAATAATAAAAAGTCTCTTTTGTCCCCAACACACCAAATACAATGGTAATTTGTACAGGTGCACTAGTTTGGCGAAGAGATGGTGATACAAGTGTAATATGGATAGTAGATATTGTTTTTTGTAATAAGAACAATAAAAAACAGCAAGGTAGCAATTGATAAAATGGAGCACAACCAGTATTGCAATGCTTAAAAATGAGGCCTAGGGTCCATACTTTCGCTAGTGCAATCTCTCAACAATGCTAATCTAATTAGATCATATAACCATCCCTCAACGTGTGATGAAGAATCACTCCAAAGTTCTTATCTAGCGGAGAACATAATAAGATATTGTTTGTAGGGTACGAAACCACCTTAAAGTTATTCTTTCTGTTTGATCTATTCAAGAGTTCATACTATAATAACGCAAAGTTATTCTTTCTGTTCGATCTATCCAAGAGTCCGTACTAAAATAACACCATATGATACGCATCAACCAACTCTAATGTCACCTAGATACTCCAATGTCACCACAAGTATCCATGAGTTAACTATACGATACGCATTATCCAATTTCAGATTCATAATACTCGATCCAACACAAAGAACTTCAAAGAGTGTCCCAAGATTTCTACCGGAGAAACAAGGACGAGAACATGCATCAACCCCTATGCATAGATTACCCCATTGTCACCTCGGGAATCCGCGAGTTGAGTGCCAAAACACATATCAAGTGAATCAATATGATACCTGATACGTCTCCAACGTATCTATAATTTTTGATTGTTCCATGCTGTTATATTATCATTCTTGGATGTTTTACAATAAATTTATAATCATTTTATATCATTTTTTGGTACTAACCTATTGACATAGTGCCCAGTGCCAGTTGCTGTTTTCTGCTTGGTTTTTACATCGTAGGAAATCAATACCAAACGGAGTTCAAATGCAGCGAAACTCTTTGTGGATTTTTTCTGGACCAGAAGACACAAGATGGGAAGAAGAAGTACCAGAGGGGTGCCCCGAGGGGGGCACAACCCACCAGGGCGCGCCCAGGTGGGTTATGCCCACCTAGGTGGCCTCCCGCACCGCCTCTTTCCTCTATAAATACCCCAATATTCCAGAAACACTAGGGGAGTCGACGAAAATCAATTCCAGCCGCCGCAAGTTCCAGAACTACCAGATCCAATCTAGACACCATCACGGAGGGGTTCATCATTGTTGTGGTGGGCGCACGGCAGATGCCAAAGGATGGCTAAAGAGAGGAGGCGGCTCGAGGGCACCGGTGGGCTCCAGAGGCGGGGTCGGCATGAGTGAGCGTGGGACGCAAGACATACCCAGGTTCGGGGCTCTCCGGAGAGATAACACCCCTAGTCCTACCGAGGTTGGTTTATGTGATATGGTACAGAGTTGCCACTTGAGCTGTTCAAAGGAAGAAGGCAGACCAACGCTTAGGCTGTTCCCTCTCCCTGGTTTGTTTGAGTGTTCTATTGATCTCTCGTTGTCTATCTGCCCGCGTACATGTAGGCCTCCTGGTTGGGTTTTATAGGTCAACCCCCCAGGGCTATAATGGTAAAGCCACAAGGCCGTGGGGCCAGGTTGTCATTGTCCGGGGAGCCGGCGCTGGGACCCGCCGGGTGTCAGGGCTCGCCGAGTTCGCCGGGCGAGGGCCCCATGTGCCAGGGGGCACTGTTCGCCATCTTGTCGAACGTCACGGAGTGGCCGGGTCGAGTCGGCTACAATGGTGCTCCGCCTGGTCGCCGTTTGCGGTCGTCAACAGTGACGATAGGCGTACTATAACCATGCTGGCCTTGGTCAGCAGGGTAGGTGGGGCACTATTGGCACGCCTCTGTCGGTCAGAGGAGTTCATGGGGCACTGTTGCCTTGCTCATCCCTGAATGGAGACTCGTCCCATCGTACGGCTGGGATGGGACGGGCGCTGACCCGTAGTCGGATGGAGGAATACGTCACGGGGCAGCCAGCTTGTTGGGGAAGTCTTGATGCGTCGGGATCTGCCGGCTTGCGCTAGCCGGCCAGGGCCGGGTTGCCATTTTGGTTGTGTCGAAGAGTTCGGTCGGGTTGGTGGACTTGGCCGGGTCACGGGACCCGGCCGAGTGCGAGCCGGACTGAGGGGCAACGCTGGCCCCGATGTTTTGAAAAAGATCCGGGTTCCATTGCCTGCCCGGGGTTCATCCCCCCGATAGTAGTCCCCGAAGCTGTGAAGGTCCGCCGGCTTCGAGCGGGTGGGCCTTTGCAGTTTCTCCCCTGAGCAGAGGTTTGTCGATGAAGCTTGAGACCGCCGGGTCCGGCAACACCCACTGTGTGCCGGCTTCTGGAAGCCGGATCGTGGCATCCCGGCACGAGCGGGAACCGAGGAGTCCGTCGAATCTTGAGGCAATCTTTTGGGCTTCGCGCGAGCGCCACATGGCGCGCGGGAGCCGAAGGGGCCTGACAGGCCATGCGCACGACGGGACGGGGCGACGAGCTGGGGCCCACCACTGCGTGCCCTCGACCCACGCACGCGGATTTATTCCGGCGTCCGCAAGTCGGTTGATATTCTCGATGCAGTTATGGCGTGCGGTACGTGCGCACTTATTGCGGGGAAGTGGGAGGGGCGTGCGTAAACGATCCTACTTCCCCACGTTGAGACGTGGCCTATAAATCAGGGGGAGGGGGGCCGCGGAGATTATTCTCGCTCGCGCTCCCCCACCTCCTTCTTCCTCTGCTCTTTCGACCGCCGCGTGCTGCGACGCTCTGCCGCTCTCCGACCAGGACTTCTCTGTCAATCTTCTTTCTCTCTTTCTCCGTCCCCCGCGAACCGCTGATGGCACTGTCATCGGGCTCGTGGATGGGCTCCAACATCACCGCCGGGGACATCAAGTACCTGCGCGACACCAGGCGCCTGCCGAGGGAGACGGATGTCACCGTGCGACTGCCGCAGGGCGAGCAGGAGCCGCGGCCGGAGGGGACCGAGCGTGTGGTCTTCTTCACGCACTTCAAGCGCGGGATCGGGCTTCCCGCGAGCAACTTCTTTCGCACCTTCCTGGAGTTCTTCGGGCTCCAACCGCATCATCTTGGCGCGAACGCCAACCTCCAGCTCTCCGGCTTCGTCACCCTGTGCGAGGGGTACCTGGGGGTCGAGCCCTCGATCGACCTCTGGGTGCGCTTCTTCTTCTTGAAGCAGCAGGGGCCGACCGCCGGGGAACTGTCTTCGTGCGGGGCTGCCGTCATCTCGACGCAGATGCGCGGGGAGCACGGGGGGTGCCCCAAGATGCCACTAGAGGAGTCTGCCAAGAAGTGGCAGAACTGCTTCTTCTACGTCCGCAACCTGGGCGCGGACCAGATTAACTTGCCGCCCTTCACCGACGTGACGCCGCAGGAGAAGCGGAACTAGACGTACTTCCCCAAGCACCCGATGTAGGAGGTGCTTAACCTGAGCCAGCGGGTGGTGGAGATGAAGTAGCGGGAGGGGCTCAGCGGCACGGATCTCATCGCCGCCTTCATCGCGCGCCGGGTGCTGCCGCTGCAGCACCGCTCCCACATGATTGGCCAGATGGCGGGCCTCCAAGACACCACCAGGATGTCGAACTTGCACCTGGCGGCGTACCAGGTCGCCCGCCGGGTCAATGACATCTCCAAGGCCGGGTTGGTGGATGACTTGGAGTTCGGGAAGGCTCCGTACAGCGAGGCGCGCCCGTGTCTACTGGTGAGTCCTTGGTCTCCATTTTTTCCGCTGCTTATCTTCTTATCCGTCCCGACGCGATGAGGGAGGTGCTGCTGAATGCCATCCAGCATCCGTATGACCGGGCGCCGACACAGGTGGCGCGGGCCGGCTCGGAGGAGGCGGCGTCATGGCCCGAGGGGCCGAGGGCGGACGACGCGGACGCCGGCGCGAGGCGCCAGGCGGGTGAGTATTTCTTGTTTGGCTTGTTGAGGTGCCGGCTATCGGCGGGTGAGCTGACGAGGATAGTCGATGTAGTGACGGTGAGGGGAGAAGGCGGCGCGGGCGCGGCGGGGTCCTCTCGCGGGGCGGTGGCTAGTCGGCCGCATGGAATGGGGGACGTGGCGCCCCGCGGTCCGGCCGCGAAGCGCGCGGCAGATCCAGCGGGCGAAGCGAAGCCGCCCGCCAAGAAGAGGCGGCGTGGTCCGCAGGTGGCGCCGGAAAGGCCACCGGCTCCGGTGATACCCGGGATGAGTCTCTTCCGCTGAATTTTGTCGAGGCGCCGAGTGGCTTCCCTTGGTTCTTGCTTCTTATTTTGCCGTGCCTCAGATCACCGGTGTCGCTGGCGCGGGTGGCGGCGGAGGCCGCGTCGTTTGGTGGCATTGTGTTCCGGAAGACCTGGTCCAGCGTCATCAAGCGGGAGGAGGAGGAGGAGGAGGCTGATCCGGACCTTGGCCTGGACCCGGCCGACGCTGAGGGGCTGGCCTAGCGGGACCGGAACCGGGCCGTGGCGGAGCTGGAGGCGGAGTCGGCGCAGGCTTGGGCCAGCACCGCCGCGACATGGGCGGGAGCCGGCGAGGAGCCGGCATGGCCCGAGATGCCGGCGGGCATGGAGCCGACGGCGATGGTCTTCATGCCGCCGTCGAAGGGGGAGCACGGCAAGGACAGCCGCGTGAAGGTGGTGGACCTCGACCGGGTGGTCATGGAGATCGGGGACGACACCCCGCCACGGGCCGACGCGGTCGAGCGGGCGGATGCCGAGCGAGGCGGCGGTGATGCCGTCTTGGAGGAGGCGACGCAGGTGGCGCTGGAGGAGGTGCCTCAGGCGCCGACAGGTGGGGCGCCGCAGCAGGCGGCGCCGCAGGCTACTCTGGCCGTCGTGAAGGAGAGGGCGCCGGCCGCCGGGGAGGCGGTCAGCGGCGAGTACGCCCTGGTCTTCAGGCCGGGGAGCCGTCGGGCCGCTGGGTCGCAGCTGGCTTGGGCTGGGCCCAGCGAGATCTTCTTCGGGCCGCTGACCCGGGAGGAGGCGGCGATGGCCGACGTGGGCCAGGGCCTCCGCGGACGCGCGGAGAGGGTCCAGGCTTTCGCCCAGGCCGAGATGGAGCGCACACGGGAGCTGGAGCGCGCCGTGACGATGAGTTTTTTCCTTTTTGCTTTGATTTTTCTTCTTGCTGCTCTCTAGTGGGGGTGCGCTAGCGCACCCACTGGGTGTAGCCCCCGAGATTCGGGCCAACTACATAGTAGTTGGGTCGAATCTTAAATTATTGTCTTGTGCTGATGGCTGTTACTTGCGGCACCTGGATTCCCTCTGGGTCGGCGTCATCAACCGGCTCGTGGGGAAGGGCTGGCAGCTCAAGGCGCAGCTTGTCGCCAAGGAGGAGGCGCTCCGCGTCGCCGAAGGTGAGTTTTCTGCATGCTCTTTTAGTGGGGGGGCGCTAGCGCACCCACTGGGTGTAGCCCCCGAGATTCGGGCCAACTACGTAGTAGTTGGGTCGAATCTTAAAGTAGTCTTTTCTTCTTCTGGTTCTGAATCTTCGTTGCGCAGCCGAGGTGCAGTCCTGGCGAACCCGGCTGGTCCGAGCCGGCTTTCAGTACGACCGGGTCATTGCTGACATCGGCCGGCTCCGGGCCGAGGCGGCGGGGCTGAAGGAGGAGGCGGAGGGGGCCTAGCGGGCGCTCGCTGAAGCCAGCCAGCTACAGGAGCGGTTGGTTGGCGACAAGAGCCGGCTGGAGGCCGAGGTGGACCGCCTCAAGGTGGAGGCGGCCAAGGCGATGGAGGCTGAACGGGCCCTTGTCAAAACCGGCCAGCAACGCGATAAGCTGGCCGACGACAAGGGTCAGCTCGAGGCGGAGGTGGAGCGGCTGAAGGCGCTGGGGACCCAGGTAGGGGATGCCCATCAGTCGGAGCTCCACTGCTGCAAGGAGTACGAGAAGGTGGCCGCGGCCAAGGGCGACGAGCTGAAGGCAGCCCTCGCCAAGGTCGCCGATCTAGAGAAGGCGCTTGAGGAGCATGACCGTGCCATCACCAGGGAGCGGCACGGTACGTTGCTCGAAGCGCAGCACCTGGACAAGACCTTCGCCAGTAAGTGCTTCTTTTGAATTCTACCAGGTTGGGGAGCCGGCTTTCTCTTCTTGTTGCTGATTTGTCTTGCTCTTCTTTAATAGGCCACTTCCCGGAGACGCACCAGCTAGTGAAGGAGGCTGTCCGCTTCCAGCGCACAGGGGGTCTTGGGCTCCGGGACCAACCCGCAGGTCGCCTGGACTTTCCCGAAGATCATGGCCACCGCCGAAGCTCGTATGCGCGTCTTGGGCGAGCAGATGGCGCGGCTCTCCCAAGCCGGCGCGGGGATGACGACGGTCCTCTGGCCTGACGCCGTTGCGCCGAACAGCTTCTCGCGGTTGGCGCGGTGGCTGGAGGTGGGGCCGGAGTGGCTTCACGCGTGGCGGGTTTCCGCCGCCCGTGCTGGTGCTGAGATGGCTCTCCGATTCGTGATGTCTTGGCATCCGGATCTGGAGCTGGATCGGCTGATGGGCCAGCGAGCCGGCGCGGAGGCCCAGCTGCAGGCGGAGGCGGGGCGTGTTGCCGCCCGGGCCAGCTACATCGCCGGATTCGCCATCCATGACGAGTTTCAGCCGGAGCGAACAGATGACGGCGGAGTCATTCCTGTTGACGATGTTAGCCTGCTTCTGAACGACCCGGAGGGCAGCTCCAAGGAGATGGGCGTCTATGGGGACGACGACGCCGAGGTGGAAGATACCGGCACCTCGGCGAACCCGGAGGCCACCGAGGGAGAGCCGGCACCTGTGCGACCCGACGCTGGAGATGCCTGAGGCCGAAGCCAGCCTGTTTTTATCTTTGCAAAAATTTCTCTTAGGTAGCAGGTCCACCCACCCACTGGGGGTTTTTGGGTGTATGTAATGAACTCTGGCCTTGGGCCTGTTTAAATTGTGATGTAAATATTTCGTGAGTCTTTGAGCTTTTTGCCTTTGTCTGCTGAGCCATTTTCTTGCTTGCTTCCTTTCTCGGGCTTCCCCCCCGCGAGTCGAACGGCCGGGCTCCAATCCGTGACAAGGGGTTCGGCCATTGAAAATAGGTGTGCAATACTTAGGCTTTTCAAATGTTGAGCGCGAGCGAAACACCCACTGGGTCGGCTAGCGGCAATCCGGCGTAGCCGGTTGGCGAGCAGCTGGTCGTGCGGCAAAGTTAAGGCGGTGGGGCTGGATCGGCCAACCCGGCGGCCTTGACATAGAATTTGTGGTGTGCTGGTGTTTTGGCCCTCGTTGCTTGCCGGCCAACAGCCGAAGCCGGTTCCATGGCGTAGGGCGAAGTGGAGGGCCGCGGCGACCTGAACACGCCATGATTTGCTAAGGAAGGCGGCGGGTGATGGCCAAGCTGGCTAGCCCCCGAGCCCCCGGGTTTGAGCGAGTCAACCCGGAGGTGGTGTTTTTTTAAGGAAATTGCACAAGTGCGTGAGACACAATAATTTGGTCGGAAAGGGCAGCCCCCGAGCGTCGTTCGGGGACCCCATAGTTTTCAGGCGGTTACAAAAGGTAGTGATACATACATGCACACAACTAACTGTAAAACGGGCAGAGGAGCTCTGCATTCCACGGCCGGGTTGTCTCTTCGCCGGCGGTGTCTCTCTTGCGCTTGTTGGACTTGCGGGCGTCGATGAGGTAGTACTCGTTGCAGTCGCACAAGGCTTTGCTGACGATGAAGGGGCCTTCCCATGGGAAGGATAACTTGTGCTAGCCGGCTTGCTGCTGGACGAGTCGGAGGACGAGGTCTCCCTCGCGGAACACGAGGGGCTTGATTTTCTTGTTGTGTTAGTGCCTCGGGCCTTGCTGATAGATGGCTGAGCGGCTGAGGGCCAAGAGGCGCACTTCTTCGATTAGGTCGACGCCGTCTTCGCGGGCTTCCTTGGCTTTGGCTTCTGTCTACATCACGATTCGCGGCGAGTCGAACTCGACGTCGGTCGGGATGACGGCTTCAGCTCCATAGACGAGGAAGAACGGGGTAAACCCGGTCGACCGGTTTGGCTTTGTGCGGAGACTCTAGAGGACGGCCGGCAGCTCGTCGAGCCAGCTGCCGGGAAAACGGACGAGCGGCTCCATGAGCCGTGGCTTGATGCCGGATAGAATGAGGCCGTTGGCCCGCTCGACCTGGCCGTTGGACTGCGGATGTGCCACGGAGGCCAAGTCGAGGCGGATGCCGGAGACGGAGCAATACTGCGCGAGCGCGCCCTTGGCAAAGTTGGTGCCGTTGTCCGTGATGATGCTGTTCGGGACGCCGTAGCGTACCGCGGTATCCTTGATGAACCGGACGGCTGTTGCCCCGTTCAACTTCTTGATTGGCCGAGCTTCGATCCATTTGGTGAACTTGTCCACCGCCACCAGCAAGTGCGTCATGCCACCTCGAGCGGTCTTGAAAGGTCCCACCATATCGAGCCCCCAGACCGCGAAGGGCCAGGTGATCAGTATGGTTCGCAGGCCTGAAGCCGGCTGGTGGCTGCGCTTGCTGAAGCGCTGGCATCCCTCACATTTGAGGACAAATGACTCGGCGTCTTGGAGGGCCGTGGGCCTGTAGAAACCATGGCGGAAAGCCTTGGCCACCAGGGACCTCGAGGCGGCGTGGTGCCCGCACTCGCCCTGGTTTATGTCGAGGAGGATCTCTATCCCCTTTTCTTGCTCAACACAGTGCTGCAAGATGCCCGTTGTGCTGCGCTTGACGAGCTCGTTGTTGATGATGATGTAGGCGGACGCCCGGCGCTGGATCTGCCGGGCCTCGGTCTCGTCCATGGGAAGAACCCCGTTCTCAAGGAACTCCGAGATGGGCAGGGCCAACGATGGAGCCGTCACTACGGCGAAGACAGCCATGAGAGCAGGTTCCGGAGTGGCAGCCCCCGAGCCGGAGGCGGCAGCCCCTGGGTTGGGGACGACGGCAGCCGGGGCGGAGGGGGCAGCCCCCAGGCCGGGATCGGCCGCCCCCGGGGCTGGGTTGGAGTCGACGTCAGCCAGATTGGACACGGCAGCCCCCGGGCCGGGTTCGGCAGTCCCCGGGCCGGGTTCAGCAGCCCTCGGGCTGGGTTCAGCAGTCCCCGGGCCGGGTTGAGGTGCGGCCGGGTCATCGGGGACGAAGATGGACTCGGAGTCCGGAGACGGCTTGACGGACGGCTTGTGCAGGTTCTCGAGGGAGACGCTGGGCGGGATGGCCTGCCGGGATGAGCTGATCTTGGCTAGTGCGTCGGCGGCTTCGTTTTCTGCGCGTGGGACATGGAGGAATTTGCAGCCGGCGAAGTAGCCGGACAGCTGCTGGACGAGGAAGCGGTAGCTGGCCATGTTGGCGTCGCGAGCGTCCCACTCGCCGGAACACTGCTGCACCACCAGATCTGAGTCGCCGTAGCACAGGATGCGCCGAATGCCGAGTTCCTTGGCAAGCCGGAGGCCATGCACAAGGGCTTCGTACTCGGCGACGTTGTTGGAGGTGGCGAAGTGGATCTGGAGCGCGTAGCGAAGTCGGTCGCCCTTTGGGGAAGACAGCACGATGCCGGAACCCAAGCCGGATCTCATCTTGGAGCCGTCGAAGTGCATGCGCCAGTGCGTCGAATCCGGCGGCGGCAGCAGGTACTGGGTCACGGTCCAGTCGACGAGGAAGTCGGCCAGAGCTTGGTTCTTGACCGTGGTGTGGGGCTCGTAGATGATGGTGTGGCCGGCTAGGTCGATCGCCCACTTGGTGACCCAGCCCGAGGCATCCCGGCAACACATGATCTCGCCGATGGGGGCCATGCTGACAACGGTCACGACGTGCTCTTGGAAGTACTGCTTCAATTTCTTGGCGGTGAAGTACACGCCGTAACACATCTTCTCGTAGTGCGGGTAGTTCTGCTTGGAGGCGGAAAGCTCCTCGCTCAGGTAGTAGACTGGGCGTTGGACGGACTGGATCTTGTCCTTCTCTGGTCGCTCGACCACCATCACCGTGCTGAACGACCACGAGGTTGCGGCTATGTAGAGCAACAGTGGCTCCTTCTCGGTCGGCGTGGTCAGGACGGGTGCAGTGGAGAGCATTCGCTTGAGGTCCCGGAAAGCTTCGTCCGCCTAGTCGTTCCACTCGAACGATGTCGTCTTCTTCATCAGCTGATACAGGGGCATGGCCCTCTCGCCCAGCCGGCTGAGAAACCGGCTAACCGAGGCCAAGCAGCCGATGAACTTCTGGACATCGCGCAGCCGGGCCGGCTGGCGCATGCACTCGATGGCCTTGATCTTCTCCGGGTTTGCCTCAATGCCGCGCTCCGAGACGACGAAGCCGAGTAGCTTTCCGGCCAGCACACCGAAAACGCACTTCTCCGGGTTGAGCTTGATCTGGTACTCGCGCAGGTTGGTAAAGGTTTCCTTCAGGTCGTCGAGGAGTGTGAGGTGCTGCTTGGTCTTCACCACAATGTCGTCCACGTAGACGTGGATATTGCGGCCGAGTTTTGGCAGTAGGCATTTCTGCATGCAGCGCTGGAAGGTGGCGCCGGCATTCTTCAAGCCGAACGAGATGGTGATGTAGCAATACGCCCCGAAGGGCGTGATGAAGGACGTCTTCAGGGCGACGGCCGGGTCCAGCTTTATCTGGTGATAGCCGGAGTAAGCATCCAGGAAGGACAGGAGCTCACAGCCGGCGGTGGAGTCGATGACTTGATCGATCCGTGGGAGGGCGAATGGATCCTTGGGGCAGGCCTTGTTCAGGCTGGTGTAGTCGATACACATGTGCCAGGTCTTGTTCTTCTTCAGGACGAGGACTGGGTTGGCCAGCCACTCGGGGTGGAACACTTCCATGATGAAGCCAGCCGCCAAGAGCTCGGTGACCTCCTCACCGATGGTCCTTCTCTTCTCTTCCGAAAAATGACGTAGGGGTTGATGGACATGCTTGGCATCCTTGCGGACGTGGAGTTTGTGCTCGGCGTACTTCCTCGGAATACCTGGCTTATCCTTTGGGGTCCATGCAAAGATATCCCGATTCTCACGGAGGAAGTCGACTAGCTCGCCTTCCTATTTGCTGTCGAGGCGGGTGCCCACGACGACGTACTTGCTGCAGCTGGGGTCTTCCGGGTTCTGCTTGACTCTCTTGGTCTCCTTGGAGGGCTGGAACGAGGCTTCATCGGCCGGCTTCTTGGCCGAAGCGGGCACGGCTGGAACCTTGTTGGTCAACGTGACGATCCGGTCGAGCTGGCGGCGCTCCTCGGCTATGACCAGCGACTCGGCCAGTCTGGCGCCGGCTTGGGCACACTGCAGGGACTTGCGGTAGTCGCCGGTGACGGTGATGAGGCCCTTAATTTGGACCCGGCAGCTTCATCTTCAGGTAGGCGTAGTGGGGGACCGCCATGAACTTGGGGAGCGCAGGCCGGCCCAGCAGCGCATGTTACGTGCTGGACAGGTCCACCACCTCAAACCAGAGTGGTTCACGTCGGAAGTGGTCACGGGTGCCAAACAGGATGTCGAGCCGGATCCGGCCGATCGGGGAGCAGGAGAGGCCGGGTACGATGCCATGGAAGACCGTCTGGGTCGGCTCCAAGTCTTTGGCCTCGAGGCCGAGCTTGGTCATGGTGTCACGGTAGAGGATGTTGAGGCTGCTACCACCATCGATGAGGACCCGGGAGAACTTGCATGTGCGCCAGGGTGCGACGATGGTGGGGTCGAGGACGAGGGCGTAGCCACCCGGGTTTGGCTTCACGGCCAGGTGGTCCTCCCGGCCCCAGGTGACCGGGCGATCCAACCAATTCATGTAATCCGCCTTGCCCGGGACGACGGTGTTCACTTGAGGCGCTCGCTACGCTTGTCGTCACCAAGGCTGGTGAAGACAACGTAGGTCGCGTTCTGGGCGGGGTAGACGTCATCGCGCATCGTGCCGTTGGCCGGAAGCGGAGGCGGAGCTGGAGGAGGAGGAGGAGCCGCCCCGGTAGCCGGAGCCGGAGGAGGCGGGATGTCGCCCCTCATGATGCGCTTGGTGATGGCGCAGTTCCGGAGCGTGTGTGTGGATGGACTTGTGCCGCTGTGGTGCTTGCAGGGAGCGTCGAGCATCTCTTCAAAACTCATGGTGGGCTGCCACGCCGTCTTGCCGGTTTGCCGGCGCTTGGCGGCCGGCTCGTCTGCGGGCGCCTGCTCGGCGGCCGCGATGAGGCGGTTATCGTAGCGCTGGGCCGGCTGATCGGCTTTGCCCTTGTTGTTCTGCTGGTTGTGCTGCTGCCGGCTGTTTTTGCCGGCCGGCTTGGGAGGAGGAACTGGCTTGGCCTTGCCGGCTTCGTCCAGCGCGACCTGGATCTTCATGGCGGAGTCGGCGTTGGCATACTTGTCCACCGTTACCATGAGCGCGGCCATGGTGGCCAGCTCGGAGCGCAGGAGCTTGTGCTTGAGGAGGGTGCCATCTCGGCACCCGTTGACGAAGTACTGGATGGCCTGAACCTCGTGGACGCCCTCGCAGCTGTTCCGGAGCTCGGTCCAGCATGCGAGGTACTCGCGGCTGGTTTCCGTCGGCCCCTGTACGCACATGGCGAGCTGGCTGGGGCAACCGGGTCGCTTGTAGGTGCCGGTGAAGTTGCACATGAAAGCCTGCTCGAAGTCGACCCACGCGTTGATGCTGCCAGCCAGCAGGGCTGTTCAACCACATGATGGCCGAGCCCTGGAGCATGAGCGGAGCGTAGCACACGGCGAGGCGGCGATTGCCGCCCGCGATGCCGATGGCGGTGGTGTAGTCAATGAGCCAGTCCTCTGGCTTGACGGTGCCATTGTACTTGGGGGTGTCGCGGGGAACCGTGAACCCTTTGTGGAAAGGCTCGTCTCGAATGCGTGGGCCGAAACAAGCCGGCCCGACCACGTTGTTCTCGTCCAACTCCAAGGAGAGAGCGAGCCGGTCGAGGCGGTGGCGAGCGTCAGTGTCTTCGATGGCGCGCGGGCCCAGCCGGCTAGCAACCGCGTCGCGGGGGGCTGGGTCGACCGAAGCCGGGCGACGGTCGGGTCGTGGGGCAGGGTTGGGTCGCTCGTCGGCCAAGGCGCCAGCAGTCATCGGGGCGCGGTTGCGCCGGGTCCTGGTGCGGCCGGAGTAAGCTTCGCCAGGCGGCGAAGACGCCGTGTTCCGCAGGTCCTCGGGGTCGTTGGCGTGGTGCGAGCCGGATCCCGCGGGCTTGTTGAGCTGGTTCAGGCGGTCCTACTGCGCGTTGGCCGCGTCGAGGAGGTCGCTCACCCGCTTCAGGCGGTCCTTCAGCTCCTCGCCCTGGAGCTGGTCCAGGTCGGCTACGGCCGCCTGGGCGGCACGCATGTTCTTCGTGGGGGTTTCATAGACGGGAGGGATTACGCCAAGGGCGTGGCCGATGGCGCCGCCCCGAGTCCACACATCGGTGACCCGGCTTGGCTTGGCGGCGGCAGGCGTGAACCCATAGGCAGCGTCGCACTCCCACTGGGCGGAGTCCAGACGGCGCTGCGTGGCGGCGAGCGTCTCGGTCAGATCCAGCAGGCGCTTGTGATCCTGCTCCAGCCGGGCCTGGACCTCGGCGATGTTGGAGGCGTCGTTGTCGGTGGTGATTTGAATGCGGAGGCTCTGCATCGTGGCACACAGCGGGTCGGGCGCGCGGGCACGATCCGCTGCGGTCCTGGCTTCGGCGGCCTTCCTCGCCGCGCTGGACGAAGAAGATGCGTCGGCATCGGAGGCGATTACCTCCATCCGTACGCAGAGGTCCATCGCCCCGGCGGAAGCACCGTCGCCGACGGGGATAGAGGAGTCAGTGATGTCGAGTACCCCACTGGGGTACTCGTCGACCGCGGGCGCATCGGAGATGCTCAGTGCGGTGAAGGAGGTGGCGAGCATGTCGATGACGTCGTCTGCCAGCAAGACTGGCTCGTTGGTGTTGGAGGGGGGCCCCGTCTGGAACGTGACTCCGGCCGGGACCTCGAGCTGCCCCACGGTGGGCGCCAACTATCATGGTGGGCGCACGGCAGATGCCAAAGGATGGCTAAAGAGAGGAGGCGGCTCAAGGGCACCGGTGGGCTCCAGAGGCGGGGTCGGCATGAGCGAGCGTGGGACGCAAGACATACCCAGGTTCGGGGCTCTCTGAAGAGATAACACCCCTAGTCCTGCAAAGGTTGGTTTATGTGATATGGTACAGAGTTGCTCCTTGAGCTATTCGGAGGAAGAAGGAAGACAAACCAAGGCTTAGGCTGTTCCCTCTCCCTGGTTTGTGTGAGTGTTCTACTGATCTCTCGTTGTCTATCTGCCCGCGAACATGCAGGCCTCCTGGGGGGTTTTATAGGTCAACCCCCCAGGGCTATAATGGTAAAGCTACAAGGCCATGGGGCCGGGTTGTCATTGTCCGGGGAGCCGGCGCTAGGACCCGGCGGGTGTCAGGGCTCGCCTGGTTCGCCAGGCGAGGGCCCCATGTGCCAGGGGGCACTGTTCACCGTCTTGTCGAACGTCACGGAGTGGCCGGGTCGAGTCGGCTACAGTGGCGCTCCGCCTGGTCGCCGTCTGCGGTTGTCAGCAGTTGACGTTAGGCGTACTGTAGCCATGCCGGCCTTAGTCAGCAAGGTAGGTGGGGCACTGTTGCCACGCCTCTGCCGGTCACAGGAGTTGGTGGGGCACTGTTGCCTTGCTCATCCCTGAATGGAGACTCGTCCCATCGTACGGCTGGGATGGGACGGGCACTGACCCGTAGCCGGGTGGAGGAATACGTCACGGGGCAGCTAGCTTGTTGGGGAAGTCTTGATGCGTCGGGATCTGCCGGCTTGCTCTAGCCAGCCAAGGCCGGGTTGCCGTTTTGGTTGTGTCGAAGAGTTTGGCCGGGTTGGCGGACTTGGCCGGGTCGCGGGACCCAGCCGAGTGCGAGCCGGACTGAGGGGCGATGCTGGCCCCGATTTTTTGAAAAAGATCCGGGTTTCGTTGCCTGCCCGGGGTTCATCCCCCCGACAATCATCCTCATTGGTGCCTCTCTGATGATGCGTGAGTAGTTCATTGTAGACCTACGGTCCAAAGTTAGTAGCTAGATGGCTTCCTCTCTCTCGTTTGATTCTCAATACAATGGTCTCTTCGAGATCCATATGATGTAACTCTTTTTTCGGTGTGTTTGTTGGGATCCGATGAACTTTGAGTTTATGATCAGATTTATGTTTTTATCCATGAAAGTTATTTGAGTGTTCTTTGATCTCTTATATGCATGATTACTTATAGCCTCATATTTCTTCTACGATATTTGGGTTTTGATTGGCCAACTTGATCTATTTATCTTGCAATGGGAAGAGGTGCTTTGTGATGGGTTCGATCTTACGGTGCTTGATCCCAGTGACAGGAGGGGAACCGACACGTATGTATCGTTGCTATTAAGGATAACAAGATCTGGTCTATTTCTACATAAATAGATCTTGTCTACATCATGTCATCGTTCTTATTGCATTACTCTATTTTTCCATGAACTTAATACACTAGATGCATGCTGGATAGCAGTCGATGTGTGGAGTAATAGTAGTAGATGCAGGCAGGAGTCGGTCTACTAGTCTTGGACGTGATGCCTATATAATGATCATTGCCTGGATATCGTCATGAGTATTTGAAGTTCTATCAATTGCCCAACAATAATTTGTTTTCCCACCATTTGCTATTTTTCTCGAGAGAAGCCACTAGTGAAACCTACGTCCCCCGGGTCTCTTCTTTAATATATTTGCCTTGGCGATCTATTTTTATTTGCTTTTATATTCAGATCTATTAAACCAAAAATATAAAAATACCTTGCTGCAATTCTTAGTAATTTATTTTATCTCGCGTTCCCGCGAGATCTATTTATCCAATCTACTACAATTTTATCTATCTTTTTACCCGTGAGGGATTGACAACCCCTCTCTTACGTCGGGTTGCAAGTATTTGTTCTTTGTGTGCAGGAGCTGTTTACGTGGTGTTGCATGGTTCTCCTACTGGTTCGATAACCTTGGTCTCATCACTGAGGGAAATACCTACCGTTGCTGTTCTGCATCATCCCTTACTCTTTGGGGAAATACCAACGTAGTTCAAGCAAACATCAAAAGGAATTTCTGGCACCGTTGCCGGGGAGACATCATCAACATCAACCAGGTTCCTAATCACAAATCTCATCTTCTTGCAATTTACATTATTTTCCATTTGCCTCTCATTTTCCTCTCCCCCACTTCACAAAAATTTGCCGTTTTATTCACCCTCTTTTTCGTTCGCCGTTTTCTTGTCAGATCTGTTTTTCTATGCAATCTTGTTGACCACTTTTCGTTGTTATGGATAGTTCTTCCTCTATTATGTATACCCCCGAGAACGAGGTTCTTAACTTTAAACAAAGGGGAGGGGAGAATTTACAAGATGCTTGGTATAGGATTTGCAATGCTCATAATAGATCTATCCGTAAGCAATCTATCGTTGTTCTTCTTCGTTGTTTTTATGTGGGCATCACCACTTGGTATAGATTCGTCCTAGATACGATTACAGGTGGAAATTTCTTGATGTGTCCCTCTGTTGATGCTTTTAATGCTATGGGAAATTTAGTGGGTTCAGCACCGCTTATGATCAATGAAACAACTTTGACTCTCGAACATGTTACGGAAAGACTAGATGCTATTGAAAAGAAAATGCTTACCGAAGAACATATTGAAAACTTGGATAAAAAGATGCATAATTTTGCTACTAAAATTGGGTCAAAAGCGTGAGAAGTTTTTAAGTTGTTGATAACCCACAAGTATATATATGGGATCGCAACAGTTTTCGAGGGTAGAGTATTCAACCCAAATTTATAGATTCGACACAAGGGGAGCCAAAGAATGTTTGCAAATATTAGCAGCTGAGTTGTGAATTCAACCACACCTGGAGATTAATTATCTGCAGCAAAGTTATCAGTAGAAAAGTACTATGATAGTTTTGATAGTAGTAGTAGCAGCAATAGTAACAGTGACAGTGATAGCAGTAGTTTTGTAGCAAGTGCAATAGTGACAGTAGCAGTCGTAACTTAGCAAAATCAATATGTAGGAAAATCATAGGCATTGGATCGGCGATTCGTTGGATAATATTCATCATGAGACAGTCATAACCTAGGGCGATATGGCACTAGCTCCAGTTCATAAATATAATGTAGGCATATATTCTGTAAATAGTCATACGTGCTCATGGAAAGAACTTGCATGACATCTTTTGTCCTACCCTCCCATGGCAGCGGGGTCCTATTGGAAACTAAGGGATATTAAGGCCTCCTTTTAATAGAGAACCGGAACAAAGCATTAGCACACGGTGAATACATTAACTCCTCAAACTACGGTCATCACCGGGAGTGCTCCCTACTATTGTCACTCCGGGGTTGCCGGATCATAACACGTAGTTGGTGACTATAACTTGCAAGATCGGATCTAGAACATAGATATAATGGTGATAACATAAACGGTTCAGATCTGAAATCATGGCACCCGGGCCCAAAGTGACAAGCATTAAGTATGGCAAAGTCATAGCAACATCAATCTCAGAACATAATGGATACTAGCACTACAAAAAAAGACACATCCATCACATTTTGGGCCGAACGAATTTTTTTTCTGTCATACTTATGACACTTCTATGACGATAATTATGACAAAACCCGGTATCATCATAGATGTGGTGGGCTCCTACTTCTATCACAAAAAATCATGACAAAAAATGGGCTTTTTGTCCTGGGCGGACCTGAGACTCACCTGCATGACATTCTCTGGGCCGTCCATGACGGAAAAAATCATGGTAGAAGTGAGGGCGAGGAAAATTTCGAGGAGTTCCCGATTATGGTGGGTGGTCGGGGCCGAGCGATGCACGGAGGTTTTGCACGTTTCTCTCGTACACGTACGCGCGTGTGTGTGAGGCGTTGCGCTCTAACTGAACCCGAGCGAGGCGTTGGGCTCTAACTGAACCCGGGCGATTGCACTAGCTACGTTACTGAACCCCGATCGATCCCTTGCTGTTAACTGAACCCGAGTGGTTCCTTCGCTACTGCTGCTAAGTGAAGCCGATTGAACCTACTGCCTCTTGATGAACAGTGAATGTGGGGTTGGTTGAACGAGTCGAGACATACGTGGTTGGTGTTGGAAGAACAGTTCCCGGTGGGGGTTGGATGAACAGGATCCCGTGGTAGTAGAGGTCGTTGCCACTGGATGAACAGGACCCCGATCGAGGAGGTGGGGGTGGATGCACAGTAGCCGGTGGAGCGAGCCCATGGAGGGCTGGTTGAACAGGACCCCATGGAGGGGCTGGTTGAACAGGACCCCGTGGAGGGCTGGTTGAACAGTAGCCGGTGGAGGCTGGATGAACAGGACCCCGTGGAGGGCTGGATGAACAGTGCCGGTGGAGGCTGGTGGAAGTCGACGGTGGATGAATAGTACGCCATGGAGTCCCGTTTTGCTGTACGCCACACCCCTCCCAATGAACAGGACCCCCGTTTCGGCCGTAGGAGGTTGAAGAGAAGTCCGTTTCCTCCATTTTGCGGTACGCCACACCCCTCCCGATCAACAGGACCATGTTTCGACCGTAGGAGCTCGAACAGAAGTCCGTTTCCACCGTTTTGCGGTATGCCAGACCCTTCCCGATGAACAGGACCCCGTTTCGACCGTACGCGGTCGAACAGAAGGCCCGTTTCCTCCGTTCTGCGGTACGCTAGGCCTCGTTTCGGCTGTTCCGTCCAAGCCGGTTGGCTCCTGATGAACACGACGCGTTCCGACCCAGTGGCTTCACTCCCGATGAACAGGACGCATTCCGACCCAGTCACTTGGCTCTCGGTGAAGGCGACGTTGCTTCCTCCGTTCCGACCCAGCTGGTTAGCTACCGATGAACAGGACGACGTCGCTGCCGTCCGTTGCCTCTCCATGTACATGAGCCCTGGCCGTACGTGTGCGCGAGTACGCGTTCGAGACCCCGCCCGTATGTACGTATGTAGCCGTATTTAATTTCTTGCAGCATGGCTGTACGTACGTGTACACGATATATATAGATGGGACTGCGTGACATGCTACGTCCACGCCTCTAGTATGACACATGCATCTCCTTACTCGAACATAGTTCATCGCTGCAGAGAGACCGATCGACTCGTATGTACATACACGATCGTGACCAGACAGAGAACCCGACGTACGGTTCGACCCGGTGGGTCCCAGCTGTCAGGGAGGATAAGGAGGCATTTCCTTCCGTGCGAAGATATGGCTGGTGGGTCCCAGCTGCCAGGGAGGATAAGGAGGCACTTCCTTCCGTGCGAAGATATAGCTGGTGGGTCCCAATTGTCAGGGGGAAGAATCATTTTTTTTGCCCGTAATACGGACGCACTTCCTTGCGTACGAAGAAGTAGCTGGTGAGTCCCAGCTGTCAGGGAGGATAAGGAGGCACTTCCTTCCATGCGAAGATATAGCTGGTGGGTCTCAACTGTCAGGGGGAAGAATCATTTTTTTGCCCGTAATACGGACGCACTTCCTTGCGTACGAAGATGTAGCTGGTGGCTCCCAGCTGTCAGGGGGAAATGTTTTTTTCGAGGCCCTTCTAGTAGGTCCCGCTGCTAGGTGGAGGAATCATTATTTTGCGCGTAGGCACTCCCTTGCTACGGCCGTGGACCCAGCTGTCAGCCTCTCCACATACAGTCCTCTTCCGATGGAAGGCATTCCTTGACCACATTGACCACGCTGCGCCGAGAGCACCATGGCGGTGGACGACGGCGAGGCCTAAGATGGGAACGATCTGGAGTCATGGAACAAGAGGCACTGGAGTCCCTGGTAGAGGGGAGTACGAGGGACTGGTTCGGCTGTCGGGTGAGGCTCCCTTCACTGGAGAATAACAGAAGGTGTGGGTGAGTACAGGTATGTTGGCGTCTTGGATACGGGGGTACCCAGACTTGCTGCCTGTGGCCCACGGCGTGGCTTCATCGACGGCCTAGTACGGCCCAGCTTTGACATCGACAACTCAAGACCCTCGCGAGGCGGACGACATCAAGACCTCCCTAGGGAGTCGGCCTCCTCAGGCTGGCTCTCGAGGAGCGGAGATTTCCATGCAAGGCTGACCTCGTGAGGTTCGAGTGACGTGAGACATGACGACTGAGGCCAGGAGGGCGCCAGCAGGCGCAGTGTACCAGTTTCCTCTTTGGTGCAAAGGAGGCAAGCAGCAGGCGTGGAGTCCCGAGGGATCAACCAAAGGTTTCCATTCCCGTGCCATGAGACCAAGACCGCCAGGACAGCAGGACGGAGGTCATCACCGAGCCCACCGTAGCGTCACAACTAGCTGCTTTCTATAGGCGAATACCACTTTAGTCAGGATAAGATGTACTAGCTGTCTCCCTTTGAATTTGGCCGTTGTGGGATCCCTTCCCGCCTACATTTGGGAAGAGGACCAAGGCCACTATAAATAGGACCTAGCCACCACCATGAAAGGGGGGATCGACCGCATCCACTCCACCCTCACCAGCTCACTTGAGCCCAAGAACACACCTCGCGAGGTTGTTCTCCACTGTACTAGTTCATCCTCAGCCCCTCGAGGCAAATCCACCATAAAGCAGGAGTATGGTTTTACACCGCAAGGTGGCCCGAACCTGAGTAAACTGTTGTGTCCTTTCTTCCCCTTCGAGCTCGACGCGCTAGGCTGTGAGATTGGCGAGTTGGCAGTCTGGGTAGGTTGAGATCTCTGCACGCACCCCAGAGTTCGAACCTCTCAAGGGTTTGCGGAACCCGAAATCCGACATTTGGTGCGCCAGGTAGGGGTGCGTCGGATCTTCTCTTCCGTCGATCGATCCACCGCTACTCCGACACTTCCATGGCTGACGTGAGTCGGGCTCGTGCTGAGCGCTGGGTCGTGGTCGCAGCCCGCATCGCTCAGACGGCACCGGCGGGCGACGGCCATCCTCGCCGTCCCCCGTCGCCAGCGGCGAATGCCGCCACGGGCCCTGCTGGCCACGAGCAGCAAGCTTCATCGCTGCACCCCTCCGTGCACCGCGACGGGCGCACCGCCACTCCGTCACTGACTCCGGCCGCTTCGTCCTCTCACGCACATCGTGACCCAGCGAACGCGCAGGCCGCGCTGCTCATGGCACGGGAGCTGCTGCGCTACCGCCCGGTCGACGACTTCTATGAGGAATGGCTCGAGCGCATCGCCGAGCTCGTCTGCGCCGCCGGAGACTCTGCCGCACCATCCCGCTCGCTGCCTCAACCACCGCCTGCTGCGGGCGACGTGGCTCACGGGGCGCCTCTTCCACCTCCCGTGCAGGGCGCCATCATTGAGCCAAGGCGGGTGGTGCCTCTGCGTGATCTGCAACGCCAGGTGTCCGCACGTGATGAAGAAAGCTGTCAAGTGGTGCAGCGGCCCCAAGAAGATGCACATGCGCTCCCAGCACCTCCACGTTAAGACCGCACGCCGCCTGTAGTGGTGGCGCGCGAGCACCAAGACCAAGCTCCACCACCCCGATGGGCTCCCGTGACCACAGCAGGGTGCCGCGCGTTCACTACGGAGTTGCCCAACGTCATCTGGCCGGGGAAGTTCAAGCTCGACCTGCCCCCGCGCTACGACGGCACCGCTGACCCTGCTGAGTTCCTGCAGCTCTACGAGCTGAGCATCAAGGCAGCCAGCGGCGATGAGAAGATCATGGCGAACTGGTTCCCCATGGCCCTCAAGGACGGCGCGCGCTCCTGGCTCCTGAACCTCCCTGTGGGTTCGATATCCTCCTGGGACGAGATGCGGGAGCGCTTCATCGCCAACTTCCAGGGCACGCGCGACCGCCCACCGGCCGCGGGTGACCTGCGACGCATCAAGCAGCAGCCAGGAGAGACCCTGCAGAAGTACATATAGCACTTCAACAACGTTCACCTCAAGATCCCCAAGGTGTTGGACGAGGCCATCATCTCAGCGTTCACCGATGGCGTCCCCGACATCAAGATGAAGGAGGAGCTCACCATACATGAAGATCTGTGCACGGCTCTGGAGATGTTCAACATGGCGACCAAGTGTGCGAGAGCTGAGGAGGAACGCCTCTCCCTCCTCGAGCTCCCTGATGCAGACTCAGAAGATAAGAAGGCCAAGGCCAAGGATGTGAAGCGCAAGGGACCGGCCGTGTTCGCGGCCGAGCCAGAGATGAAGCGCAGCTACGATCACCCTGAGTCATCCAAGGGCAGCCGTCCGTTTTGCATCTTCCACAATGTGCACAACCACAACACCAACGACTGTCAGGAGCTCAGGGCCATCCACGACGGGCGCCTTGGTCGTCGCCCCGAGCGCACCGATCGAAGCTACGGCCGTGGAGGTGGCCGAGGAGGAGGACGCTGGGATGGCCACGACCATCGTCAGGAGTGGCGCGACCAGCCTCGAGAGGATCGCTGGCAAGGCCAGCCTCGTGAGGGGGCCTGGAGAGACCAGCCTCGCGAGGACCATCCTCAGGGCAATGCTGGCCTTCCCTCGCTGCCACCACCACCGAGAAGGAATGAAGACCACCACCAGGACAAGGGGGCTGGGGGCTTCCAGGAGCCTCGTGCCATCACTTGCATCCTGGGAGGCTCCCAGGCCCCAGCTTCTCACCGCATCTTCAAGCAGTTCGCGCGTGAGGTGAATGCAGCCCTTCCCAAGCTCGAGGCGACACGCCCGCTCAAGTGGTCCAAGTACGCCTCACCTTCGACTCCTCCGACCAGCTCAAGTGCGCGGCCACAGCCGGCGCGCTCCCAATGCTCTGCTCACCCATCATCAGCAACGTACTCGTCACCAAGACACTCATCGATGGCGGAGCGGGGCTCAATGTTCTCTCTGTCCAGACGTTCAACAGGCTCCAAGTGCCGTACCACCAGCTCCAGCCTACCAAGCCCTTCTCAGGAGTGACCGACGGCTCTACGCACCCGATCGGGCAGGTGCGCCTCCCCGTCACCTTCGGCAAGCGTGACAACTACCGCACCGAGCTCATCGACTTCGACGTCGCCGACATTCTCGTACAATACAATGCCATCCTCGGGTACCCAGCTCTCGCCAAGTTCATGGCGGCAACGCACCACGGCTACAACGTCCTCAAGATGCCAGGGAGCTGCAGCATCATCACGGTCACCTGCGAGGAAAAGAACGCGGTGTGCTCTCTCGAGCGCGCCTACCAGGCTGCTGCGGTTGAGAACCCTAAAGACGAGGGCGCTATCCTCCCTCCCGAGGTCGCCCCCAAGAAGAAGAAGCAGCTGCTGGGCCAGGGATCTCAGGAGGAGGTGGCGTCTGGCGGTGCCACCTTGAGCATCGCATCCGTGGACAAGGCGCCTTCGCCTATCGCATAGGAAGGCGCGCCCAGCGCCCCTCTCAGGCTGGGCTCAGGGGCTCTCCTCTAGAGGGCCTCTGACCTGGCCAGCGTCACGAGGGAGGCGCTCGGGCACCATGTGGAGGCATGCTTCAGCGCACGCTTTCGAGGAGAGAGCACAGGGCGCGAGGCACTAGGCGCTCGAGAATTCATCAGCAAGGCAGTCAAAGAGATTCAGGAGGCGAGGGCTATGCGGGGCGATCGCCGCCCACCACCAGGCGCGGCTCCTTGCCCTGGCGAGGACAAGGTGCTGCGCGTCTGCATCGACATCCCTGGGCTTAACAGGGTCGCGTCTCAGGAGCTCTACTGGCCGTCCCGTGTCGGCCGATGCAAGGGCCTCCCTCACAGCTACGTTCGCATGCCCTTCGGCTTGCTGAGCGCGGTTGTTGCATCCCAGCGCCACATGCGGGACGTCATAGCAGCTCAGGATGCTAGGTGCCAGGCGATCCAGGCGGAGATGGCGATGGATCCTCACGAACCCCCCAGGCCCCCAGAGCCTCCCGAGGTTCAAGGTCAGGGTGGCTCATGAGGAGCGACTTCAGCAGCGCACATCTCCTACTACTCCAACATTTCTTCAGCAACGGTGCCAGGTGACATCTTTTAGTTCGTTCAATTGGGGGCGCCCCTCGGGCTGCATTATCCCCAAGTCATGTGGGTCTGTCCCTGCGACATGTACCCTTCTTGCATTTATCCGAACTGGCTTACCTTCTTCCATGAGTTGCCTTATGGTTATTAATTGCCTGTCCGGCGCTTCATCGCCATTAACGTCTCACGCCCTTGCAAGCCCACCCACGACCGCCTCATGATTAAGGACTGGCACGGCGTCTGTGCTCAGGTTCATCCCTGCAGCGTCGCTAAACCCAAGAGGTTGAGCTCTGGCTCACAGGCCAGCTCCCGTGTACGTCACCTCCCATGGCCCTTGGTGCCTTGTTCTCGCATGAGCTAATCACGGGCGGATGAGTGAGGGCGCGCGACCCGGTGCCTCGTCACCACGGGAGCCTCGTGCCGGTTGTCTTTCTTCAGGACCTTTGCCTGAGAAGACTGGGCACGGCGTCTGTGCTCGGTTCCGTCCCTGCAGCATCGATAAACCCTATGGTTGAGCTCTGTCTGGGGGGCCGTCCCCGTTCACGTCACCTCCTGGGGTCGTTGGTGTCTGGCCTTCTCATGCAATAACCTCAGGAGATTCACTCGGCGCAGGTTGCCTAACCATCTTGCAGGACTGTCACAAGTGTTCCTAATCAAATTCAGGCACAACCCGCCTTGAGGTAGGGCCTCATGAGTCCCGCGCTGACTCACGAGTGCCCATACACACCTCCTCTAGCCCTGCAGTGCAAGCCACGTGTCAGGGCGGGGCTGTACAACCCTTGAGGGTTCTCCTCAGAGGGAGCCCCCACCCACCTACCAGTGGAAGCACCACGCTCCGCGCTGGCAGTCCACACTGCTGAGGAGCGGCTATGCCCGTGCAAGAGCGGAAGCGCCATGCTCCGCACTGGTGATAAATAAATGAGGGTGACCTCGCGGCTGCAGCAACCTCAGGGAGCCTCCGGGCTCAGTGCTTAGCCTCACCGCGCTGCTTTCCCTCGGGAGAGTAGCGCGAGGGGGCTGGGAATGGGGGCTACGCTCAGGTCACGCCTGGCGTATGCCACCCTGCCAGGTCCCACGGACCTGGTCTTCGCGTGCCCCTCCCGATCGAGAGCCCGGCGAGGAAAGGTATGATGGTCTGTTCGTACGTCAAGGGGGACTCCTGAGCATCATGTCTCAGCAGCCTAACTGGCCACGTAGCCCCTCACCCCTTGGTCTCGTCCTGGCGATCCGGATGACGCAACGGCGGCTGAGGTACGCGCGGGGCCGGGCCCTGCCGACACAGAACACCAAGGCCTGCTCTCGCACCTCCTTTCCCAAGCTGTTCGCACATCAAGGGGGACTCCTGAGCATCGCGTCTCAGGAGCCTAACTGACCCTGTAGCCCCTCACCCCTTGGCCTCGTCCTGGCGATCCGGACGACCCAACGACGGCTGAGGTACGCGCGGGGCCGGGCCCTGCCGACGCAGAATACTAACGTAAACGGAAAAGAGATCGCGAAACTCTAGCAAATTATTACAAAACACATTGTTCCGAGCATGAGTTCTTACGCCTCCACGAGGCATGATACATGTTGCAGAATAAAACCAGGGAGAAGCAGTACCGCCGAGCCTCCTCTTCAGCCTTGGACGCTGCCGTCGCCCGCCTGCGGAGCCCCGTCGTCGATGATGTCGCCGTCATCCTTGCCGTCAGCCCGGCCGCAGGACCGACAGCAAGGAACTTCTTCAGCAGGGCCCCCACGTGGCCCTTCATGGCTTCAGCAGCAGCGGTGTAGGACTCAGGGTCCACGGGCTCGAGCAAGGCGCCGAAGTCGAAGTGAGTGTCCCGAAGATAGAGATGGCTGAGGACGCGCGTCATGGCCGAGGAAGAAAGCACGTGGGCCTCTCCCTCCACCGTGGGGCCTAACCCAACGACGACGCCCTCAAGCGCCGCGACGAGCTGGGGGAGAGAAACGGCGGGACCCTGCTGCGGAGTCACCACTGGCTCCTGGTGTGCGCCCCCAAAGAGCTCCTGCCGCACCTTGCGGGACCTCGCCTCAAGGGAGACAAAGGCTCCGCGTTCCACGATGGCCACTTCCTTAGCCTTGGCGAGGAGCTTTTCCTTGGCCTCCAGCCGAGCCTTCTCGTCGTAGACAAGCTTGAGGGACGCCTGGGCCGCCTCCACCTCCTCCTTCAACTTCTCCAGGCGGCTGCGCTCCGTAGCTTGCTCCTGGGCCGCCTGATCCAGCTCATCGTCGCGATCGGCAACTGCAGCCTCCTGGGCGTTCAGCTCCTCCTCCCGCACCTGGAGCTGATTGGCCTGGGCGGCCTGCTGATCCTGGAGGGTCTTCAGTTCGGCCTCCACCGCACGGCACCGCTCCTGCGTGTCCTTGGCTTCCTTCAGCGCCACGTCACGTTCGGCTGCGGCCATGCCAGCCACCCTATGGCCCTCCTCCGCGGATGACATGGCTTGGCCCCAGGCAGCCCGGACAGATGCATCAGCCCGGAGCCACCCCGAGACCAGCTCTAGGCATCCCGACGCCCTGCGCCGGTCCGGACCCTGAAGATCATCCCGAAGCTGGTCCAGTGCAGAGCGGGCCTCCTCCAGGGCTCCGGACGCGGCGGAAGCACCACGGCCCGACGGCATGGTGGATGGAAGAAGAGGCGCTGCCGGCACCACGACCGGCGGAGCAGCAGCAGGAAGGACCGGGGGCTCAGGAGCCTTCGGGCCCCCGGCAGGCGAATCGACGGCAAGCACCTCCGGAGTCAGCTCAGCCGCAGGAGCGGGCTCTTCCTGAGGCCGGGCCCCAGAGCTGCGGAGTGGCGGCACCGCTGCAGGAGCAGCCCCGTCCCTCTGAGCTGACGTTGCGGCAGCCACAGCAGAGCGCTTGGTCTAGGCAGCCCCGGCCTCCTCCTTCTTCCTCTTCCCCGCCGGCGGCGGCCTGACGTCAGGTCCATGGCGACGTAGTTCCTCTTCAGGCCCATAAGCGCAAGCTTCACGGGCGCGGGCGGCGCTGCGTTCTTGGGAGCGGACGAGCACACAGCCGGCCCCGCGCTGGATGATGGCGGCTAAGCAGGAGCGCTGCTCAGGGGAATCATCGCCGACCTGCCCCTCTTCGAGACCCCTCGCCTCTGCTTCTTTGGAGGGGTCCCCCCGGATCTTGTGGTGACCCCAGCAGAGCGCGCCGACTCAGTGACCGGGTGCGCACCAGCGTCGTCGTCGTCGGAGAGGTCACCAGAGGACACGTCCACCAGGGAACCTGCTGGCTGGGAAGGCTCCGTCGACATGAGCCCGCGCTCATTGAAGACAGGCATGGCGGCGGCTATCCCCTCCCCGTCATCTCGGTGGTACAGCAGGAGGTGGTCGTCCGGGGGGCCGCCCTGGTCCTTCTCGAGCAAGGCGTGCATGACTTTGCTCAACTCCTCGCCGGGTAGGCTGTCCAAGCGTAGTCGGAGTTTGTCTACTGCACCCCCAAGCTTCCACAAGGGGCGGGAGCGCTCCTGGAGTGGCGCCAAGCTCTACGTCAGGAACTCCCTGACGATCATGGCCCCCGTCAGCTTCTCCGCCTTCAGGTTAGCCGTCATCTTCTTCAACAGCGGCTGCACCAGGGGGTCAGTGAGCTTCTCGTGAGACCACTCCTCCCCAGACGTCGGGAGCCCAGTTGGCAGCTCCAGCAGGGCATGGGAGTGCTTGGCATCCATGAGGATCCACTTGTTCCGGAAGTCCTCCACCTTCTTCCCGGCGCGGGAGATCACATTGCTGCCATTGGCAGCAACGAAGCAAGTGCACCCTGTGCGCTGGCTGCTGTTCACCCGGAGGAAGAAGAAGTGGCGAAGCAGCACGATGGAGGGCATCACCCCCATGAAAGCCTCACAGTAAAAGGTGAAGATTGATAGGAGGAGGACGGAATTGGGATGAAGATGGAGGGCGTGGATCCCATAATGGCGGAGGACGGCGTAGAAGAAGTGGGAGAAAGGAGGGATCAGCCCGGCGTAGACGTTGTGCAGGAAGAAGGGGTAGAAGGTGCCGCTCAAGGATTCCAGCTTGGCGGAGCCGACCCGGAGCACCGTCTCCCCCCTCGCTGTCGCCGCTCGCCATCAAGAGAAGCGCGGTGTGATGCTTCCCTTCGGTGACGGTGGGTGCGCTCAGGGCCGGCTCGAACCAAGCGGCGGAGTTGGCAGCCGAGGCCGGAGCCTTCGCTTTGTCGGTGGCCGTCTAGCGAGAGCTTGGTGGAGAGGGCCGGCAGATCTGGAGGATTTTTTCGGCGCAGGGAGAGAAGGGGATCTGTAGCAAGACGAAAGGAAGGCAATGAAGGCTTAGCGGCAGGCGGCAGCCTTTTAGTCAACCAGGGATTGTTGCCGAGGCTGCGTGGGGAAACAGAGACGCCCATGTCCCATCAATCGCCACGCGTCATCCAAGGCCGTAGGCGGTTAGGGCCCGCGGCGCTCCGCACTTGCCCTTTGGCTTCACAAGAAGCCAAGTCCGAGCGTGCCTTGGGCCCGGGGGCTACTGTCGGCGTCCTGGATACGGGGGTATCCAGACTTGCCTGCCTGCGGCCCACGGCGTGGCTTAATGGACGGCCTGGTACGGCCCAGCTTTGACATCGACAACTCAAGACCCTCGCGAGGAGCCAAGCCTCGCGAGGCGGATGACATGAAGACCTCCCTAGGGAGTCAGCCTCCTCAGGCTGGCTCCCGAGGAGCGGAGATTTCCATGCAAGGCTCATCTCGTGAGGTTCAAGTGACATGAGCCATGACGACCGAGGCCAGGCGGGCGCCAGGCGGGCGCCAGCGAGCGCAGTGTACCAGTTTCCTCTTTGGTGCAAAGGAGGCAAGCAGCAGGCGCGGAGTCCCAAGGGATCAACCAAAGATTTCCATTCCCGTGCCACGAGACCAAGACCGCCAGGACGGCAGGACGGAGGTCATCGCCGAGCCCACCGCAGCGTCACGACCAGCTGCTTTCTATAGGCGAAGACCACTTTAGTCAGGATAAGATGTACTAGCTGTCTCCCTTCGAATTTGGCCGTTGTGGGATCCCTTCCTGCCTACATTTGGGAAGAGGACCAAGGCCACTATAAATAGGACCTAGCCACCACCATGAAAGGGGGGATCGACCGCATCCACTCCACCCTCACCAGCTCACTTGAGCCCAAGAACACACCTCGTGAGGTTGTTCTCCACTCTACTAGTTCATCCTCAGCCCCTCGAGGCAAATCCACCACAAAGCAGGAGTAGGGTTTTACACCGCAAGGTGGCCCAAACCTGGGTAAACTGCTGTGTCCTTTCTTCCCCTTTGAGCTCGACGTGTTAGGCTGTGAGATTGGTGAGTTGGCAGTCTAGGTAGGTTGAGATCTCCGCACGCACCCCAGAGTTCGAACCTCTCAAGGGTTTGCGGAACCCGAAATCCGACAAGGTATGACCTGGCCACCATTGGGAGTAGAGTGGGGCGGCGAGGCCTACGCGGCAGCACAGCCGGCTACGGGAGGCAGATGCAGGCGCTCCAGCCGGTGATGGTTTTGGCGGCTGGAGCAAGAGCAACTAGATCACAGATTGAAGAAGCAGGATCACCGTTGGATGTCAATCTGACGACTACAGATGTCAGAATAATTTGTTGACTCTTTTTTTAGACCATTAAATCGTTTTGTTCACTAAATGGACAACACCTTGCGCAGGCTTCGTCTTGTGGGCCAACAAAGTCAGCTTCGAAAGCTGTGCCGGAATGTAGCACATTTATTTAGGTTTTACAGCCCATTTCATTTTGTTTGCCAATACATCTATTTCCTGGGCTATGACTCAAAAAATAATCTATTTCCTGGGCTGGATAAAAATAATAATAATAGCCCATTTACTATTTATGATAATTGTTCCTCAAAAAAATACTATTTAAGATAATTTACAACGCATTTGATTATTTATTCGAATACACCTATTTACTGAGCTGGGTCAAAAATAATATTGCGTACATGCAGCGCATTTATCATTTCTGATAATTTGCAAGCCATTTGATTTTAGTAGAAATGGACCCATTTTCTGGGATGGGTGAAAAAACAATGATGGTCTGGACTGAGCATTTCGTATAAAAATAATATTGCGATACGAATATTATTAAAAAATTAAGTTGGGCTAGGTAATCTTATTATATAAAAAATGAACTGGGCTGTGCATGTTATTAAAAGAAAGATAGGCTAGGCTGCGTTTATTTTAGGATATTGTGTACAACTGTCAGCCCAGTTGCATTGCTGATGTTCAAACAAAAGGCATATGTAGTACAGTATAACTTTACATGGCTACTCAGCCCACATTCAACGACGCCGGAAAGGCCCAAACAAGGCTTCTATACAACTTTTTGAAGTCACTGAGTGCAGTGGAACCTAATTAAAAGCTGTCACGAGCGAAGGAATAATTCAACGGGTCCCACTTGTGTCTGTGTGAGAGAGAGAGAGAGAGACCCATCGGTCAATGCTCGTAAATACTTCTTTCAGCCATATGCATTAATTGCTGATGCTCGGTATAAACTTATATAGTTGACACAATCATATAGGACATCATAGCACACTGAACTTACATACAAAATTTTCACGCAGGTGGCACAATCAGGGTGGAAGCAGTGGATCTCTACGGGTAGGGCTATGTTGAAACCAACGAACTCGTACATAATGGTTCATCATCTTTATCAATGACGGGGAAATATCTTGAATGTTGACAACACAATAAGTTCTGCTAGCACATTAAGTTGACGTACAACCCTTTCTAAAAAAAGTTCAGGTACAAAAATAAAACAGGTCACAATCAAATGTACTGGCACATCAGTGCTTCACATCGATAGCTCGGATTTAACTAGTATCTGACAAGATTCAGTTGTTACCTCAAATTAGAGCACATCCAGCCAGCCAGCCCTTCCTCTTCTCCCAAAGAAGCAGTGGCCTCCGCCGCGCGATGGAGTAGGCCCTGTGACATCCATCGTTCCGAGCAACACGGGGAAAGTCTGACGTTGACTCCTGTAATGGACGTCGTTGACGGACCCTGGCACCAGCAGCGGCGGCAAGACTTCGATTGATGGATTGACCACTTCTTCGACATGCACGAACACTCGATACAGCCGGGAAGATTCGAACACAAGACTGCAGTCAAAAGTTGTCCGGAACCTGACGAAGAAATCAGCCGGTGGTGGACAGACTTCGACAAGCAAGTCACTTATTTGGATGTCGTGCGCAATGCCAAGAGCTTTGACAAGGTCGTTCGGCAAGACGGGAGGCCGGTCACCATTGATGGTTACCATCAGCACTTTGCCGGCAAACTGGTCGTCAAGTGCCGCCATGCCACTGTTGAGCGACAGCACGCAGCGCCCGAAGGCAAGACGGACCTCAGGATCTCCGGCTCGGAGACCCGCGTTGACCAGTGACATGATAGTGTGCTTGAGTACAGGGAGTACAGGAGGGGGATTTGGGGGAACTGGAGTAGGAATCGAGATTCCAGAGGTGGGGGAGGGGTAGGAGATTAGGTATGAAAAGCTAGCATGAATTTCGAACACACGCCAATATGCTCTCGGCGCACAAGCGCACGAAAACACCGGTAGCGCCCACATGTCAGCCTAAGAGTCCTTATTCTTTCTTTTTTTGAGAGCCCGACCTTTTTTTTAGGATCTTTTGAGAGCCCGGCCTGAGAGTCATAATTGACCTGTTTGGCATTGCATTACTACTTGGCCCATATTCAATGACACCTCGCTAGCCTAAACAAGTGTACATCATCGAAAAGACACTGAGCTCAAATTATAACTTGAAAAAAGGAGGTATACTCTGAACACTGGAGAATGGTGATGCCCTCATTTAGCCCACCAGCAGTTCGAGATAATAAACAGTTTGAAACAACGATATATACAACATTCAAGCACTGACTAGTGACTACTATTGACATAAACAGCAAGACATGATAGTTCATAAGAAGTCTTGCTACACCACCAAAACACACCCATCTGCAGCTCTCAGACTCTCGTGATCCAGACAAGAATGACATTCTAAATAGAGGCAACTATTACATAGTAAGAGTGACATAGACGAGGATGACCAAATGACAAGGAATATGCATAACAAAAGAGAGAACTAGCCATCCAGAACAAGCAGCAAAGACAACAAGTCATTCGAAGAGGGATGATCCAACACCATCATAATTTGCAACCCCGCTTCAGCCACCAGTGATCCGGAGACACCAGTACTCCACCCTTTCGACGCAACAGCCCAATTACCTATCAACTTGAAGGCTTGAACCACATCACTGCCTGTCGGACTTGAGACATCCAAGAATCAAAGTTAATCCAGATGCATGTGTCATTCTCACCTTCTTTTGGCTGCAGGCTGTATCATTGACAATCAGGGGAGTTTGCTCCCGAACTCCTAGGGCTCGCCGTGTAGACATAGTTTTCCATAGCAAACAGAGCCTCTCTGCCATCAAGGTCCTTGCCAACGATGATCTCCTGGTTAATCAGATAATTGAGTCCGAGAAACATAGAGTGTGAACCAAGGCTATTTACTCGCCCCCAACTCAAAAATCCTAAAGGCCCCAACAAGCTGGTATCCTGCTCATTGATGTAACAGCCACTGTCCGGATACTCACGTATTTCACGGTGCTTGTACACAGTGGGGTTTTTGCAATATAACTTTTCCGGCTCATGTGTGCGAATGATCATCAGTCTTTTGCCGTCGTCTGATCGAGCGAGGAACCAGTTGTGCTTCCCTGTTTTTGGCAAAGGTGGTGTGATTACAAAGGGCAGTAACTATAGGGACACTGCATCATATCAAAAATGACAGGCATTGTTAATGTAAGCTTAGTATTGTTCAGAGTATGAGTAGGATAATGCAAGAAACAACATTGATATGTCCCTGTTGGAACTGAGAGGAAAATACAAGGAAATGTATACTGGGTTCAAAAATATAGAAGTGCCATGCATGGTTATACTCATGTTATCTCGCAATCGATTCTTCACAGGAAACTACCATGTCATGCATGTTATGTAATCATGTTCTGTCCTCACAAACAAATTCTTCAAGGAAACTAACAGACCATGCATTGTTATATACTCATGTTCTATGGGAATTTTTTTTGTGAGGATATTATTCTAGCCATTGATTGCTGAAGGGCAAATATAGGTATGTACACATAGTAAGCATTACAGGATTTCACTACTTCCAAATATAGAAATTTCTCCATATGCACATTTACTTCCCTAATGTATGGTTAGATGAAACCAACAGTGTGATGCATGTTTCTACATCATGAAAATTAGGAAACTAACATGGCTATTGATACACACTCATATTTAGTAGTATATAGATTACTACTCAAATTCAAGGGTACAAACATATTCAAGGAGAATATCCATATGTTCCTAACCGTTTGATTATTCAGGGGTACAAATTGGCTGTAATGCCATGGTCACAATCGCATGAATTAACTCATTCCAAATATAGCTGATTTATGGCATCTCTAATACATTTCCATAGTTCTACTCAAATTCTGCTCAAACAGGGATATGCCAATCATCACAAAAAGTTCAAACAGTGTCATGATGTTATCATTAACATCATACGAAAACAACATACACGCGTTGTCCCAGTAATACGTGGTGCCATCTGCTTTGTCGATCACGTAGATGATGCCATTGTGTTCAATAGCATCACAGAATTGTGTATCAGCTTTGACGATCCACTGTGAGTTGAGTTGTCTCCAGCTAAAGAAGGCACCGGCGTAAAGATAGGCGAGTCCGCGGTCGAACAAGGCAATTAGCTTGAAGTCTGTGTAATCCGCATGTCGTGTGGGCACTTGGCAGATTACAATCTTCTACAAAACAAGGTCCGTCCAACTGACGTGGTAATCTAGATGACTTGGACCGCGACGGTAAAACCCTATATAATCCAACCAAGGAAGGATAATCTCATGGGAGGTCTGGAAGTTCACGAGCACCAACTTTCTACCGTCTTCTCTGACGGCAGCCATCCAGTGGGAGCTCATGCCGACCCAGTACATACCTGCCAAGAAGTTTCGGGCCATGGTGATCAGATCGAAGTCGATGGAAATGATGTACGGCGACCCACTACATACCTGCAAAGAAGTTTCAGCTAATGGAGGTCGGATTGAAGTCGAGGGGCATCATGTACGCCTTCGTGTCATGGTGAGCAAATCTCGCAAGACCAGATAGCAGCAAGCAGGGTGTCTTGAAAAGCTTAATCCTCGCTTCGACGATGGCCGTGTGCATGTCCCTCGAGCATGCAGCCAGCCGCACGGCGCTCAACATATCCATACACGAACAACAGAGGTCAAGGATGTCACTGGGGAGATTGCTCCAATCGCGGCTCATATGGATGCTGTGCAGTTCGCGTTCGGCCATGGTGGAGTTTGGAAGGTGGGGTTTTTGGGGGCTTGATTTATGGGGGAGAAGGCTGTCGGTGCTGGAGCGGCTAGCGAGGGAATAGTGGTACTGGGGGAGGCGAGCGAGGCGAGGGTACGCGGGGGCACAGTGAGACGGAGATGGAGATGGAGATGGAGATGGAGTGGTGCTAGGGGAGAGGGAGACGAGGTGAGGCATGCTAATGTGCTATACAGCGGCGGTGACAGACTGCACAGTGCACAAGGTGAGGCTGACTTTGGTAACCCGAACACGCCGCCTGGACTAGTGTCAGGCGCAGGGTGTTGTCACTTCACTGTGAGGACCGGATGAATAGTATTTTGACCATCAAGTGTACCACAGTTGTACTACTACTACTACTACTACTAGTAGGAACATGAGTACTCCAGTACTGTATAGCGGAAATAGGTCTCCCATGCTAGCATGCCTCTGCGTTCACTTCATCCTCCAGGTATCATCCATATTGCGAGCAGAACCAAATTCACGTGCATGCGGAAACGCAAAGAAGGGCTTTTTCTTTTTTGAGGATAACCGCGTATTCCTTAACCAGAGAATGTTGTGTCTCCCACGCACACGCCAATATCCATCCGAACCAGCTATGACACATTTTTTTATCTGTTTGCATAGGTCCCACCTGTCAGGAAAGGTGCAGAAATAAAACGGAATCATAAAATGTCTTGCCACGGTGATTCGAAAGAGTTACCTCAACTAGCCAGTGGCACATGTAGCGCTAGAAGGATGGGCACGTACACGGACAGGTACCACTCCTCAGTCTACCCACATAGCCTTTTCGTGTAGTCTACCTAGCCGTCTAATCAACTGCCTGCAGGCCACTTCTCCCATTTACTTCTCCATTGGGAACCGATTTTACTCGGCTTCTTCACCTCTCCTTTGTCTTCATTTGCATCCAAACCCCACTGCATTCACATTGTTTTAACCTCTTCACATACTCCTGGAGTAATTATGAAGCCCCTTTAAATAATCATCTTCTTCAGTTAGACTAGCCATCTAATCCTAATTCTCCAAACCATAGCCCTCCGTTCCAGCGGTTCCAAATGGCGAAAGAGATCCAGATGCAGGTTTTTAGCGTCCAACATGTCCTCGTCGAAGGCTCGTTGAGCATAGTTGCCACCGTCACCGACCACCCAAGGGTTGTTCGGAAGTGGATCAACAATGTATCCAACTCCCTCGAAAAGGTAGAGATGAAGGTCATCGATCTCGACGCAGAGTACACGGAGTGTGCCACTGGGAAGATCCAACGCGCCGCCGTCCTTCAGCTGTGCCTCGAACATGATGTGTTGCTGTACCACATCATACACGCGGCCTCCATACCAGGTGAGCTCCACGATTTCTTGTCTCGGGGGGATATATACTTCTGTGGGGCAGCCATCGAAGGGGACAAACAGAAGCTGGCGCTGTACAACCTTGATTTGAAAAGCATCGCTGACCTACAAACCGGAATAAAAATTCCTGTAGAAGATTGTGATAAACAGACACCATCCCTATTCGACATAGCAAATTTTGTGCTCGGTACAAATCTTCAGCAGGGTGACGAGACGCTGGCATTAAGGTCGTCTGGATGGGAGAATTATACATTGACGTACAAGTGGATAAAATATGCTGCCCTTGATGCCCGTGTGAGTTTCAAAATAGCTACAAGGTCCAAAGAGCTTGTTGCGAAGCCGTCTCCCACAAAAAATGAGAAGAAGAAGAAGAAGAAGAAGAGGAAGTTGCACCAGTAGCAGGGAATTATGGATGGATGAACTATTTCCTCTCTTGTAAAAAAAATATTTCCTCTCTGTGTATATTGATATAGATGAACTATTTCGATTGTGTGCATGTCTTTGGAACAAGTAGAGTAGCAGCATAGGTCCGCTTGACTATAAGGAATTTTTTATCCGCCTAGCTTTCTCTACTACTCCTTCCAGTGATCGGTATGCAATGCATGTAGCAGTAGACATGACAACTTGTCCACGGAAGTTGAACTACGGCGACCATCATGTTTCATACACTACCACTCGCGATTCCCATGACGCCGCTCCAACCCACGGCACGCACCACGTCCCCCGACATGCGCCTCACCCCTCTCGGCCGCACCGCCCCACTGCCTTTGTGTGCATGACATGTGGGCCAGCTGAAAATGCGGCGAGCATCAAGGTTCCACAGCCACACGCGATTCCCACGACGCCGCTCGAACCCATGACACCACACGTCCCCTGACCTGCGGCTCACCCCTCTCGGCCCCACAGCCCCTCTGCCTTCGGGAGCATGACATGTGGAGCAGCCACCTATCGGGTCCACTGAAGCTCAGTCCCGTGGGCCCCGAGAGGGAAATGTAACTCCTACGCCAGGCCTTGTGGTGCTACCGCTGCACGGACTCGTGCCAAACTCGAGATTTGTTTCTTACTAGCAAAATGCCCGTGCGTTGCATGGAACATCAAGATGCATTTGTATGAGTAGTTTATCTTGTGGGAGAAAAGGATGAACGAGGGAAGGCCTTATTTGCAAATGTGGAGAGGGGTGTGGGTATCTTTTTGCAAAATTGCCATGTTTTCCTTCCATGGACATCTACGCCTCATAACACCCCGACGTCCAGCTGTGGCACCCTCGCCACGGCCAGGCCGAACGAGTGAGTCGCGAACGCCTCCGTGACAACGGCCAGCTGGGCATCTCGAACCACACCGATGCCGCTTCCCCATAGCCGACCTACGATGGCACGTGGCCGCACGCCTTTGAGCCGCACGAAAATGTACGATGGCAGGAACGCCTCCAGGCTCGGGCTACGTAGAGTACATCACGTTCGCAAACCGCTATCCGTTGAGCAGGTTCCTCCCGCCCACGAGCACATGCCTATACGTATCCAGCATTCCAGCCTCGTCGCTGAGTGGTACATCCTCGGGACGGTGCAACCGGTCGGAATCTCGAGCCCAAGTCAAAGCTATGTGCCCCGGGTAGATCACTGGCTCCCGCCCGAGCTCCCACCCGGCCGTCTTTGCCGTCGCAGCACTGACGATCGGGAGCAGCACTCTGCCGCTCATCCGAAGCGCGAGCTAGTAAACGTCGTGCGGCACGTCACAATAGTCAAGCACCTCGACATGCGTCGGCCGGGCAGAGGCTTTTCTTGGCCACAAGCTCCATGGTCTCGTCCAAGATCGGTGTGGTACTGCAGTCGAACATGCGGGTAAAATACTACGGGAGTAACTGCATGTGCATGGCCCAGATGCCGATGTTGGCGTGGAGGAGGTAGTTCTCGCTAGCGCCGCAACATGCTACATGGCTTAGGCAGGCACCTGTTGCGACACTCTGGCGTTGGCACCACCATTGTCAACGCAGCTGATGATCTGGAGGAGGACGAGCAGGAAAGGAAAGGGTCTTGCATGCGTGTACAGATTCATGCAGGAAATTATTTCCTGGAAATACGGCCTTTGTATACCTTTCTTTGAGGCTATATATGACCCACACGAGGAAATCTATTATAACCGTTGGATGAAAATTAGTGGTGCGGGAGTACGGACCGGAGCATGGGAGGGGAGCAGGCAAGCCTCGTCCACCGACCTGCGCCTCACCCCTCTCGGTCCCACCGCCGCTCGGCTTTCATGAGAATGATATGTGGGCCAGCCGCATTTAAGGTCCACATGACATTGACTCATAGGCCGGTGCACTAAGCCACTGAAGCTCGGTCCCGTGGGCCCCGAGAGGGGGAAATGTCACTCCTGCACCAGGCCTTGTGGTGCTCCCGCAATACGAACTCGTGCCAAACCCGGAATTTGTCTCTTACTACTACCAATGTACCGGCCCGTGCGTTGCAATGGATCCAAAGTATCTATTTAGTGGAGTGCACTCTAAACACATTATCTATTTATTTTTCGCTAGCCTTTCCTAGCCATGCAACCAAGCCACATAAGCTTCATGGGTGCCCCCCACATCGTATTATTCATACTACGTTGACTAAAAAAAAGATAAATCACCCTAAACAAGATCTTCCCCTTTTTTGTTCCTATGATGTTGTGTCGTGCACGTACCTAGTTGTATAGTGGTAGTACTAGTTGTAGTACAAACTTCGTACTAGTAGGAGTACTAGTACGGAGTGCTCCTACTCTCTTTTTTTGAGGAACCTACTCTATCAACGAGCCCCGTCTGACACCAAATTTCTTGGCTTCCGTGCTACAGCTAGATCTTCCCCTCGTTGCTGTTTTCCAACAAGGCGGGCGGGGTGCGGTTTGCCGATAGTCGGTTTGCTCAACTGCGGTCCCACATGAAAGTGAAAATGCTAGGCAACACGCCTTCCCTAGCTATGTGGCATGCCGGACGGGCCATGGAGTACTCCCGATTCCCGGGTGTGTGGGGGTGCGACACGAAGGCGGCAGGCCTTTTTCTTTTACTAGCAATGTGCCCGTGCGTTGCGACAGATCCAAAGTAGAATAGTACTTGTTCACAAACTTGAAAGAAAACACTCTTTTATAGGAGTAGAGAAACATGTATAAATTGTACCATTTGGTTCTGCTCCTTGGCACGATCGATAGATAGAAATAACGATTGGAAATGCTAGGGCGGGGCTTTTTCTGCCAGATAAGCAGGGTAGTAGCTAGGTTGGCGCATCGTCGGTTTGGTCACATGTGGTTCAACATGTTGTAGTGTTTCTAGCAACATGCCCGTGCGTTGCATGAAGTTGATGGAAAAGGTAAGCACAACTTATAAATTGACGGATGGAGTACTAGTTACAGTGACGCATATAATTGCCTCCAAATGTGAGCAAAGGGATCGCACATGTCTGTATTGACTGGAACAAGAATGCAATAGCACAATAAGAATTAAGGCCACGATGATGCGATCACAATGGTGGTTACAGGAAGCAAGAAGAAAGATGCATCCATCAACGTACGACCTCCTCCTCCTCGACTCAGTGCGCCGGGCCACCGACCGGCGGCTTAGCAGCCGCGGCTTTTGTGGCAAGGTCAAGGTGCTTCTCAGCAAAGGCGTCCAATGCTTCCAGCCGGTTGAGGAAGGCCAACGTTGTAGCATCATCACCGGCCTTGTAGATACCTATGTACATGACTTCCTCGTACACGTGGATGTCTAGGTCGACGAATTCTTGCAGGGCGAGGTGCCTCGCGGCGACCGCGACCTCCAGGTGGACATTTTTTGTTGCGTCGGCGGGCAGTCGTAGGGCCACCAGTGCTTGAAAGAGGTTCCAGCCATGGAGGCCGATTAGGGTGGTAGGCAATGAGGAGCCCGGGCACGCGGGCTGGAGGAGTACGATGATGTCGTCCGCGAGCTTCTTGGCGACGGTGAACTTGTTGATGGTGGCAATGATCATCTGGTCCAACTGAGAGTCGTAGCTGGCGTCGACGATGGCCATCCACCAGCCGGTCGCCAACACCGTCTAGAGACGATCCTCGGCACCATGCCACAGGCCGGCGTCGTGGACCATCTGGCACAGCCGCTGGCCGCTCGCGCGCATCGCCGCCATGGGTCTGGAGTGAGCACTTTTGCGCTTAGTGTAGGAGCTTAGGTGCGTACGATGTGGTAGATGCATTGGAATGGAGGGGCGCCTTTATATGTGTGCAAACTATGTTGCATTCACATCGTGCTGCCTCTTTTCTCGATCCTCCTCCCATTACTTCCCTCATGCATTCACGATGCTAATTGAAGGAGGATGCATCATGGGCCGTTCAACATTTCGGGGACCGCTACCCTCTCCCTCGTCTGCATTAAAGCCATATCGGGAACTACGCCACCCGCTGTCAAATCGAATAGTACTGCGCCGTCCGCTGCACTCCCGGCTGAACACGCCTCCTGGCCTCCATCAAACGCCTCCGTTAAACCCGCATGCAAACCAAGAAACCTACTCCGGCCACACGTCCGTTCATGAGCTGGCCGGAATTAAATGGAATGCCGGCCGAGCTCCTCCTGTCCGCCCTCAGTTTCAACGAGGCCAGACGCTGGCCAAGCTCCTACCGTCCGCCCTCTATTTAAATGAGGCCAGACAGACAGCGGGCAAGAATCACACCCCTCCGCCGCTCCCCCATCTCCTCCTTCACCATTTTCTCCACTCTTTCGATGGCTTTCGAGGAGCCGTTCTCCGGCATACTACCCGGCTGGGTGGCCCGCCGAGCCCTCCGGATACGAGCGAGGCTGCTCGGTGCTTCACCAACCTCGCTTGGCCGGACGGAGCCAGTGCCACCCCAAGCCGACGCGTGGTTCAGCAACTCGCCGCTCCAGTTCAGCTCGATGAGGAGTGGCGAGTTGCTCCACGTCGGCACGGCGGCACGGGCGTCGTCGCTGCCGCGTCATACCGTGCCACCAGTGTTTGTGGTGGGCGCGCCTCCCGTGCCTGTGGCAGTGCCATGCAGGCAGAGACAGAAGCCGGGTGCGTGGAGAGCGACGAGTCGGTTGCCAGGTTCTCCGTGTCCGCCGCCATCATCGAGGAGAAGTAGAACACGGGAGGCCGCCGCCACTTGGGTCCCACGAAGGCCACCGCCGAGGCGATGACTGCGTATACAGATGGTTTCTTTGCTGCTTCGTCTCTTCAGAGGACCTTCGTTGACCCTGCAAGTGTCTGCCGGACATGAGGAAGACAAAAGGATCCGCAGGCGGCCATTTAGATTAGGTATTAATTATATCACAAGAGCCGGATTAGCACCTCTTAGTTCATGTAAATGTAATGAATTCCATCATGTTTATATGAAGATCCGGCTCTTTTATACGAAATCCTTCATGCTTATTTGAAATCAGTCCGTGTTTGCACGAATTTCCTCTGGTTGGTTAGAGTTGTGAAAATGTATGCCGCTGGCGTTGGATGTCGTCCTCCGCGAAAGGAAGTGAGAGGAAATTTGCCGGCTGCCGTTGGAGACGCTCTTATGCTGGAAATAATAGAGTCACATCCAATCCATTTGAGTTAATTGCGTGTATGATTCTCCCTCTATAAAAAGTTAATTGCTTATACAGTGTAAATGACTTGCAGGGTGGCTACAGCTTCGTACAGAAAGTTAAAAAGAAACAAATCCATCCTTAATCTTGTATTCTAAGTACTCTGTGGGTTCCACTGTCAGTACAGTAGCGAAAGAAGTATATATTAAATAATAGTATATCTCTACTCTGTACTTCTCAACTCTTATAAAAAACAGAGTTGGTGATGATGGTGTGCCTGCCATCCTGCAATATAGGACGTCCAATTTATATCTGACGGATAGGAAGGAAACTATGGCAATTTTGCAAAAAGATACCCACACCCCTCTCGATATTTGCAAATAAGGCCTTCCCTCATTCATCCTTTTCTCCCACAAGATATCTCTACTCTTTTTTTCCTATAAAAAATAGAGTTGGTGATGATGGTGTGCCTGCCATCCTGCAATATAGGCCGTCCGATTTATATCTGACGGATAGGAAGGAAACTATGGCAATTTTGCAAAAAGATACCCACACCCCTCTCCACATTTGCAAATAAGGCCTTCCCTCATTCATCGTTTTCTCCCACAAGATAAATTACTCATACAAATGCATCTTGATGTTCCGTGCAACGCATGGGCATCTTGCTAGTAATATAAAAAATCTAAAGTTAAAGACAGAATTCGAACTCAGGTCATCGCATTGCGAGCATCCGGCGCTAACCAGTCCAACACATGTTTGTTGTGGACGATGCTGGAGATATATCTCTATGTCTACTCTTATACTCCCTCCATTCCTAAATATTTGTCTTTTTCAGATTTGAATTGGACTACCACATACGGATGTGTATATAGACATAGTTTAGAGTGTAGATTCACTCATTTTGCTCCGTATGTAGTCACTTGTTGAAATGTCTAAAAATACAAATATTTAGGAATGGAGGGAGTACAAGAACAGAGTTGGTGATGATGGTGTGCCTGCCATCCTGCAATATAGACCGTCGAATTTATATCTAACAGATAGGAAGGAAACTATGGCAATTTTGCAAAGAGATACCCACACACCTCTCCACCTTTGCAAATAAGGCCTTCCCTCGTTCATCTGTTTCTCTCACAAGATAAACTACTCATACAAATGCATCTTGATGTTTCGTGCAACGCACGGGCATCTGGATAGTTTCTTTTAAAATAGTTACTGCGATAATTGGGTTGAAGTGATATATTGTATGTCTGCCCCGAATGATCTCAGATTCACTAGTAGGAACAAAGAAAAGGTTTCCTTGTTAATTAACAGAAAACAGGGTGAAAACTATCACATGAGGCTGCACTGGTACGCGTCGGTGCTATACAAATGGTTTTTAACCCCTTTCCGTGACGGCATTTGGAACCGTCGCCAAGTGAGTGTGGGCGATAGAGGAGTCCTTCCCACATGACCCAGAAACCATCGGGGATAGGCCCTCCTGGCACACAAGCTGGGGCAAAATGAACTCGTGTGCGATCGGGCGAGGCATCGAAACCCAATTGTTTCCGTTCGTATGTACATCCCACACGGTGAATCCCAGAAAAACATTTCCGTTCGTATGTATATCACACACAGTCAATCCAAGGAGAATGTTTGCATTCTCATGTACATCCCACATAGTGAATCCAGGGAAAATGTTTCCATTTGTATGTACTTCCCACACAGTCAATCCAGGGAAAACATTTCCGTTCATATGTACATCCCACACAGTCAATCCAGGGAAAACATTTCCGTTCATATGTACATCCCACACAGGTTTATGTATAGGCTCGTGTGTGATACGTGTAACTATCACACAGGCTCTGCCTTGGTTAACTGTTTGCTTTTATCAACTACATCACACACGATTTGATGAAGAAAACTATGTGGCATTGGGCTATCCATCACAAGCGCTTTTACTTCTAGAACCGTTTGCAAAGTTCCATGACCCATTTAGCAGGTTTATTAGTTTACAATAATAATTCCAGTATTACGCAAATTCACATTTCATATCGAATAGCTATTTGCCAATTTCATATGAGGCACATAGATATATTTTAACATCACAGTACGACAGCTACCGGAAAACAGCACATTACAGCATATAGATAGTTCAACTTCATAAGAACATTATTAGAACAATATATTCATTTCCATAATCGAGATCATCTAGGCTCGCCTTATCCACCTCTGCTTTCAGTTCAGTAAGAACCTATTTTGCACTGGCCAACTGGGAAAGTGCCTCCTCCTTCGCCAACACCATCTTAGCAAAGTCTGATTTAAAAAATCTGAGCTCATTCTCCACCTTCCTCTTTTTATCCCGCATCTTCAAATATTCTTCAGCGTTGACAACACTTTCTCTAAGCCTACCTCTGTTCTCTTCTTGATACATGCTCCAGAGCTTTGCTAGGCACATCTTCAAAGACTGTGACCACTCTTGATCAACCCACTCCAAGTAAGAACACTTCCATTCATCCTATAATATTTAAAACTAGATCAGTAACAATTGTAGCGAAAATGGGTTTATAGCAATATAGAAAATCACCAATACTTATTTTGAGAAACTGAAGAAACAGGTTAATTTTGACATATCTTCTCAAAAAGATCAATGTGCAAATGAATTAATTGCTACTGAGACAAAAACCAAATTCTGAAACATCAGAAGCTATAATTAACTACAACAACGCTACAAGTTCATACTCATCTACTATAAATAACAAATTGAACATTTTAAGAGGAAGGTAAATATAACTGCAACAGCATAGCGACAGTGTTTGGATGACAGCAAATTGATACTAACAGGTGTCTACATGCACAAATTTAGTAACATAGAACTAATAGAACTAAGGCATCCACTATGTATGCCAAAACCGGTGTAAAGACAACTGTTGCTACATCTCGCACCGGTGCCCTACACTGGCGAGCCGATGCAGCGAAAAAAATTAGGGACCCGAACTCCGGAGCACCTAGTTGCTCCGACGCCCAGTTCCTTCGTGGCATAAAGATTTAGTATTTTACTGCTTGGCTGCTCGGATGTGTGGACAAGTTGGCTCCACAAACTGCTGAAGCGGTGCCAAATAATTTTCTAATGGCACCGCTGATGAGATGGCAACATTTTTAGATACTAGGTACAAACTGTGACACTGTCTTAGGATGCGTTTGGTTGAAGGTGTGGTATGAATGGGTTGGGACCGTGACAGATTCTGAATCACATCTAACAAATGATTTGTAACAATGAAAGAGGGTCTAACATTCTCTGCACATGCCAGAAACTTCCTCCCACTGTCCATAGATTCAAATGCAACTAGCTTCACGCATGGAGATTGATGGTGACAATGAGCAAACAGATCTTCAGCCACCCCACTCCATCCGTTGCAACTGATGGTCCTAGGGAACTACAAGAGGGAGAAATGACTCAAATCGACCGCCGGGTAAAAATCCTTCATTCCAAGTCATAGCCCGAGAGAGAGAAGAGAGGCATACCCGGGTGGTGAAGGAGTCGTCGGAGGAGGAGGAACCGCTGGAGAGGTCTTTGAAGAAGACCATGGCGACCCTGGCGGTAGGATGCGAGACGGTGAGAGCGAGGAAGCAAGCGAGGAAGCGGCTATAGCTTAGGAAGAAAGGAAGGAAGGGGGAAACAGGGGAAATGTGACTTGTGGTCGGGGAGAAAGGGGGATGGGGAGGGGGGAGGCTAGATATTTCAGCGGTAGGCCAAAAAATTCGAAATGTGAAGGGAAACTTTGCGCGCGGTGCCGCCGGACACCATTCACTTTGAACGATAGTGTGCATCGCAAATGATTCTTCTGCTTAACGCGCATGGGATGAGTTTGATAATTGAAATTTTGGTGGAAATTTCCCTGCGTACGTCATTGCATAATTTAACATCGCTTGCTAATTTGGGCACACAAAAGAGCGTACAGCACACAGACCAGACTTACTGAATCGAGCAATTTTAGTAATTAAACAGAGACAGTTTACCTAAACATTGCTCTAACAAAAGACCAGCATTAAAAACAAAGCCTAAGTACGAATAATTTTAACAAATCCGCCGCCGCGCCGGCCTATGCATCGCCGCTGTGAGATGAGACGTCGATGACTTGTCCTGGCGACATGCCACCGTTGGTGGACTCCGCGTCCCCCCTGCTGAAGTCGACCGCGTCCTTGTCCTCGTCCTCGGCGCCGCCCTCAAGGTTGTTGTACTCGTAGTAGTGGCTGCGCCAAAGCTCGCGTTGGTACTCCACCGTCGATTCCTCGATGGACAGACTCTTCTCTACCTCGACCTGGGCCACGCGCAAGTCCTCCTCCCGGCACTCCTTGATCTCCGCCGCCTCCTGCATCTCCAGCTCCCGCTCGATGACCTCATGAGGAAGAAGGTGCTCCATGGCCACCGCCGCCTTTTCGGACGTGGGTTGCATGCTGGATTCCGAGGTGGCCTGGAATATCTTGGCGTGGATGGCCTCGACCCGGGCCAGGGCGACATCGGCGGCACGGACGGCAGCTCGAGCGCTCTCGGCGTTTGCAGCCGCCGTCGCAGCAGCAGCTGCAGCCATCTCGGCTGCTGCAGCTGCCTTGTCGGCTGCCGCAGACACCCTCTCGGTTGAAGCGGCCGCGCTCAATGCGGATGCGGCGGCACTCTCGGTGTAGGCGGCCGTGCTCTCGGCGCAGGCAGCGGCGCTCGGGGGGGGGGGGACGCAGCCATCATACGGGCCATCACGAAGCGTTTCCACGGCGTCATCTTTGCAAGATGGGGGTAAGGGAATGGGGATCAGGATTTGTGGCTTCGGGGGTTACCGGCACTGGAGCAGACGAGCCGGTGAAGCTTAAGGAGGAAGACTTAAATAGACCCAGAAATTTTCATCGCAAACGATTCCTACAAAACAACTGTGTGTGGTGTTGTAGATATTTTTTATTAGCTGTGAAAGACGAATTTAGAGTAAAGTGGCAACGGATGGTGTTTTAAATGTATGAGAAAATTTGTAGTACTAATACAACTGTCATGTCAAATTTTGGAAAATTTCAGGGGTCATTTGACCTTTTAAGACATTTAAGTGATTTTCTAGCCATTTAATGACCGTAATTAAATTTTGAACTAGATGTACATGCAACGGCTAACCATAACGGTTTGAAAAATCATATTTGTGTACTTGTGTGCGAGTTAATTCCATGTGCAATAAATTAGACGGAATTTTTAAACATATTGGTCTCACGGCATGGACACATGCATGGAGTGCCATGGCATTTTAATTCCAAAAAATTAAAAAATGATCAGAAAACATGAAATCTTGCTTGATGTAATGTCATGCCACCAAGATGATGTGGTACAAAAATTGGCCTGTTTAACGAAAGTTTGGACACACACCCCTCACAAACCGGAGCAACTCACTAGAAGGCTCGTGGTTCCGAGAGGAAACAATGCATGTTTGATGACGAACGGCAGATATCTTCCTCTTACGGCCATCAAAAATTTTCTACGTGTAATGTGCACTGATACAAACTGTCATGCAAAAATTTGGAATATTTCAGGGGTCATTTGACCTTTTGAAGACATTTAAGTGATTTCCTAGCCATTTAATGACCGTAATTCAAATTTGAACTAGATGTACATGCAACGGCTAACCATAACAGTTTGAAAAATCAAATTTGTGTACTTGTGTGCGAGTTAATTCCATGTGCAGTAAATTAGAAGGAATTTTCAAACATATTGGTCTCATGGCATGGACACATGTACATGCATGGAGTGCCATGGCATTTTAATTCCAAAAAATTAAAAAATGATCAGAAAAACATGAAACCTTGCTTGATGTAATGTCATGCCACCAAGATGAAGTGGTACAAAAATTGGCCTGTTTGACGAAATTTTGACACACATCCCTCACAAACCGGAGCAACTCAATAGAAGACTTGTGGTTCCGAGAGGGAACAATGCATGTTTGATGACGAACGGCAGATAGCTTCCTCTTATGGCCTTAAAAAAATTTCTACGTGTAATGTACACCGATACAAACTGTCATGTGAAAATTTCAAAAATTTCAGGGGTCATTTGACCTTTTGAAGACATTTAAGTGATTTCCTAGCCATTTAATGACCATAATTCAAATTTGAACTAGATGTACATGCAACGGCTAACAATAACGGTTTGAAAAATCATATTTGTGTACTTGTGTGCGAATTAATTCCATGTGCAGTAAATTAGAAGGAATTTTCAAACATATTGGCCTCACGGCATGGACACATGTACATGCATGGAGTGCCATGGCATTTTAATTCCAAAAAATTAAAAAATGATCAGAAAAACATGAAACCTTGCTTGATGTAATGTCATGCCACCAAGATGATGTGGTAAAAAAATTGGCCTGTTTGACGAAAGTTTGGACACACACCCCTCACAAACCGGAGCAACTCACTAGAAGGCTCGTGGTTCCGAGAAGGGAACAATGCATGTTTGATGACAAACGGCAGATAGCTTCCTCTTACGGCCTTCAATTTTTTTCTACATGTAACATGCACTAATACAACTATCATGTGAAAATTTGGAAAATTTCAGGGGTCATTAGACCGTTTGAAGACATTTAAGTGATTTTATAATGACCGTAATTCAAATTTGAACTACATCTACATGCAACGGCTAGCCATAACGGTTTGAAAAATCATATTTGTGTACTTGTGTGCGAGTTAAAAAATCATCAGACGATGTAAATATCTGGTGTTCAAAAAGAAAATGTAAAATCTAGCAGACAACCGGCCCCACACGATAGGCACTCTATTTCGCACCCCAAGGTTTGGAAGGTGATTGGCGGGCGTTATTAATCAGACACGGTCCTGTACTGGGAACCATCAGCTATTATGTTCACACACGGATTTTGCTGCGGGAACCGTGTGTAATTCAAACTACAGTACTCATAAATTCCGGCGACCGGCGTGTGTATTCTTCCCCTCGGTCTAGATTCCGGCCGCCAATAAATACTACCTTGCTCACATCGTCCCGCCTGCATTCTCATCTACATCCTCCCATTGCTCTTTCTCTCTCTCTCTCTCTCTCTCAAATCTCTGCCATGGCGCCGCCGGTCTGCCCACGCGTCGATGAGGAGTCGCCGCCCCCCGAGGACGCTCACTCGAAGAGCAGCGACAAGGACCCCTACGCGCCACCGGCCGAGGTTGCGCCGGACCCCCCAACTTTGGATTGGTTTTGGGGCCAGTACGATCTTTGTCTTTGGAAGTCGCTGCCGCCGGCTGAGAAAGCCAGGCAAGTGGCTTTCAAGAAGGAGATGGCGGAGGAGGATGCCAGGTACCAGGCGGCCTGTGAAGCCCGTGATGCCGCCTGGAAAAAGGAGGTGGTGGAGCTTTGGGGGCGGGCGCGTCATCGTGCGGAGGAGGTGTACGAAGACGGGTACTTTGTGAGGAAGGTCAAAGGCGCTAGGCGCCTCATCGCTGCGTGGAGGTGGGCCAATAAGCTCCAGGGTGCCACCGGCGATGAGCTCCGGTGGGCGCCCAACGAAATGGCCAGATCGTTCACGCGCGTCCGCCTACAAGAGGCAGATTGGTATGTCAAGCGTTGCGAGGCGGAGGAGGCGGAGTACTGCCTTCGCACTGGGAAGACGCCGCGCGCCAGGGAGGTGCTGGCGAGGGGCTGCCGGAATACTGGCCCCAGGAGGGATTATTAGTTTTAGTATTGTTCGTTTTCAATTTTATGCATTGTACCTAGTAGTTAAGTATCATCACATATATGTGATGATATTATATATATTCTGTGGTGAACTAATGAACAGAGTACACACATTGAAACAGAGCACTAAACAGAGTACACACAGTGAAACAGAGCAATAAATAGAGCAGTAGTATGATTGCTGTGAATACATAGCTATCCACGTCGAAACGACTCAACAAAATAAAACGCGTCCATGAGACCATGACCAGCAGCCCTTGCCTACAGTAGCTCTTGGCTCTGCCTGAACTCATGCAGGCATTCGTCCAAGCGGTCGACACGCTCGCGGTACATCTGGAGCGCGATCTCGAGCTCCAAGTTGGCTATTTCATCGGAGATCACCACCTCGAGGATGCGACGGCCATGTTTCTCTACTGCGCCCAGGTGGACACCTGGGCCAAGGAGGCGGTCGAGCCTACCGACCAGCTCATTGACATCGAGCGGGCCGTGGACAAGGTGAACGGCACGACCCATGCGAACGGCGCGGCGAGCGTCCAGTGCAAGTACGGCGCGGCCGGCCTCTGGTGCAAGTACGGCGCAGAGGGCCTGTGCCCACTCCTGGCGAGGAATGGGGGTACTGACGGGATGTGTACCCAGCTGCGACACCCTATCGACAGCAGGGAAGCGCCGATGGATCCGCTCTTGCTGTGTGGTGCGCCACGCCTCTCGCTCTGCGGCGCTCCAACGGTCTCGCCGTGCGGCGAGCCCCAGCCTATCGGCGCGGACACGCCTAGCTTGCTCTGTGGCGCGCCATCGATCATGTTGTGCGGCGAGCTGTAGCCTCTCGGCGCTCACATGCCTATCTTGATCCGCGGCGCTGAAGCGCCATGCGCCAAGGGTCTGCTGAACCCTGGCGATGACGCGCATCACAGCGTCGTCCATCGCGTTGCCGGGGAGCGCCGCGGCCTCGACGGGCCGTGGCGCCTTCTGGTTTTCCTCGTCGACGAGGTTGATGGCAGAGGCGGCGCTTTGGTGCGTTGGCAAGCTTGGAAAAGGTGGATGTGCTACAGGCTGCGCTTGTTGCCTCCGTGCGTCACGCCGCGCCTAGGTTTATGTGCAATATCTCTGGGTGGCGGGAAACAGGTGAGGAAATGGCGGTAAACGGTGGCGTGTTCATAGAACACCATCAATTAATGGAAACTTAGCATATAAAGAACATCGAGCTAGCACAAGAAGTAGATGATGATGAGATGAACATGGACCACACAAGGGAACCCGTCGGTGATGAATTCATCAATCACAAACGGATGTACACTAGCAAGCATTTTCCCACAACACACACGGCTTATTCCATCACAAACAGGTCGGATGGATCAACTGTATGCCACGTATACACATTGTCAAAAAGTAATGCGGTAGACCTTCTTTAACATATGTTAAAAAATAAAATAAAAATGAAAAACAAGGACCTCGAGGTTAAATTAGCTGAGGGAATGGATCATTTCGGTCATTTGACCAAAATGACCCATCCTATCAGTTAATTTAACATCAACACAACTTCCCATCCAGTCACCCATCTGATGGCTGCTCCAGACTAAGCACACTTAACTTGAGAGTTCTCTTAGATGAGCTACTGGTGGAACAGCTAGTCCTTGCTGATATAGGATGCCTCTTCGCATCCTTATGGCGTATCCGAATAACCGCCCGTCCCCCAATGGCCAATAGATGTTGTGTAGACAGAGCATATCACATACGTCTTATTAGAAGCAATCGTCTGTGTTATTATCGGTCTTCGCACACATTTCCGATTACAGACCTGTTTGCCGCGTATCACACACATCTTATTATATTGAACCGTTTATGTTCTCTTGTCTCAACGCAAACAGTTCATCCGAGTGAACCGCATGCCGTATATCGCACACACCTTGATTTGCCTGACCGTTTCTTTCGTGTTGCCTAATCACAAACAGTTCATCCGAGTGAACCGTATGCTGTATATCGCACACACCTTCATCTGGCTGCCCGTTTCTTTTGTTCCTCCTCATCGCAAACAGTTAATTGAACTGAACCGTATGCCCTGCATCGCACACGGAACAAAAAACTGAACCGTGTTTGATGCATCCGTCATCGCAAACGTTTTGCACCTTTTTTGACGGTTTTTTTACACCACCGTTTGCGATTATTGCATCGCACATAGTTTTGTCGAAGGGTCTCTGATCATAGTGTCGCATTAGCAGCATCCTGCAGTAGTGCCGGTAAAAACAAGGCACACTGGGTTCAGCGTCATCGTCACTACAACTATGCGCGCGCGAGAAGTCTACATATCGAGGGGGCTACGGAGAGAAAGACGTGTCGAGTGTGTGTGAGCGAGGCACATAGACACAACTAGCGTGTGTGTGTGTGTGTGCTTGAGAGAGAAACCAATTGATGGTTTAAGGTCAAGATCGAGTTGTCACCCTTCTGCTGTCATTGTTGGGGGGGTGGGGAGGGGGGAGTGAGAGAAACACGTATCGAGAGTGTGCGCGCGGTAGGCACAGAGGCACACCTAGAGGGTGTGTGTGTGTGTGTGTGTTTGAGAGAGAAGCGAGTAGATAGATTACTATGAAGATCGAGGTGCCACCCTACTCCTTCGGTGTCGGGTAGTGTGTGTGTGTTTGAGAGAGAAGCCAGTAGATGTATTAGTATCAAGATCGAGGTGTCACCATACTCCTTCGGTGTCGGGAAGTGTGTGTGTGGGGGTGGGGGGCAGTGACACTTAGATACAGGGAGAAGGAGTTTGTGTGACACATATCTATATTAAGTGATAGGTAGATAGCATGTGTGTGAGGCATACTTAAAACATCACGGAGATAAACAAGCGGTGTGCATGCAAGTGCCCGAAAAAAATTGAAGAGAGAAACAATGTCTACACGTGTGTGTGTGGGGGGGAGAGAGAGAGAGCGAAATCTCAAAACAAAAGGTGCTCTGCTGGATCCCATCGTATGTATTCATATGGTTCCGGGAATGAAAAGACGACGGAGGTTTTGGCCTTCAAGTCAATAATAACCTCCGTCGTCTTTTGAGTCCCGGAACCATATGAATACCTACAATGGGATCCAGCTCGAGTTAACCTTAGGCATATGTGTGCGAGACATAATTATACTTTGAGACATTAGTGGCGGTGGGTGGGCAGAATTAAAGGGGTGGGCATGTTCGACAGAGAGAGCGTGTGTGTTTCTGTGTGAGAGACTTGTAGGACGGGGTAGAAAGACGAATTCTAACCTTTACGGAGGGAGAGAAATACACAAAGTGCGCGTGTGTGATTCCGATGCCCACGGAGAAATGAGATATGTATGTGTGTGAGAGAGATTGCACAATTCATTCACATATCACTATCTAGCGATCGTGGACGTGCATCGCTTGAACATAAATCAATATCTACTTCGTATAGTGGCCAAAGATACAATATCGATTAAACGCTATAAAGATTGGACACTCACATATCACATTTTTTTTCTAAATAATCGTTTTCAATTGTGCATGCCAAAGTTACACTGATGTTTCTTCAAACAACCAATGTAGCTATCATGTACATGCACCATTGTTAGTCTTGCATTCAGATTCATTAGTCTTGGATGATTTAAGGTTCTATTATGAAGTAATATATGTAATATTCATATATGAATTCAACGGGTACGCAATTTATGAAATGGAGGCTATGTAATCATATGAGGTAACACTTTTAAGTAGCGGCCTACAATATCCATTTCTTTTGTGTGACTACAATATCCTTTTTTTGTGCGCCTCTACAATAACACGTCAATGCATTATGTTTAAAGTAAATAACCAATGGCACTAAATTATATATTTACACGAGAAATACATAGGCTGAGCGTTTGATCCCTTTTTTTGTGAACGCGCCTCTACACCTGTACGATTGGCCGCGCCTGTGTGAACGTCCAAGTTATCGGTGCATCATCCCGAGTTATTTTGTTTTTTTTCTGGGGTGGACTTCACACCAGTTATTAACTGCTGACGTGTGCCCCGTGTACACAGTCTCACATGACCTTCCCGCTAGCACTGTCCAAAATTAGTTGAAACTGGATACGTACGATCCCGCGGGCGGCAAAATCTCCCGCCTCCTTCTAAAATTTCCGCCACCTAGTCTTTAGCATGCGGAATTCCCCTTTTGTCCTTGATGCATAGAGAACAACATTTACAATACGGCCCTCATTTACATAATAGGTCGGGGCAGCTTTGGTAACTTCCGGTTCCCCCCACCACACGGCACCCCATTTCCTCTCCCCCTCCCGCAAAAACGACTAACTCCACAGCACCAGAGCATCTTACATCACGCCGTCCATACTTCATCGGCCTTTCTACCCCTCCCCTCTCGAAACCCTAGACTGCTCATCCACCGGCGTACGAGAGCCCATTCACTTCCAGCGGTGTCCACCTCGCCGGATCTACTTCTGCGGCCACATCTACCCCTCCCACCTCCCCTAGAAACAAGTAGACTGCTCATCCACCACTGTACCATAGCCCATTCAGTGCCGGCCTTGTCCACGGCGCCGGATCAGCTTCACCAGTACTCTCGTCAACCGTAGCGCATCTGCAGCAGCTCCTTCGTAATCCCCATCGGAGACGCTTTGTCCACACCCCCCGGAGCCACCCCACCGATACCCCCATCGACGGCCTTTGATCCTCTTCACTGACACCTTCCTCAACCCTACCGGAGCCGCTTCACCGACACCATCGTCAACCCTACCAGAGTAGCTTCGCCTATACCATTCTCAACCCTACCGGGGCCGCTTTGCCAATGCACAAGTCCACGGCCTCAGATCCGCTTCATCGCACCCTCGTCCAACCTACCGGAGTAGCTTCTGGCGCCCCGTCCACGACCGCAGATCCGCATCGTCGACACCATCCTGAACCCAACCACCGGAGCAGCTTCACCGACGCCCTCGTCCACGGCCTCAAATTCGCTTCGCCCACACCGTAGTCCACCCTACCGGAGCCTCTCCACAAACACCCTACTCGACGGTTCTAGATCTCCTTACCGGACCCCGACAGCCAGCGCAGCGTCATCACCCTTGACGTTTCTAACCTGATTCCCACCGTCTGGCAAGATGCCAAGCAGCCACCACGGCCTAGGTACTTGTCAGCTTTAAACCCGTCCAGCATCACCTGCCAGATGTACTTCCAATATACTAATAGGTCGCTGTTACATGTTATGCAGCTGGCAAAAACTACAAGGATGATGTTTCTTCTGGATCTAACAGCTTGGCCAACCAAGATCCTGGACTGAGGCATTGCTATGATCTTGAAAGTGCGTCTCTCTCTCGTGTATTGTTGTGTGCCTGCTAGCGTGCTTTGCTAGGATTTTCGACCAGTAATCCCTTTGTCCAACAATGATTTCTACTACTGACTGCTAAATTAGATATGTAGATGTCATACATGATACTCGCTGGAACAGAGGTAGTACATTACACAAAATTGTAGGTGGCATGTAGGAATTACAGTGCACTACATTAGGCTCCCTTAGAGTGCCTGCTAGTCCAGCACACAGAGTCATGGCTAGTTTATGCTATGCACACAATCGTTATTTGGTGGTTTAAATATGCGCAAGGGATATGCAATGTATTATCATGTAGAGATGTCTGAAATTAGCCGTGTCAACTTGCAGATAGGGTTACGCAATGAAATAGTCCAAGATGTATGTGGAAATTTCATGGAACATCGCAAAAAAAGGAGAGGCAGCGGTGAGCCCATGCAGTGTGTTATGGTAGGTCACTCATGCCCAGTTCTCTTGCAGGATTCTCCCATTGCAATCATCGTGACATGTTATTTGTATGTTAGTTCTATTGGCCAAGTTTCTTAGGGACAGTTATTTCGAGTTATCCTAAGAAAATAAGCACCTTTGAATATAAGCTCCAGGTAATAAGCCAACCAGTTCTTTTCATTGCCTGCCTTTTCAGCTTATCTGTGGTATGATCAGTGAAAAGTCTAGATTGCATTATATTTTGTCATTTTGCTGTCCATATGAAAATTAATTTAACTTGCAAACATCATAAATTGAACCCAGTGCAGTGATTAATATGGTAGGAAAACAGACCTTAAATATTTTGTTCAAAATGCAAATACAAAGATACCATCTACTTGGCACAATGTACTTTGGTCAATGTCTTCCATAGAGATCCCATTGCCTAATTTCAATGAAGAATGCATGACCTAAATATAAATGAAGAACAATTATTTATCGAAATTCGATTGTCCAAGTGGCTGGTTATTATCATATAGCAGCACCACCTGAAAGCATCATATAGCAGCAGCAGCAGCTCATAGCAACTCATCATACAGCAGCAACAGCGTGCAATTCATCATATACCAGCAGCAGCTCATAGCAATTCATCATATAGCAGCAACAACTCATAGCAATTCATCATATAGCAGCAGCAGGAGCAGCTCATAGCAATGCATCATATAGCAGCAGGAGAAGCAGCTCATAGCAATTCATCGTACAGCGGATCAGAATGAAAATTTGGCAAAAAATCAGAGGAGATCCTCACCTTGTTGGATGAGCTCATCCTTGAACAACACCTCAAGGCCATGGCCTTGGAGGAGGGGAGGGGGAAGGACGTGCCTTCTGCCGCAGTGTGGCATCGGCCGTAGTTGTGCGGTGCCCGCCGGAGTAGTGCGTTGGACGGACCACAGTGGAGCAGCTGCTCGAGACCATGAGAATGAGGGGCGGCACCAGAGGAAGGAGCAACCGGGGAGATTTGGCCCTACCCGCTGGCCATGTAGCCTAGCTGGACAGAGCATCATCGAGGACCAGGCCAGATGGGACCAGTGGCGACGGCTTGCTAGAGGAACCCTAGTGCTGCAGGCAGGGGATCGAGGTAGAGGGAAAGGGGAGAGGAGATGCAAGCGGGCAGGGCAATGAACGCTTGCGTGTTTGTTTTTACTTGAGGGTCAGGTGTGACACGGGCGTGAGCAGTGGCATTTTGAGTGTAATATAGGCAGACAACAGAGTCATTTCACTATTCCCCTTCCCTTTAATTTTAAGTGAGCTTCTACCCAAAACACCCCCCTCTAAAGCGAAATAAGTTAAGCCCAAGCCCATAACTCAAAAATGACTTCTTTACATCTTTTATGGCTTATTTTGACAATAAGCTCTGAAAAGGCAGAATAGAACTCGCCCTTAACCTGCAATTCAATTGTGCGTGCAATGATGAATCACTCTTGCCTGCTATAGTGTACATTTAGGCATCATCATACATGGCATAACCTAATACATGTAAATTTCATTATAGAATCTGAAATATGCAATGTTTATGTTAGTTCATACGTTGCACATGATGTTTAAATGCCCCTTAAATCTGGTCAGTCAAGTGATGGTCTTTCAGCCTCCTTCTATGCTTCTTTTCTTGATATGTAAGATTTGCTCACACATCTGTTCAATTGCTTGTTTGTATCAGCCAGCCATACTAGGACTGTTTGCTTTGATTACTTGCTGTTCTTGACCTAACAGAGCTTGTCAACGATTTAAATGTAGGAGATATGCCCTAGAGGCAATAATAAATGTTATTATTTATCTCCATGCTCATTATTATGTTTATGTTCCATGCTATAACTGCTATGGTTCTCGAGTCTGCAATAACCACGAGGCTCGGAGGAAGACTCATATGCACGTGTGGAATAATAAACGGTAAAATGTATTCCTAGTCAAGCCTCTATGACTGGCTCAAGTGTTGCATGATGGTTCTGTTTTCCTGATCATGGGCATGTCTATGCCAGCAACTTTGAGGTCACAATGTTAGAAGAACATTTGTGTTGAATCGACCCGAATTGATGTTATGCTATGAGATACATTCGTCATGAGTTAATGGTTAATAACACAGAGATAGTTAACATTTGCATGATTCCTCAGACCATGAGAGTATCGAGTTTCTTCATGCTTGATTCATGAACTTTGGGGTTTGTTAAACGTCATCCGTAAATGGATGGCTATTACGGCGGCTTGCGGGTTCATGGGAACGTATGTCAAGTAACTTGATAGCTCAAGATTGGGATTTGCTCCTTCGACGATGGAGAGATATCTCTGGGCCCTCTCGGTGTTACGGTATCCATCATCGTCTGGCCAGACACTTTGTGATTTGATCACGGGGATGCCGGAACACGGTAACGAGAAAAGAGAACAATACCGGTAACGAGGTAACTAGCATAGTGGACAAGTTGTTGATCCACGGGAATGCCAACATGTCTCACCTCGGGTATTTGTAACATATCGTGAAGCAACAGGAATAGCACACGGCAACTGGAGGTTCACTCGAATATTTATTCGTGTGGGTATAGGGGTCAATATGGGTGTCCACGGCTCCGATGTTGATCATTGATCAGAAAGAGTTCCGGTCATGTCTATACTTCACCGAACCTATAGGGTCACACGCTTAAGGGTCATCTATCTGTTGAACGCTAGACAGGGAGTCTGAGAGAAAGTCGCCGAAAATGTTTCGGAGACAACGGAAGAGTTCCGAGAGAGAGAACACCGAAAAAGTTTTGGTAAAACCGAAAAGTTGTTTCGGATAAAACCATTGATCCAAAAAGGTTTCGGCAAGCACCAGGAATGTTTTGGAGGTTGCCAGATTGGTCTGGTAATTTCTGGAATTTTTCTGGAGAAAAAACCGAAAAAAGTTTTCGGAGCTGCCGGAATTGTTTACCGGGTAAACGAAGATGGTTTTAAATTAAACCACCATACTGGAAATGTTCCGGAGCGCGTCCGGATAATTTTAGAGGGTGCCGGAAATGTTCTGGGACCTTCGGGAATTTTTCTGGAAATTACACGCGGGAAAACATCTTGTCCCAGCGAGGGGGGGCAAGATCCCACGTTTCGTGGGGGCTGTTTTTGGGCTGTTTTTGGGGGGGCCCCCCTAGGGGGCAGCCCCCTTGTTGGTGGACAAGGTGTTGGGGGGGCCCCCCATGGTGGGGGGCAGCCCCCACATATTATGGGATATGTTGGGAGGAGGTGGCAGCCCCTCATGGGGGCGCCATGGGGCAAAGGGGGGGGCCCCCATGAGACAACTCCCCACCTTTGGTGGGAGCTTGTTTTGTGGGGGGGCCCCACATGTTTTGTGGCTGAAATTTTCAGCCACCCCACCCCCTCCTTCCCCTATAGAAGGAGGTGGAGAGGAGCTCTCCATCCTCACTCAAAACTCTCTCACACAAGCCATGCATGATCTGGCATTCTCTCTCCCTCCCACGAAATAGTTTCGTAGTGCCGAAAGGCTGTCTGGGTTCCGGTGGGAACTAGTTCTGGACGGCGAAGCCCTGCCGGATAGGTGACACCGTATGTGTGCAACCCTATAGAGAGGTCGTAGTTTCGATCTTAGTGCCCGAGGGGCTGTTCGAGAGTGCCTCCCGAAGGGCTGTCCAAGTGACGGTCCGAGTTCTGTGAGTCCTCCCGAAGGGCTGTCCGAGTGACCGCTCGAGTTTCGAAGGTCCTCCCGAAGGGCTGTCCGCGACACCGTCCGGGGGACTGTTCGACCGCCTCCCAGAGGGCTGTCCGAAGGGAAGATGAGGGTATACATCCTTGCGGTTGGGAGGTTTTAAATCCTAGCTGCGGGGATCTGCACCAACGATCGTCATCGACTCTACTTCCGCTGCGCTACGAGTCGGTAACGAAACTGATCAAACCTTGTATGCAGTCTCCATAGTGGTCCTGGGCTGGTGCGTAGGTCGGAATATTTTTGTTTTCTGCTGCATTACCCTACAGTGGCATCATGAGCCGTGCTATGCGTAGATGCAGGTTGCGATCTAGAATACATGGAGATGTATGGGTGTTGCACAATATAATTAGGTAGTAGATGAGTTCTGCTACTGAAAATTATTTGTGCGGGTAGCAGATGAAATCTGTTACCCGATGGTCTTGTTGCGTCCCTCGAATTTGCGTAGTCCTGATCTTGACAGCATTGTGGAATCTGACAAAGTTCTGGCAATCCGCGATCCTTTCATGCTGCTCCTGAGTATGCTGATTGACAGATCAACGAAGTGCTAACAGTTCTTTGGGGTCCACTTTAGTCAAAGAAAGATGGATGTTTCGCAGACGAAAGGGCAATGCAGATATGATCTGCACGGGGGTCATGCGTATGACGAAGTTCAGTATGGGGCTCGAGATTTTATTATCTCGTGTTTCATACACCCCGCATTGTTAATCTAGCGACTTGGATAATCATGCTTGATGATGGACGTTGGTAGCTTCGGTTTGTTTCGAAACCTTAGAAGCCACGTAAAACCAGTTCTTGCATGAACCGATTAGAGGCGTCTAACTTGGTTTTGCAGGAGGGTTTGCATGTGCATGTGATGTGGTATAGCAGTGCTCATAATAATTTGATTATGTATGAGATGACTATATGATGTAAATTGATTAACATGACCTGCGTGTCATGATTTGGCATGATGGCTGGAGCCATATGATTGCACTTTAGATGACCTGCGTGTCGACCTTGTGTAATGCATTATTTTATTAGCTATAGAGATAGCAATATTATCTGGTGCATCGACAAGGTGGTGGCAATCTTCGCGAAGGTGAACACCGACGCGAATGCTGAAGATGAAGAAATACAAGACTTCTCCGTCAGAAAGGGCTATACCATATCATGCTATTATGAATTGCCTGAGATGTTTATCCCTTATGATGCACCCTTCTTGATTGCGCGGTAGTCGCTTTTATTAGGGTGATCTCTCACAAAAATATCAAGTAGTTAGTGTTCTCCCAAGTGTAGCACCGTCTACAACACGTATCTTTTCGGGGTGCGCCATGTACACATGAGCACGAACGATTAGAGAGGTGTAAGGCGGGTGAAGGTCAGACCTCACTGCGTGATCACTTGGTTGTCTTGACGTTCAGGCAGGACAGTCCTGAGCTCGGAACACACGCATCGAAAGATGGACAAGAGTCACATAGAGATGTGATTGGCAAGTTGGCCTACCGATTGAAATTCACGTCATCAGTGATGAACCCGTCAATGGCGTCGAATTGAAATGCGGATCTTGAATCACTCACAATCAATTATGAGAGATATTGATTTGAGTGGGAGCGCACTGATGAGTTAACTTGTTTAATTCTCAGTGCAATTAATTTTGAACACTGTCTAAGTGTTTTTTGCATAATAGTTGTAGAATAATGGCTCGCATTTCCACCTTCCCTGTTAAAATTGAATATCTGTTAAATATCTGGTTAAAACTTTACGGTTGGTAACGTAATGTGAGGATTGTCCTCCAGAGTGCCGAGAAGGACTTTGTCCTATCGCATACTTTCGGTATTCTCTCACTTATGCTATGGATCATGTGACTCTCGTCCTTCGATCCAAAAGCTAGAATTCCGTTTCAGTCAAGTGCAATATGTTTGCTTCCATCAGACCCGAACTTCGAAAGTTTGGATAGTTATGTGATATTCATGGAATCTGAAAATCATTTTCAGAGACAGAGAAAGGCTAAAAGATATGAGATATCCAAAGCAATGTTTGTTTGCAAACTATTAGTAAAGGAGTTTACTATGCATTAGACTGATAAGAGAGGGATCCAGTAGAACGCCTGTCATATGATGAAAGGTGAATAAAACAACAACTTAAAGAGAAAGGAAGTGTCCGAAGGGTGTTAGTGTGACTTACACACCTAGGAAGTCCGGGGCTAATGCCACTCTTAAGTTGGGTGCTTCTTCTGAGAGTAGGAGAAATACTGAAAGTTAAACTGTTAGAAGTATAAAGGCAATAAGATAGAAGACTGGAATATCCAGCTCATGTATGAATGTCATGCAAGTTTTTGATGTATAGAAGGCTGGTCAAAGATTTAGTTCTTGGGAATTATGGTTAAACATGTTAATTACTAATTCTTGGGTATTGTGAGTTAATCACAAAGATACCCGCTCGATTGCATTCTGTTGCAACTCGATGTAAGAACTACTATGGCCTGAAAGACTAGCCAGGAATGAGGTTTAGGTATACACAGGGAACATAGTAAATGTTACTATACCTTCCATTAGTGTATTACCGTCTGTATTTATTTTCATAATTCATTTAGAGTTTCACAAACTCTAGCCCATTGCATAAGGTATCTTGCAAGAAGGTTGTTCATAAGAGAACTTTTGATGTTCGGTGTTATGAATAACATAAGGGCCATACTTTCATTATGAATGAGATGTATGTTATGAATATTGATAATAATACATTATCTCAGTATTAACTTTGATAATTCATTTTAGAGTTTTACACACTCTAGCCCATTGCACAATGTTTGTTGCAAAAGGGTTGTTCATAGAAGAACAATTGTTGTTCAGTATTATGAATAACATGAGGGCCATACTTCCATCATCGATGGGACGTATGTTATGAATATTGATGGTAATATGATACATCCATAACACTGACGCTAAATGTCATAAGACTAAAAGAATACCACACAAGTGTGGCACTGCATTTGGTCACATTGGAGAAACCCGCATGGAAAATTCCATTATGATGGATTTTGAAGTCGTTTGATTTTGAATCACCTGACACTTGCAACTTTCCTCCGAAAAGTGAAGTGAATGAAATACCGTTCACAGGCCATAAGGAACGAGCAAAGAACTTATTGGTGATCATACATTTTGATGTATGTAGTCCGATAAATGTTGTTGCAAGTAGTGGATTTATCTATCTTCAGAAATGACTCAAGTAGATATATGGATATTTACTTGATGAGACGTAAGTCTGGATCTTTTGAAATCATTTGAAAGGTTTTCAAAATGAAGTAGAAGTTATTGTAACAAGAAAATTATGTTTCTATAATTCGATTGCAGAAAGAAATATTTGAGTTACAAGTTTAGCGAATGTCTGATGAGTTGTGAAAGGGGTTTCATAACTTGCACCTCCCGGAACACCACTGCAAGTGGAAAGTCCGTGAAGATGCAATCGAACCATTTATGACATGGTAAGATCAAAGATGACATAAATAAATTTGCCATTATCCCTTTTAAAGTGATGCTTTAGAGACTGCGGCTTTTACACTGAAAAGAGCTCCATCAGGTCTGTTGAAATGACACCATGGTATGGTACGCCCAACCATGTTATATCTTTTCTTAACATTTGGAATATGGGGCTTGTGTAAAAGGTTACAAACCTATTCCAAATCAGACAAGTGCTACTTTGTAGGTTATCCCAAGTCATTGGGTATTCCTCCCTCACTATACCGAGGCAAATAGGTTTGTCACAAAGAACGGTATACTTTTTGAAGAAAATGGTTCTTTCAAAAAGGTGAGTGGGAGAATAATGCAACTCGAAGAGATAACCAGTATCTCCGTCATCAGGTCAAAAGAAAGAGACCTTGGAAGTAATTCCAGAGTTTCCTACTGCGACTGATACGGAAGTCTCTACAATAAAATGTATGGACTTCGGTCGAACTTGCAGCTGAACCACGTAGGCAAGGCTCGTGCAAACCTCTCAGGTGCGCAAACGAGATATTGTTGTTAGACAACAATATACCTACGATACACAAGGAAGCGTTGATGGGCCCTGACTCCGGGATTGGCTAAATGCCAATGCAACCTGAGTTAGTTTCCACATAAGTGATTCAAGATTAAAACCTTGATACACCTTTCGGAAGACTTAGAGTCTAACGAATATTTATGGAACTTAAAACTAATACGGATAAAAATGTTTTATCCATAAAGCTCGACTTGTTGCAATAACAAGTTCAAAGAGTTGACTACGATGAGATTGTCTCACCGTAGCGATGCTTAAAGTCGGTTCGGGTTGAACTAGCAATTAATACATATTTCAATCATAAGATATGAAACATGGATGACAAAAGGATTTCCATCTGATGGAAATAAAACCTAGGACTTGTATGTGATACAGTCCAAAGTAATTTGTCGATCCAGAGGATGCAAGTAGGTATGCAAACTTCAGAGTTCCAGCGATGGACAGAAGAGAGCAAAATGGAGTCCGAATCTTCGTGTTTTGATGAAATGGTCAAAGGGGTTTGACTTCATCAATGGGTAACGAAGATACTTGTAATTCAAGAAAGTAAGTGGGAGCATAATAATATTTCTAAAAACCTTGTGTGCTTGACACATTGGTAATTGGAAATAAATTTCTTGACACGAATTAGGACTTCGTTTGAAAATAGTTTTTCGATGAAGTGCTTGGGCTAAAAAGCCTTTATATTAGGCATGATGATCTATAGAGATAGATTTACCTAATGGGGCTTAGCAAAGATACATATTGACAAAATGCTAAAACCTTTTAGCATTAAAAACGTCAAGGAGTGATTCTTGCCGAAGTCACATGGAAAGAGTTTTTGCATGACTCGGTGTCCCAAAACACTGATGAGCAAAATACATGATGGAGATTCCACACACTCTTGTGTTTGGATTAATCATGTATTCCATGGTATGTAAAACAACCAGATATGTCCAATACTCCCAAAGTTGTTGCGAGTATAGATACCAAAGTGATCAAAAGTACTGATCATGGGACAACAGTGAAAAAGGGTCATTGAGTACTATAGTAGCGCTGATGGCATGTTTTCTCGCAAGCGGAGATCATGAAGAGTTCGTTGTAAAAGGTTACATCGATACAGTCTTCATCCATGCTCCAAGCGATTTTTGATTTAAATTGAGGGTTTTGTGTAATACACAATATGGTGGCACAGTAGTTGGAAATTGTTCCAAACAAGTTACTATGGCGAATTCTATAACAGAGGCGAAGTATGTTGCCGCTTTTAAAAGCGACAAAGAAGATGTTGAATCATATAGTTCATTCATGAACTTAGTATGGTTCCAAGATGGCTTTTGTCAATGGGACACTACTGCAGGTAGTTGCTCCATGACTCAGTCTGAAGAATCCAGGTTCGACCTGTGATTCACATACATACAAAACCAAGTCCACACAAAATATGAATTTTGTGAAAGCGTGAAAACGCGAGGATATGCAAAGATATACACGGAGCTGAAGTCGTCAGATCCGTTGGACATCAGGCTATACCACAAGCGAAGCATATTTACACCAGTGTGCCACAGGTGTAAAGTGCATTAGCATTAACTAGATTATTGACTCTAGTGCAAGTGGGAGTCTGTAGGAGATATGCCCTAGAGGCAATAATAAATGTTATTATTTATCTCCATGCTCATTATTATGTTTATGTTCCATGCTATAACTGCTATGGTTCTCGAGTCTGCAATAACCATGAGGCTCGGAGGAAGACTCATATGCACGTGTGGAATAATAAACGGTAAAATGTATTCCTAGTCAAGCCTCTATGACTGGCTCAAGTGTTGCATGATGGTTCTGTTTTCCTGATCATGGGCATGTCTATGCCAGCAACTTTGAGGGCACAATGTTAGAAGAACATTTGTGTTGAATCGACCCGAATTGATGTTATGCTATGAGATACATTCGTCATGAGTTAATGGTTAATAACACAGAGATAGTTAACGTTTGCATGATTCCTCAGACCATGAGAGTATCGAGTTTCTTCATGCTTGATTCATGAACTTTGGGGTTTGTTAAACGTCATCCGTAAATGGATGGCTATTACGGCGGCTTGCGGGTTCATGGGAAAGTATGTCAAGTAACTTGATAGCTCAAGATTGGGATTTGCTCCTCCGACGATGGAGAGATATCTCTGGGCCCTCTCGGTGTTACGGTATCCATCATCGTCTGGCCAGACACTTTGTGATTTGATCACGGGGATGCCGGAACACGGTAACGAGAAAAGAGAACAATACCGGTAACAAGGTAACTAGCATAGTGGACAAGTTGTTGATCCACGGGAATGCCAACATGTCTCACCTCGGGTATTTGTAACATATCGTGAAGCAACAGGAATAGCACACGGCAACTGGAGGTTCACTCGAATATTTATTCGTGTGGGTATAGGGGTCAATATGGGTGTCCACGGCTCCGATGTTGATCATTGATCAGAAAGAGTTCCGGTCATGTCTATACTTCACCGAACCTATAGGGTCACACGCTTAAGGGTCATCTATCTGTTGAACGCTAGACAGGGAGTCTGAGAGAAAGTCGCCGAAAATGTTTCGGAGACAACGGAAGAGTTCCGAGAGAGAGAACACCGAAAAAGTTTTGGTAAAACCGAAAAGTTGTTTCGGATAAAACCATTGATCCAAAAAGGTTTCGGCAAGCACCGGGAATGTTTTGGAGGTTGCCAGATTGGTCTGGTAATTTCTGGAATTTTTCTGGAGAAAAAACCGAAAAAAGTTTTCGGAGCTGCCGGAATTGTTTACCGGGTAAACGAAGATGGTTTTAAATTAAACCACCATACTGGAAATGTTCCGGAGCACGTCCGGAAAATTTTAGAGGGTGCCGGAAATGTTCTGGGACCTTCGGGAATTTTTCTGGAAATTACACGCGGGAAAACATCTTGTCCCAGCGAGGGGGGGCAAGATCCCACGTTTCGTGGGGGCTGTTTTTGGGCTGTTTTTGGGGGGGGGCCCCTAGGGGGCAGCCCCCTTGTTGGTGGACAAGGTGTTGGGGGGGCCCCCCATGGTGGGGGGCAGCCCCCACATATTATGGGATATGTTGGGAGGAGGTGGCAGCCCCTCATGGGGGCGCCATGGGGCAAAGGGGGGGGCCCCCATGAGACAACTCCCCACCTTTGGTGGGAGCTTGTTTTGTGGGGGGGCCCCACATGTTTTGTGGCTGAAATTTTCAGCCACCCCACCCCCTCCTTCCCCTATAAAAGGAGGTGGAGAGGAGCTCTCCATCCTCACTCAAAACTCTCTCACACAAGCCATGCATGATCTGGCATTCTCTCTCCCTCCCACGAAATAGTTTCGTAGTGCCGAAAGGCTGTCTGGGTTCCGGTGGGAACTAGTTCTGGACGGTGAAGCCCTGCCGGATAGGTGACACCGTATGTGTGCAACCCTATAGAGAGGTCGTAGTTTCGATCTTAGTGCCCGAGGGGCTGTTCGAGAGTGCCTCCCGAAGGGCTGTCCAAGTGACGGTCCGAGTTCTGTGAGTCCTCCCGAAGGGCTGTCCGAGTGACCGCTCGAGTTTCGAAGGTCCTCCCGAAGGGCTGTCCGCGACACCGTCCGGGGGACTGTTCGACCGCCTCCCAGAGGGCTGTCCGAAGGGAAGATGAGGGTATACATCCTCGCGGTTGGGAGGTTGTAAATCCTAGCTGCGGGGATCTGCACCAACGATCGTCATCGACTCTACTTCCGCTGCGCTACGAGTCGGTAACGAAACTGATCAAACCTTGTATGCAGTCTCCATAGTGGTCCTGGGCTGGTGCGTAGGTCGGAATATTTTTGTTTTCTGCTGCATTACCCTACATTAAACACTAAGGGCTGCTGTAGTGGGGGCTTGTATAACTCATAGGTGACATAAAGGTTTGGCTGTACACTAAAGTAGGCTCTCCAAGAGTACCTGGAGATCCAGTTTGAAGGTATGCCTAGTTTTTACATAGTGCACACATAGTAAATGCTCATTTCATTGTGTGCAAGAGATGTGGCATGTTTCATTATGTGGTGTCGTTTTGTTATAATATCATCCTTTTTTGTTGTTCACAGACTGGAAAGTATGCATATTATGCTCATTTCATTGTGTGCAAGAGATGTGGGATGTTTCATTATGTGGTGTTGTTTTGTTATAATATCATCCTTTTTTTGTTGTTCACAGACTGGAAAGTATGCATAGTTATCTTCCAAGGAGACCAGTAACTAGTTTGTGTCACCTTGCAGAGGGGATGCAATGAAGATAAGATTGAGGATTTCCAAGTACAAGATGTTAGGAAGGAGCCTTGGAAGAGAAGGAGCAGCGCTGAGCCTGTTCAACCAGTTAAGGTAAGTCACACTGTATTACAATTACCAGGACATCCTATTTGTCTGACATTGTGCTTGGGTAGGGTTCTTCACCTGTAACCCAGTCATTGGGCCATTGATTAAAACCCCCTCCACTCACTACTATATGATGTTCCAAATTTTTTGTAACTCAGATGTATGTAAACACATTTTAATGTGTCTGTTCACTCATTACGAATGTAGTCTACTTTTAAATATATAAAACATCTTATAGTAGTGAACAGTGTGAAACTGCTTCCTGCCATGGTAGAGTTGTCGATGTCATAAATGTCATAACCAAACACATATTCACATCATTAGCCTCCCTATCATTACTAGGATATTGATTACATACTAGTCGAGATACTTAATGGGGGGCAAACAATATTACATTACTTGTTATTTTATATAGTAAATGTAGCTAGGCCATGGATGTTATTGAGGCGTGCATGTATGATTGCTGCCAACTCAACAGTTCAATTGCTTGTTTGTTTCAGGCATAGTTAAATTGCTCTTTCAATTGCTTTATTTGTCCTCAGTTAATGAGATGCCCAAATAATGATGCCTGATGTCGGGTACTTCTATAACTATTAGTTGACATAATTAAAGGCCTTACCATTTAATTACTCTGGCGAAGTGTGCCTGAAGCTTTGAAGTCTATTAACCAACTATTACTGCATGAGGCTCACAATCTAGTTTATACTAGGCTAATGATTGCATAGTTTTGCTTGCTGTAGTAGGTTTGTATGAATCCCTCTGCTGTTCATTATGCTCCCTAAGACTTTAATTGAGCTACAGAATGGCCAACTGCTTGCTTATACGCAACATGTTGTTTAAATTTGTAACCTGTCTGTGTTTTGGATTTGCCCCAACATCATGCTCCTCTGGTGAGCTAAGAGAGATTTCTGTATGCGGGCTGCACAGACTACCATTTTTATAATTTTTAAAATATCACCTGCTTATGCTTCATGACATGTAACATTATTGTTAGTCCTGTTTTGCCATGTACAAAATAGTCTATCTTGCTTGATTCACTGTTGTAACTATATTTTTGCCCTAGTCATGTGTACTTACAGAAACATTTCAGGATGAAGTGACATCAACACAAAGATCTGCGAGCAATGCGGCATGGCCGTTACCAAATGATTATGGATTGGAATTGGAATGTGCTGATGTTCTCGAGCATCAACTAGAGGTGGCAAGACAACGTGTACAAGATTCTGAATGTGCAATCAACAAGTTGAGACTGGACTTGCAGGTATTAGATGCAGGAGTCAAGAAAATGAAATGAGAGACTGAGGTAACCATGAAGGAATTGGAGATTTTGCAGACTGAAATTTGTGCTATCTGAATCCAGCCAATCCTATTTTCTGAAGAGATTATAGTTCAAATGGTAAGTTATGTTGATGCGCGTCCATCATGTATGAGCAGTATTTGCCCAGTGTATGTAATTTGCTGTTTGTGTATGCTTTATTATCACTGGTGCCGAACCATAATGCCTAGTGGGTATAATCATCTGTAATTTATTTATTGTATAGTGTAGGATTATTCTACGTTTCTATGCCTTAGTCTCTTTATTGTATAGTGTATGTTTTTTAGAGGTGATAGTATAGAGTAAGATAATTCTTTGAATATGCTATATCGCCAACTCGCCCAAACGTTGTAGTGACCGTGGCCCTCCACGGGCCGTACGATCCATGGGCCATGTACGGGATGTACGATCCATGGCCTTCTATGGGCCGTCGGATCCATGGGCCTTCTATGGGTCGTTGGATCCGTGGGCCTTCTATGGGCCGTCGGATCCATGGGCCTTCTACGAGCCGACGGATCCATGGGCCTTCTACGGGCCATATAATCGTTTCGCCAAACATGGGCCGTACTATTCGTGGACCAATAATGGTCCGCCAATTGGGCCGTATACGGGATAGAGTGGAAGTCGTCTGTTTTATGGCCCGACCATAACGGGCCGTTAGTAGGCCGTATTTGATGACGCTATGAAAACAACCCAATGGGTTAACGGGCCACAAACATGCCGACTGTAACCACGGGCTGAATTTGGCCCACAAGCGGGACAGGCCAGTAACGGACCGTAAGTAATCGAATTCTGGAAATGAGCCCAAGAATAAATGGGCCCTTAGAAGGCTGAAAGTTAACACGGGATGGAAATGGCCGACGGAATAATGGGCCGTTAATGGGTATAAAGCGATACACTGTTCAGTATGGGCCAGTTTCTTCTCGGGCCTTTAGTGGGCCCAGAGTTACAAAGGGCCTCCTATGGGCTGAAAGACGTCATGGGCCGTACATGGGCCGGAAGTTACAACAGGATGGAATCATATTGGACGGCCCAGATGACGCTACTGGGCCAAATTTGGGTAGGTCGTAACGGGCCGTGACTTCGCGGGCTGTAAATGGGCTGTATGCGAACAGGCCGTTAACAGGCTTTTCGTGTGCCGGCCCGCTACCTTTTGACCACAAACGGGCCGGCCTTTTCACTGGAATGGGCCTCTGTTGGGCCGTCCCATGTGTCGACGTATCATAGGCGCCTTCGGTCCAATGAGTGGATGACATCTGTCCCAATGGTGAGCCGACACATGGTTCCTCTGGCCAATGAGAAATTTACATGTGGAAAATCCCCATTGGTCCTGGCTGTTAGCGGGTTATCGGATCCAAAACCAGACCCGATAGCTTAACGGCGACCCGTTACGGTGGATGCCACGTGTCCGTCACCCTTGACGAAAGCACATCCATGACGCGCGATTTATCGTCATGGAAGTGGACACTTCCATGATGATAATTTTGGTGATGTCATGCAACACTTCTACGACAGCACAGGTATGACTATCTTGATTCTGTCATAAAATCATCATGGATGTACATGCATGACAAAAAACGTGACCTACTGTGACAAACACGTATCATCACGGAAGTGTATTTTTTTTGTAGTGTAGGGATCAAGCCCTAACAAAACTAACTCGATTACATGATGACTCTCATCCAACTCCTCACCGACCAGCGAGCCTACGAAGGAATTACTCACTCCCGGTGGGAAGCATCATGGAATTGGCGCTGGAGAAGGGTTGGTGATGACGAAGATCGAAGATCCCCCTCTCTGGAGCCCCAAACAGACTCCAGATTTGGCCTCCCGATGAAGAACAGGGGACGGCGGCGGCTTCGTCTTGTGAAATGCGATAATTCTTTCTCCCCTATTTTTTTCTGGAAAATAGCATTTTATAGCGTCGGTTTCAGGGTCTGCGGGGCCACCAGGTGGGGACAACACACCTGGGTGCGCCTAGAGGGGGTGGCGCGCCCTGGTGGGTTGTGTCCACCCAGGTACCACCTCTGGTGGTTCTTGGCTCTTGAAATGATCTTTTATTGTATAAAAAATCCTCGCAAAGTTTGGTTCCATTCCGAGAACTTTTATTTCTGCACAAAAACAACACCATGGTAGTTCTGCTGAAAACAGCGTCAGTCCGGGTTAGTTTCATTCAAATCATGCAAATTAGAGTCCAAAACAAGAGGAAAAGCATTAGGAAAAGTAGATACGACGGAGACGTATCAGTTGTTAAAGGAAAAGGGGACTGTAATTCATGAAAGAATTGAAGAAAGCCCATCTAGGATTGATAAACTAGAAGAAATCTTTAGTAATTTAAGTATGGCTTTTGGTTCCATGAAAACTCCGGTAAAAATTTGCAAGACTACTCAAGTTAATAAAAACAACGGTGCAACTTCTAGTAATGATAAAGGAGATCTTAAGATGATTAGTATCCATCCCAATTTTATTGAAGTGATAAGTGACCGTATTTGCAAGAATGAATTTTTCAATCTCGTGCCTAGAAGTATTGTCGTTGAGAATTTATATGCTAAATCCTTGAAAAATTCTAAGTGTTTGATTGAAGAGTTGGAGAACAAAAATGACAACACTTAGATCCTTCGCATTATGCCTAGCTAGTGGCGTAAAACGATAGCGCTTGTTGGGAGGCAACCCGACTTGTATCTTTTTGCTTTTTGGTTTTCTTGCTGTTTTTAATAAAATAACCAATTATGCCTCTGATTAGATGCGTTTTTGTGGTTTAAATTAGTGTTTGTACCAACCAAGGCCTTTGGGATGATTTGGGTGAGAGTTGATTTGATCTTGCTGAGAAACAGAAACTTTTGAGCTCACGAAAATAATTCCCATTTTTTACAAAGAGTCCTTTTGAGTTGATACTTTTTGCAGAAGATTAATATACAAATTGCCCACGTTTAATAATTTTTCTGAATGTTTGGAGTTACAGAAGTATTCGAAGTTTCTAGATTGCTACAGACTGTTATGTTTTTGACAGATTCTGTTTTGTTGCGTTGTGTGCTTGTTTTGATGATTCTATGGTTTTATTTGAAGAGTTTTTGCCATAGAAAAGTTGGAATACAGTAGATATAATGCAAAAATAAAATATGAATGGGTTTGCAACAGTACTTATAGTAGTGGTTTGCTTTCTTATATAACGGATCTCACGAAGGTTTTGTTGAGTTTTGTGTGATTGAAGTTTTCAAGTTTTGGGTGATATTACGATGGATGAAGGAATAAGTATTAGCAAAAGGCTAAGCTTGGGGATGCCCGAGGCACCCCAAGATAATATTCAAGAAGTAGTGTCGCGGGAAACCACGGCACCTATGGGACCAAGGGGCCCCTTGCTGGTTCGGTAGGGGGGATGTCGCGTTGCACAAAGAGCAGAGGAGCGTGGGGCAGCGCGGCAGGGATCACACGAGCAATTTTACCCAGGTTCGGGCTGTCGCGAGGCATAAAACCCTACTCCTCCTTTGGTGGATTGATGGTGGGAGAATGGTGGTGGAGCGTAGTACACCTGCCCGGCAGGGGCGGCAATGGCCACGCGCGTATGGGCGTCTAACTCTCCAGCCTCGTGAACCGAACCCCTTCTACGCTTGCCATGGGCCTCCTTTTATAGGTTAAGGGGTCACCACAATGGCAAATCAGTCATTATACACTGATAAGATAGCAAACAGTGCTATCATACCTAACTCTGCAGGCTGACAGGGCGCATTAAATGCGCCGCTCAACGTCACATCGCTGCTTGCCCGGCAAGCCTTGCCGGGCTTATTCTGCCAGCTCCACGTTTGTTTGTTCGACACATCGCAGGACGGGTGTCATTTGTAGATTTTCCTGTAGAAAGGGGCTACCATGTGGCGAGTGGTTGCCACTTAATCACATTGCGGCTTCACACCGCACTGATCCACGATGTGGGTCATGGAGGAGTGGTTGATGCGGTGTTTCCTGCCTCCGTGAGTCCCGGCAGGCCCTGCCAGGACGTCTTGGTTGCTTTCTTCCAGGGGTGGCTCTGCCCTTGCCAAGCCCATTTGCCTAGCAGGGGATGATTTTCTCCTGGTGGTATCTAGCTTCTCTAGCTTGATCTTGGTCCTCTTGTTCTTCATGCTGGTCCTTTGAAGATCTTGATCTCTTGTACTCTAGCATGGCTTGATGTCGCTCCTGCATAAGTCAGAGGAAAATATATGCCCCTGTCTATTTTCCCCGACATAAGCCCCCGGGCCTGAGCCATACGTGTCGGTGCGGCACGTTGGGTTAGGTCCCAAACAATCCACGGACATGTGGCAGAAAAGGGCTGCACACGTCGGTTCGCCACGGCGACCAGTCAATCCAACGTCCACTTTGCGCAATTACTGTGCGTCGTGGGGTCGTGGGCTTTGTTGCAGTTACTGGTAAAACGGTAACTTTCTGAAGCGTCGCGCCTGTGTTTCGCACTTCCCCCCTTAAAAACAGGGAAAAGCGGAGCGGCACGGTTTACCTTTTGCTCGATTCGCCCTTCCATCATCCTCCTCCACAAGCCAAGCGACAGTTCCCCCCCCCCTCTCTCCCACCCGCCCGCCGCCGCCCCTCTCGCCGACCCCTTTCCCCTTTCACATCTGCATCATCGCTGCAGGAATGGGGAAGAAGCCTACGGAGAAAGGGAAGCAGGCGGCCGTAACGAAGGAAGTGGCCGCCGAGGGGAGCAAGAGGGCAGCGGAGCTGAACAAGAACTGTAGGGAAGATGTCGCCTTTCTTCCGTCGACCTTGAGCGGTCCAGTTCTTCAAGCGAGGTACGGATATCTGAGGGGAAGGCCTGTCCGAAAATGGCATGGAGCACCTATAGTTTATGCGGATGGGCAAGAAGATCCGCCAAACTCGTATCGATTCTTCTGCGTTTATTTCCTCTGCGGCCTTTGTCCCCCCTTCTCTGATTTCTTCAAGGCGATTATGACCATCTATGGATTCCACCTCCTCGACTTTACGCCAAATGCAATGGCGACCATGGCCATCTTTGCGCACTTGTGGGAGAACTTCGTCGGGGTCTTCCCCAATGTGGATCTGTTCCGACATTATTTTGTTCCGCGGGTGGAAAACAAAGGCCACCGCTCTGGGAACATTAGCTGGATGCCGCGGTCGGCGAGGAAACTCTGGGATTATATCCTTGGAAGGCAGTGGGAAAGGTGGGATGAGTGGAGAGGGGACTGGTGCTGGATCTAGGATGAGGAAGCCCCCGAGTTCTGCGAAGCACGGATGGCGTGTGTTGAGCGCGGCAAGGAATGGAGCGCTCTTGGCCTCAATGAAGATAGGCTTCGCCCGGCAATCAATAGGATTACCTGTTTGAAGGCTGCCGGGTTAACCATTGAGCATGTGGGGTCAGATTTTCTCCTCCGTCACATTTTACCGCTGCAAGAGAGGGACAGGCCCGCTTGGTTGTACGGCGATGCTGCAGATAGGATGAGGTTGCTCCCGAGATTGGCCAACAATTTATCAGTTTATGGCCATGCCTGGTTTTGCGACCAGTTGTTTGGCCGCTTTGATCTGTTCAAACTCCCGGCAACTGTGATCCCTCTGAATGTCAATTCAGCTCGGGATCAGATACTGAAGTGGATGCCGGACTGCAATGCTCATGGGGTAGCAAGCGATTGGCAGCTGCCCTCCTCTGATGAAGAGCTCAAGTGGTCGAGCACCTTGGCGGAGAGGTCCACCAAGGTTGAGGGTGTGATGTATAAACGCACCTCCTCTACGGAGGTGGCGTATATGTTAAGGAGGGTCGAGGAGGCCAAGGTGACTCGCCTTGCCAAGATGGCAAAGGCCGCGAAGGCCGGGAAGGGCAAAGGGAAAGCTAAGGATGAAAGCACTTCTCACGGCGGCAGCGAGGCGCAAGTCACGGAAGGGGTTGCCGGGGAAGAGCTTACTGGGGACGACCTTGCCAGGCTTGATGCCTTGGCCGCAGTGGCAACGAATCTTCAGGAGGAGGAGGTTGGGGAGGTGGCAGGGCTCCAGGGGGAGGAATGGCTGGCGGCTGGGCCCTAGATCAGCGCCCCCGTAGGCGCGCCGACAATCGTGGGGCAGCAGTCCCCAACCCAGCGCCGGTCGCCAAGAGGGTGAAGAAGACCACCACCAAGTTCACCAAGGTGGAGGTGGCGCTTCGTCAATCTCCTCGTCTCTGCAGGATCAAGACCTCTTCCGTCGGGCGAGCGGCAAACATGGACGATGATTCCGGCTCCAACTCGGGCTCGAGTTCTTCACAGAGCTCGTCTCCACCTAAGCCCCCGGCGCCACGCCAGGCGCCGAAGCTGCCGGAGAGCTCTATCCCTCCACCCCCAAAGAGGAGAAGGGAGCCGTCACCTCCCATGGAGTTCAACTTGAACTCCATGCTTATTGAAGAAGAGTAAGGAAGATTCTTCTTTTCATGAACGGCTCCGGTCTGCTTGATTATCCTTGTTGGCTAACCTCTTATTTTGCTGTTGTCGCCAGGGAGGTGGAGGAGGACACGGAGACCCTCATCTACCGCCCCCGGAAGAAGCTCCGACGCCTCGGGTCGCTGAAGACTGCGGGGAGCCAGGTCTTGGCGGAGGGTGACGCGGGGGAGCCCGTGCCGAGCCCCCAGTCCAGCGCTCGGCCCGGAAGCGGGGACTTGGTTCTCCCTCCCGGTGGTGGTGGTGAGATGACGCAAGGTGAGCCCCACCTAGAGGGGCATGTCTCCTCTGCCGACCGAGTCGAAGATCCCCTGGCAGAGCCCTCCATGGGCGAAATCGCGCAGAGAGCTTCCGGGGCTGCCACGGCAGGGGATGAAGTGCAGGGCCCGGCAACGGGTACTACCGGGGAAATTGAAGTTCCTACCGGCAGGCTTCCCCAAGTACTCCACTTATGTTCTTCTCTCTCTCTCTTTTTTGATTACTTCTTCTGATTTCTTCATCACTTCCAACTTCTGCTTCTTTGTTGTCTTCTGTTCTCCTCGTCCGCAGGCCCCCAAGCCTAAGAGCCAGAATCACTGGAGGTGGCAGTCGACAGAGGCAAGGCTGCCGCGGACGAGGCTGTTGAGATTGCTGCCGCAGAGGGATAGGGCCTTGCTGCCGGGGATGCCCAGGATCCTTTGGCGGTAGTGGAGCACTCTTCGGAGGAGGCCCTTGAAAAGGAGGCAGTGGTTGAGGTGAAAATTCCCCTCCATACCATGGATCCACTCCCCTCCCCTGGAGTCCTTACGCACACTCCGCCTCCTCCTTCCAACACGCTGGCCATGGTGCTGTCTTCGTTTGGGACTGGAGCCTCTGGCCCATCCTTGGCGACGAGCACTGAGCTCGATGAAGAACTTCAACGCCTCTTGGAGCCACTATACCAAGAAGCTGGGGAGGCCGACGACTCTGGTGCCGTTGCAATGGACTTGTCCTTCTTGGAGTCCATGGCGACGGGCGTGAAGGAGATCCAGGCCCGGCACAACCAGAAATGGCAGGCGCTCAAGGAGCAGCGCGAGTCCGCCAGCAAGATGAACCAGAAACTCAAGGATAAATGTCTGGAGCTGCGTGAGAGGTATAACAAGCAGTCCAAGGATCTGGATACTGCTAGGCGCCTCCGGAAAGATGCAGAAGCCAAACTGAAGAACCAGTCTGAGCAAGTCGGCCTCTGGATCAAGAGCCTGATCGACATGGCCGAGCGCCTTGCGGACTCGGCTACGGCGATGGGTATGGATGGCCCAACTTTCTCGCTTAGCCAGCACGAGGTCCCAAGTGCCAACTTGGGAGTCATCTTCAATGAGTTTATCCAGAAGCTGAAGGTGCATGAAGAAGCGAGGGCCGAGCGCTTCGCGACCTAGTCCCGGAAGCTTGCCCGTGAAGCCCTCTTCATGGTTCTAAGCAACATCGCTTGTCGCCACCCAGACCTCGATCTTGACGATGGATTCAGGAAGCCGCCAGTAGGAGCCAATGTCACAGCTGCTAAGGAGAAGGCCACCCCCCGAGCCGCCAGGGTCCTCCAAATCAAAGTTGCCTCGCCCGGCCGCCAGACCAAGTAACGGATTGCCGTCGCCCCTATGTTGCCCTGTAATAAGACATGATGTTCGTTTTGTGTTTAGGCACTATATCTCTTGTGTTTGCGTGAAACTGTTACTCTTTGTTGAATCTTTAAATGCGTGTTTATCCCTTTGGGCTTTTTATGCTGGCGTTCGCATGATCAATTCCTATATCTGTTCTGGATGCCTGTTGGTATCATATTGCCGCAATTGTCGTAAGGGTCTGGCCCTTAGCAGTCATCTTGGCGTGGATGCATCCCGGCAGGTTTTTCCTAAGCAGCTCTCTATGCAGCCTCTCGTCCTGCGAGCATGGCTCGGGACAGGACGATGGTGCGATCAAAGAATCTGGCCAAGGTTCCATCACATTAAGGTTGTCACAATATGAACGCTCGCTAAAGTCAAAGGGGTAAATAACCGCAAAAATCTAAATGCATTGACAAGAAATGATGGCGCAAACTTAGCTCTTTATTCTTGGTTCCTTCTTTCTCTGCCGGGCCACGCGTGCTTGATTTGCTTGCGATGCCCGGAGGAGTATAGCTGAATAGGTAACTTTCCTTGTTCCCGGTAGAGACCGATACCCGCCAGGTGTGTCTGGCGGCTAGTGGGGTACGGTGCCGGGCGCTTCCGTCCCTCCATTCCTTCTCCCTTCCTCTTCGAAACAGCCAGACGGCGACTGTCGCACGGATCGTATCCACGCAGACGGCCTTGCCATAGCACGTTGGCCGAGGCATCATCCAATGGATTCATTCTTGCGCCTCACTCAGGATTCCCCGTAATAGGGTAAATACTGGACCGAGCATCGCGCGGAAATCATCGACAATGGTGACGCCAGGGCCAAGATGGCTCGACTGCTGGTGAAGGGAAGGGACGGGAAAGAGAGGGGCCTTGCGCTCGCGCGCATTGCCTCCTTCCCTCGGACGATGCCCGAACAGCGGGCGCGTTGCGCGGGTCGCTGAGGGGAGCACCTCATTGTCCTACATCAGTTCCCGCCGTAACCATGGCTACGGCGGGATACGGTGATGAAGTAAAGCGGGCGTGGAGGTGGCTCCGCTTGGTCTTCGCATCTTTGTAAGCGTCGTGGACGCCAAAGGCTTCGAGCGAGCTACCGTAGACTGGGCGCGCCGCCCACGCCGCCTGGTTGCCGCAAACGCCGCCCCCTACCTGGCGCGCCAAAGATGTCGCGGGAAACCACGGCCACCTATGGGACGAAGAGGGCCCTTGCTGGTTCGGCAGGGGGTGTCGCGTTGCATAAAGAGCAGAGGAGCGTGGGGCAGTGCGGCAGGGATCACACGAGAAATTTTACCCAGGTTTGGGCCGCCGCGAGGCATAAAACCCTACTCCTGCTTCGGTGGATTGATGGTGGGAGAATGGTGGTGGAGCGTAGTACACCTGCCAGGCAGGGGCGGCAGTGGCCACGCGCGTATGGGCATCTAACTCTCTAGCCTCGCGAACTGACCCCCTTCTATGGTTGCCATGGGCCTCCTTTTATAGGATAAGGGGTCACCACAATGGCAAATCAGTAATTATACACTGATAAGATAGCGAACAGTGCTATCATACCTAACTCTGTAGGCTGATAGGGCGCATTAAATGCGTCGCTCAACATCACATCGCTGCTTGCCCGGCAATCCTTGTCGGGCTTATTCTGCCAGCTCCATGTTTGTTTGTTCGACACGTCGCAGGACGGGTGTCATTTGTAGGTTTTCCTGTAGAAAGGGGCTGCCATGTGGCGAGTGGTTGCCACTTAATCACTTTGCGGCTTGACACCGCACTGATCCACGACGTGGGTCATGGAGGAGTGGTTGATGAGGTGTTTCCTGCCTCCGTGAGTCCTGGCAGGCCCTACCGGGACGTCTTGGTTGCTTTCTTCCGGGGATGGCTCTGCCCTTGCCAAGCCCATTTGCCCGGCAGGGGAGGCTTTTCTCCTGGTGGTATCTGGCTTCTCTGGCTTGATCTTGGTCCTCTTGTTCTTCTTGCTGGTCCTTTGAAGATCTTGATCTCTTGTACTCTAGCATGGCCTGATGTTGTTCGTGCATAAGCCAAGGGTAAATATATACCCCTGTCTATTTTCCCGGACCAGTAGCAAGCAACTAAGCTTGGAGATGCCCCCGAGTGGCATCCCCTCTTTCTTCTAACAACCATCGGTATTTTACTTGGAGCTATATTTTTATTCGTCACGTATTATGAGTTTTGCTTGGAGCCTCTTGTATGATATGAGTCTTTGCTTGTTTTGCTTTGTGTTTTAAGTCTTTAATCCTTGCTGGACACACCTTTTTGAGAGTGCCAAAAATTATGCTATGCTTGCTCCTATGCTTCACTTAAATTTTTAGAGCCATGGAATTGCTCTAGTGCTTCACTTATATCTTTTTTGAGCACGGTGTGCTTTATTATTTTTGAAGAAATGCTCTCATGCTTCACTTAGATTTATTTGGGAGTTAGTAAATTTTTTAAGAAATTCTCTCTTGCTTCACTTAGATTATTTTGAGAGAAAGAAATACTATGCTCATGTTCTTCACTTATATTTGTTTGAGCTTATTAAAAGCAACATATGAAACTAGTTCCAAAGTGATAGATATCCAAGGAGGATATAATAAAAACTTTCGTGAAGATCATTGGAAAAAATAAACTTGGTTCTTTGTAATGGTTTTGAGATATGACGATATGATATGTGAGTCAGTTTGATGAGTAATTATGCTCTAGTAAGAATATTAGTGTTAATGTTTGTGATTCCCTATGCATGCACGAAAGTCAATAGTTATGCAATGAAATTACATCCTACTTGTGGTGCATTATTCGGTGTTAGTTATGCTTAATGCTCGCTTGTGAGATTTTTTGTTTCTTGGTTGGACACTTCTCAATCTTTTTGCTAGCCTTCATTTGTACTAAGTATGATCACTACTTGTGCATCCAAAACCCTTTAAGCTAGTTTTGCCATATGAGTCCACTATACCTACCTATATGCGGTATTTCCGTGTCATTCTAAGCAAATTTGTATGTGCCATATCTAATTTTCAAAATAAATTTCTCTTTTGTGTGCTCGTACCGCTCGCAAGGCGGTGAGGGGTTGCCGATATTTTCCATGCTAGATGTGTTATTCTCACGATGAGTGTTTATTCACTTGTCATTCCAGGAGAGTACGGCAAAGGTATTAGGGATGCCCAGTCCCAAAATGAAAAATGAATTTACTTTATGTTGTAAAATATTAAATTCCTTGGAAAGTGTTGGTATGGAGGGCACCCGTGGATACGCTTAGCCATGGAAAGTGAGAGTATGGTGAAAAAAGGAATAAACTTTATTTTCTGTTTGGGAACCGCCTATGATGTATCTAGCATGGAAAGTGTTAGGAACTCTAAGTCATTTTCATCGGTGGGAAAAGTATGCCTCCCAAAATGTTTTTATCTCTCAATTTTCGCTTTGAGCTCTGGCACCTCTACAAATCCCTACTTCCCTCCGTGAAGGGCCTTTCTTTTACTTTATGCAATTTTTATTTTTTACTTGAGTCTCCATCTTCTCTTATAAAGCACCAACTAAGGGGCACTATGATCGTACTTGAGCATTGGGTATAGCTAGTATTCAAGTGTGTTTCATGAATGGATCAATGATTGAGCATAATAGGCTAGGGATAACTTGCTTTAGTGTTGATATTTTGAAAGACATGGTTGCTTGTTGATATGCTTGAGTATTAAAGTCTTCATGTCAAAACTAGACTATTGCTTTGAACCATATAAAAGCCCAAATGTCCATGCTACAAAGGAAAGAATATGTGATGAACATGTTAGGCAGCATTCCACATCAAAAATTCTGTTTTTATCATTTACCTACTCGAGGATGAGCAGGAATTAAGTTTGGGGATGCTGATACGTCTCCAACGTATCTATAATTTTTTATTGTTCCATGCTGTTATATTATCATTCTTGGATGTTTTACAATCATTTTATAATCATTTTATATCATTTTTTGGTACTAACCTATTGACATAGTGCCAGTGCCAGTTGCTGTTTTCTGCTTGTTTTTTACATCACACGAAATCAATACCAAACGGAGTCCAAACGCAGCGAAACTTTTTGTGGATTTTTCTGGACCAGAAGACACAAGATGGGCCGAAGAAGTACCAGAGGGGTGCCCTGAGGGGGGCACAACCCACCAGGGCGCACCCCCAGGCGCGCCCAGGTGGGTTATGCCCACCTCTGTGGCCTCCCGCACCGCCTCTTTGCTCTATAAATACCCCAATATTCCAGAAACCCTAGGGGAGTCGACGAAAATCAATTCCAGCCGCCGCAAGTTCCAGAACCTCCAGATCCAATCTAGACACCATCATGGAGGAGTTCATCATCCTCATTGGTGCCTCTCCGATGATGCGTGAGTAGTTCATTGTAGACCTACGGGTCCGTAGTTAGTAGCTAGATGGCTTCCTCTCTCTCGTTTGATTCTCAATACAATGGTCTCTTGGAGATCCATATGATGTAACTCTTTTTTCGGTGTGTTTGTTGGGATACAATGAACTTTGAGTTTATGATCAGATCTATCTTTTTATCCATGAAAGTTATTTGACTCTTCTTTGATCTCTTATATGCATGATTGCTTATATCCTCGTATTTCTTCTCCGATATTTGGGTTTTGTTTGGCCAACTTGATCTATTTATCTTGCAATGGGAAGAGGTGCTTTGTGATGGGTTCGATCTTATGGTGCTTGATCCCAGTGACAGAAGGGGAACCAACATGTATGTATCGTTGCTATTAAGGATAGCAAGATGGGGTCTATTTCTACATAAATAGATCTTGTCTACATCATGTCATCGTTCTTATTGCATTACTCTGTTTTTCCATGAACTTAATACACTAGATGGATGCTGAATAGCGGTGGATGTGTGGAGTAATAGTAGTAGATGCAGGCAGGAGTCGGTCTACTAATCTTGGACGTGATGCCTATATAATGATCATTGCCTAGATATCGTCATGAGTATTTGAAGTTCTATAAATTGCCTAACAGTAATTTGTTTTCCCATCGTTTGCTATTTTTCTCGAGAGAAGCCACTAGTGAAACCTACGGCCCCCGGGTCTCTTCTTTAATATATTTGCCTTGGCGATCTATTTTTATTTGCTTTTATTTTCAGATCTATTAAACCAAAAATACAAAAATACCTTGCTGCAATTCTTAGTAATTTATTTTATCTCGTGTTCCCGCGAGATCTATTTATCCAATCTACTACAATTTTATCTATCTTTTTACCCGTGAGGGATTGACAACCCCTCTCTTACGTCGGGTTGCAAGTATTTGTTCTTTGTGTGCAGGAGCTGTTTACGTGGTGTTGTGTAGTTCTCCTACTGGTTCGATAACCTTGGTCTCATCACTGATGGAAATACCTACCGTTGTTGTGCTGCATCATCCCTTCCTCTTTGGGGAAATAACGATGTAGTTCAAGCAAACATCAAAAGGAATTTCTGGCGCCGTTGCCGGGGAGACATCATCAACATCAACCAGGTTCCTAATCACAAATCTCATCTTCTTGCAATTTACATTATTTGCCATTTGCCTCTCATTTTCCTCTCCCCCACTTCACAAAAATTTGTCGTTTTATTCGCCCTCTTTTTCGTTCGCCGTTTTCTCCTCAGATATGTTTTTGTGTGAAATCTTGTTGACCACTTTTCGTCGTTATGGATAGTTCTTCCTCTATTATGTATACCCCCGAGAACGAGGTTCTTAACTTTAAACAAAGGGGACGGGAGAATTTAAAAGACGCTTGGTATAGGAATTGCAATGCTCATAATAGATCTATCCGTAAGCAATCTATCATTGTTCTTCTTCGCTGTTTTTATGTGGGCATCACCACTTGGTATAAATTCGTCCTAGATACGATTACAGGTGGAAATTTCTTGATGTGTCCCTCTCTTGATGCTTTTAATGCTATGGGAAATTTAGTGGGTTCACCACCGCTTATGATCAATGAAACAACTTTGACTCTCGAGGATGTTATGGAAAGACTAGATGCTATTGAATATAAAATGCTTACCGAAGAACATATTGAAAACTTGGATAAAAAGATGCATAATTTTGCTACTAAAATTGGGTCAAAAGAGGGAGAAGTTTTTAAGTTGTTGATTTCCCACAAGTATATGGGATCGCAACAGTTTTCGAGCGTAGAGTATTCAACCCAAATTTATAGGTTCGACACAATGGGAGCCAACGAATATTTGCAAGTATTAGCAGCTGAGTTGTCAATTCAACCACACCTGGAGATTAATTATCTGCAGCAAAGCGATCAGTAGCAAAGTAGTATGATAGTTTTGATAGTAGTAGCAGCAGCAATAGTAACAGTGACAATGATAGCAGTAGTTTTGTAGCAAGTGCAATAGTGACAGTAGCAGTAGTAACGTAGCAAAATCAATATGTAGGAAAATCGTAGGCATTGGATTGGCGATTCATTGGATGATATTCATCATGAGACAGTCATAACCTAGGGCGATACATCACTCGCTCCAGTTCATAAATATAATGTAGGCATGTATTCCGTAAATAGTCATCCTTGCATGACATCTTTTGTCCTACCCTCCCGTGGTAGCGGGGTCCTATTGGAAACTAAGGGATATTAAGGCCTCCTTTTAATAGAGAACCGGAACAAAGCATTAGCACACGGTGAATACATGAACTCCTCAGACTACGGTCATCACCGGGAGTGGTCCCGACTATTGTCACTCCGGGGTTGCCGGATCATAACACATAGTAGGTGACTATAATTTGCAAGATCGGATCTAGAACATAGATATAATGGTGACATAAATGGTTCAGATCTGAAATCATGGCACCCAGACCCAAAGTGACAAGCTTTAAGCATGGCAAAGTCATAGCAACATTAATCTCAGAACATAATGGATACTAGGGATCAAGCCCTAACAAAACTAACTGGATTACATGATGAATCTCATCCAACTCCTCACCGACCAGCGAGCCTACGAAGGAATTACTCACTCCCGGTGGGGAGCATCATGTAATTGGCGATGGAGAAGGGTTGTTGATGACAAAGATCGAAGATCCCCCTCTACGGAGCCCCAAACGGACTCCAGATTTGGCCTCCCGATGAAGAACAGGGGACAGCGGTGGCTCCGTCTCGTGAAACGCGATAATTCTTTCTCCCCTATTTTTTCTGGAAAAATAGGATTTTATAGCATCGGTTTCAGGGTCTGCGGGGCCACCAGATGGGGACAACCCACCTGGGTGCGCCTGGAGGGGGTGGCGCGCCCTGGTGGGTTGTTCCAACCCAGGTGCCCCCCGTCCGGTGGTTCTTGGCTCCATAAATTATCTTTTATTGTATAAAAAATACTCGCAAAGTTTTGTTCCATTCCGAGAACTTTTATTTCTGCACAAAAACAACACCATGGTAGTTCTGCTAAAAGCAGCGTCAGTCCGGGTTAATTTCATTCAAATCATGCAAATTAGAGTCCAAAACAAGAGGAAAACCATTAGGAAAAGTAGATACGACGGAGATGTATTAGTTGTTAAAGGAAAAGGGGACTGTAATTCATGAAAGAATTGAAGAAAGCCCATCTAGGATTGATAAACTGGAAGAAATCTTTAGTAATTTAAGTACGGCTTTTGCTTCCACCAAAACTCCCGTAAAAATTTGCAAGACTACTCAAGTTACTAAAAACAACGGTGCAACTTCTAGTAATGATAAAGGAGATCTTAAGATGATTAGTATCCATCCCAATTTTATTGAAGTGATAAGAGACCCTATTTGCAAGAATGAATTTTTCAATCTCTTTCCTAGAAGTATTGTTGTTGAGAATTTATATGCTAAATCCTTGAAAAATACTAAGTGTTTGATTGAAGAGTTGGAGAACAAAAATGACAACACTTAGATCCTTCGCATTATGCCTAGCTAGGGGCGTAAAACGATAGCGCTCGTTGGGAGGCAACCCAATTTGTATCTTTTTGCTTTTTGGTTTTCTTGTTGTTTTTAATAAAATAACCAATTATGCCTCTGATTAGATGTGTTTTTGTGGTTTAAATTAGTGTTTGTACCAAGCAAGGCCTTTGGGATGATTTGGGTGAGAGTTGATTTGATCTTGCTGAAAAACAGAAACTTTTGTGCTCACGAAAATAATTCCCATTTTTAACAAAAAATTCATTTTGAGTTGATTATTTTTGAAGAATATTAATATACAAATTTCCCATATTTTCATAAATTTTCAGAATTTTTGAAGTTACAGAAATATTCGAAGTTTCCAGATTGCTACAGACTATTCTGTTTTTGACAGATTCTGTTTTCTTTGCGTTGTATGCTTGTTTTGATGATTCTATGGTTTTCTTTGAAGAGTTTTTGCCATAGAAAAGTTGGAATATAGTAGATATAATGCAAAAATAAAATATGAATGGGTTTGCAACAATACTTATAGTAGTGGTTTGCTTTCTTATACTAACGGATCTCATGAAGGTTTTGTTGAGTCTTGTGTGATTGAAGTTTTCAAGTTTTGGGTGATATTAAGATGGATGAAGGAATAAGGATTAGCAAAAGGCTAAGCTTGGGGATGCCCTAGGCACCCCAAGATAATATTCAATAAGTAGCAAGCAACTAAGCTTGGAGATGCCCCCGAGTGGCATCCCCTCTTTCTTCTAACAACCATCGGTATTTTACTTGGAGCTATATTTTTATTCGTCACATATTATGAGTTTTGCTTGGAGCATCTTGTATGATATGAGTATTTTCTTGTTTTGGTTTGTTTTTTAAGTCTTTAATACTTTCTGGACACACCTTTTTGAGAGAGCCAAAAATCATGCTATGCTTGCTCCTATGCTTCACTTAAATTTTTAGAGCCATGGAATTGCTCTAGTGCTTCACTTATATCTTTTTGAGCACGGTGTGCTTTGTTATTTTTGAAGAAATGCTCTCATGCTTCACTTAGATTTATTTGGGAGTTAGTAAATTTTTTAAGAAATTCTCTCTTTCTTCACTTAGATTATTTTGAGAGAAAGAAATACTATGCTCATGTTCTTCACTTATATTTGTTTGAGCTTATTAAAAGCAACATATGAAACTAGTTCTAACTGATAGATATCCAAGGAGGATATAATAAAAACTTTTGTGAAGATCATTGGACAAAATAAACTTGGTTCTTCGTAATGGTTTTGAGATATGACGATGTGATATGTGAGTCATGTTGATCAGTAATTATGCTTTAGTAAGAATATTAGTGTTAAGGTTTGTGATTCCCTATGCAAGTACGAAAGTCAATAGTTATGCAATGAAATTACATCCTACTTGTGGTGCATTATTTAGTGTTAGTTATGCTTAATGCTCGCTTATGAGATTTTTCATTTCTTGGTTGGACGCTTCTCAATCTTTTTGCTAGCCTTCATTTGCACTAAGTATGATCACTACTTGTGCATCCAAAACCCTTTAAACCAGTTTTGCCATATGAGTCCACTATCCCTACCTATATGCGATATTTCCGTGCCGTTCTAAGCAAATTTGTATGTGCCATCTCTAATTTTCAAAATAAATTTCTCTTTTGTGTGCTCATACCGCTCGCGAGGCGGTGAGGGGTGGCCGATATTTTCCATGCTAGATGTGTTATTCTCACGATGAGTGTTTATTCACTTGTCATTGCACGAAAGTACGGCAAAGGTATTAGGGATGCCCAGTCCCAAATTGAAAAATTAATTTACTTTATGTTGTCAAATAATGAATTCCTTGGAAAGTGTTGGTATGGAGGGCACCCATGGATACGGTTAGCCATGGAAAGTGAAAGTATGGTGGAAAAAGGAATAAACTTTATTTTCTGTTTGGGAACTGCCTATGATGTATATAGCATGGAAAGTGTTGGGAACTCTAAGTCGTTTTCGTCGGTGGGAAAAGTATGCCTCCCAAAATGTTTTTATCTCTCAATTTTGGCTTTGAGCTCTAGCACCTCTACAAATCCCTACTTCCCTCCGCGAAGGGCCTTTCTTTTACTTTATGAAATTTTTATTTTTTACTTGAGTCTCCATCTTCTCTTATAAAGCACCAACTAAGGGGCACTATGATCAAACTTGAGCATTGGGTATAGCTAGTATTCAAGTGTGTTTCATGAATGGATCAATGATTGAGCATAATAGGCTAGGGATAACTTGCTTTTGTGTTGATATTTTGAAAGACACGGTTGCTTGTTGATATGCTTGAGTATTAAAGTCTTCATGTCAAAACTAGACTATTGCTTTGAACCATATAAAAGCCCAAATGTCCATGCTAAAAGGAAAGAATATGTGATAAACATGTTAGCCAGCATTCCAAATCAAAAATTCTGTTTTTATCATTTACCTACTCGAGGACAAGCAGGAATTAAGCTTGGGGATGCTGATACGTCTCCAACATATCTATAATTTTTTATTGTTCCATGTTGTTATATTCTCATTCTAGGATGTTTTACAATCATTTTATAATCATTTTATATCATTTTTTTGGAACTAACCTATTGACATAGTGCCCAGTGCTAGTTGTTGTTTTCTGCTTGGTTTTTACATCGCAGGAAATCAATAGCAAACGGAGTCCAAACGGAGCGAAACTTTTTGTGGATTTTTTCTTGACCAGAAGACACAAGATGGGCCGAAGAAGTGCCAGAGGGGTGCCCCGAGGGGGGCACAACTCACTAGGGCACGCTTGGGGGTCCAGGCGTGCCCAGGTGGGTTATGCCCACCTCGGTGGCCTCCCGCATCGCCTCTTTGCTCTATAAATACCCCAATATTCCAGAAACCCTAGGGGAGTCGATGAAAATCAATTCTGGCCGCCGCAAGTTCCAGAACCACCAGATCCAATCTAGACACCATCACGGAGGGGTTCATCATCCTCATTGGTGCCTCTCTGATGATGCCTGAGTAGTTCATTGTAGACCTACGGGTCCGTAGTTAGTAGCTAGATGGCTTCCTCTCTCTTGTTTGATTCTCAATACAATGGTCTCTTCGAGATCCATATGATGTAACTCTTTTTTCGGTGTGTTTGTTGGGATCCGATGAACTTCGAGTTTATGATCAGATCTATGTTTTTATCCATGAAAGTTATTTGAGTCTTCTTTGATCTCTTATATGCATGATTGCTTATAGCCTCATATTTCTTCTCTGATATTTGGGTTTTGTTTGGCCAACTTGATCTACTTATCTTGCAATGGGAAGAGGTGCTTTGTGATGGGTTCGATCTTACGGTGCTTGATCCCAATGATAGAAGGGGAACCGACACGTATGTATCATTACTATTAAGGATAACAAGATGGGGTATATTTCTACATAAATAGATCTTGTCTACATCATGTCATCGTTCTTATTGCATTACTCCGTTTTTTCATGAACTTAATACACTAGAGGCATGCTGGATAGTGGTCGATCTGTGGAGTAATAGTAGTAGATGCAGGCAGGAGTCTGTGTACTAGTCTTGGACATGATGCCTATATAATGATCATTGCCTGGATATCATCATGAGTATTTGAAGTTCTATCAATTGCCCAACAATAATTTGTTTTCCCACCATTTGCTATTTTTCTCGAGAGAAGCCACTAGTGAAACCTACGGCCCCCGGGTCTCTTCTTTAATATATTTGCCTTGGCGATCTATTTTTATTTGCTTTTATTTTTAGATCTATTAAACCAAAAATACAAAAATACCTTGCTGCAATTCTTAGTAATTTATTTTATCTCGTGTTCCCGCGAGATCTATTTACCCAATCTACTACAATTTTATCTATCTTTTTACCCGTGACGGATTGACAACCCCTCTCTTACGTCGGGTTGCAAGTATTTGTTATTTGTGTGCAGGAGCTGTTTATGTGGTGTTGCGTGGTTCTCCTACTAGTTCGATAACCTTGGTGTCATCACTGAGGGAAATACCTACCGTTGTTGTGCAGCATCATCCCTTCCTCTTTGGGGAAATACCGACGTAGTTCAAGCAAACATCAAAAGGAATTTCTGGCGCCGTTGCCGGGGAGACATCATCAACATCAACCAGGTTCCTAATCACAAATCTCATCTCCTTGCAATTTACATTATTTTCCATTTGCCTCTCGTTTTCCTCTCCCCCACTTCACAAAAATTTGCCGTTTTATTCGCCCTCTTTTTCGTTCGCCGTTTTCTCGTCAGATCTGTTTTTGTGTGCAATCTTGTTGACCACTTTTCATCGTTATGGATAGTTCTTCCTCTATTATGTATACCCCCGAGAACGAGGTTCTTAACTTTAAACAAAGGGGAGGGGAGAATTTAAAAGATGCTTGGTATAGGATTTGCAATGCTCATAATAGATCTATCCGTAAGCAATCTATCGTTGTTCTTCTTTGTTGTTTTTATGTGGGCATCACCACTTGGTATAGATTCATCCTAGATACGATTACAGGTGGAAATTTCTTGATGTGTCCCTCTCTTGATGCTTTTAATGCTATGGGAAATTTAGTGGGTTCACCACCGCTTATGATCAATGAAACAACTTTGACTCTCGAGCATGTTATGGAAAGACTAGATGCTATTGAAAAGAAAATGCTTACCGAAGAACATATTGAAAACTTGGATAAAAAGATGCATAATTTTGCTAGTAAAATTGGGTCAAAAGCGGGAGAAGTTTTTAAGTTGTTGATAACCCACAAGTATATGTGATCGCAACAGTTTTCGAGGGTAGATTATTCAACCCAAATTTACAGATTTGACACAAGGGGAGCCAAAGAATATTTGCAAGTATTAGTAGATGAGTTGTCAATTCAACCACACCTGGAGATTAATTATCTGCAGCAAAGCGATCAGTAGCAAAGTAGTATGATAGTTTTGATAGTAGTAGCAGCAGCAATAGTAACAGTGACAGTGATAGCAGTAGTTTTGTAGCAAGTGCAATAGTGACAGTAGCAGTAGTAACTTAGCAAAATCAATATATGTAGGAAAATTGTAGGCATTGGATTGGCGATTCGTTGGATGATATTCATCATGAGACAGTCATAACCTAGGGCGATACGGCACTAGCTCCAGTTCATAAATATAATGTAGGCATGTATTCCGTAAATAGTCATATGTTCTTATGGAAAGAACTTGCATGACATCTTTTGTCCTACCCTCCCGTGGCAGCGGGGTCCTATTGGAAACTAAGCGATATTAAGGCCTCCTTTTAATAGAGAACCGGAACAAAGCATTAGCACATGGTGAATACATGAACTCCTCAAACTACGGTCATCACCGGGAGTGGTCCCGACTATTGTCACTCCGGGGTTGCCGGATCATAACACGTAGTAGGTCACTATAACTTGCAAGATCGGATCTAGAACATAGATATAATGGTGATAACATAAACGGTTCAGATCTGAAATCATGGCACCTGGGCCCAAAGTGACAAGCATAAAGCATGGCAAAGTCATAGCAACATCAATCACATAACATAATGGATACTAGGGATTATGCCCTACCAAAACTAACTCGATTACATGATGAATCTTATCCAACTTTTCACCAACCAGCGAGCCTACGAAGGAATTACTCACTCCCGGTGGGGAGCATCATGGAATAGGTGATGGAGAAGGGTTGGTAACAGTAGTAGATGTAGGCAGGAGTCGGTCTACTAATCTTGGACGTGATGCCTATATAATGATCATTGCCTGGATATCGTCATGAGTATTTGAAGTTCTATCAATTGCCCAACAGTAATTTGTTTTCCCACCGTTTGCTATTTTTCTCGAGAGAAGCAACTAGTGAAACCTACGGCCCCCGGGTCTCTTCTTTAATATATTTGCCTTCGCGATCTATTTTTGTTTGCTTTTATTTTCAGATCTGTTAAACCAAAAATACAAAATACCTTGCTGCAATTCTTAGTAATTTATTTTATCTCGCGTTCCTGCGAGATCTATTTATCCAATCTACTACAATTTTATCTATTTTTTTACCCGTGAGGGATTGGCAACCCCTCTCTTACGTCGGGTTGCAAGTATTTGTTCTTTGTGTGCAGGAGTTGTTTACGTGGTGTTGCATGGTTCTCCTACTGGTTCGATAACCTTGGTCTCATCACTGAGGGAAATACCTACCTTTGCTGTGCTGCATCATCCCTTCCTCTTTGGGGAAATACCGACGTAGTTCAAGCAAACATCAATACCCCATTGTCACCACGGGTATTCATAGCAAGACATACATCAAGTGTTCTCAAATCCATAAAAGTATTCAATCCGATAAAATGAAATTTCAAAGGGAAAACACAATTCATCACAAGATAAAGAGAGGAAAACACCATATGATCCGACTATATTAATAAAGCCAGCGGTACATCAAGATCGTGACATCTCAAGAACACGAGAGAGAGAGAGAGAGAGAGAGAGAGAGATTAAACACATAGCTACTGGTCCAAACCCTTGATATTTCCATTTTGCATCATGTTTTTCCTACTTTTATTTATATTGTTGCATAATAATGCTTTTTGGAGTAATTCTAATGCCTTTTCTCTGATAATATGCAAGGTTCACACAAAGAGGGAGAATTCCGGCAGCTGGAAATCTGGACCTGAAAAAGCTACGTCAGGCTACCTATTCTGCACAACTCCAAATGAGCTCAAACTTTACGGGGAATTTTTATGGAATATATAAGGAATATTGGAGCCAATAAGTACCAGAGGGGGCCCACCAGGTGGGCACAACCCACCTGGGCGTGCCAGGGAGCCCAGGCGCGCCCTGGTGAGTTGTGCCCTCCTCGGCCCACCTCCGGTGCCCCTCTTCTGGTATATAAGTCATTTTGACCTAGAAAAAAATAAGGAGAGGACTTTCGGGATGAAGCACCGCCGTCTCGAGGTGGAACTTGTGTAGGAGCACTTTTGCCCTCCGGCGGAGCAATTCCGCCGGGGGAACATCCCTCCCGGAGGGGGAAATCATCGTCATCATCGTCATCACCAACAACTCTCCCATCTTGGGGAGGGCAATCTCCATCAACATCTTCAACAGCACCATCTCCTCTCAAACCCTAGTTCATCTCTTGTGTTTAATTTTTGTACCGGAACTATAGATTGGTACTTGTGGGTGACTAGTAGTGTTGATTACATCTTGTAGTTGATTACTATATGGTTTATTTGGTGGAAGATTATATGTTCAGATCCAATATGCTATTTAATACCCCTCTGATCTTGAGCATGATTATCATTTGTGAGTAGTTACTTTTGTTCTTGAGGTCACGGGAGAAATCTTGTTGCAAGTAATCATGTGAATTTTATATGTGTTCGATATTTTGATGGTATGTATGTTGTGATTCCCTTAGTGGTGTCATGTGAACGTTGACTACATGACACTTCACCATATTTGGGCCTAAGGGAATGCATTGTGTAGATATTAGATGATGGGTTAAGAGAGTGACAGAAGCTTAAACCCTAGTTTATGCGCTATTCCGTAAGGGACTAGTTTGGATCCAAAAGTTTAATGCTATGGTTAGATTTATTCTTAATACTTTTCTCGTAGTTGCAGATGCTTGCGAGGGGGTTAATCATAAGTAGGAGGTTTGTTCAAGTAAGAACAACACCTAAGCACCGGTCCACCCACATATCAAATTATCAAAGTAGCGAACACAAATCAAACCAACATGATGAAAGTGACTAGATGAAATTCCCGTGTACCCTCAAGAACGCTTTGCTTATCATAAGAGACCGTTTTTGCCTGTAATTTGCCTCAAGATAATTGGGCTACCTTGCTGCACCTTTGTTACTACTATCGTTACTTGCTCGTTACAAATTATCTTGCTATCAAACTACTCGTTACTTATAAGTTTAGTGCTTGCAGAGAATACCTTGCTGAAAACCGCTTGTCATTTCCTTCGCTCCTCGTTGGGTTCGACACTCTTACTTATCAAAAGGACTACGACTGATCCCCTATACTTCTGGGTCATCAAGGCTCTTTTCTGGCGCCATTTCTGGGGAGTGAAGCACTCTTGGTAAGTGGAAATTGGTAAGGAAAAATTATTACTACGTGCTGAAATTTATTGTCACTTGTTACTATGGAGAACAATCCTTTGAGGGGTTTGTTCGGGGTATCTTCACCTCGACCGGAACCACAATTAGTCACCCCTCAACCTACTGCACCTACTGAAAATATTGGTTATGAAATTCGTTTGGGTATGATAGAACAACTGCTAGCTAATCCTTATGCATGAGATGGAACCGAACATCCTGATATGCACTTGATATATGTGGAAGAAATTTGTGGATTATTTAAGCTTGCAGGTTTACCAGGAGATGAAGCTAATTAAGAAGACTATTTTCCCTTTATCTTTTAAGGGAAAAGCATCGGCATGTTATAGGCTATGCGATGATATTGGATCTTGGAATTAGAATCGATTGAAATTGGAGTTCCACCAAAAAAATTATCCTATGCATCTAGTTCATCGTGATCGGAATTACATATATAATTTTTAGCCTCATGAAGGAGAAAGTATCACTCTAGCTTGGGGGAGGCTTAACTCAATGTTATATTCATGCCCCAACCATGAGCTCTCAATAGAAATTATCATTCAGATTTTTTATGCTCGGCTTTCTCATGATGATCGATCCATGCTCGATACTTCTTGTACTGGTTCCTTTATGAAGAATACTATTGAATTCCGGTGGGATCTTTTAGAAAGAATTAGACGCAACTCTGAAGATTGGGAACTCGGCAAAGGTAAAGAGTCAGGTATTAAGCTAAAGTATGATTGTGTTATATCTTTTATGAATACCGATGCTTTCCAAAAGTTTAGCACTAAATATGAACTTGACGCTGAGATAGTAGCCTCCTTTTGTGAATATTTTGCTACTCATGTTGATCTCCCTAAGGAGAAGTGGTTTAAATATCACCCACCTATTAAAGAACAAATTAAAGAACCGGTAATAGCTAAACATGAAACTATTATTTATAATGTTGATCTAGTTGTTCCTACTGCTTATATTGAAAAACCACCTTTTCCTGTTAGGATGAAAGAACATGCTAAAGTTGCAACTGTGGTCAATAAAAGTTATATTAGAACACCTAAACCAACTGAAAAAATTAAGGTAGAACCTAGTGTTGCTATGGTTAAGGATCTCCTGGTTGAAAATACAGATGGGCATGTTATTTACTTCTATGATGAAGCTGCAAGAATTGCTAAACCCGATGAAAAGGATAAACATAGACCCGTTGCTGGCATGCCTGTTGTCTCAGTTAAGATAGGAGATCATGGCTTATGTGACATAGGTGCTAGCGTGAGTGCTATTCCTTTTACCTTATATCAAGAAATTATGAATGATATAGCTGAAAGATCGAGGATGTCGCCTAGAGGGGGGGGGGTGAATAGGCGCTTTAAAATAATTACGGTTTAGGCTTGAACAAATGCGGAATAAACCTAGCGGTTAATTTGTCAAGCACAAAACCTACAACAACTAGGCTTGCCTATGTGCACCAACAACTTATGCTAAGCAAGATAAACAACTATATGATAGCAAGATATATAACATGAAACACTATGGCTATCACAAAGTAAAGTGCACAAGTAAAGGGCTCGGGTAAGAGATAACCGAGGCACGTGGAGACGATGATGTATCTCGAAGTTCACACCCTTGCAGATGCTAATCTCCGTTTGGAGCGGTGTGGAGGCACAATGCTCCCCAAGAAGCCACTAGGGCCACCGTAATTTCCTCACGCCCTCGCATAATGCAAGATGCCATGATTCCACTCAGGGACCCTTGAGGGTGGTCACCGAACCTGTACAAATGGCAACCCTTGGGGGCGGTCACCGAACCCGTACACTTTGGCAACCCTTGGGGCGGTCACCGGAACCCGTCAAATTGCTCGGGGTGATCTCCACAACCTAATTGGAGACCCCGATGCTTGCCCGGAGCTTTACACCACAATGATTGAGCTCCGAACACTACCAACCGTCTAGGGCGCCCAAGCACCCAAGAGGAACAAGCTCAAGGGTACCAAGCACCCAAGAGTAATAAGCTTCTCAACTTGTAACTTCCACGTATCACCGTGGAGAACTCAAACCGATGCACCAAATGCAATGGCAAGGGCACATGGAGTGCCCAAGTCCTTCTCTCCCAAATCCCACCAAAGCAACTAATGCTAGGGAGGATAATGAGAGGAAGAACAAGAAGGAGAACACCAAGAACTCCAAGATCTAGATCCAAGGGGTTCCCCTTACATAGAGGAGAAAGTGGTTGGTGGAAATGTGGATCTAGATCTCCTCTCTCTTTTCCCACAAAACTAGCTAGAATCCATGGAGGGATTGAGAGATAGCAAGCTCGAAGATGGTCAACAATGGGGCAAGAACAAGAGCTCAAAGGATAAGGTTCATTGGGGAAGAAGACCCCCTTTTATAGGTGGAGAAAAATCCAACTGTTATGCTCACAGCCCGCACAGAGCGGTACTACCACTCAAGGGAGCGGTACTACCACTAGGGCGGTGGAAGCCCTTTGAAAAACAACAGCGAGGAGGCAAAAGGCCAGTAGAACCACCGGAGTGGTACTACCGCTCGTCCTCACGGTACTACCACTAGGGGTGGCAGTACTACCGCTAAGGGTGGCGGTACTACTGCTTGCGAGCGATACTAAAAAAATACATCCGTGCCTACCACCGCTGGACTTAAAATGAGATTTTGGTTCGGAGCAGAAGTAGCCACGGTAGTTGCCGCGGTAGTACCGCTCTGGAGCGGTAGTAAAAAATTACATCCGCTCCAAGCGGTAGTAGCCGCGGAAGTACCTCTGCAGCCTTTTAAGGACACCAAAACTGCCACGACTTCTGCAAACGGACTCCGAATTCAACGAAACCAAGTTTGTTAGAAAGCTAACGACATGGGCTAACACAATCTTGATAGAAATAACAATAAGAATCAAATGATAAAAGTCCTATAAGAAAATGGTGAGAACCCTCCTCGAATAAGACCGGTAAAACCTCCAAAACAGAAAACTCAATAGAAGAAGCATATGAAATCCGTTTTTGATGTACTAGAGATTGTCATGAAGATAACCACAAGCTCTAAAACCTCAAAAAGAGAAAATACAAATAAGAATCAAGAAAGATGATGCAAGGATGCAATGGTTTGAGCTCTCAACGAATGATACGATCAAGTTACTCACTTGAGAGCCCCCCTTGATAGTACGACTATCGATCCTATAACCCGGTCTCTAAACTATCACCATGAGACCGGTAAAAGAGAAAACCTATCAAGGGAAAACCTTTTCCTTGCATGAAGTCCACTTGAGCTAGATGATGACGATCTTGACTTCCTCAAGTTGGACCACCTTTCTTGATTGCGTTCGCTCGATGAAGACTAGTTGATTGCTCCCCCATACTCCACTATGGGTGAGCCACTCTTTGGCACATCTTCACAAGTCCATTGACACCACAATGGACGGCGAGCTTCAAGGATGATCTCTTTGTGATGCTCCACTTGAACTTGCACACAGCAATCTTGATGACGATCACCACTTGATGTCATCCTCCATGGGTTGTATGAGATCTTCCTCTTGATGCAAACCCATGGAAACAAACCTAACCCCACATAGAACTCACACGTAGATCATGGGTTAGTACACAAAGCATAATGGACAATGCTTACCATACCATGGGATCACTTGATCCCTCTTGGTACATCTTCTACGCTTTGTGAGTTGATCAACTTGATTCACTCTTGACTTAGTCTTGATCAACCCTGAACCTTTCCAACTCTCTTCATTTGGATGATGCCTTGAAGGTAAGCATGAATGATCACACAATCTTCTTCTTCAAGACATGCTTGCAATAAGCTCAACTCTCACATGACCAATCTTTGGATAATTCCTTAATAGCACGTTGGTCAACATATAAACTCCTTGAAACCAACACATGGACTTCAAGAAATGCCTATGGACAAATCCTTCAAATATAACTCAATGCAACCATTAGTTCATAGAGAATGTCATCAATTACCAAAACCACACATGGGGGCACCGCATGTCCTTTCAATCTCCCCCATTTTGGTAATTGATAATGGCCACGCTCGTCCCTTATGCGGAGACTTGTCCCATCGTACGCCTTGGATAGGACGGGAGCTGACCCGTGGCCGGGTTGAGGGTGGCGCCGTGTGGGAGCCGGCTTGGTGGGGAAGCCTTGGCTCTGCCAGGTTGAAGGACTTGGCCGTGTTGAGGGTCTTCGCCGGGTTGATGAACCCGGCCAAGTGCGCGCCGAATTGAGGGGCGAAGCCGGCCTCGATATTTTTGAAAAGGATCTGGGTTCCGTTGCCTACCCGGGGTTCATCCCCCCGACAAACAATTTCTACCACATAAATGATTACCAATTCTCAAGAGATAAGAAGTATTTGGAAATGATTCTCGGTGGTAGATATCTAAGATATCCATCATCATCTTCACACCAAATAAAGAAAATTACAACTTGTAGAGCTAACATACCACCTAGGAACAAGATAATTTACAAAATCAATTCTAGGTGACAATATCTCAAATGTACACATTTTCTAGGCTTGTAATTTGCACTTAGCACATTACTCCCCCATAATGTGATGCCAAACAAAACTTCACAAGAGGCAATAAGAATCCGACAAGAGATAATTAATGGACTATTTAGAATTTGAATTTCTCATGAGAAGACATACCACATAGCGACTAGATAATCTTGTAATATCAATACTAGATGGTATTCCTCACGTACACACAATTATAGGATTGTGAGGTGCACAAGGCACATCACTCCCCCACAATGGGATATTCCATTAATCTCTCACACGAGCCAACTAAGATAAAAACACGAGGCATAAAGGCTCAACGCACGACACACACAAACATGATGTGCAAACCAACATACACATACTTGATTTATCAAGATAAGCAAATTGGAGGCACAACATATACAAACACATGCAAGGAACACAACCAAAACATGCAAAGGGGCAAGTAACTTTCAATGTAAACCATTTAAGCACGAGTTACCGCAAGGAGGAACATTGGATATAAGATAGAAACTTGATGATCCGAATGACTTGGCTTGAGACAATATGAATGATGAAAATCCCCTTAATTCTTCATAATGTAGCCAAGTCTCCAATACCCTCCAAAGACACCTATTGATCAAGTTTGAGCTTGTTGGTCCCCAACCAAGTTGGGTCCTAAGAGGTTAGTCACAATAGGCTTGGCAACCCAAATGGTTCTTTGTTTGAAACCACTTTGAGTACCAACAAACTTGGAAAACACATTGCCAACCTTATCCTTCCCAAGAGAATAGATATCGTCAATAATAATTGGGTTGGATAAGGTACCACTAGTGCATGAAGAAGCGAGGTGACCTTTCTCACGACATAGGTAGCAACGTCTACTCTTCATTTTCTTCTCACTTGATTTCTCAACTTGAGAAGCATTAGCTTGAGTTTTCTTGGGAAGGGGCCTTTCTTCAACTTGAGGTTGAGCATGAGAGTGAACTTGTGGCCGCTTTCCTTGTTGCTTGTGACTAATGGGCTTCTTCTTGAATGGGCAAGATCTAACATGATGCCCTTCAACTTTGCACTTGAAGCAAACAATCTTGGCTGAATTCTTGACTTGTTCTTGGCCCTTCTTCTTGTTCATCTTGGACTTCTTCTTATTGGAGTTGAATCCAAGTCCACCTTTGTCATTGGGGGGTTTTTGCACACTCAAGATATTGTTGAGTGTGGATTTACCTTCATGACTCTTTTCCAAGTCTTTCTTCAAAGAAGTGACTTGGGCCTTGAGCTCTTTGATTTCCTCTACACAAGTACTAGAGGAAGTATAAGCTTCATCGTTAGAGAAACAAGGCAAGGAAAGCAATTCATCACAAGATGTACCAACATTGTGACTAGATGAATTACAAGGACTAGAACATGGCAATATAGCATTTTGACTTGAAGTAGTGCTAGTATCCACATGAGGCTCACTAGATGTTAGCTTAGCAATCATGGCCTCATGAGCTACCTTTAGCACATTATGGGATACTAGAAGATCATCATGAGAGCTTGAGAGCTTTTCATGACTTTCTTCCAATTTCCCATACTTGCTAGATAGCAACTGAAGTTGAGCCCGTAGCTCAACATTCTCCTTCAAAATCGATGCTTCACAATTAATAGTGTTAGTAGCACAAGCATCATCAATAATAGCAAGAGGAGAAGGCAACTTGGCAAGCTCTTTTGAATATGAAGCTTTAAGTTGTGCATGAGACTCCGTGAGTTTGATGAGCTCACTCTTAATGAACCTTTAGACATTTTCGAGGTGCCCAAAGTCCTCAAGGAGTTTAGCATGCGCAACTTCAAGCTTCTCATTTTTAGTTTCAAAATCATTGGCCACCTCAAGAGCTCTATCATGAGATTCCTTCACTCTAGATAATTCTAGAGCAAAAGTCTCGTCAAGAGATTCCTTGGTGGTTTGTTCAAGTTCAAGAGCTTGAGAGAGGTCCGCAATATCATTAGCGTAATCACGCTCATGACCTTCCATTTTCTCAATGGTGACCTCATGCTCCTCGGGATGAGATTCCAACTCCTCAATATATTTCTTGCCCTCAATGGCAATGAACATGACTTCCATGAAGTTGGAACGAGCAATTTTATTTTTATGAAGAGCTTTAAAAACCATTTCCCCCTTATCATCATCAATATCATCACAAGATATATTGGGATTCAAAGTGGGAGATACCTTTGAAGCCTTAGCCATAAGGCAAAAAGCAATAGATGATGATGTGGGATCCCTTGAAGGACCATTCAAGACCACATCTTGTTCCATGGGGTGTTGTGTTTCCTCTATATTGTTAGCACAACAACTCAAGGAAATACATGCATTTTTATCATGGCAACAAGATATAGCAAGCATATCATCATGAGATTTAGTCAAGCAATTTCTACATAATATGCAGGGACTATCAACACAAGCATGTGAAACATGTAAGGTGCACGAAGTGTTAAAGTCCAAAGATGGAGCATTGCAATAAGATAGTGATGAAGAGTCTTCAACGATAAGCACACTATCATCATTGCAATGACCAACACTACTCACCATAGGCTTACCTTCTGGCAATCCACATGTAGGTGAAGTAGAAGAAGTTGAGAAGGCAACACGGCCGGAGGTGGACGGAGAACCATCATCCCCACAAATCTTGGACACACCATATTTATCTTGAAGCTTTGCCCACAACTCATGAGCTTCTCGGAACGGCATGAGTTGATATATAACTACATTGCTCAAAGCATCGAAAAGCACATTAGAAGCTTGAGCATTGAGATAAGAGTTTTTCTCATCCTCTAAAGATAATCTTTGGGGATCCTTCGGAGGAGATAACCCCATATCTACAATTCGCTCTAAATTTGGGTCCATGGCCCTAAAGAGATTAAGCATGCGAATAACCCAAACATCAAAATTTGTGCCATCGAAACTAAGAGTGTCAGAGAATCCTAATCCCCTAGTCGACATCTTTATTCTCTAGGCGGTTAAGCCTATCAAACAGAGACGAGGCTCTGATACCAATTGAAAGATCAAGGATGTCGCCTAGAGGGGGGGGTGAATAGGCGCTTTAAAATAATTACGGTTTAGGCATGAACAAATGCGGAATAAACCTAGTGGTTAATTTGTCAAGCACAAAACCTACAACAACTAGGCTTGCCTATGTGCACCAACAACTTATGCTAAGCAAGATAAACAACTATATGATAGTAAGATATATAACATGAAACACTATGGCTATCACAAAGTAAAGTCTATAAGTAAAGGGCTCGGGTAAGAGATAACCAAGGCACGCGGAGACGACGATGTATCCCGAAGTTCACACCCTTGCGGATGCTAATCTCCGTTTGGAGCGGGGTGGAGGCACAATGCTCCCCAATAAGCCACTAGGGCCACCGTAATCTCCTCATGCCCTCGCACAATGCAAGATGCCGTGATTCCACTCAGGGACCCTTGAGGGCGGTCACCGAACCCATACAAATGGCAACCCTTGGGGGCAGTCACTGAACCCGTACACTTTGGCAACCCTTGGGGGCGGTCACCGGAACCCGTCAAATTGCTCGGGGTGATCTCCACAACCTAATTGGAGACCCCGATGCTTGTCCGGAGCTTTACACCACAATGATTGAGCTCCAAACACCACCAACAGTCTAGGGCACCCAAGCACCCAAGAGGAACAAGCTCAAGGGTACCAAGCACCCAAGAGTAATAAGCTTCTCAACTTGTAACTTCCACGTATCACCGTGGAGAACTCAAACCAATACACCAAATGCAATGGCAAGGGCACACGGAGTGCCCAAGTCCTTCTCTCCCAAATCCCACCAAAGCAACTAATGCTAGGGAGGAAAATGAGAGGAAGAACAAGAAGGAGAACACCAAGAACTCCAAGATCTAGATCCAAGGGGTTCCCCTCACATAGAGGAGAAAGTGGTTGGTGGAAATGTGGATCTAGATCTCCTCTCTCTTTTCCCACAAAAACTAGCAAGAATGCATGGAGGGATTGAGAGATAGCAAGCTCGAAGAAGGTCAACAATGGGGGAAGAACAGGAGCTCAAAGGATAAGGTTCATTGGGGAAGAAGACCCCCTTTTATAGGTGGGGAAAAATCCAATTGTTATGCTCACAGCCTGCATAGAGCGGTACTACCGCTCAAGGGAGCGGTACTACCGCTAGGGCGGTGGAAGCCCTTTGAACAACAACAGTGAGGATTCAAAAGGCCAGTAGAACTGCCGGAGCGGTACTATTGCTCGTCCTCACGGTACTACCGCTAGGGGTAGCGGTACTACCGCTAAGGCTAGCGGTACTACTACTTGCAAGCGGTACAAAAAAAATACATCCGTGCCTACCACCACTGGACTTAAAATGAGATTTTGGTCCGGAGCAGAAGTAGCCATGGTAGTAGCCATGGTAGTACCGCTCTGGAGCGGTAGTAAAAAATTACATCCACTCCGAGCGGTAGTAGCCCCGGTAGTACCTCTGCAGCCTTTTAAGACACCAAAACTGCCACAACTTCTGCAAACGGAGTACGAATTCAACGAAACCAAGTTTGTTAGAAAGCTAACGACATGGGCTAACACAATCATGATAGAAATAACAATAATAAGCAAATATGAAAAGGCCCATAAGAAAATGGTGGGAACCCTTCCTCGAATAAGACCGGTAAAACCACAAACACCAAAAACTCAATAGAAGAAGCATATGAAATCCGTTTTCGATGTACTAGAGCTTGTCACGAAGATAACCACAAGCTCTAAAACCTCAAAAAGAGAAAATACAAATAAGAATCAAGAAAGATGATGCAAGGATGCAATGGTTTGAGCTCTCGATGAATGATATGATCAAGTTACTCACTTGAGAGCCCTCCTTGATAGTACGACTATCGATCCTATAACCCGGTCTCCAAACTATCACCATGAGACCGGTAAAATAGAAAACCTATCAAGGGCAAACCTTTTTCCTTGCATGAAGTCCACTTGAGCTAGATGATGACGATCTTGACTTCCTCAAGCTGGACCACCTTTCTTGATTGCGTTCGCTCGATGAAGACTAGTTGATTGCTCCCCCATACTCCACTATGGGTGAGCCACTCTTTGGCACATCGTCACAAGTTCATTGACACCACAATGGACGACAAGCTTCAAGGATGATCTCTTCGTGATGCTCCACTTGAACTTGCATACCGCAATCTTGATGACGATCACCACTTGATGTCATCCTCCATGGGTTGTATGAGATCTTCCTCTTGATGCAAACCCATGGAAACAAACCTAACCCGACATAGAACTCACACGTAGATCATGGGTTAGTACACAAAGCGTAATGGACAATGCTTACCATACCATGGGATCACTTGATCCCTCTCGGTACATCTTCTACGCTTTGTGAGTTGATCAACTTGATTCATTCTTGACTTAGTCTTGATCAACCCTGAACCTTTCCAACTCTCTTAATTTGGATGATGCCTTGAAGGTAAGCTTGAATGATCACACAATCTTCTTCTTTAAGACATGCTTGCAATAAGCTCAACTCTCACATGACCAATCTTTGGATAATTCCTTAATAGCACTTTGGTCAACACATAAACTCCTTGAAACCAACACATGGACTTCAAGAAATGCCTATGGACAAATCCTTCAAATATAACTCAATGCAACCATTAGTCCACAAAGAATGTCATCAATTACCAAAACCACACATGGGGGCACCGCACGTCCTTTCAATAGCACCCACTGAGATAGAAGACATAGATCACTACAAAAAAAGACACATTCGTGACATTTTGGGCCGAACAATTTTTTTTGTGTCATGCTTATGACACTTCTATGATGATAATTGTGACAAAACCCGGTATCATCATAGATGTGGTGGGCTCCTACTTCTATGACAAAAAATCATGATAGAAAATGGGCTTTTCGTCCTGGGCGGGCCGGAGACGCAGCTGCATGACATTCTTTGGGCCGTCCATGACGGAAAAACCATGGTAGAAGCGAGGGCGAGGAAAATATTGAGGAGTTCCCGGTTACGGTGGGTGGTCGGGGCCGAGCGATGCACGGAGGGATTGCGTGTTTCTCTCATACACGTACGCGCGTGGGTGCGAGGCATTGGTGTAGCGACCCGACCTCAAACGGTCAAGCCTCTGTGTATCCGTGCCATCCCTGGATCAGTATGCTGGCACACACAGTACATCAATGTATATATCAAAGTGCAATCACATGTATAAATAACGTAAAACTGATATATACCTCATAATTGATAGCAGAAACAAATAGTCAGGTGTGGAGTCCCATCAACGCCATCGGCAGGTTGAGTGTAGACCGTAACCCTGTACCGTACTCTTACTCATCGGAAAAAAATATCTGCAACATGATACGTTGCAGCCGTGTAGGTCAGTACATTGAATGTACCGGCAAGATCACAATAAGAGAAAGCAGATGATAAAACTATTCTATATGCAATATGGCTTTGTGGCTCTGTGTCTGAGTTTTGTTTCGCATAAAAGCTGGTTTTATTTTCCCTACAACAAAGGAATAATCGTACTCAGTACTACGGAGTTTTCTATCATGACATGGTTCCGCCAACCGATGTCTCACAGCCCAAAATCATCATAAGTTGCGCACAATTAAGTTATCAGTCCGATGTTGAGAGTTCCGAGATAGATCCAAGTCCAGGTGCTCAAATTGTCCATAACTGGGGACACGGCTAATCGATTAGGTTTTAACCCTCTGTAGAGGTTTGTACACTTTAGCCGCAACATTCGATCCCTCTTTTTACGTTCTCGCACTTCAGGGTGTTTGAGAACAAGACGACCGAAACATGGTCTTCCGAAGAGTTCCCCTGACCACTGTCCAGTGCTCATCCAATCCTACCGTAGTTCTACATCTGCTAGCACTGTCCCAGCCAGAGTCACAACTAAGGTCAACCAAGCCAGAGCCCATAGTGACTTGCAGTTGCACAGGTAAGCTTCGGGGCATGAAGTATTCTTCCGTCTCTTTGAGTCTGGGTGAAGCTTTCCGCAAGATGTCATGGCGCTTCTGCATGCATCCCGGCCATCCACTGGTTGCTCCAGGGTGCCCGTCAACCGTCCTTCACCCAGTAGTGTGTATTGAATTCTTGTCTCGAGTCTTGAAGTCTTGAGGCCTTGAAGATGCAGTCCTTGCAGATGCCATCATGAAGTTGTCGTCATTGATGTAGAGTCTTCCATTCTCACACCACTCCGGAGCACTCATACCAACCCCGTCTACTATAGCGTAGCATCGAAACTAAACAACGTCCCGGGCTTGGTAACAGGAAGATGGGTTCCTACCTCATGCATTCTACTCAACTACAAGATTCAATAACACTACTGGAGGGATTATAAATGGTGACACTAAATGCAGCAAAAACATAGGTATGAATAACATGGTCAAAGTGAACTTGCCTGGTAAGTTGATGAAGATATAAACGCTCTCGGAAAACTTGATAGAACTATTCGTCACTCTCTGGTGAAAATCTATATAAGTCAAACATTGCATTCACATAAGCGAATATTCTAGCAAGCAATTTCTAGCACTCAAAATAACAATTAAAACAACAAAGAAAACTCAATAACAAAACTCAAATGAATTCCAAGGAAGCTTCAAATAAAACTAGGAAGAAAACCTACTAACGAAAATCTATGACTTTGCTACAAACATCTAATATAGTTTTGCCCTAAGTAAAACTTAATGGCAAATAAAACACTAAACTAATAAGTTTAACAGAAAATAAAAGTAAAACAACTAAGTTAACAGAAAGTATTTTTCATAAAAAAATTATTTGCAAAAGAAACAAATAAAAAGCTATTATAAAACTCTAACCATGACCTATACAAGTTTTCATACAAAACTAAATAAAATATTTTTTTTAAATAAAAAATAAAATTTTCTTTTGTTGACTAACAGAAACAAAACTAAATTTGTCAAAAGTGACAAAAAGAAATAATTAAAAAAAACAACTAAAACTATAAAGAAAAGAGTAAAACAGAACTAAAACTAAAACAATACTGTTTCTGCTATAAACCTAATTTAAAAAAAACAAAAAAAAACAACTATATGCTACAGGATAGGCAAAACAATAACAAAACAGTAGCAAAATTAATCAATCAAAAATCTTTTATAAAACTCAAGTTATGGCCAAATTACTAATTTGAACAAATTTCATCTAATTCAAATTTAAGCTGCTCGAATTTGAAATCCAATTGTACAAACAGAAACTTTAACAAATTTTGAATCTAATGCGAAAAGAATCACTCAATTTGGATCTATAAAATAAAAGATATCAACAATCTAAAAACAGAACTAATTCTGTAAATTAAAACAAAAACAAAAAACAAAAAAAGAAAAATCCTATCTAACAGACAGGGTACACGTGGCACACTGCGGTTGGGTGCGGTTGTGCGTTCGCTAGCAGAACCTGGTGGGCGGCCGAAACCTAGAGCGTAAGGCGGTAGCGGCTAAAAAAAATGAAGCGGCCGATTCGATCTAAACCGGATTAAACCAGGATTTAAACCGATCTAAATAAAAAAACCTACCCATTCGCTAGATCTAATCTACGCCGTCTAACACAAACTGAACAGAGGGAAAGCATACCGCGGCGGCGATGAACTCCGGCGAGGTGCTCCGGCTTCGGTGGTCGACGGGGACAGCGCTCCGGTCGTCGGCGAGCTCGGGGAACTCGTCGGGAGGGTGCGGCAGTCGACGATGAGCTCGGTGGTGGTCCTGGCGTCGTTGGAGGTGCACTGAGGAGGCCGGCAGCGGTGGCGTTCAGTGGTTGATGGCGACAGCGCTCCAGCGGTCCTGGAGCTCGGACAAGGGGACGAGGAGGTTTGGACGAAGGTGGGAAACACGACGGTAGTGTCAGGCATGATCGGAGTGGCCTAAGTGGTGCGGTGGTGCGGCAATGGTGCGGCGGCAGTTCTTGGCTCCGGCGAGCAATTGAGGAAGAGGCGGGGGTTATCGGTGCGGGGAAAAGGAGGGAACAGGTCGAGGGGTGAGGTATATATAGAGGGGAGGTGTTCTTGGAGGAGGGGGCAGATCAGGGATCGCGATCCCGGGATCTCCGGGATATGGCGGCGGCGGCGGTCGTGATCTGGTTCGGGCGCAGTTTGCGGAGGAAGAAGAAGCAGCGGCCCCATGCGTCAGTGAGAGAGAGAGGTGGGGGTTCGGATGGGTGGCCGGGGCGAAGGGAAAACGGGAGGGGGCGCTGGGCAGGCTGCCTGGCTCGCTGGCTGGGCCGGTTGGCCTGGCTGGCGCCTAGGCTTTTTTTTAACACAGACAAGAAAAAATAAACAAAACACAAATAAAACAAAAATATTATATAGGCATATTATATATAAAAAATTTCAGAAAAATATTTCCTATATCATGAACTATTTTTCAAGTACAAGTAAAATCTAGAAAAAATCACAAAAGTCAAACAGTGCTGTTGATGCAATAAAACCCAATAAAAATCATTTTTAAAATACCAAAATGATTTCAAATTTATTTTTCTCCACTTTTCTATTGTAGGGAATCATTTTACCCTATTTTCCATATATTTTATTTTTGGAGAAAAATAATTTGAATAAAACCAAATAACTCCAAATTGTAAGTGGGTTTCAAAATAGCTTCAAAGGAACTTTCAATTTAGTTCTTTTAAACTTCCAACTCATATTTCATATAATTTGAAGAAGTCATTTTATCTTCTCTCATGAAAATCATTGAGTTGCATAAAGTTTCTGAATTTGAAATATTTCTAATTGGAATTCAAATCTTTTCAAAAACCCTTTTGATTTCAAATGGAAGAAGTCATGTCATCTTCACTCTAGGGTTTTGTGTTGAAATGAATTTGAATTTCCTAGGGATCAAAATGCAAGGTGAAAGTTTTGGGAAAGTCATTTCATTCCCTCTCATTCAACTTTCAAAAGGTTTCAATTTCCACTCAATTTCAATCAATCAATCACCCAAACAATCAAACAATAATCATAGTTATTTATTTAATATAACATTCCAAAATTTAGAATTTTGGGATGTTACAAACCTACCACACTTAAAATGAATCTCGTCCTCGAGATTCGAAGAGGTTAGAAAGAAAAAGGTTAGGGTTTGGGGGTCTTCCAACAAATCCATTGACCAGAAAGGTCTGGGGTGCTACCACACTTAGAAGCATGGTTATGGTTCTGACGGAACTCATGTACTCCATCCTTTGGGTAAGCAATGTCGGTCTTCTCACATCTTCGGAATAACTCTGTCACTGAGGCTCTTTTGGTAGGGCATAACGTTTTCTTCAAAATCTTGTATCCCTTCTTCATGGTAAGGTTCTTCCGATACTGGGTCTTCTTATCTGACGGGTATTTCTTCAATACTAAACAACTACCGATATCTCATGGTGGTCAACAATTTCTGGTTGCTCCTGCAGGAAAATGGGTCTGGGCTGAATCTCACCATATAACCTACGTTTGGCAGCGGTTGCCTGTACAGGGTTCCTTCGTCCTACCATTCTAAGGTTTTTGGCTTATCGTGTCGACACTCTTCTAAGGTTTTCAGGTCTCTCTGATTTTCCATCAGCATAAGATAGTTCATGATAGAAGTCTCCGGTATGGGGGCCAATCCATCCCGTACTTGAACGATTACTTCATACACTGACGGTGAATCACGTATTCTATCACTTGGGCATCCTCACAAGCATTGCAGAATTTCTCTTGTCCTCGAATTGGGTTCCGGTAAATCCATTGTTTCTACAAGCTGAACAAGACATCTAACGTTTCTTCACAACTCTCGGGTTTTGCGTATCCTCCTAGGAAACGTCTGCTGATCGAATCACAACCTCTTCCAAATTTCTTCCTTCATGAAGATTACGTCTGTTTCATTTCTAGTCCTGGGCCTGTGGGTTATGGCCCACTTCCACTCTTGTATAGCTTTGACTCATTCTTTTGAGTTATATTCTTCCATATTCTGACATTATACCTCCTTTAAATCCAATTGTACTTCATTTCTTCATACTCTTGATGAAATCAATATATATAAAAAACTCATACTTTCTTGCAATCAAATTTTTTTTCCGAGGTGATTCTCCATGTTTCTAATCCATAAATCTACCTCTGCGGAGTCATTGGTCCAGGGAATACCAGTCCATCTGCATTCATCATCTATGGGGTCCAAGGGTTTTGGGATAAGATACGGGAGAAGAATGGAGGGAGATACAAACAATAGTTTTGAAGAAACAGGTTTTTATTTTGTGGCTGTCGGGAAAACATCAAACAAATGACAGCTCACAAATCGTCGCAACTAACGTAAGTGTATAACAGGGGTTTGGTCTTCTAAAGGTCAAGTAATTCTTCAGATTCTTCAAATTCTTCAAGTCTTCGGAGTCTTTAACTGTTATAGCTTCAACTCTTCTAATTCATGGTGAACTCCTCTTTACTCTGAAGAGGTCATCAGTTGTCCGATATCTTGTCCTTCTTGGAGCGGCTTCAGTTGATCCTTCGTGTGGTCAAAAGGGAAAGGGGTATATTCTAACTATTTTAGGTAAGAGGGAATATTTGATAAAATTAGAAAAGATGAGAAATAAAGGATGTTTTTGAGAATATAGTTTTGGAGATTTCCTGTCCTAGGGGCTTTTCAGCTTCTAGGGTCACGTCCTACAGTCAACATCTGCTCTGATACCATATCTGTAGCGACGCGACCTCAAACGGTCAAGCCTTTGTGTATCCGTGCCATCCCTGGATCAGTATGCTGGCACACACAATACATCAATGTATATATCAAAGATCAATCACATGTATAAATAACGTAAAACTGATATATACCTCATAATTTTCAGCGGAAACAAATAGTCGGGTGTGGAGTCCCATCAACGCCATCGGCAGGTTGAGTGTAGACCGTAACCCTGTACCGTACTCTTACTCGTCGGAAGAAAATATCCGCAACATGATATGTTGTAGCCATGTAGGTCAGTACATTGAATGTACCGGCAAGATCACAATAAGAGAAAGCAGATGATAAAACTATTCTATATGCAATATGGCTTTGTGGCTGTGTGTCTGAGTTTTGTTTTGCATAAAAGCTGGTTTTATTTTCCCTACAACAAAGGAATAACTGTAGTCTGTACTATGGAGTTTTCTATCATGACATGGTTTCGCCAACCGATGTCTCACAGACCAAAATCATCATAAGTTGCCCACAATTAAGTTATCAGTCCGATGTTGAGAGTTCCGAGATAGATCCAAGTCCAGATGCTCAAATTGTCCGTAACCGGGGACACGGCTAATCGATTAGGTTTTAACCCTCTGTAGAGGTTTGTACACTTTACCCGCAAGATTCGATCCCTCTTTTTACGTTCTCGCACTTCAGGGTGTTTGAGAACAAGACGACCGAAACATGGTCTTCCGAAGAGTTCCCCTGACCACTGTCCGGTGCTCATCCAATCCTACCGTAGTTCTACATCTGCTAGCACCGTCCCAGCCAGAGTCACAACTAAGGTCAACCAAGCCAGAGCCCATAGTGACTTGCGGTTGCATAGGTAAGCTTCCGGGCATGAAGTATTCTTCCGTCTCTTTGAGTTTGGGTGAAGCTTTCCGCAAGATGTCATGGCGCTTCTCCATGCATACCGGCCATCCACTGGTTGTTCTAGGGTGCCCGTCAACCGTCCTTCACCCAGTAGTGTGTATTGAATTCTTGTCTCGAGTCTTAAAGTCTTGAGGCCTTGAAGATGCAGTCCTTGCAGATGCCATCATGAAGTTGTCGTCATTGATGTAGAGTCTTCCATTCTCACACCACTCCCGAGCACTCATACCAACCCCGTCTACTATAGCTTACCATCGAAACTAAACAACGTCCCGGGCTTGGTAACAGGAAGATGGGTTCCTACCTCATGCATTCTACTCAACTACAAGATTCAATAACACTACTGGAGGGATTATGAATGGTGACACTAAATGCAGCAAAAACATAGGTATGAATAACATGGTCAAAGTGAACTTGCCTGGTAAGTTGATGAAGATATAAACGCTCTCGGAAAACTTGATAGAAGTATTTGTCACTCTCCGGTGAAAATCTATATAAGTCAAACATTGCATTCACATAAGCGAATGTTCTAGCAAGCAATTTCTAGCACTCAAAATAACAATTAAAACAACAAACAAAACTCAATAACAAAACTCAAATGAATTCCAAGGAAGCTTCAAATAAAACTAGGAAGAAAAACTACTGACAAAAATCTATGACTTTGCTACAAACATCTAATATAGTTTTGCCCTAATTAAAACTTAACAGCAAATCAAACACTAAACTAATAAGTTTAACAGAAAATAAAAATTAAAACCTAAGTTAACCAGAAAGTATTTTTCATAAAAAATTTATTTGCAAAAGAAACAAATAAAAAGCTATTATAAAACTCTAACCATGACCTATAAAGTTTTCTTACAAAACTAAATAAATTAATTTTTTTTAAATAAAAAATAAAATTTTCTTTTGTTGACTAACTGAAACAAAACTAAATTTGTCAAAAGTGACAAAAAGGAATAATTTAAAAAAACAATTAAAACTATAAAGAAAAGAGTAAAGTAGAACTAGAACTAAAACAGTACTATTTCTGCTATAAACCTAATTTAAAATAAACAAAAAAAATAACTATATGCTACTGGATAGGCTAAACAATAACAAAACAGTAGCAAAAGGAATCAATCAAAAATCTTTTATAAAACTCAAGTTATGGCCAAATTACTATTTTGAACAAATTTCAACAAATTCAAATTTAAGCTGCTCAAATTTGAAATCCAATTGTACAAACATAAACTTCAACAAATTTTGAATCTAATGCAAAAAGAATCACTCAATTTGGATCTATAAAATAAAAGATATCAACAATCTAAAAACAGAACTAATTCTGTAAATTAAAACAAAAACAGAAAAAGAAAAATCCTATCTAACGGACAGGGTACACGTGGCACACTACGGTTCGGTGCGGTTGTGCGTTCGCTAGCAGAACCTGGTGGGCGGTCAAAACCTAGAGCATAAGGTGGTAGCGGCTAAAAAAAGAAGCGGCCGGTTCGATCTAAACCGAATTAAACCAGGATTTAAACCGTTCTAAATAAAAAACCTACCCATTCGCTAGATCAAATCTACGCTGTCTAACACAGATCGAACGGAGGGAAAGCATACCGCGGCGGCGATGAACTCCGGCGAGGTGCTCCGGCTTCGATGGACAACGGGTACAGCGCTCCGGTCGTCGGCGAGCTCGGGGATCTCGTCGGGAGGGTGCGGCAGTCGACGACGAGCTCGATGGTGGTCGTGGCGTCGTTGGAGGTGCACTGAGGAGGCCGGCGGCGAGGTCGGGGCGGCGGTGGCGTTCGGTGGTTGATGGCGACGGCGCTCCGGCGGTCCTGGAGCTCGGACAAGGGGACGAGGATGTTTGGACGAAGGTGGGAAACACGACGGTGGTGTCGGGCACGATCGGAGTGGGCTAAGTGGTGCGGTGGTGCGGCAATGGTGCGGCGGCGGTTCTCGGCTCCGGCGAGCAATTGAGGAAGAGGCGGGAGTTATCGGTGCGGGGAAAAGGAGGGAACAGGTCGAGGGGTGAGGTATATATAGAGGGGAGGTGTTCTTGGAGGAGGGGGCAGATCAGGGATCGCGATCCCGGGATCTCCGGGATACGGCGGCGGCGGCGGTCGTGATCTGGTTCGGGCGCAGTTTGCGGAGGAAGAAGAAGCAGCGGCCCCACGCGTCAGTGAGAGAGAGAAGAGGGGGTTCGGTCGGGTGGCCGGGGCGAAGGGAAAACGGGAGGGGGAGCTGGGCAGGCCGCCTGGCTCGCTGGCTGGGCCGGTTGGCCTGGCTGGCGCCTGGGCTTTTTTTTTAAACACAGACAAGAACAAATTAACAAAACACAAATAAAATAAAAATACTATATAGGCATATTATATATCAAAAATTTCAGAAAAAGATTTCCTACAACATGAACTATTTTTCAAGTTCAAGTAAAATATAGAAAAAATCACAAAAGTCAAACAGTGTTGTTGATGCAATAAAACCCAATAAAAATCATTTTTAAAATACCAAAATGATTTCAAATTTATTTTTCTCCACTTTTCTATTGTAGGGAATCATTTTACCCTATTTTCCATATATTTTATTTTTGGAGAAAAATAATTTGAATAAAACCAAATAACTCCAAATTGTAAGTGGGTTTCTAAATAGCTTCAAAGGAACTTTCAATTTAGTTCTTTTAAACTTCCAACTCATATTTCATATAATTTGAAGAAGTCATTTTATCTTCTCTCATGAAAATCGTTGAGTTGCATAAAGTTTCTGAATTTGAAATATTTCCAATTGGAATTCAAATCTTTTCAAAAACCCTTTTGATTTCAAATGGAAGAAGTCATGTCATCTTCACTCTAGGGTTTTGTGTTGAAATGAATTTGAATTTCCTAGGGATCAAAATGCAAGGTGAAAGTTTTGGGAAAGTCATTTCATTCCCTCTCATTCAACTTTCAAAAGGTTTCAATTTCCACTCAATTTCAATCAATCAATCACCCAAACAATCAAACAACAATCATAGTTTTTTATTTAATATAACATTCCAAAATTTAGAATTTTGGGATGTTACTGTTGGGCTCTAACTGAACCCGAGCGAGGCATTCGCCTACTGAACCCGAGCGATTGCACTGGCTACACGTTACTGAACCCGAGCGATCAATCGATCCCTGGTTGTTAACTGAACCTGATCGAGCGATTCCTTCGCTACTGCTGCTAACTGATGCCGATCGAACCTACTGCCTCTTGATGAAGAGTGAGCATTGTTGGGGGTTAGATGAACAGTTCCCGGTGGGGGTTGGAAGAACAGGACCCCATGGTAGTAGAGGCCTTTGCCGCTGGATGAACAGGACCCCGATCGAGCCGGTTGGGGGTGGATGAACAGGACCCCATGGAGGGCTGGTTGAACAGTAGCCGGTGGAGGGCTGGATGAACAGTAGACCGTGGAGGGGTGGTTGAACAGTAGCCGGTGGAGGCTGGATGAACAGGAGCCCGTGGATGAATAGTGCTGGTGGAGGTAGGAGGGAGACGCTGTGGATGAACAGTCGCAGGTGGAGGCTGGAGGAGGTCGACGGTGGATGAACAGTAGCCCGTGGAGTCCCGTTTTGTGGTACGCCACACACCTCCTGATCAACAGGACTCCTATTTCGGCCGTAGGAGGTCGAAGAGACGTTCGTTTCCTCCGTTTTGTGGTACGCCACACCCCTCCCGATCAACAGGACCCCATTTCGACTGTAGGAGGTCGAAGAGAAGTCCATTTCCTCCGTTTTGCAGTACGCCACACCCCTACCAGTGAACAGGATCCCGTTTCGACCGTAGGCGGTCGAACAGAAGGCCATTTCCTCCGTTCTGTTTTTTTCGCCAGGCCTCGTTTCGGTTGTTCCGTCCAAGCCGGTTGGCTCCCGATGAACACGACGCATTCCGTTGCCTCCCGATGAAATGACGACGCAGTTTCTCCTTCTCGACCCAGCCGGTTGGCTGCCGATGAACAGGACACCGTCGCTGCCCTCCGCTGCCTCTCCATGTACACGAGCCCTAGCCGTACGTATGCGCGAGTAGGCGTTCGAGACCCCGCCCGTATGTACATACGTGGCCGTATTTCCTTTCTTGCACCCTGGCTGTACGTACATGTACACGATATTGATGGGACTGCATGACATGCTACGTCCACGCCTCTACTACGACGCGTGCCCTTCCTTACTCGGCCACGGTTCATCGCTGCAGCCTGCAGACAGACCGATTTACCAGTATGTACGTACACGTTCGCGACCAGAATAACAATGCTACGTAGCTTCGACCGGGTGGGTCCCGGCTGTCCGGGAGGATAAGGAGGCTCTTCCTTGCGTGCGAAGATGTAGCTTGTGGGTCCGAGCTGTCAGGGGGAGGATTCTTTTTTTTGCCCGTAATATGGCCGCACTTCCTTGCGTGCGAAGATGTAGCTGGTGGGTCCCAGCAGTTAGGGAGAAACGTTTTTTTTTTGTGAAATACGGTGGCCCCTCCGGTGGGTCCCCGCTGTCAGGTGGAGGAATAATTATTTTACGCGTAATAAGGTTGCACTTCCTTGCTGCGGCCGTGGACCCAGCTGTTAGCCTCTCCGCGTACAGTACTCTTCTGATGGAAGTTGTTCCTTGACCACAATGACCACGCCGCGCCGAGAGCACCAAGGCAGTGGACGACGGCGAAGCCTAGAAGGGGACGACGCGGAGACGGGGAAGATGCGGCAGTGGATGCCCACGCGGAGGGGAGTACGAGGGTTGACTGGTTCGGCTACGGTGTGAGGCTGCCGTCGCCCAAGAATAACAGGGGGTGTGGGTGAGTAGAGGGATGGCCTGGCAAGCGGTGGGAGTAGTAGGGGGCGGTGAGGCCTCCGCGGCAGCATAGCCGGCCACGGGAGGCAGGAGCAGGCGGCACGACCGGCGCTGGTTTGGGCGGCTGGAGCAAGAAGACCAGAGGTTGAAGAAGCACTACGGCCATTGGACGGACATCGTACGGTCACTGGAGCTAGAATCGTTCATGTTGACTAAGTTGACAAAGCCCTCTGTCCACGTCAACTTAGTAGGCCCACAAGTCAGCCTCCCACTATGGTGGGTCCCAGCTAGTAGGGGGAGTATTCTTTTTTTTGTGCGTAATAAGGAGGCACTTTCTTGCGTGCGAAGATATAGCTGGTGGGTCCGATCTGTCAGCGAGAGGAACTTTTTTTCGTGAAATTCAGAGGCCCTTCCAGTGGGTCCCAGCTGTCAGGTGGAGGAATCATTATTTTGCGCGTAATAAAGAGGCACTTCCTTGCGTGCGGCCGTGGACCCAGCTGTCAGCCTCTCCACGTATAGTCGTCTTCCGATGGATGTCGTTCTTTGACCACGTTGACCACGCCGCCGAGAGAACCAGGGTGGTGGACGATGGCGAGGCCCCAGACTGGAACGACCCGGAGAAGCCCCACTGTTTTCACGTAATAAGGAGGCACTTGCTTGTGTGGGTCCCTACTGTCAGCCTCTCCACTTACATCGCTCTTCCGATGGCTGTTGTTTGTTGACCATGTTGACCACGCCGCGCCGAGAGCACAAACGCGGGGGACGAGGGTGAGGCCTAGGAAGGGAACGACCCAGAGCCAGTGAAGCCACAGTAGCGGATGCCCACGCTGAGGGGAGTATGAGGGCTGACTGGTCAGCTGCGGGGTGAGGCTGATGTCGCCGGAAAATAACAGGATGTGCGGGTGGGTAGAGGGATGGCCTGGCGGCAGCACAGCCGGCCACGGGAGGAGGGAGCAGGCAGTCCTTCCGGCGCTGGTTTGGGCGGATGGAGCAGGAAGATCAGAGATTGAAGAAGCACGACGGCCGTTGGATGGACATCCAACAGTCACTGCTCTATCTTGACTAAGTTGACAAAGCCTTGCGTACGCATCAAAAAAAAATTTAGGACAGCGTCATCGTCAACCAAGTAGGCCCAGAAGTCAGCCTCCAAATCTGTGAAAAATAGCATACAGCCCATTAGCCATTATTTTCAATAATTTACAGCCCATTTGCTAATTCTTAAGGATATTTTGAAGCCCATATTCTTTTTATTAGCATTACAGACCATATTTTGGGCACTGCTAAAAAATTCAACGAAATTTTGCATATTTCGGTGGGGTCCGAACTCTTTTAATCACGAAATTTCGAGTTACGTTAAAAATAATTTTTTAAAAACTTATATCAAAATAAAATTCAAAAAAAATCTCCACAAAAAATGATTGAAATTTAAAATCTTGACTAGCAAGATGCCCGTGCATTGCACGGAACATCAAGATGCATTTGTATGAGTAGTTTATCTTGTGGGAGAAAAAGGATGAACGAGGGAAGGCCTTATCTGCAAATGTGGAGAGGAGTGCGGGTAAATTGTCATAGTTTCCTTCCTATCCGTTAGATATAGATCAGACGGCCTATATTGCAGGATGGCAGGCACACCATCATCACCTACTCAGTTTTTTATAATAGTAGAGATAGAGAAACCCGCGTGGAATGCGAGAAACCCACTCCGGCCACACACGTCCGTTCAGGAGTAGGACACCGGCCAAGCTCCTCCTTCCACCATTTTCTGCTTTTTATAAGAGTAGAGAAATCCAGAAAAAACAATATTTGAATGTAATTGCCGGTTTGCTTTGGTTTAAAAATTTACAGCCTGTTTCTTACTACTTATAGCCCATTTTCTGGGGAAGCCCATTTCTTACTACTTACATCCCTCCTCGTCTTGAAAGATTTGCAGCCCAGCAGGGCTGAGAAAAGCAAGTAGGCCTCGGTTGGGTATTCTCCAAAAAAAGCTGAGCTAGCCATTTTCAGAAAGAAAAAATATATCAACTGGGCTAGTCATGTGCTTAAATAAAAGAGTAAGCGTGGGCTAGACAGGCCACAGCCTCCGCACAGCCCGTAGTTGAGCTCCGTCTCTAAAACTAAAAAACAACTGGGCGAGCTGCTGGGTCCCTGGTGTTATCCGCTCGTTGTGTAATTTTCTCGTTTGTTGACTACATTGACAATGGCGTGGGACCTAGTTGTCAAACAATTAGGAGGAAGTATTTTTTTGGCATGTAATAACGAGGCGCCTGCTTGCATAATGCAATGACCCTAGTGGGTCCCTACTGTCAGCCTATCCATGTACAGTCATCTCCTGATCCTCTCAGTTGTTGACCATGTTGACAACACCAGACGGCGGCGGGCACAGCGAGCGAACCAAGGCGGAGAACAACGGCGAGGCCTCGAACGGGAACGAACAGGAGCCGTGGAAGATGCGGCAGTGTAGTGGCAGGCGGAGGGGAGTACGAGCAGTAGCGGAGCTAGGTTCAGCCTATTTCCCAGGCTAGCAATGCAACTACATTGAGCTGCAGTGTCATTTCTGCTACAGTACGCTACAGTTAACAAAGAACAAATCCACCACGCCAGTGTCAAGATCATCAAGATATGATATGCCATGTTTGCGCTATGCAGCGAGAAAAGAAGCTGCGCAATGCTGTGCTCCTTTCAGACTGGTGGACATCGAGGAACAAAGCCAATGCAGGTGAAGTACAGAAGACGGCAGCAGAAATCAATTCTTTCATCACAAAACACTTGACTGATTTCACTTCGGTGAACATTCAGAAAATGCCCCAGCCGTAACAACCCCAGGTTTGCATCCCTCCAGCTACAAACTTGATCAAGATCAATATGGATGCTGCTTTTCATGTGGAGTCTGAGACTGGTGCCTGTGGTTTCATTGTGAGAGACAAAACTGGTGATTTCCCGGCGGCTGCTGCTGGCAAGATGAACCATGTAAGATCTGCACTGCACGCGGAAGTGATTGCTTGTATGCGAGCTATTGAAGGGGCAGCTGACCTGGGTGCACAACGTATCAGTTTTGAATCGGACTGTTTGACAATGATTTCTGCACTTAAAGGGCGAGACTATGACGCTGCGGAGCTGGGAGTTCTCTTCAGAGAAGCAAGAAGCATGTGCCATGCCTCTTTTGTTTTCTCTGAATTCATGTTTTGTCCCCGGAACTGTAACCATGTGGCGCATGCTTTGGCCCAGTTTGCTATGGGTGCTACTGAACCCCTCCATGTGTGGGCGAATGTTGCCCCAGACTTTGTTTTTGTCTTGGTGAATGCTGATATGGCTTCCCAAGTTTAAGTGGAATATAATTTGTTCCCACTCAAAAAAAATCCACCACGCCCCAGGCCAAGGCCATGGCTGCCTGGGGCCTAGAACCGCCTTTGAGTACGAGGGCAACAACATGTAACTCAAGATTACAAACAGTACAAAAAGCCCAAGGATTAATTGTTCATCAAATTTAGACAAAACCCAGATTGAACATGGCAATAACATCTAACCCAACCACTCTTTTTTGCAGCCACAAACAAATGGATCGGTCTGATCCATAAAATCAACATCCTGTGCAAAAAAATCTATTGGAGGATGACTACAAGTTGTTGTAAATAGAAGCCGATCACGTTCAGAAGCCCATTTGTCCACCTAAAACTTCTTTTTTTGCTATTCAACATGTCCGTCTGTGAGAAATCTCTTGTTGAAAAACTGAAGCCTCATGGACAATAGTAACCTCACATTCAATAGGAAGAATGTGACAAAGCTTTTGTTTGACTTGTTGGATGCATATCCTTCCATCGTTATTGTCCTCAAACGAATGTCATGAGAACAGAGAAAATCCTGGTGCTTATTATGCCACTGATTGGTTATATGTTTTTCTCCATGTGTTAGTGCCTAAGTAGACATGAAGATTGAAAACAGTTAAGGTCTGAAAAAAGTGCATGTCGAAAGAGAGATAGCTGAATGGTTAATTCTAGTACAATATATACAGGCTTTCAACGTGCATGAAATCATCACCTCTATATATAAATTCTCCAGACATTGAAAGCATCGCAGCAAGCCAATAATTATGTTAAGATCATAACTAAACATTCCGATATATAAGATCTTGACAGAATCCAGTAGCATTGATAGGCTATCCATGGACGAACTCTTCATTGAGCATATAACATAATATTAGTACCCAAAGTGTACTCCAAGATGATATAAAACTTATGCGCACAAATGAAAATGAAGCTTATGATTACAAATGTGTAGATGATAATATACGGTACCTGAAAAAGTGAGGAGCCAAACACCAACTTGTCGTGATCATTAAACGGATCATGAATTACACCCAAGGTCTCTAGTTTGGGCGCAGAGACGACAGTTATTTGTGAAGGTTTATAACAATTATCAAGGAGCAACCTTTGAAGTGAAGGGGCATCTTTGATGATGAGCTGCTGTCCTTCAAAACAAATTCCAATGCTTTTAAGGTGAGGCGACTTTATTTGGAGACAACTGATAAGGATTTCTATTGCCAAAACAATCGGCAAGCGCTCCAAGGCAGGGCAACTGGAGTGGATGATGCTGTGCAGTGAGGCCTCTGACAGATAAAGCACCACAAGCGAAAGTTTTTTTAGCAGTGGGAGTCGAAGCATTTGTACCAGATCATCTAGTAGATGGCACCCAGCGAAGGTGGCGGTGTGGAGAGAGGAGGAAAACCACGAGATGGAGAACGGAGGTGTGGGCACAAATTCTTGGTGTTCGGTTCGTGGTATGAAACTTTTGTGGTAATGGTAGAACTCAAACTGCTGGAGTTTTTCGAATTCAGGGGATGTCAGCCAAGTGTCCACCATGCAGGGTATGGACAGCAGGTAGCGTGTCGGGATGCAAAGGCGTTGAATGGGGCCCTGCTGGTGAGAGGAGACGATGGCTCTGAGGAGATCAAATTCAGGAAGCACGGATATCTGATGACAATCGAGATTGAGGGGCACGGTGCGCCATAGAGAGCGCCACCGAGTTGAGAGGACTTGTGTGCGGCAGCAATCCTTGGTGGGGAGAAGCGATATGATCTCCCCAAGTATGTCGTCCGGGAGATCGCTGATGCGGTCCACCGGAGATTCTACGGGTTCCTCAGATCCGGGTGGGGGGGGGGGGCTCGCCGCTTCTCCCCGCGCTGCCGGGTGCGGGATCTACAACCGGCGTCGTCGCTGGCGGAAGCCTCATCTTCTTGGTGCTGGGGCCAGCCGACTCCATTTTCCTTGCGGGCACCGCGCCGAGCTCACGGGTTTGAGCAGAAAAGCCAGAGGCGATCCTAGTGGCAGTGCGAGTGGGGAAGAAGGAGGGTTGGGGTTTTCTGTAGGAGTGGAAGAAGAGGAGCATGTGTTTTCTGTACGAGTGAGGAAGAAGGTTTGCGGGGGTTTTCTGTACGAGTGAAGAAGATAGGGTGCGGGGGGAATTGAGGGGCGATGTAAGCGGGAGAGTCCAATGTGCTATAGTATAAGTGGAAGCGAGGAGGAAGCAGGGTTTTTCTGGGATCGCCCCCTCTTTAAGAAGTATGGGCTTTTCCTCTGAAAAAAAACAAATGGGCTTTAAGATGGATAGGATTTTGTATCGGCCAAGTCGGCTGCCCGTGTTTCGTACTGGAGGCCCTTAACACTAGAGGCAGCCCATTAGAGACACTCTCCAGCTTATTGCCCATTCGAAAGAAAAAAAGAGATGACTCTATCTTAATTATGGCTTCTCATCTGTAACATTTTTCAACTTAAAAAAAGTTATTGCTCCTTTTCGGGCTGGCTTGGCATCCACCAAATTAGAGGATGGTGTACTGCATGCAGACACTCACACTGGTCGTAGCGCGGCAAAATGAGGGGTCAAATAACATGCCCACAATATACATAGATTGTAAAGGTTGACACGCTAACATGCAAACTAAGCTTCACAAGATACAGTATGCATACTAGCTAACATTCACAAGCACTTAAGTTCAGCATGTTTACGCATCTAAATGATTCAAAGACTATAACCAAGACAAAGCTGTGAGAAGGTGTAGAAATAAAGAAAAAATGATCGATGCTTCTCTGAGCAAAGGGCCTCCCTACACATGCATTAACTTCCTAGGCATGCTTCTTTCTGCTCAATGTTGCGTGCACCTTGAGCATGTTGGCTCATCTTGCAATTTACGCTGACACATTGCAGTAAACAGATGAGGCAATAGAGATCACTCAACATCAGGCCATTTTGTGCAGTTCCACTGAAATCATCTTCATTGTCCTGAATGTGAAAAGATAGGAAAGCGCTGTACTTAAACGGTGTCGTAAAACAGTAGCACATATCAATAGCTCGGCATGACAAAACACGATCATCTGGACGAAGGGGATACTGACCTGCGTGAGCAAGACTATGCATAACTTTATAGATGGTTAGTTGATTTCCACCTTGGGATCTCCTATGATGGCACGGAGGAAATTCTATCCAATCAATGAGCGCAATTCCTTCCGTGTGGCTGTAGAAAATTTGTCCGACTAACCCCAATATCTTTTTTGTGCAGTTCCACCAAAATAATGCACCGCCGTTTGCACGACCCCTACTCGCCAGCCAAGCCATCAATGACTCGGACTCTTTTATCTTGCGTTGACGGCATGGCTGCAGTGCTTGTTTGCTCCTCCACACATGATGGGCTCGTTCCATATTGCAAATATAAGTCAGCGTACGAATAAGCTTATTTCATCTTGAGTTAGTCATTCTACTCCCTCCGTTTCTTTTTAGTCTGCATATAAGATTTGGTCAAATTCAAGCTTTGTAAAGTTTGACTAACTTTGTAGAAAAAAATATCAACATCTACAATACTAAAGTTATATGTTAAGAAAATTAATTTCATCATACATCTAATAGTATTGATTCCATAGTGTGAATGTTGATATATTTTCCTACAAAGCTAGCCAAACTTAAAAAAGTTTGACTTTGACCAAATCTTATATGCAAACTAAAAAGAAACGGAAGGAGTACCTAGTTACGAATGTAGAAATACCTAGAGCACCGTGAGGTCAGCTGACAGCAGGTTCCACTAAAATCGACATCCGCGGCGGCTTCTTTCCCTGCCTGCATGTCGCGGCTACGCGCGCGTCGACGACAGATGGCGCAGTCGCAGGCACTGTACGACGCGGCGGCGTCGAGGGCAGCGACAATGCCCGTGCCGCCGTGCTCACCGACAAGCCGGCGTGGAGCAAGTCGGCACTCTTCCTCGAGTTGTATTGGAGCGGCCAGCTGCAGAACCACGCGTTGGCTTAGTGCGGCAACTGCCTCCGACGTGCTAGGCGAGGTAGGTGGAGCAGCGAGCTGCCTCGCTTGTAACTGCCGGGCTCGGCGGGCCACCCAGACGGCTATTATGTCGGAGAACTACTCTTCCTGCTCGTCGGATGCCGCTGAAAGAGTGGAGAAACGATGGAAGGAGGAGCTTGGCCGGCGTCCTGCTCCTGAACAAACATGTGTGGCCGGAGTGGGTTTCTCGCATTCCACGCGGGTTTCTCTATCTCTACTCTTATAAAAAATAGAGTTGGTGATGATGGTGTGCCTGCCATCCTGCAATATAGGCCGTCCAATTTATATCTGACGGATAGGAAGGAAACAATGGCAATTTTGCAAAAAGATACCCACACCCCTCTCCACATTTGCAAATAAGGCCTTCCCTCGTTCATCCTTTTCTCCCACAAGATAAACTACTCATACAAATGCATCTTGATGTTCCGTGCAACGCATGGGCATCTTGCTAGTAAATGTAGGTTTTTGAATGCGGCGAGGAGGAGGGTACAGCTGGGAGTGCAGTGGGCGGCGCCCTCAGCCGGTGCCCCGCTTCAAATGGCGGACGCAGTGAGAGGTTGCATTCGCCCTTACCCCCTTGACCGTGTACGTCTGGCTTTGAGGACAACATTATCCTTGACGGTGTACGTCACCTTGTGTCCAGATCTGAGATGCCATGTGTACCAGATGAATGACTCCAAGTTCGACCACCATGATGCTAGGTGCGAGCCGAGGAACACTGTTGGATAGACCCCCCTCATAATTTTCCTACATTGGTTGTTTGATTCATAGCATAGAATGCTATAGGATTTTTTTCCTATGTAATCATGTTTTAATTGGCAATCTAGCATCCACTCCAACTTTTGTTTCACTTCCTTTGTTCCTACGAAGAGAGTACTTGCTCTAAATGATGTGCCGCTACAAGAGCCGCCTATATTAATTAACCATGCTCTAAAAAGGTGGACCAGCTTTGGCTATAGTATACTACTGTACTAGGTTAGTAGGTGACCTTGCGCTTGGCTCTTCTCCTCTTCCAAAAGTCAAACAATAATGATGGTACTAAAATAGTACTTCTGGCAATCTGACACCAAATGAACTGCTGCACATCCACCGCTTGGAAGCAAAAGTTTCTCCTCGTGCTGCGAGCCACCGCGCATGCGTTGGCGAGAGAGAAGGCCTAGTAAGCAAGCTTCTCGTCGAGTTGACGGGACACATCAAAGTTATTTAGTACTCTCTCAAAAAAGGGCCGACCATGTCCATGGCTACCATCCCATGCTCCGTCATTGAGTACATGCACTATTCACGTGCCATCGAGGAGAAAAAATATTGCGTAGTACTAGGTGCCATCGAAGTGCATGACTCACTTACGCACTGCTTATCTCCATTTTCTTGCATGACACGTCCACCTTGATGCTAGATGTCCCGCGTGTCGGCAAAAGGATGAACAAAGCTCACGTCTTAAACAAAAGAGTGGAAGAGCATAGATTCCCGATGACCGAGAAGGAGCAACGAACCTCGCGGTGGAGCGTCTGCACTCATAATATTTTATATTATTCAGCGATATAAAATCAACCAAATCTCTCCACGTTCCTGTACCATTCTATATTGTGAGAATAACTTTGAATGTAAGCCATTGATTCACTCTATCCAATGGTCATAGTTGGAAAATGCAAACAAAACCAAGCATTGGATCAACTCTTTTATCACTCAGATTGTTGCCACCTTGCACATGCTGCTGCAACGCAGAAACTACCGCGCCATCTGGTGAACCATCCCAGACACGCTCTCGTAGAGACTTACAGGGCACGTGCTCATGCAACATGTGGGTTCCAAACTTCACATGCTATCGTAGTCAGCTTGCCCATTTCTTTTCTTTACTTTTCTCTAAGAAGTACTCCCTCCGTAAACTAATATAAAGAGTTTTAGATCACTACTTTAGTGATCTAAACACTCTTATAGGGAGTACAAGCCTGCCCTGTACGTGAATAAATCTTGGTTGCTACACTTACGTACATGGCAGGACATGGTGTCCAATCTCCATTTAGTTCCTAATTATGTGTTACCAAAGAAAACACGTGGTTCATTTTTAAATTAAATTAGTCAAAACCAGCATGGAGCTAATCAGTCACATTGAACATACTTTTCTACTGGCAAAAAATGAACATTTTGTTCTGATATATTTGCAAAAAAAAATATTCGTAATCTCACATGTTATTCTCAACTACCCAAATGTTGATTTATTACTAATTTGAGCATGCACAGTGCTTGATAAGACAGTTAAGACTGTCACGTAATCTAAGAGGAGGCATCAAAATATGTTGTAGTGGGTTAATTTTAGTCTTATCTTTGATAACGCGATATTTCTAAATATTTGGTGAGACATAATGTTGGTAAGAGATCATCTATTAATCAAGAGAAGACATGCATTTTCTTATGGTCTCTCTCATCCACCTCATCATTTATCCTACATGGTAGTCCAATGATAATCCATTACAAACATGTAAAACCGGTTACCATTATTTTCGTAAGTTGGTTGTAATGTTACCTGCAATTACATAATAAAAAATGTGTAATAAGGTGTAACAACATCTCTATATCATTGGGAAAAAACATCTATAGGTTTGGCATGTGTATTTTAATTAGGTATATGTTTCTGTATGATAATTGACGTGCAATGCCGAAACACATCATACATCGCCCACCTCACGCATTCACCATATTCCTCGGCCTCAGTGCGACACCTAGTTATAGTATATATCCAGCAGCCCGTATCGCTTCTCGCTTCTCGTCCTCATAGTGAGCTGACTGTACCTTATTATAATTGCTCTTTGAGCAAAGGGCCTCCCTAAGCCTGCATTAATTTCCTGGGCATGCTTCTTTCTACTCAATATTGCGTGCACTTTGAGCATGTTGGCAACTCCACTGCTAGCTTGCTGGCTCATCTTGCAATTGACACTAACGCATTGCAGCACTCCTGCAAGGCCCAGAGGTAAATTTGAGAACAAGTACACAGAGGTTAATTTGACATACATGACTAATAAGTTGACAGAAGTCATATCACTTTTTTTGAAACATGTCGTAAAGTAACGCGATAGACCTTAAATTAACATGTGTTAAAAAATGGCTCATCTTGCAATTGACGCTGACACATTGCAACACTCCTGCAAGGCCCGGAGGTTAATTTGAGAACAAGTACATAGAGGTTAATTTGACATACATGACTTATAAGTTTCACAGAAATCATATCACTTTTTTTGGAAAACATTTAATTGCATTGAATGTATATAATGCTCCGTCCTATTAGTTGAATTAACCTCGAGGTCCATGTTTTGGAAACATGTCGTAAAGTAACGGGATAGACCTTCATTCAAGCCAATCAACATGTGTTCAAAAAACAAAAAATATCAAAAAGTAACGAGATAGACCTTCTTCAAGCCAATCAACATGTGTTCAATAAACAAAAAATGTCAAAAATTAAAAAACAAGGACCTCGAGGTTAATTCAACTAATATGATGGAGCAGTATATACATTCAACGCAATTAAATGTTTACAGTGATCCATCAAATCAGTTAATTTAACATCGAGCCCACTTCCCATCCGGTCACCCACCTGATGACTACTCTAGTCTCAGCACACTTAACTTGGGAGTTCTATTAGATGAGCTATCGGTAGGGAAGCTGGTCCTTGCTGCTATAGGATCCTTCTTTGCATCCTATATTGCGCACCCGGATGACCGCCTGTTGCCGCCCAATAGTCAATGCCACGCCCCCCGCGAATGTAGAAGCTTCCCTCCCTTGTCTAGCTGGTTCACGCATTTTCGCCTTTTTTTGCCGCCTGCCCATGTAGCCCACCTATACAACCGCCTCGCGCCGGCCAATTCCTCTCCAAACACCTAGGGAGGCGGTTGAACCGAACAAGCCTAGACTTGTTTCTAGTGGATACATTGACATGGCACCGGAAGGGTGTGATAGCTGACTCTGACAAAATAATTGCCTACCACATTGGCATACATGAGCATGGGGCCCACTTGTCAGTGTGCTGGACGGAGGAACGAATGCAAAGACAAAATGGAGCGCAGAAGGGTGCGAATCGATTGGCTCATGTGTGATGACCACAAGAGCTATCCACTCAGATTGTATGTTAAAAAAATCATGCAAACACGGCCGATTATACTATGAGTAGGTGACCATGCGCTTGGCTCTTCGCCTCTTCTGGAATACGAACAATGATGATGGTACTATAGTATATATGTACTTCTAGCAATCTGACACCAAATGACTGCTGCACGTCCACCGCTTGTACTATAAAGCCCACTATAATTGTAAGCAGAAGCTTCTCCTCGTGCTGCGAGCCACCGTGTGCGCGTGGGAAAGGGAGAGGGCGTAGCAAGAAAGCTTCTCGTCATTCTGCGAGTTCACGGGACACATCAAAGTTACTTATTTAGTCCATGGCTACCACCCCATGCTCCGTCTACATACATGATTCACGTGCCATCGAGGAGAAAAATTATTGCGTAGTACGTGCCATCGAAGTGCATGACTCACTTACGCACTGCTGATCTCCATTTTCTTGCATGACACATGCACCTTGATCCGACGTGTTGGAAAAAGGATGAACAAAGCTCACGTCCAAAAAAAAGTGGAAGAACATAGATTCCCGACGACCGATAAGGAGCAAGGAACCTCACGGTGGAGCATCTGCACTCATAATATTTTATATTATTCAGCGATATAAAATCAACCAAATCTCTCGTCTAGCTGGTTCGCGCGTTTGCCCCTATTTTTTGCCGCCTGCCCACCTATAGAATCGCCTTGCGACGGCCAATTCCACTCCAAACACCTAGGGAGGCGGTTGAACCGAACAAGTCTAACTTGTTTTTAGTAGGTACATTGACGTGGCATCGAAAGGGTGTGATAGCTGACTCTGGCAAAATAATTGACTACCACGTTGGCATACATGAGCATGGGGCCCACTTGTCAGCGTGCTGGACGGAGGAAGGAACGCAAGACAAAATGGAGCGCGGAAGGGTGCGAATCGATTGGCTCACATGTGATGACCACTGGAGCAATCCACTCAGATTGTATTACGTTAAAAAATTCGTGCAAACACAGCCGGTTATACAGTGAGTAGGTGACCATGCGCTTGGCTATTCGCCTCTTCCGGAAGTCGAACAATGATGATGGTACTACAGTATACTCCTACTTCTGGCAATGTGACACCGAATGAACTGCTGGATGTCCACCGCCTGTATTAAGCGCACTATCGTAAAGCAAAAGCTTCTCCTCATCCTGCGAGCCACCGCGCGCGCATGTGAGCGAGGGAGAGGTCGTACTAGTAGTAAGCAAAGCTTCTCCTTGTTTGCGAGTTGACGGGACACATCAAAAGTAGTGTATTAGTCTCCAAAAAGGGCTGACCATGTCCATGGCTACCATCCCGTGCTCCGTCATTCAGTGCGTGCACGATTCACGTTCCATTGAGAAAATAATGTTGCGTACGAGCCATCGAATAGAATAACTTAATTTATAAAAAAACGCACCACCACGTCATGATCGAACTTTGATTCGTCCACGCGTGGTTCCCATGAACAACTACTACACTCGCCAAATTATCTGGTGAGCTGCCTCTTCATACAGAAATGAGCTCACCGTGTACCCATGCGTGAGTATTAGGGAAAGAGGCAAAGAGTACCAGCGTCGGTGCTAGCACCTCTTCTCTTCGTGCTCGTATTCCTTTTAAACACGGTAGCCCAGTGTAGTTACATCATACATGGCCAACCCACGCTATCACCATGTTTCTTGGCCTCCGTGCGACACCTAGCTATAGTAATCCACCAGCCCGTATCGCTTCTCACTCCTCATCTCTCTCAAAGTGCGGCGGGCTGGCGATTTTGTCATCTATTGAGGTCGGTTAACTCATCACATGTTAGCGACATGCCAAGAGCATTCTAAAAAAATTACTGTACTCTATTGTTATGCTAAGAAGAGGAAGCGCTTTGACCGACGGACCAAACGAGACATGTGTGTCATGCTGTGAGTGGGTCTAGTTTCTCATTTTGAACTTGTTTGGTGTAGTAGTAACACTTGGTTTTGACTATTGATAAGAATTTATATAGGGCCTAATGTATTCTTCGAGGTTGCCTTTGACTATTGATAAGATTTTATGTAATTTGCAAATTATATCATTCGAAGATCCTTTCACGTTCCATTTCAAAAAAAAAGATCCTTTCACGTACGAATTTGACGGTATGCTTTGAGCAACTTGCATGTCCTATACTGCTCCTATTTGGATACTCTAACTTAGCTAGAGGTTAGACTAACTCATGACTAACCCTGAACTAACTCTAGCCAAAGAGGTGTTTGGATGACAGGGTTAGATTGACAATAAATGCACTTGATGGAGAGAGAAAAGTGATTTTCAGTGGGCCCCATGAGAACTAGCGCCAATTAGCACCACTTGGCTAGTGGGATAGAGATCCAATTAGCACCTCTTGGGTGGGATAGTTTTTTTGGTGGGTTTGGTGCAACTTGCTCCAATTTAACCCTCATGTTTGGATACTTTAGGTCTATTTGAGCCCCAACTAGCTCAAACTAACTCTAACCCATGGATCCAAACATGGCCAAAGTTAGTCTCAGAAAACGCATTAAGCCCTATATACATGGACAGACGGAGTACATGGTACTAGCAAACGCTCACCATTAGTAGTAGTTCATTGGTTGGTTTCAATTTTTGATTCAGTTGCTACGCTGCTACCGTCCAATATTCGCGTGTGGTTTTTTCTAGAATAAAAAAAAAGAGGTAGTACTTACTGTGGGAAAGGTGAAGTGATGGTTGCTTCGCTGGAGCAACTTGTTACTCTGGGAATATTGGAGTACCAGCGGATTCAACGAAGAGAGAAATGATGGTTGCTTCGTCCGAGCAACTTACTGTGGCGAAGGTGGGGCTCTATGATTTGACTACTCACAAGTCATTATTACTGCGGTGCAACGACCGGGGTGAATCTTCCCTGCAGTTGTGCACTCAATATTGCTGCATGGCAGGTGGAGCCGGATGAAGGATGTCCCACATGTCGGCAAAACAAAGTTGAATTGTTTCTGGCATTGATATCAATCCTTCTGGCCTGTTAGATACAAAGGATTTTCACAGGAAACTTCAAAGGAATCAATTCATATGGAAAAATTTGCTAGGTTGCGTTCGGGATAGAGGAAACATGAATAGTGAACCAAAGGAATTTTTGTCCTCTAGCGCTGATTCCAAAGGAAAGTAAAATTCCACCCCAAGCTCATGTTTTGGGCTGAAGACCGAGGCAAGCCCTGTTAAGAACGTGAGGAGCCTGGCACTTGCGTTGCACATCGAGATTAAAAAATTACTACTGCTCGTACTAGCCTTTGGAGACAAAGACAGCTAGTGTTCATTGCCGAATAAACTATGCATCAGGCTATCCTTCATGTCAGATGCAATAGGCTAGCTTCCTGTGTTTTTCGTGCGGTCACCTGAACACATCTTTTCAGGCTTCCCTTTGTTTTCTAGATCCTATGGTTTGTTCTAGTCTTCCTTTTTCATTCCTACATTTTCACAAATTCCTATGTTTTAAGTCCCTTTGTTCCGAACAAAGTCTTCAACTTAGGATTCATGTGTCCTCTTGCCTCAAGATTGTCTCATTACAACATTCCATCATCAAATACAAATGAAACAACCATGGCTGCTAATGCATCTCAATGGTTCACAGATTAGCGCCAATATTCACATCACAACTGAAGACAAAGTTGTGAGAAGGTGTACAAATAAAGAAAAATATATAATTGATCGATGCTATTCGTAGGCATGGCTCCATTTCCTGGGCACAGTGTTCATTGGTTGGCAGCTAGTTTCACCCAGCTTTGTAGCCAAAAAATAGGTGTATGGAGGACATCACAATCTGATCATTTTGTGCAGCTCCACTAAAATCGAGCTGATGATCCCTGTTTGCAAAGATATTCAGTCAGTGTGATTACAATAATAGTGGAACCAGATGATGAAACATAACACACACAAATAGAAGCCGATCACCTCTGCGATCTCTCTTTAGGACTAACTACTTGTTGGAGAAGATTAGGCACGGAGTTGGATGAGGAGGATAGCAAAACCAATCTCCCTTTCTGCAGTCCCACAGAAATGTAAAAACGTTGCCCGTGTGACATTTTGGTGGAACTGCACAAAACACTCTTAAGAAAAAAGTGATTTGTGCAGTTCACCAAAAGGTCGCAATAGTTATGAGCTGAAATGGATAGCCCTGTTTGCAAAAGGAGGTAGAAAGGAAACAATTAATGCCCAATAACACGAGTTGAAGACACAAACACCAACAAAAAAGAAGCATATTCCATGTAATAAGGGAAAGATAGCAGCATGGTGGTTTATCAAAAACGGTTTGAGGACGAGATTGCAAGATGGAAAGTACGCCGGCCGAGATACTCCCTCCGTTCCTAAATATTTGTCTTTCTAGAGATTTCAACAAGTGACTACATACGGAGCAAAATGAGTGAATCTACACTCTAAAATATGTCTATATACATCGTATGTGGTAGTCCATTTGAAATCTCTAAAAAGACAAATATTTAGGAACGGAGGGAGTACATTTTAAGAAAACAACTAAAGAAGATCCACATGCAGCAACGTGGGAAGATGGGCAGTGGAGCAAGGCCGAAGGAAGCTGTACCTGAGGGTCGTTGGGATGTAACTAGGGGGGCGCCGGCGGCCGGGATCTGCCCATACTGTGGCAGCGAGCAAGTGGCGAAGGCCCTACCGCGCCGGAGCTTGGTCAGAGAGAACGGCGGGTACCGCAGATCGGGACGTGCTGCCTCAACGCCCTCGAACGGAGAAACGATGCACATCCTCCCTTTTTGCCGGCGGACGGGATGCGGCCGGATCAGTGACCAACAGTGAGAGAGAGAGAGGCCACTGCCGCCTTGTGTGAGATAGTGTGACGAGAGACAAACCCCAGCAGGCAGGCTCCATTGTATATAGTGGAGCGGATTTTTCTTTTTTCCCAACGATAATCGTTTTATATTCTGTATGTGCCATTGAGGAATATAACTTTATTTAATACTAACCCGTTAAGTCAAACTTTGTTCCATCTACACGTGGTACATGATCCTCCTTTGAGTAAACAACCGCTACACGCGTCAAATTATCACGTGGGCTGCCTTTTCGTACAGAAATGAACTCCACCGTGTACCCGCGCGGGTGTGGCCGGAAATGAGACGTGAGTACGTGCGTCGTGCGTGCACCTCTTCTTTAGGTGCAGGTACGTACGTGGGTGGGTGTGAGAGAGATGGTTTGTGCGAAACAGAGGCAATGTGTCGATGATATCTCAATCAAAAAAACGTAACATATGCAATGTGTGTGAAACAAAGTCATGGATATATCATATATAGAGGGAGCGATCCACAAGAAGATAGTGGAGGGATCATCGGCGTGAGATACCGATAGAATCGAAAACAGGGATGAAGTGTGTGGGTGCGCGATCGATAAAGAGTGCCATCGAATTTGTGTTTGCCCATGTCAAAGATACAGGGCGGCTGGCCTACTGGAATGTGAGAGGGCAGAGGTGCCATTTTTCTCTGTGGCATGGATACCTACCTACAATGTTCGACTATCGGTGTGTGTGGGGGGGGAGGGGGGAGGGGGCTGAGACCTAACTATAGAGAGGTAGATCGACTAGTATATGTGTGGAGAAGGAGAGAGACCTAGCTATGTATTGAGGGAGATCGATCGGCATCCATGCATATGTGTAGCAGAGGAATAAGGTTGGGAGAAAGACAAAGGTAGAGTGTCGGAGGGTTGGTGGTGGAGTTGCTTCTCACAAATGGTGGGAGAGGCCTGCTAGACAAACAGAGGGTACGAGTGCAATATCAATAAGAGAGGGGATGTTTGTCTGTCTATGCACGTGCGTGTGAGAGACGGGTCAGGAGGTATGCAAGGATGATGAGGGGGGACGATATGGTTGTGGTATGCGGACGTAACTACATAGGAAGATCAATCGTCGTGTGTTCGAGAAAGGAAGAGACATAACTAGTGAGGTAAGTCGATCGGTGCGTGTGGAAAAAGAATTATAGTCGACCTAGCTATATGTAGGGAGATCGGTACGTATACATGCATGCATGTGTTAGAAGCAAATAAGGTCCGGAGAGATGAACATGTGGAGTGGGGTGCGGCTAGGAGGTGGTGTGAGAGGCCTACTATGTCGAGGGGGAAGAAGTGTGTGAGTATGAGATCGATGAAAAGAGGGGCGGGAGTGTGCACCTACGTGGAACCGTATTGGACATAGGGGGCATGGACGGTGAGAAGAGAAGAGGGGAAGTGTGTGTTTGTGGTGGGAACACTTGGCTACAGAGGTATATCGAGCGGTGCGTTCCAGAAAGAAGGAGCCGGGGGGCCTACACACACCGTGGGTGAACGACCTAAAGAGAAATGAATGTGCGCGATGGAGGGGACGCTATGGGAGGGTGATAGGGGGGCGGGCGTGTGCATGCACGATAGTAAGTTAGCGCTAGCTAGCTACAAAGAGAAGAGGATCATGAAGGTGTAAAAGACGAACAGAGATCATAATTCATTATAAAAAAGTGGATTCGGATATTTGAAGAAGATATCATAGTGTTTTAAACCGACGCATGCATGAATGAATATATATAATGGTGATACGCATGGTGTGGTTATTAACTTGTTATACTACATATAATATATAGAACATTGATTATAATTTGCGATAATGTGTGGCTTTTGCAGCTCAGGGCTAAATACTTGTCATAATGTAGGGGGCGGGGTGATACGTCTCCAACGTATCTATAATTTATGAAGTATTCATGCTGTTATATTATCATTCTTGGATGTTTTATAATCATTTTATAACAACTTTATTTCATTTTTTGGGACTAACCTATTGACCCAGTGCCCAATGCCAGTTGCTGGTTTTTGCTTGTTTTTTACATCGCAGGAAATCAATATCAAACGGAGTCCAAACACCGCGAAACTTTTTGTGGATTTTTTATGGACCAGAAGACATCCAATGGGCCAGAGCAGCACCTCGGGGGTGCCCTGAGGGGGGCACAACCCACCAGGGCGCGCCTGGGCCCCTAGGCGTGCCCCGGTGGGTTGTGCCCACCTCGGTGGGCCATAGACTGGAGCTACCTTTGATTCCTCAATATTTTTTTCATTAATTACTCCGGATTCCTTCATTTCCATCTAAAGATCATTTCCTTCACGAGTCTGTTCCCCTACTCCACCGAATACGGATACGCCCCCATGAGCTTCAGCAATGTTATTGATTAATTCCATGATCAGTACTGTTTTACCTACTCCAGCCCGCCCAAATAGTCCCCTCTTCGCCCTATAAATTCTCAAATATTCCAAAAACCCTCGGGGAGAACCTAGATCGGAAGTTCCACCTCCGCAAGCAACTGTAGCCACCGAAAACCAATCGGGAGCCCGTTCTGGCACCCTGCCAGAGGGGGAGATCATCACCGGTGGCCATCTTCATCATCCCGGCGGCCACCACGATGAGGAGGGAGTAGTCCACCCTCGGGGCTGAGGGTTTGTACCAGTAGCTATGTGTTTAATCTCTCTCTCTCTCTCGTGATCTTGAGATGTCACGATCTTGATGTATCATGGCCTCTGTTAACATAGATGGATCATATGATGTTTCTGCCCTCTCTACTCTTGTTGTGATGAATTGAATCTTTACCCTTTGAAGTTTTGTCTTGTCCAATTGAATGTTTAGATCTGAGAACGCATGATGTATGTCTTGCGGTATGAATACTTGAGGTGACAATGGGGTATCATATTGATTCACTTGATGTATGTTATGGCACTCAACTTGTGGATTCTCGAGGTGACATTGGGGTAATCTATGCATAGGGGTTGATGCATGTTTTTATTATCTTTTCTCCGATAGAAACTTTGGGGTCTCCTTGTAGTTCTTTGTGTGGATTGAATATTATGATCATGAAGTTGTTTGATGCATATCGTAGAATTAACTCACAGATACTTGCGGTGACATTGGAGTATCTAGGTGACATTAGAGTTGGTTGATGTGTGTCATATGGTGCTATTTTAGTACAAACTCTTGGTTTGATTGATAGAAAGAATAGCTTTGTGTTATTTTAGTACGAACTCTAGGATAGATTGATCGGGAAGAATAGCTTTGAGGTGGTTTCGTACCCTCCAAACAATTTCTATCTTTTGTTCTCCGCTAGTAGGAACTCGGGAGTGATTCTTTATTGCACTTTGAGGGATAATCATATGATCCAACTGTGTTAGCATTGTTGAGAGATTGCACTAGGGAAAGTACGGACCCTATGCCTCATTTTCAAGCATTGCAATACCGTTTGTGCTCTGTTTTATCAATTGCTACCTTGCTGTTTTTTATTATTCCTATTACAAAAATCAATATCTACTATCCATATTACACTTTTATCACCATCTCTTCGCCAAACTAGTGCACCTATAAAATTTACCATTGTATTTGGTGTGTTGGGGACACAAGAGACTCTTTGTTATTTGGTTGCAGGGTTGTTTGAGAGAGACCATCTTCATCCTATGCCTCCCACGGATTGATAAACCTTAGGTCATCCACTTGAGGGGAAATTGCTACTGTCCTACAAAACTCTGCGCTTGGAGGCCCAACACGAGTCTACAAGAATAAAGTTGCGTAGTAGACATCAAGCTCTTTTCTGGCACCGTTGCCGGGGAGGTTAGGTAAGCGGTACTCACGTCCCATCAACAAAGCTCTTTTCTCGCGCCATTGCCGGGGAGGTGAGTGCTTGAAGGTATATCTTTAGATCTTATAATTGAATCTTTTAGTTTCTTGTTTTATCACTAGTTTGGTTTATAAAAAGAAAACTACAAAAAAATGGAATTGAGGTTGCATCATATTATTCATCTTTATAACATCTTTTGTGAAAATGATGGAAAAGAAAATTGTGCTCAACTGTTAGAAGAAGAATGCTATAAAATGTTTGGCATAGAATCCATGAATGATGAGCATGATTGCAATGTTGCTAGTATGAATTCTTTGAATATCCATGATGCTAGTGATATGCAAAGCCATAAGCTTGGGGATGCTATATTTGATGAAGATGATATTTTTAGTATCCCAAGTTTTGATGTGCAAATTTGTTATAATGATTGCATGCCTCCTATTTATGATGATTATAATGATGAAAGTGGATTTGGAGAGGTCATGAATTTATTTAATGATGAATCCACTATTTTGTAAGAGGTTTCAATTGACAATGATAAAAAAGTTGCTATCTATGATGATTATGGTGATGACATGTATGATATAAATAATAATGATAACCGTGAAACTTGCATCATAATTTTAATTCTCAATATGATTATGCCAGTCAAGTATCACATGATAGTTATTTTGTTGAGTTTGCTCCCACTACTATTGATGAGAATAAATTTGCTTATGTGGAGAGTACAAAATTTCTATGCTTATGTATCATGAAAATAATGCTTTATGTGATAGCTATATTGTTGAATTCATTCATGATGCTACTGAAAATTATTATGAGGGAGGAACTTATGCTTGTAGGAATTGCAATAATATCAAGTTTCCTCTCTATGTGTTGAAAATCTTGAAGTTTGGCTTGTTTTGCCTTCTTTTGCTAGTTGATTCTTGTTCCCATAAATTGTTTGCTCATAAAATCCCTATGCATAGGAAGTGGGTTAGACTTAAATGTACTTGCCATGTGATTCATGATGCTCTTTTTATGTTTCAATTCTCATCTTTTATGCGAGCATCATTGAACTCATCATGCCTAGCTAAAAGGCATTAAAGAAAAACGCTTGTTGGGATACAACCCAACACTTTTACCTACTGTTTTTGTGTATTCACATGATTAGGCTACTGTATTAATCATGTTTTATAGCTTTTGTTTCAATAAAGTGCCAAGTAAAACCTTTGGGATAGTGTGGATGATAGTTGACTTGATTCTGTGCAAAAACAGAAACTTTTGCGCCCAGTTCAGGAAATTCTAAAATTCACTGGAACGTGATTTTGATCTAAATTTTTTATAGGTGATAGATATACAAATTCCCTACGTTGTCCTAATTTTTCAGAACTTTTGGTGTAGCAGAAGTATGGTTGGAGTACAGATTACTACAGACTGTTCTGTTTTTGACAGATTCTGTTTTCAATGCATAGTTTGCTTGTTTCCTAGTTTCTATGGCTTATATTGCTCAATATAAATTGTGGAAATGAGATGCTACAGTATTAATTGTGTGGAAACAATTATGAATCTTGTCTTTGACAGTACCAAAGTGAAATGGTTTGCTCTTTATCATACTAACCTATCTCACAAAGTTCCGTTAAGTTTTGTGTGATTGAAGTTTTCAAGTTTTGGGTGAGATGTCGATATGAGGAGAATAAGGAGGGAGAAGACCCTAAGCTTGGGGATGCCCAAGGCACCCCAAGATAATATCCAAGGAATATCCAAGCAACTAAGCTTGGGGATGCCCCGGAAGGCATCCCCTCTTTCGTCTTCAACATTATCAGTAACCTTGCTTGAGACTATAATTTCATTCATCACATGATATGAGTTTTGCTTGTAGCATCATTTTATTTTACTAGGATTTGCTTGATGTTATTAAAAATAATGTTTTGCATCTTTTACTTCAATAAAAGTGTCAAGGGTAGCTTTCCACATGCTTATTTTGCAAGTATATGAGTTGCTGTTTCAAAACAGAAAGTTTATCGCTGTTGCAAAAATTCTCTAGAAAAGTCAGAATGTGATAAAATGTTGAAACTTTTTTCATAGTAAGCTATAATAAATTTTCTACAGTGTGGTAATTTTTCAGAATTGTTGGAGTTAGGGAATTGTGATGAATCTTGCATTCTTTACAGACTGTACTGTTTTGGCAGATTGCTGTTATGGTTGCATTGTTTGCATATGTTTGCTTGTTAAATGATTCTATTTGAGGATAGGACTATTAAATATGCAGAGGAATTTAGTATGCAATGTTGAATAATAATTTTAGTAATTTTCTACAGTAGAGAATGATAAGGTTTTTGCATTGGTTTATACTAACTTATCTCACGAGTTCTTGTTGAGTTTTGTGTGGATGAAGTTTTTAAGATTTAGGGAAACCGTGATATAGGAGGAAGTAAGGAGACAAAAAAGCTCAAGCTTGGGGATGCCCAAGGCATACCAAGCTAATATTACAAGAAGTCTCAAGCATCTAAGCTTGGGGATGCCCCAGTAGGCATCCCACCTTTCTTCTTCAACAATTATCGGTTAGTATCGGTTGAGCCTAAGATTTTGCTTCTTCACAGGAGTTGTGCTATGCTTGGAATGTCATTTTATTTTATTTTGCTTTCTGTTTTAATAAGATACTTAGATCTAAAAGTTTTAAATAAAAGAGAGTCCTCAAAATAGCTACCCATCTACATAACTACTCGCTTGATCTTCACTTATATCTTTTTGGAGTAGTTTTGTCTATTACTCTTGTGCTTCACTTATATCCTATGAGTAAATTGTTGAATGAATTGCATATCATGAAGTTGAAATTGTATGTTCATATCATGCCTAGTGGTAGCTTCACATTGGGTTTAGAAAGTGAAATCTTTTGAAGCTTGACAATCACAATATTGGTCATACAAGCAATTCATGAATAATTAGTAGAAGGAAGAGAACTTTCACATGCAAATACACTATCTTGGAAATCTTTTGTGATTGTGAGCCCCCATCAAAATATTATATGCCAAAATTGTTGACGTTGGACAAGGAAGACAACGTAATGATTTATGTTTGTTCATATTCACATAGAAGTTATATTGTCATGGATCCTTCAACATGTGGTGCTTGCCCCCTATCTTTGCTAGCCAAAAATTCCGCACCAAGTAGAGATACTACTTGTGCATCCAAAAACCCTTAAACCCAAATCTTGTTTTGAGAGTCCACCATACCTACCTATGGATTAAGTAAGATCCTTCAAGTAAGTTGTCATCGGTGCAATAAGTCAATAAAAATTGCTTCTAAAAGTGTTAGATCATTTAGTGTAAGAGAAAATTGAGCGTTGTACGAACTTGTGATGGTGAAGAATAAAAGCGACAGACTGCATAATAAAGTTTGACATCATAAGGGGCAATATAATGTGACGTTCTCTTGCACTAAGGTATTGAGCATACAACCAAAAAGCGCATGGCAACCTCTGCTTCCCTCTGCGAAGGGCCTATCTTTTACTTTTATGTATTTACTTTCATGCAAGAGTCAAAGTTTTTCTCTCTATTCCTTTTCATTTTTCCCTTTTGGCAAGCATCATGTGGTGAGGAATGATCTAGGTACATATATCCAGTTGGATATGGGTAGCATGAGTTATTATTGTTGACATCACCCTTGAGGTGAATACGTTGGGAGGCGAAATTATAAGCCCCTATCTTTCTATGTCTCCGGTTGAAACATTTTGCTCATGTGTATGTGGTGGGTGTTAGCAATCATAGAAGACTATATGATGGTTGAGTATGTGAAGCTCTTACTTAGACTCTGTTGAATAAGTTGAATTGCAATTGTTTGGTGACTAAGAATATAGGTTGTTGAGTTTCAAGGGAATTCATTGTTTGAACCTTTACATGTGGATTGGTTGCTACTTTAACATGAGAGGTTTTATAAGAAAGAATTGTTGTTGTGATGCTAGGAAAAGTGATTGAAATTATCATTGATCAAACTTATGCACTTTGCTAGCATTCACACTTCATAAATATTTATTTTATCATTTACCTACTCGAGGACGAGTAGGAATTAAGCTTGGGCATGCTGATACGTCTCCAACGTATCTATAATTTATGAAGTATTCATGCTATTATATTATCATTCTTGGATGTTTTACAATCATTTTATAGCAAATTTATTTCATTTTTTGGGACTAACCTATTGACCCAATGCCCAGTGCCAGTTGCTGTTTTTTGCTTGTTTTTTACATCACAGGAAATCAATATCAAACGGATTCCAAACACCGCGAAACTTTTTGTGGATTTTTTATGGACCAAAAGACATCCAATGGGCCAGAGCAGCACCTGGGGGGTGCCCGAGGGGGGCACAACCCACCAGGGCGTGCCCCGGTGGGTTATGCCCACCTCGGTGGCCTTCCGCACCCACTCTTCGCCCTATAAATTCTCAAATATTCCAAAAACCCTCGGGGAGAACCTAGATCGGAAGTTCCGTCGCCGCAAGCCTCTGTAGCCACAGAAAAACAATTGGGAGCCCATTTCGGCACCCTGCCGGAGGGGGAGATCATCACCGGTGGCCATCTTCATCATCCCAGCGGCCACCACGATGAGGAGGGAGTAGTCCACCCTCGGGGCTGAGGGTTTGTAGCAGTAGCTATGTGTTTAATCTCTCTCTCTCTCTCTCTCATGATCTTGAGATGTCACGATCTTGATGTATCATGGGCTTTGTTAACATAGATGAATCATTTGATGTTTCTCCCTTCTCTACTCTTGTTGTGATGAATTGAATCTTTACCCTTTGAAGTTTTGTCTTGTCGGATTGAATGTTCATATCTGAGAACGCATGATGTACGTCTTGCGATATGAATACTTGAGGTGACAATGGGGTATCATATTGATTCACTTGATGTATGTTATGGCACTCAACTTGCGGATTCCCGAGGTGACATTGGGGTAATCTATGCATAGGGGTTGATGCTCGTTTTTATTATCTTTTCTCCGATAGAAACTTTGGGGTCTCCTTGTAGTTCTTTGTGTGGATTGAATATTATGATCATGAAGTTGTTTGATGCATATCATAGAATTAACTCACGGATACTTTCGGTGACATTGGAGTATCTAGGTGACATTAGAGTTGGTTGATGTGTGTCATATGGTGTTATTTTAGTACGAACTCTTGGTTAGATTGATCGGAAAGAATAGCTTTGTGTTATTTTAGTATGAACTCTAGGATAGATTGATCGGAAAGAATAGCTTTGAGGTGGTTTCGTACCCTACAAACAATTTCTATCTTTTGTTCTCCGCTAATAGGAACTCAGGAGTGATTCTTAATTGCACTTTGAGAGATAATCATATGATCCAACTATGTTAGCATTGTTGAGAGATTGCACTAGCGAAAGTACAGACCCTAGGCCTCATTTTCAAGCATTGCAATACCGTTTGTGCTATTTTATCAATTGCTACCTTGCTATTTTTTATTGTTCCTATTACAAAAATCAATATCTACTATCCATATTACACTTTTATCACCATCTCTTCGCCGAACTAGTGCACCTATACAATTTACCATTGTATTTGGTGTGTTGGGGACACAAGAGACTCTTTGTTATTTGGTTGCAGGGTTGTTTGAGAGAGACCATCTTCATCCTATGCCTCCCATGGATTGATAAACCTTAGGTCATCCACTTGAGGGAAAATTGCTACTGTCCTACAAAACTCTGCGCTTGGAGGCCCAACATGAGTCTACAAGAATAAGTTGCGTAGTAGACATCACGGGGCACTATACTTTGTGTGATAAACACGGTGTATGTATGGAACATGGTTTAGATTATGAATATCTAGTGAGTACTTCAAATGTACTATTATTTGGAATCAACATCAAGTGTATTCAAAAACTTGAATTCGAGTTCATATAGTACACATATTTCATATCTATCTCTATAGTAATCATGTGGTGTGTTGTTAAGGTAATACACGAATGATGTTTAAGTTGGCAACAATCATGATTGTAGATTCTTATTCAAATAGAGAAACGAATTCAAATTTAGTTCGAATTGCAGCGGTAGTATAGAGATTTGGAATGCACTAAAATGTTGGTATGAGTAGGTTATATCACTACAAAAAAGACACATCTGTGACATTTTTGGCCGAACGAATTTTTTTTCTGTCATGCTTATGACACTTCTATGACGATAATTGTGACAAAACCCGGTATCATCATAGATGTGGTGGGCTCCTACTTCTATGACAAAAAACCATGACAGAAAATGGGCGTTTCGTCCTGGGCGGGCCGGAGACGGACCTGCATGACATTCTTTGGGCCGTCCATGACGGAAAAAATCGTGGTAGAAGCGAGGGCGAGGAAAATTTCAGGAACTTCCCGGTTACGGTGGGTGGTCGGGGCCGAGCGATGCTCGGAGGTTTGCGCGTTTCTCTCGTACACGTACGTGCGTGTGTGCGACGCGTTGCGCTCTAACTGAACCCGAGCGAGGCGTTGGCTCTAACTGAACCCGAGCGATTGCACTAGCTACATTACTGAACCCTGATCGATCCCTTGCTGTTAACTGAACCCGAGTGATTCCTTCGCTACTGCTGCTAACTGAAGCCGATCGAAGCTGCCTCTTGATGAATAGTTCCGGTGGTGGTTGGATGAACAGGATCCCATGGTAGTAGAGGCCGTTACTACTGGATGAACAGGACCCTGATCGAGGAGGTGGGGGTGGATGAACAGTAGACGGTGGAGGGACCCCGTACGTTGAGGGCTGGTTGAACAGGACCACGTGGAGGGCTGGTTGAATAGTAGCCGGTGGAGACTGGATGAACAGGACCCCGTGGAGGGCTGGATGAACAGTAGCCGGTGGAGGCTGGAGGAAGTCGACGGGGGATGAACAGTAGCAGGTGGAGGCTGGAGGAAGTCGACGGTGGATGAACAGTAGCAGGTGGAGGCAGGAGGAGGTCGACGGTGGATGAACAGTAGCCCGTGGAGTCCTGTTTTGCGGTACGCCACACGCTTCCTGATGAACAGGACCCCCGTTTCGACCGTAGGAGGTCGAAGAGAAGTCCGTTTCCTCCGTTTTGCGGTACGTCACACCCTCCCGATCAACAGGACCCCGTTTCGACCGTAGGAAGTCGAAGAGAAGTCCGTTTCCTCCGTTTTGCGGTACGCCAGACCCCTCCCGGTGAACAAGATCCCGTTTCGACCGTAGGCGGTCGAACAGAAGGCCGTTTCCTCCATTCTGTGGTACGCCAGGCCTCGTTTCGGCTGTTCCGTCCAAGCTGGTTGGCTCCCGATGAACACACGAAGCATTCCGACCCAGTCTGTTGCCTCCCAATGAACAGGACACATTCCGACCTAGTCACTTGGCTCTCGGCGAACACGATGTTGTTTCCTCCGTTCTGACCCAGCTGGTTAGCTGAAGATGAACAGGACAACGTCACTGTCGTCTGTTGCCTCTCCATGTACACGAGCCCTGGCCGTCCGTATGCGCGAGTATGCGTTTCGAGACCCCGCTCATATGTATGTATGTGGCCGTATTTTTTGGCGTGTGGCTGTATGTACGTGTACACGGTTTAGACGGGACAGCCTGAACTGCTACGTGGGGGGCTCTACTATGACATGTGCCGCTACTTACTCGGCCACGGTTCATCATTGCAGAGCGACCGATCGACTAGTATGTACGTACACGTTCGCGACAAGACAGACAACGCTACATACGCTTCGACCAGGTGGGTCCCAGCTGTCAGGGAGGATAAGGACGCACTTCCTTGCATGCGAAGATATAGCTGCTGGGTCCCAGCTGTCAGGGGGGAATCATTTTTTTGCCCGTAATAAGGACGCACTTCCTTGCGTGCGATGATGTAGCTGGTGGGTCCCAGCAGTCAGGGGGAAACGTTTTTTTCATGAAATACGGTGGCCCATCAGGTGGGTCCCCGCTGTCAGGTGGAGTAATTATTTTTTTGCGCATAATAAGGAGGCACTTCCTTGCTGCGGCCGTGGACCCAGCTGTCAGCCTCTCCACGTACAGTACTCTTCCGATGGAAGTCGTTCCTTGACCACATTGACCACGCCGCGCCGAGAGCACCAAGGCGGTGGACGACGGCGAGGCCTAGGAAGGGGATGATGCGGAGTCGGGGAAGATGCGGCAATGGATGCCCACGTGGAGAGGAGTACGAGGGTTGACTGGTTCGGCTGCGGTGTGAGGCTGCCGTCGCCGCAAAATAACAGGGGTTGTGGGTGAGTAGAGGGATGGCCTGGCCAGAGGTTGGAGTAGAGTGGGGCGGTGAGGCCTGTGTGGCAGCAGAGCCGGCCACGGGAGGCAGGAGCAGGTGGCACGACCGACGCTGGTTTGGGCGGCTGGAGCAAGAAGACCAGAGGTTGAAGAAGCACTACGGCTGTTGGATGGACATCGTACACTCACGGGAGCTAGAATCATTCATATTGACTAAGTTGACAAAGCCCTCCATCCGCGTCAACTTAGTAGGCCCACAAGTCAGCCTCCCACTATGGTGGGTCCCAGCTAGCTGGGGGAGTATTCATTTTTTTTGTGCGTAATATGGAGGCACTTCCTTGTGTGCGAAGATATAGCTAGTGGGTCCGAGCTGTCAGCGGGAGGAATGTTTTTTCATGAAATACAGAGGCCCTTCCGGTGGGTCCCAGCTGTCAGGTGGAGGAATAATTATTTTGCGCGTAATAAGGAGGCACTTCCTTTCGTGCGGCCGTGGACCCAGCTATCAGCCTCTCCACGTACAGTCCTCTTCCGATGGATGTCGTTCATTGACCATGTTGACCACGCCGCGCCGAGAGCACTAGGGCGGTGGACGACGGCGAGGCCTAGGAAGGGAACGACCCGGAGTCAGGGAAGACTCGGCAGTGGTTGCCCACGCGGTGGGGAGTATGAGGGTTTACTGGTTCGGCTGCCATCGCCGGAAAATAACAGGAGGTGTGGGTGAGTAGAGGAATGGCCTGGCCAGCGATGGAGTAGGGTGGGGCGGTGCGGCCTGTGCGGTAGCACAGCTGGCCACGGGAGACCGGAGCAGGCAGTCCCACTAGCGCTGGTTTGGGCGGCTAGAGCAAGAAGATCAGATATTGAAGAAGCAGCATGGCCGTTGGATTAACATCCCACGGTCACTGCTGCTAGAATCGTTTGTGGACTAAGTTGACAAAGCCTTTCGTACACGTCAACCTAGTAGACCCACAAGTCAGCCTCCAAATCTGTCCCAAACAGCATACAGCCCGAAATTTCAAGCCAGATTCAAATTAATTTAAAAACTAAACATACCTTAATTTAAATCCAAAGAAATTTTACCCGCACAAAAACAATGAAATTTAAAATATCAAAATCCAAAAGAAAAAAGTATTTTGGAACTAATTGCCTGTTTGCTGTATTTTTTTATTTTACAACCCATTTATTATTACTTATAGCCCATTTCTTATTACTTATAGCCCATTTTCTGGGCAAGCCCGAATGCTAGTTCTGGTTTTCCAATTGAGCTGAAATTTTGCCATGTTAATCACCTTAGTGACTGATCACTCCCAGCCAAAGTGTGGACCCAATGGAGATGTGAGTCGACCTATAGCCAGTACAAACACCTGGCAGCTGGTAAGCAAATGAGGCCAAGACCGTCACACCAGGGACCCCAGTACTGATATAAGGACTCACATCACCTATTTGACCCCGTGCCCACACAGTAGACATAGTTTGACCTCACGGGTGGCGTGGCAGCACTGTGGGCACGCGGTGACCGCGTGCAGGTCACGTCAAATCGGTGCACCGTGTGCCCGACGCTTCGGGAGCTCGTCCCAGCGAGTTCTAGCTTGTCTGCAAGCGCTGGCGACCTGTCCACCGCTCGCGTGGACCTTCTGGAGCCCTCCTCCCCTCGTCCCGAAGCTTGTAGTGCCTCTGCCAACATCGGTTCTTCATCGGTCCTCGCCATGACTCGGGAAACCGCGTCCGCCGTCGCGTAGCTCCACCCCTAGCCTATATAAGGCATGCCCCGAGCCCTCCTTGTCCACCAGCAAGCCTAGCCCTCTTCCTAGAGCATGTAGAGCTATTCCCCTCCTCCCTCGGCCGAGCTTTGCCGCCGCCCATCCCCACCGAACCAACCCAGCCCCGGCCTCCCCCTCCTCTTTGCCTGCGGCCGCCGCATCCCCTAGGTGCCCATGAGCCACCGCCGTTCCCATTTTTGCAGGGAAAGGCCGAGTGGTGCCGCTAGAGCTCTTCGGCCGACGCGCTTCGAGCAGCAGTGAGGGCACTGCAAGCTACCCCAGGCGAAGCCGCGGCCACCCTCCGGCGCGGTGAGGAGCGGCCGTGCCCCTGTGCGCGACGGCCGGCCCTGGGAAGCGGCGAGGCGGTAGCTGTGCCGGCGGCCGGCCAGGCCCATGACCTCCGCTTCGGTCGGGGTCAATGCTGACAGAGGAGAAAGGGAAGAGAGAGAGAGAAATAGGGGGGCCCCACACGTCATCCACACAAGAGTTGACCCGGCCGGACCCGCTGTCAGATTAAGTGAAAGCGCCTTTTGGGAAAGTACACTTTCCTGCGGTGAAGACGTATTCTGGTGCGGTCTAGGGCAGAAATGCGCTTTTGCAGTTCTGAAGGCGTATTTTGAGAGAATACGTTTTCAGCCTAGCCGCCGGCCGAACCTATTATTTAATGAACGTTCATCAGTTAAGAGCTGAGGTGGACACTATTCTGTCCACTTCTCTGTCTAACGCATGAACGTCCATTACTTCACGACCGTAACTCCGATTGAGGTAAAACCAACGCTCACGTCTTCAGTTCGACAAGCCCGTTCCGATGGCATCATTTTCATAATGTTTTCACACTGTGAAAGTAGCCATTTTGCCCTTGCCCTTCGATCAGCCCCTCCCAGCAGGAAACTTTTCCGGCAAATCTTTCCGGAGTTTTATCGCACTTCCACCCGGTGTATTCCTTCACCCCCAGGCAAGCCAACCTCTTCCATGAGCTCCGGACTTGCGTGATGACTTTGCTTGCACCCTGTGTGTTCATTATAGTACCTCTGTATCACCTGTTAGCCTGCACTTGCATACACCAGTTATGTCATCTGTTTTAGATGTTAGCATTACTTTTCATCTAATATCATGACTTGTTTTCATGCCATGTCCTGCCATGCTGGTAACAATATTTTGTATACCGTTATCGTGTGAGTGCCATGATTTGATTCCTTGCCATGTTTATCAACGTTGTAGTAATTCTGCTATACCGATGTTAAGTGGCTGTTGACACTTATAATTATTAAGGTAATGGTGGGATGATGGAGATATATTGATAAATTTAGTTAGTTGATCAAGAGTCACATGTCCGGGCTTATCCGTGCAACCACATTTGCCGGTATGGGATGGCCTTGACTTGGTCTGATCGCGTGCTCTTTCACCGGTATCGCCCGACTGGGAGGGTTATGCGCGCGCGCTGCCCTGGCCCGATAGGCGGCGATAACCCTGTGAGCCCAGTTGAGTTGTTTGGGTACACGTCCCCGTTTGGGACAGTTTTGTTTGGCCACGACGGTGGCAGGTGTCAGGAGTGACACAGGGGCCACCCAGGGCAGGACTCCTGGGGAGTGTGATTGCCGGTGGTACGATGAAAGAGTCACGGGTCAGACAGGTTTCGTTGGAGCAATGCTGGTCCACCCGAATGGGATCACGAGGTCAGTGCTCCATAGTGTGGGTAAAGTGTGTAACCTCTGCAGAGTGAAAAATCTATTTGAATAGTCGCGTCCACGGTATTGGACTGCCCGTCCAGACCTCGTTAGGTGATCAACCGTAATAATGATAAGGATGGTGAAAGAACCTGTCTTGATTAGACATCAGATGTTGTCAGGAGTATGGTATGATAGCCATGGGATGGCTATGGAGGAGATGGTCAGATGACCAAAAGACTTGGATTTGGATCAGGTTCAGATTGGATCATGAGATTATTCGAAATATGGATTATTTACGTGATACAAGCTTTACTTTATTGTACTTTACTTTAGTAGTTATTTTGCTAGATAACCCCGTTAGGCCATGATGATCAATGCTGCTAGAGGTTTAATCATGCCAGGTAATCTTGCTACGACATGATAGTTAGTAATGCTAGATAGGCATGTTATGCTATGCTTGATCCATGTTTTCCTGTTAATTCCATGCCATGTTTAGAATAAGTTCTTGCATAGCATAGGGCTTGCTTTGTTATCTCCTTGTTTGGATGCTATGTATTTGGTTGTCTTGCGAGTACATTCAAAGTACTCACCTGGCCTTCCACATGGCCAGTTGCAGGAGAAGATTCGTCGTGCTAGATCGTAACCCAGCTAGTCATGTGAGTTGTGGAGACCAGCCAGAGACGTTGATGCCGCTGAACCAAGACCTTCGCTGCCATTTTAGATAGCCTTGGAGCTATGTAATATTGTTGTAAGAAACAATATTGTCATACTCCATTTCATATAATAATGCCATTTTTGTGCCTGGAATTGTTGTATCATGTCTTTGACGTGCGCCAGGTCTTATCCTGGGGCTGGTGTGCGTCGGCCCTCTATCGGGGTGCCACAGCGGGCAGCTGGCGCCGCCTGGGTTGCACCGCGCGATGGCGCGAGGGACGAGGGTTTTTGGTGTGCCAGGGTAGTCAGTTGCGGTCGGGCCAACGTTGGAGATGCCCTTTGCTCACATGCGATCCCCACAAGTCATTGAAAAAGCAAGACGACCCGGCATGGTCTCAGGTCCTGGGGATGCAGTTGGCCACGCTACAACACTCCGCGGACGCGTCACGGCGCGCGCGCACTTCGGCGCCCCGTGCATCCTCGACGAGCCGGGTGTGGATCTGCTGGTCGTGCCACAGCGCTAATGCCACCCTCGGCACCCTGAAGCCGACCGTGTCCAACGACGATGAGCGTGTCGCTCACCGCAGTCACCGTGTCCAGAGGCGGTGCGGGAGCTGCGCCACGTTGCTGGCCCCCATGACCCACATGAACGGTTGCCGGTGGCGAGGAGGTCGTGGGCCAGCTCCTCCATTGGACTAGTCTGCACCACGTCGTCCCGACAGGTGTGCCCCACATGTCCGTTTCCTTGTTTTCCCGGCCAAATTCGAGCGTCGGTGCTCTACGTTGCGCATTAGGCACAGAACAGGTGGTTTCTGTGCCCTGGTTCAAATGTGGTACAGTACCAAGTTGTTACCCTAGCCCCAAGTGTGGTGGTTTTGGGTACTGTACCACCCTTTTCCTTTTGAACTAATGAAGCGTAACACTTGATTAAGTAGCCAGATGGTGTGCTATTGTAGGTGTCCGACTGTTTGAAGGAATAGTTGAGGTGTGCCCGGTCCGTGCCCGCATTTAGGGGTCCAACTTACCATGTTCTGGCAGTAGTAACTATACTAGTCCCTGTGTACTCCCTCTGTTTTTATTTACTCCGCATTTTAGCTTTGCTCAAAGTCAAACTTTGTAAACTTTGACAAAGTTTATAGACAGAAATAATAACATATACAATAACAAAGCAATACCATTAGATTCATTATTGAATATATTTTCACATCATATAGATTTGCTATTGTAAATGTTCATATTTTTTTCTAAAAAATTGGTCAAATTTTATGAAGTTTGACTTCAGTCAAACCTAATATGCAGAGTAAATAAAAAATGGAGGGAGTATCTTACTCCGTGACCAAGACGGAAGGGAAAACAAGACAACTTATTGTTTATTTTAGTCGTTCAAGTTTAATCATCTGGCGTTGCTTATTTCTCATTCCTCTCCAACCCTCTTCTCCATCGATCATGCCGCCCTTCGGTCGAGTCCATCGTCCCGCATGCCTCATTTGAACATTCCGCCGAGTATCATTGGCATGTGGGCCTAGACCATGCTTGTATTTCCAATGTTGTAATTTGTCCGACATGCATACAGACAAATGGTTCGTTTAAAGTTTCACTTTGCCTCCGCTACGTGTTGCTTCCCATCTTAGTTTTGACATCCCATTCGGTTCATGCCCGACACATCTTCATGACATCGATTGATGTTGAGAGATCAAGTGCGTGTCGTGCAAGGAGATAAAGGTTTGGTGAGTTTCTATGATAGAAATTACCCGGAGGGTCTATGGGGATCGGAGGGAGTATATTGTACGTTCAAAAGCGAAACGAACATACTGTACCCACCCTAGTCCTCTTTCAATCGATCTCCAGACCCCGAGATGAAACCAAGAGAGAAGGAGTGGGTGCATGTGTGATACCTAAGGCGGATTCAAAATTTTGAGCCGGTGATCATAGCATCAGCAAATCATATATAAAGGGCATTCAATGTTCGTTTCGCTTTTGAACGTACAATATACTCCCTCCGATCCTTTATAGTTTACATATAAGTTTTATGTGTAGTCAAAGTATCTCTACTTTGATCAAACATACAGAAAAAAGTATCAACATTCAACAACGCCCAATCAATATTGTTAGATTCGTAAGTACTCCTAGATTTGTATTCAAATAGAGATGGTTTCCAATTTGTTTTCAAACACGTGAACGTGCTTGTTCTCGCACATGCTCTTCCTACTAGGATTTCGCCACGTATAGCCAGTCCAATAGTAACTTTTTTAAGCTCCCTGTCCAATAGTACTAGTGGAGTACTGACAATCCAACATCTGCAGTAGAGTATGCAGTGCTCATAGTACCAGTAGTATACTCCCTCTGTTTTTATTTACTCCGCATAAAACGGAGGGAGTACTAGTAACACTCGGCCGACCTCTCTCTCTTCTACTACCTCCTTCCTGGTTTATTAGTCCTCTTTGTAATTTGTGCTAATTTTTTACCAACAATTTAACTAATGGAATGTTAGTGCATGTTCATAAAATTATATCGTTGGATTCGTATTTGAACATAATTTTTAATGATATATTTTTTTATGACATGCATGAATATTTTGTTAGTTAAATTTATGGTCAAACTTTCGCACAGATTACAATGGAGACCAATAAACTAGGACAGAGGTAGTAGTAGTAGTATAAATGACGCGGGCGGGGGAGGGGGAGGGACGTCGGTTTGCTCTCAACTGCGGTCCCACAAGCGAGCGAAAACGCAAGACGAAGCGCGTTCCATTCGGTGAGCGACGTGGCGGGTCCAGCATGTCGGGGTGCAACGCGAACGCGACAAGAGCGATGTGCAGTCAAAACCGATTGACTGGTCGTCACCGGAACCACTATTCACACCAGAACCTTCGCTGCTCGGCATACGCCAGCCACTGCCCCAAAACCACACCTCCTCTCCAGCCCATTCCCCCACCTTTCGATCCCCTAGCCCGCATCAAGCATCCCCTAGTTCACCGGAAAGCCATGGTGCGCCGCAAGATCACGTACTACAAGATGCTGACGCCGGAGCGCCGCGCAGAAATCACGGCAGCGGTCGGCGCCACAAACCTCCGTTCCCAAGCTCGCTTTGCGGCGGGCCAATCCCCGAGTTCTCTGGAGCCAAGCTCCAAGGAGGAGGAAGCCGATCCAATGTTCATAGCGGAGGTCGCGGCGCAGAAGGCCCCCGATGTGTATGAGACGATGGACGTCGACTTCGTGCCAGCGTCCGGGTCCCCCGTGGTGCAGGTGGACCAGCGGTTCAACCTGGCGATACTAAAGGAGGACCGGGACGCGGAGGCTCAACTCGACGTGGAGCGTGCGGATGCCGCTGCCATCGAGGCCCTCCTGTAGGCAGAACCAGATGTCGTGGATGTGAACCGGGCGGCGGAGGCTCAACTTGACGCGGAGCGCGCGGATGCCGCTGCCATCGAGGCCCTCCTGCAGGTAGAACCGGACATCCTGGACTTGAACCGGGCGGCGGAGGCTCAACTCAACGCGGAGCGCGCGGATGCCGCTGCCATCAAGGCCCTCCTACAGGCAGAACCGGACGTCTTGGACTTGAACCGGGCGGTGCTCGTATCCGTGCAGAGCACCCGCACGCTCCTCGTGAATGAGCAGCTGGATGCCGAGGACAACCACGGTGCGGAGACAAACGTCGGCAGCTACGGCTGGTTCACGTTGGCAGCCAAAGACGACGAGGCCATCTCGTTCCACGAGCAGTGATAGTTTTTCTTTATGTTGTTGTTTTTAGGGATCTTTTGCTGTGTAAAAACATATATTTATGCGAGTCGCCTGACTTTCATCATTTGGGTCAGTCGACCATTTCAGGCGGTTGGATGAATATCCTACGTCTCCTAACCCTTCATCCTCACCTCTTCTTCTTCCCCAACAGACCACCACATGGGTCGTACAGATCTTCCCCAACATGCGGTTGGATAAACATACTGTATGAACGAAAATTATGTGTCAGCGGTAGGATGGCTGAGATTGGTTTGATCACATGCGGTAGTACGTGTCCGTGAGGGTGCGTTCCCTTGGTTGGGTTTGCAGCGTGCAGGAGCGACTGTGTGAGGGTGCGGTGCGACCGCGACAGCCGTGCGCAAGTGTACCTCCTTTTCATTTTGAAAACTTTAGGCAAGCTTGGCAAAAATGTGTGGCAAAGTATGGCAATGCAGGCCCTAGACCCAAACAGGATACAAGTACGTACATGGGAGTACTACTTGTGTTGAAAAAGAAAGGCGGGGTTTTCCTTTGCGGGATTGATCGATACAAATCCTCGTTCGACGTGTCAATTAATGCGTATTTTTTTCTCCTACGCCCAAAGAGCTAACCATCTCACTCCTCATAGCTTGATTAATGCAGCGCCATGCAAACCAACCTTCTCACTTCCGCATGCATGCAAGGGTATATTAATGTCCTTGGTTGCTAGTACGAGGCAAACCCCATCAATTTTGCCTTGATTAGTGTTAGTGGCCTTCTGCAAATTGTAATTTTGATATACTGGCCTTGTGTACAAAAAAATGGAGGTATTAACTATTTGACTTCCTTCCCCCTTTTTTTTGTGAAATGACTTCCTTCCCCATTGCGGTGACGTCGACGATATCTCGAATGTTGTGGTTTGGCGAAGTGCGTTCGGCGGAGAACACCATTGAGGGAGACCACGTTAAGTCGTTCGCAAGTGCCGCCTGCAAGCCGAGACGACCGCCTTATTTGCATCCAGGAAGTCGGTTGAACCAAAGGACGCATAAATGTACTAGTACTACACAATAGCGTCGTTCGTCCAGCTTAGTGTGGTAAGGTGGTTTCTCGAAGAAGACGATGGAGAAGCGGAGTCAGCGAAGAGTGAAATGATGGTTGCTTCGTCCGTGCTTTATGATTTGACACCTCACTGCTTTGTGATTTGTGATAGAAGGGACAGGGGAGTAGACTCTGTGCTCTATACTGTACATGCGTCCATCTTTTTGGCTTTGGCAGCACCGTCCACAATGGTTCCCATCGATGCCAAAAGCTATTTTCACATTTGGGTACACATTGTGGATGCCCTTAACAATACCACTTGGTTTTGCTCCTGTGTGCTATCTATACAAATCTCGATTATATTGATCTAAAAAATTATAGTATCAAGATTAGTAAAAAGGAGGTGATTTTGCCGCGTGGATGGCGGGGGAGGTTTCTTATTTTTAGAGGACGTTACCCTCTCCCTCGTCTGCATTAAAGCTGTATCAAGAACTGTCATGGTTTACTAGTAGCTGTCAAATCGAATAGTACTGCGCCACCCGCTGCACGCCTGGCTGAACACGCCTCCTCGCCTCCATCAAACGCCCCCGTTAAACCCACATGCAAACCGAGAAATCTTGTATTTTAAGTACTCTGTGGGTTCCACTGTCAGTACAGTGTGTACATGACTTGCAGGCTGGCTACAGATTCGTACAGAAAGTTCAAAAGAAACAAATCCATCCTTAATCTTGTATTCTAAGTACTCTGTGGGTTCCACTGTCAGTACAGTAGCGAAAGAAGTATATATTAAAAAATATAAAAAACTAAACTTTAGGACAGAATTCGAACTCAGGTCATCGCGTTGCGAGCATCCGGCCCGGACAAGTACAACAGATGTTCATTGTGACAATGCAAGAGATATATCACTATAGCAATGAGCCCGTCCGTTGCAACGGATCCAAAGTAGAATAATACATATTCACAAATTTTAAAGAAAACAGTTTAGTTTTGATATACATATCACTAAAAATATCTTATGTTTCACTCCAAATATATTCTTTGGGCTCTTTTGATGAGGTAAGGGAGGAATGTGGTTGGTTTCAAGATACTAAGGGGTTTTGTGTAAACTGGAGCAGAGAAGTGGGAATTGTTGCAAAAAGGCCACAACTTACATCACAGCCGTTAGATGCAGATCTAATGGTCAGAAATGGCGGATGGCAGACACACCATCATCACGAACTAAGTCTTTTATAAGAGTAGAGATTACTTTGTCCATCCAACTCAACTGCGGGAAAGGTGCAGCTTTGTGATTTGACGCCTCATTGCTCATTACTATGCCGGCGCCACGACTGGGGTGCTTCACCCCTGCTGCTCTGCACTGTTATATCGGTATGGCACGTGGACCCGGTTGCTTGATGTCCCACATGTCGGGAAAAGGGACTAGAACATTTATGAAAGCGAGCACTCCACTCTTACGATGGAGGAGTACATGACACGGCGGCCCAGTGAACTGTTACTTGTACTGTAGTACTACTATAGTTTTGCTGTTTCGCACGATCCATCGATACAAACCCGATTAAACAGGCAAGGGCGGGATTTTTCCCGCGCGGTAGATGATACTAGCCATACATTTCAAAGGCAATTTTAATGTATGTAAACTGAATAATTAAGTAACAATATGAGATCTAGTAAAACGAAAAGCACATATGATTTATTGTGTTAGAGTGTAGTAGTAGTAGTGATGTACTGCATTGTTGTTAGATGTAACATGCGAGAACGTGTAGAGATGTACTTTTGGAGGGCCTACAGAGAGAAATTGGGCATAAAGTGGATTCAAATATTTGTATTCGTCTTCATAGCATTTGTAACTCATATCTACAGTTTGTACAGTAGACGTGAATGCTTGTTCGCTCTTACGAAACCAGTACAACAATAATGGGGTGGCGTGCGCCAATTTAGGCACTGGCACATTGGCCTACTCGGCTCCACAGAGAGAGTGAGAGAAGAGATAAATACACGGGCGGTCAGTGTATTTCAAGCGAAAAGTGTAATACGGTCACCTGACTTCAGCATACGCTCATTACGGTCACTATATACATTTTGCGATGATTATACGGTCACTTGCTCATCGTTCAGCATCGGATTGCACTGTGTTGACCGGCCAAATAGTCTGCGTGGCACTATGTTGACTAGTTAAATTGACCATGTTCCTTGTGGGTCCCACCTGTCAGTTCGCATAGGAAAAAGGTCAGATAAACACAAATTTACGCAGGCGCGGCAAGAATCCAACCCGTGCGCGGGAACCACCTGGTTGTGTATGTGTCTGTCAGGGCCTGGTGTGTGCGCATGCACGTGTAGGTTGAGCACTTGAGCGTGAGAGTGTGTGTTGGTCGTGTGGTGTGTGCATGCATGCGTGCGTGTGTGCGTGTGAGTGTTGCGTGCATGCGTGGTTGTGTGTGTACGTGTGAGTGTTGCATGCCTGCGTGGCTGCGTGTGTTCGTGTGAGCATTGCGTGCATGCAGTTCATGTGCATGCGTGCGTGTGTGTATAATCACCACACCAGCTCCTGTGTGTTAAAACAGATGGCTCAGCATACCAATACAAGGCCACCTTGTCCGATGTGCCCGCGGTCATGACTTCGAACGACCGTCCAATATTTTTTTATCATTTGTTTTCATCCTTATACACGCCGACAGGTGGACCCAATGGTAGTGAGCTAATGTGATGCAACACTAGAGGTGCCGCGTCGAGCGTTTAACTGGTTAACTAGTCGTGTCTTCAGCAAATACAGAGCTGTACGGTGAGCCCGTGACTGTATAATAACCACAAAACGTAAATGGTGACTATAATGAGTGGATTCTGAAGTCCAATGTACGTATCGTGCTTTCGCTTCAAATACAATGATCGTCATTGTATATATCGCGAGAGAAAGATGAAACATGCGTGAATGTGCTCGGGGCATACTTTTAGAGGACCTGGAGATAGTTTGTGTGCCTACGTGAAAGGGGCGTAGAGGGGGTGTATGCGATGGAGAGAGAGATGCTCTTCGTTTCTCTTTATTATGAATAACTTTATATATAGTATAAAAATATAAAAATTCACAGTGCGGAATAAATATCATTGGGGGCACCATGCAATGCAAATTAACGTTCATACTCCTCCATATAACTTTGTATGTTGTATATATGTAGAAATTCTAAAATAATTTTTTGGCCACACTTTGTGTGGTTTTATTCAAAAGGAATGTTGTATGCGAAATAAACGTGAAGAGACGGCTTTTTAGATCAATGGGGTACGTGATGTAACATGTGTGAATGTGTAGTTGATGTATTTGGCAGGGCCTAGAGAGGTATGTGTATGTATTACGTATTCGAGAGAGGAATGGATAGAGGGGCCGACGGCGTGGGGGGGTGGGAGAGATAGCACGAGAAATGAGAGGTCTAGACAGAGAGAGAGAGAGAGAGAGATGAATAGGATGTCACGGTGAGAGATGCCCTTGAGTGTGTATATGCAAGGGGGGAGGGGATAGAGGCACGGGGAGAAAATCTTTTGTGTGGTGTCTGTGTTGTATGTGTGGGTGTGAGAAGATAACGAGACCTGGGGGCTTAGGGTGTGTCACCGCGTGAGGTCCGGTGGGCCGAGGTGAGGCCCTTGTCTTGGTTCCGTCCTGCGCCACATTGGTCGGCCCGTGACACATTTAGGGAGACCCATGGAGGACTAGTCGTACAAGACAAAGATAGCAGAGTCGTGAAGGACTCTGTGTCCACTGACAAAGCCGGCTAGGATTTGTAACCCTAGGTCCTCGGACTAAGGTAACCCCTTATCTCTGATATTACTATTCATCCAACCTAACTTGAAGGGGCATCCTAAAGAATGCTCTGCTAGAATCATACTCGTCAATTAGGAAGAGAGGTGGATACAATGCGTGCGAGACAGGCCTAAAGATAATGTGTGTGCGGGAGACACGTAGGCAGGTCTATGTATATAGAAAGGGTCGATGGGGATTGTGCGTGTGTATGCTTGTGAGAGGAAGAGTGCTTGTGATAAAGGTTAGTGAAAACAGTCGTAAATGGTTACGAGAGTGAGGGAGGGTTATATCAAGAGCATGTCTGCGAGAAAGACACCTCGGGAGAGAGTGTGTGAGAGACCACCGATGGATATACACCGTGTGCGCGTATGTGTGAGAGAGAAAGTTAGCGTGCGTGTGAGGAGGGGCCTATGGAGAGTGAAACTACACGTAAAAGACTGGTGTACACATTGATTAAAAATATAAATTGTATCCAAATATTAGGATGGGATCATGATATTTGCAATTCGCATAAGGAACGGTCATTGATCCATTAGACATCTATATTCTATCTAATTTGAGCATGTCTATGTTATTATTCGACATAATTAATCCACAAAGTTAGTATTTTGAACTCCAGACAATGCATAGATTTAGCAATCGAATATAAACTTGAGTATAGTTCATGTTGTGTGTGTAAAGCACATTATACATACAAAAGTTACACAATGAACATTATATATAGCTAGCTATAACTAGCATACATTTGAATTCAACTTAAGGTGGTTTAAAAAATTCGAATTCAACACGAAGTCCATTCAATTATTTGAATTTGATATCATGGCATTTGTAAATCATACCTAAATTATGGGGGCTTTAATCTTTGCTCTGCTTTTGTACATAATAGCATATATAGTCGTGTACAAAATAGATTCAAATTTACCTCCTCCATTCCAAAATAATCATAGTTATAGGATTTTCAAGTGTCAAAATTTCAAAAAGAAGCGCATAATTTAATGAGATTTTCAAACATACAAGGTCAAATTTAACGTTGTCTATTTAGGTCAATCCTCAAAGTTCAAGAGTACTCCCTCCGTTTTTATTTAGTCCGCGTATTAGCTTTGGTAAAAGTCAAGCTTTATAAACTTTGACCAAGTTTATAAAAAAAATATTAACATAAGCAATAACAAATCAATAAAATTAGATTTATTATTGAATGTACTTTCACATCATATAGATTTATTATGATAAATGTTTATACTATTTTTTATAAACTTGGTCAAACTTTATGAAATTTGACTTCCGTCAACTCTAATATGCAGAGTAAATAAAAACGGAGGGAGTACTCTAAACGTGAATGCTTCTGTTTCAAAATTTCGAACGAAGCGCCAAAAGAGCCTCTACTCGCCCGAAACCGTGTGAGACCAATGTTTGGTAGAAGGAAATTACTTTTCTAACTCCGACCCATGAAACCTACCGGCCTGACGTCCAAAGGTCTAAACCGGGGTAGGTTTGTAGCTTCATCTAGACGCCACGCAACCACCTCCGAAAAACATTCATACACCATGGCCGCCTAAGCACACATGCGCTCGGCCGAAATCGCTCCCGCCCACTATTTGGGACACCTGGGATTACCGTCCTACCCCTGACCCGCAGTAGATCCGAAATTTAAGAGGGGGGCAAAGTGTGTACTTTCCCCAAATTTCAAACAAGCGCGTCCCATCTATTCAAAAAAAACAAAAACAAGCGCGTCCCAGACCGAAACATGGTTCCCCCTTTGCTGCCCCCGACCCCTCCCCCCCTGTCTGATTCCCCATTCGTATTCCATGGGCGCCAAAAATACCTCTCCACCAGCCATGAAACCCCGGCGTCCTCCGTCGGCCACCCCATCCCACCCATCAACCGCCGCCCTCCTCCATCATGCCGGAGCCGATACCCCGACGTCGTCGTCCACCGCAACCGCAACCACAATGCCCTCCACGGCTACTAGTTGAAGCCGAGGCCGAGCTGCCTCCAGGACACGACGTGTGCCGTACCCGAGCCAGTTCAACCACGCCGTCCTGCGCCTCACCGCTGCCGCTCCAACGTCGCTACCGTCCATCGCACTGAAGATGTTCCCGCTACGCCATCCTTCGCCACCTCGGATCTGCTTCCCCTCCACCGACAGACGGCCACAGCAACACTGTGAACAATTTGGCCATGGGTTCGTCCAAGGCTCGACCCTCCTCCAAAACATCGGTTACCCCGGTAAAAAGAAGAACATCGCCGCGATATCCGGAGGACACAGCACTAGCAACCGGAAATGGTATTCCTCTTCCCTTATTCGTGTAAATCTTACGTGTCTGCTTGCACGGTATTCATCCCACAGAAGACACTAGTTGACCACTTCTTCCTACACCTTCTTCTTGATACTAAATGTTCCTAGTAACTCGCGATGCACAAGGTTTCTCCTCATATACTATTTCACCTTAGCTAGAGGTCCGTCGCCCCCCTGGATTTCAATTCCTGGTCAGTTGATTCCCAATTAAAGGCAGCATTTCCCGGTGTAACAGGCGCTAGTCCGCCTATTACGCCGGGGAAGCAGTGCCTCGGTGTTTACCTTAGGGGTGTGTGGGGCCTAGGAGCTGCTGGCGCCCGATCTGGAGGTCGGTCGGGCTTAAAGGGATGGCCGGGAGGCGCTGCCAAGCACAGTGGTGGTGTGAGGTCGAGGGGAGGGCGGGGCGGCGGAGGCAGGGGTCTGGGCCGGTGGTCGCTGGCGGTTCGAGAAAGATCGTCAACAGTGACTGGAAGCAGGTAGACGAAGGCCAGCTGCCTGTTCCTTGTAGTAGATCGGACGGTCATAAAAAAATCGACTGACCTATTTATTTTCAGTCGACTGTTATTTTGATAGGACCACATGTGGTGGTGTGCTGGAGGAGTACCTGCATTTCCCAGCCATCCCTGTGGTCATATATTACAAAATCATACGGAGTAGAATCTAATTTTGTTTGCCATGCAATGTTGTAGAGCTATCATATGTCTCCTATCATTTATTTTTCAGCCACCTGCTATCTGCTACTTTTACAGTGCACTAGTTCTTCACACACTTCACCCATACTCTCACTATTTTTTTATGCATGGGTATTTCAGCCTCTACCAAACTATTGGCAGAAACACAAAAGAAAAGAGAGAAGGCGCTCCAGCTTTGTACGCGGATAAGCAGCACACATTTCAGCGCTATAAAGGTTGCAGTGTTAGCAGATGGAGATGGTAAACGTAGCTCTAGAGTTGATGATCTCGCTCGCCATGAACCACCATCCCAGTTGCTTGCTTTAACTTCACTGTGTCATATGTGGTTGCATGTTGCATATGGTTTCTAGCTTGTATTGCTTCCAATTTGGTTAAATTGCATCTGCTTAGCTTACACATTATACCTTTGAATATGACATGCCTTCCTGTTCTTGATACATACTAGTACATCTGTCTATTAACCATGTTCTTACATCAAACTAATGTTCTTGTGTATCCCACATCAATCACTTATGATGAGACAGTCACCCCAGTTGGTTACTGTGAGAAAAGATGCTCTTTTAAAGAATGCAGTGTCAGCCTCCCCACATGATTCTCAAGAAACAGCAAGGCTAGATGAAGATAGTGAACGTAGCTCTGTAGTTGATGACCGCATTTCCCCTACACCACCATCGCAGGTGCTTGCTCTAACTTGGCAGCGTGATATGTGGTTGCATGTTGCATATGGTGTCTAGATTGTAATTATTCCAATCTTGTTAAATTGCATGTGCTATTCTGCTTAGTTTATACATTATACCTGTTAATGTGACATGCCTTCCTGTTTTTAGTACATAGTACATCTGTCTATTAAGCATGTCCTTACATAAAACTACTATTTTTTTTGTATCCCGCATCAATCAATATGACGAGACACCTTGAGTATATGCAGTGTGATATTGGTTGCATCTTTCATATGATTTATAGCATGCGCTGCTTCTAATTTGTTGAAACACCATTTATGATGGGACGCTTTTAACTTGGCAGAGTCATATTGGTTGCATCTTTCATGTGGTGTCTAGCTTGCATTACTTCTTATTTGTTGAAATGGCTTCTGCTTAGTTTACACAAATAGTTGTGAATATGCCATGTCGTCCTGTTTTTCGTACATATTCCATCCTAGTATCATGTGTTTGCCTTACATCAAAGTAGTGATTGTCAGTATCATGCATGAATGAGTTCAGAAGAGTGAATTTTATTGCTTTTTCTTGTCGGTTTTACTTGACAATTCAAAATCAATAAAGCGGAAGGAAATTAGCAAGGCAGTGGATAAAGGTGCTCCTTCCAAACAGAGGGCCTCTACAGATTCTACTCCGCCACCCCCCCCCCCCCAAAGAAGATTTGGAAGACAACACATGCATAGACACTCAACGTAGCTGTGTTGATGATGAGCACGTCTCCCCTAGTGCACCATCACAGGTGCTCCCTCTAACTTGGCACTGTTATATGTGGTTGCATGTTATGTATGATGTCTAGCTTGTATTGCTTCTAATTTTGTTGAATTCCATCTGCTTACTTTACACATTATACTAGTGAATCAGACACGTGTTCCTGTTTCTACAACATACAATATCTGTCTATCACACCATGTTCTTACGTCAAAGCACTACTATTGTGTAACCTGCAACAATCACATATCATAAGACACGGTTGACTTGGCAGTGATATAGGTTACATCTCGCATTCTTTTCTAGCTTGTACTACTTCTAATTTGTTGAAATGGCACTTATGATGAGACATTTTTAACTTGGTAGAGTGATATTCGTTGCATCTTTCATACGGTGTCTAGCTTTCATTTCTTCTAATTTGTTGAAATGCCTTCTTCTTAGTTTACACATCATAGCTATGAATATGCAATGGTGTCCTTTTTTCTTACACATTCAATCGTCCTATCATGCGGTCGCCTTACATTAAAGTAGTGCTCGTCAGCATCCTGCATCAATGAGTTCTGAAAAGCGAATTTTTATTCATTTTTCTTGTGGGTTTGACTTGACAAGGCAATACAATTAAGAAAAAGGAAGGAAAAAAATAAGGCAGGAACTGATGGCGGTCTTCTGGCGAAACCGGCATCACAGGTGCTTTCTCTAGCTTGGCAGTGTGATATTGTCTTGCATGTTGCATACGGTGTCTCACTTGTATTGCTTGTAATTTGATTAAATTACTTCTGCTTAGTTTACACAAATAGTTGTGAATATGCCATGCCGTCCTGTTTTTCGTACATATTCCATCCTCATATCATACCTGTTCCTGTTTCTAACACATACAATATCTTTCTATCACACCATGTTCTTACATCAAAGTACTACTATTGTGTAACCTGCAACAATCAATTTTCACAAGACACGTTTAACTTGGGAGTCTGATATTGTTTACATCTCGCATTATTATCGAGCTTCTACTACTAATTTGCTGAAATGGCACTAATGACGAGATAGTCTTAACTTGGTAGAGTGATATTCGTTGCGTCTTACATATGGTGTATAGCTTTCGTTGCTTCTAATTTGTTGAAATGCCTTCTGCTTAGTTTACACATCATAAGCTGTGAATATGCAATGGCACTAATGATGAGAGACCTTTAACTTGGTAGTGTGATGTTGTTTGCATCATGCATATGATTTATTTCTTGTACTGCTTCACACTTGTTTAAACGCCAGTTATGACGAGACACTGTTAACTTGGCAGAGCGATATTTGTAGAATCTTTCATATGGTGTCTACCTTCCATTGCATTGCTTCTAATTTATTGAAATGCCTTTTGCTTAGTTTACTCATCATAGTTCTGATTATCTCATGACGTCCTGTTTTTCATACATATTACATCCTCCTATCATGTGGTTGTCTAACATCAAAGTTCAGTTCGTCTGTATCACGTATCAATTTGTTCTGAAGAACTAAATTTTTATTCCTTTTTCTTGTCGGCTTGACTTAACATGGCATAGAGAAAGAGGAAGGAACACGGAATGACAGGGGATGGTGTTAGTACTAAGGACACACGAAAACTGAAGCAGCCGAATAATGCAGATTCTACTGGTACTGATGGTGCAATAGAAGGTAAAAATCCAGCGGAAAATTGTACAAATGCGGTATCCCGTGCTACACGAGCTGCAAAACAAGCCAAACATAAACAAATAGCTACCACCAAACAAGCAGTGATAGCCCTAGTTGTTGCAACACCTTCCACAGTACCACCAGATGCACGAGTTACTCGTTCGTCAACTGAGCTAGCAGCACATTCCCAAGCTCCCTTTCCACCTGACACTACTTCCCAAGCACTCTTGACACAAGACGAGTTGGCAAGATCAGATGAACCTTGTGAGCTTCAACAGCTAGAACGTAGTTGCTGGAGTCAAGTTACAGTTGCATGCTTCTTTATATGTACTCTCACAGTTTGATGTACACTAACACTTCCTATGTTTGTTGTCGGACTAGCACCTAGGCGCAAGAGGAAACAAACATCAGGGATAATGCTCGATAGGTTAACTAAATCTAGAGGAGGAAGAATGGAGATCCATTTTGAGGCAGGTTTAAAAAGGCCACGTGAAGCTACAGAGTCGGCCAAGTTAGTATCAGAGGCAGCTGTTGCCATTAGGTGTCATGCACGTATCCTCCCAACATGGATTCAGTACAGGAATGACAAAGACAAAACCCAATTCAACACCTTCCTCGACCATTTATCTGTAAGTATGGTTATGTATGGAAACTAGTAATATCGTCTTGCTCTGTCCCATACTTTCTAGGTTGCTGATAATGAGACTCCCATAATTTTCAACAGATGAGGTTCAAGTTGGATAACCAAGATGATGCAACCAGACAAGCTTGCACCCATGTTTTCAAGTCTGCTCTGCGAAAGTATCAGTATAACTTGAGGAAAACTCACTTTGAAGGCAAGGCTAACAGTGAACTTGCCCAAACATCTCCAGTGGAAAATATATCGGATGAAGACTGGAGAGGCCTCATTAAACACTAGTCTGATCCAAAGTATCAAGTACATTATATGTATGTGATCAGATCACATGGTGAACTCCTATTTACGCATGTGCCTCACAAATCTATCTTCTTGTAGGTGAACTGTTCAAAGAACAAGGCGAACCGTACGAAAGTGAAATTCCAACAGACGACAGGATCTCATAGCTATATTGCACACTGCGAGGCTCTTGTAATTAGCTGTTGTTTCAGTCTTTTCGTTGTGCCATATTATCAGATCTATATTGACTTGTTCCAAATGCAGAGGAAAGCCCGCAAGGACCAAAAAGTACCTGAACCAAATGTTGTGGATATCTTCAAGGATTGTCACACCAGCAAGACGAAGGGCATGACTACACTAGTCAAAGCCGCAGTTGTAAGTCCTTAATCCTCATGCCTTTTAACTACTACTTACTCTGACTCATGCATTGAACTGCATGGTTTGCAGCCAATGTTGTGGCACCCCGGCTCAGAGTAAACCGGAACGCCCTGTATTCCAGCCCAGGGACAAGACCTCTGGAATACGGCACTGTTGCCATAGAACAAATAAGCTCTTTATTACAATGGATATGGTTACAAAGGGTACAAGGATTACATCGGCACGGCGACACTACGCCTGCCCGGGGTAGCTCTATGCTAACAGCGGAATAACTCTCTCGGCAGCGGATCAGCGACGACGATGATGGACTCCACTCCGCAGGGACTCTGGCTAGAACGCGTATCCTAGGTCGCAAACTCGGGATCCTTGACAAGCAAGCAATCATGGCATGACCTGCAAACTGGCATGACACGCCAGGTGAGTACTTTGAATGTACTCGCAAGCTCACAGCAAACATCAGCATTAAGGCAAGACAACATCATAGCAAAATAGTTACTGAAGTAGATGCCATAAGGTAAAACATATTTAATCCATACTCCAAATAATCTTAGGATCCAATCCAAACCTGTGCCAAGTTCAATCCCAATCATGTAGTCATCCAACACTCAACACATAGCCATCCCATGGCTAACATGTCATATTCTTGTTACCATCTATACAGCAAGTCTGACAAACTTACTCTCTTCCAGGTTACATCACAACCCTCAGAATACTCACAATCCCCGAGTACTTCTGATCTCATGACGAGTTCTTCCATCATTATCACTACTATGGTTGACCACCTAGTGAGGTCTGGACGGACTGTCCAATACCGTGGACACGGCTATTCGAATAGATTTTTACACTCTGCAGAGGTTGCGCACTTTACCCACACCATGGAGCACCTGACCTCGTGATCCCATTCGGGTGGACCAGTGTTGCTCCAACGAAACCTGCCTGACCCGTGACTCTCCCGTCGTACCACCGGCAATCACACTCCTCCGGAGTCTTGCCCTGGGTGGCCCCTGTGTCAGCTCATGACACCTGCCACCGTCGTGGCCAAACTAAACTGTCCCAAACGGGGACCTGGATCCAAATAACTCAACTGGGCTCACAAGGTTATCGCCGCCTACCGGGCCAGGGTAGTGCGCACGCATAACCTTCCCTGTCGGGTGGTACCGGTGAAAGAGCACGCGATCAGACCAAGTCAAGGCCGTCCCATACCAGCAAATGTGGTTGCACGGATAAGTCCAGACAGGTGACTCAAGGTCAACCATGAAATATCTAATCCCCGAATAATATTTCTGTCATGGCTGACACTCCGACAACCAGTATACTTAAGCCACTGCTATTACTCATCTCCACGACTACCGAATGAATTCCAGAATAATCATAGACAGTGATCTCAACATCATAGCATCAACGAGTGGGTAAACTACTAGTCATTAACAATTCGGTGCTCAACATGATAGTCACCTATCCGAGAATTTATTCAAGTATTGTATAATCCAATTTGTTTCACAAATAACTCATACTTGTTGTTGAAGTAAATAGTTAAACTATGATATTGCAATGCGATGATGCAGATGAGAGTTGTGGCTTGCCTGGGGATGAAGGAACCATCGGGAATGAGTGCGGAGAGTCTGTGGAAGCGATTGCCGAAAACAGTTCTCTCTCGGAGGGGGCTGTTTACGGGCAAGGGCAAAATGGTCATTTTCACATAGTAAAAATGATACCAACACGACGGGCTCGATGAGACGAAGACGTGGGCGTTGGATTCAGCTGATTTGGAGTTTCGGTTAAAAAGATAAGGCCGTTTAAAGCTCAGGGACTAATCTGCAAAATAACTTCTACAAATAGGTCCCTGGCAGTTTAAACAGAACGTGCTTTTCCAGGGAATACGCTTTCTAACAGGGAAGGCGCATTTTGGGTTGAAGCAAGGCCAAAGTGCGTTTTCGGTGGAGGAAAATGTATTCCGAAGAATACGTTTTCACTTATCCACGTCATTGCCAGGCCGGGTCAACGTGGAGTGGCTGACGTGCGGGGCCCATCTGTAGGTCGCCTCGCTCGCCCCTGGTCTTCGTCCACCTCCCGCGCTCGGCCGAGGGGAGGAACGGACTCCGACGAGGCTCACCGGCGCTGCAGGCCACCTCCCGCAGCGCTCCGCCTACGGATGGACTCAGGAGGGAGAGCCACATCCGAAGAGGTAGGTCACGGCCGCCGATGAGGGACGAGGCAGCAGTAGCACTGACAATAGCGGAGAAGGTCATCGGCCAGAGATGAAGACGAGGCCATGGAGGTTCCGGCAACGAATTGAGAGGTGGGGGAGATTAGCCGATGCCTGGATGGTCTATTGATGGTGGTAGAAGGAAGAGAAAGGCTCGGCATCGAGGGAATTTAGGTGGCGGCCGGCGGATTGGCTCCGGCCATGGGCGAGCAGGGAGAGCTCTTCGAGCTTGGGGAAGAGGTTGGGGAGGGATCTTGGAGAGAGGTGATGGCGATGGTGAGCTCGGGAGAGCTCGGGGCAGCCTATTTATAGCCAGGGCGGCCGAGGAGATTAGGACGGCCAGGGCGGCGAGCTTAGCCATATACTGGAGCTTAGGGTGGCGTGGATGGAGGCTAGCGGCATCGAGGAGCTTCGCGGAGGAGCAGAGAGGGTTCGGACGAGCTCGAGAGGGATCGGGGAGGAGGGGACAGAGGAAAACGACGACGACGGTCACATGCGCTCACTGTTCCTCGACGGGGACGGCTCGCCGGGGAGGAATCCGGAGGGGGAGAGGGATCCAGAGCGCAGGCGGTGACGAGGGGAAGCCCCTGGACATGATTATATGGCGAGGGGAGAAGGAACGCGACGAGACCGAGAGGTTCCATCGCCAGAGCGCGCTGGCTGGCATGCCAGCAGCGTGGTCACCATGTGGCCATGGCGTTTCCACGCCCTACTCGATGCCAAATGATGTCCAGCAAGTAGTCCCTTCATGCTACATTGCAAATGAGGTGATAGATCGTTGATAGGATCTGCGTCTGGATGGGAGTGGTCACTGGAAGTTTGCTGTAGCAAACTTGTCCACGCAACTGTGCTCAACAGGAAGGTTATAGGGTCAAAATGATATGTCTGGGAGGTGTAGGGTAGAAAGGACTACAATCCTGTGAATTTTGGAGGGAATTGGACCAATAATTAATAGAGTTGCTTTGCAACTGACCAATCTGGTCCAGAAACTAGATTTTGAGGTGCCACTCACATAGAGTAGAAACTTGAGCTGAAATTGGGCATAGGATGATGATTTGGTCATATGAGACTGCCATAAAAATTTCATGCCATTTGGACAAGCCAAAATGGTACTTCCTTCACAGCTATCCTCTCTGACTAGAATCTTAGGAAAATTATAGGGAATTACTGGGTAGATGAAATGAGCCCAAATTTTGTGGAGATTGGTTTTATGGGTAGAAGAATGCTCTGGTAAACTTTCAGAAATTATGGAGCAATATAAAATATAGTTGCTTCACAATGTGAAAATCTAACCAGAAACCAAGATTTGGGGTTGTGCTCACATAGATGATTAGATAGGATTGAAACTTGGTGGAGAGTCATTATTTGAGAATATGAAGATGCTTGCAAAATTTCAACTCATTTGGATACTCCTAGCTAGCACTTGCTTCACAAAGATTCCAGTTGCCCAGAAACTTTGGAAATTAGCCAAGAGAGATTTATTATCCAAATAAAGTTGAATTTTGGCATGTGGCAATGATATGGATAGGAAAGAGTGCACAAAAAGTTTGAGATCAAGCAAGCAAATATAAATGGTACTTGCTTCTCAAACTGCCAGCTAGGACAGAATCAGAAAAGGAATATTTGGGAAATGTTTTTGAACATGTCAAGGAAGGATTTGACATATTTGAGAAAGATATGACCCAAAAAATTTATGAGAATTATTTGGGAATTTTGGGAATGATGGAAATGTGGGTTGCTTGACAACTCAGGACAAATAGGGTTATTCCTTTAATAGAAAAAGGAATTTTCCCAAGGAAGGAATATTGGGATTGGTCCAAGATGGAAATGGCAAGGTCTTGGGATGGTTTTGAGGTTGGCAAGCCACTCGGGAGGAAGAACGAAGAGTGATCCATCCAGGTTTCAAGACTACTAAGCCACAAAAAAGCGAATCCGAACCAAAATCAAAAGAAAAAGAAAATGGGCAAAATCCAGGGTGTTACAAACCTACCCCCTTTAAAGAAATCTCATCCTCGGGATTTGGTTGCTCAGGGATCAAACTTGAATATTCCCACTTGAGGAAACCGTTTCCAACTCGGGTTTCCTTTTTACCTTTGTATAATGTTCCCACTGAATTTCATATGACTGACTGCCTTGCTTCGGGGTGGTTTGCTTTACTGGACTCTTTTCTTGCAATTCTTACCTCATATGTTACTCTGACTTCATTCCTTTTTGTCTGCTATCCTGTCTGGGGCAATAAATTACCCTGACCAAACTATGTGCCCTGCTCGTAAGTCCGAGGGTGGTTCCTCATGGACGTGTCGTGACGAGGTCCAATACGAACGACCGTTCACTGAGTTGTGAACAGATTCTCTTGGTGGGCACGAAATCTTTTACTCATTGCATTGGGTGACTTCAAATGGCTGTGTATCCTCCTGGTTCAAAATAGTACTGTGAATCATACTGTTCTCCTGGCGGAATCCGACTTCTCGCATGGTTTGCTGGGTCATCTTGGGTATCTTCACTGTCTTGGGTATAAGACTCTTACCAAATATTTGACTGTCACCTGGCGTGACCAGCATAAAGGTGTATGGTGATATTATCCATAGACTCGACTGACAGTGGTCCTGGCAGCAGAATCTTGTTCATGGCAGGTTAGTCTTTAACTGATTCCCATCTGTGAGGACACATGCTTCGAGACCATTGTTCATCCTTCTGATTACTCGGTCTGACGGTACCTCTATATGGATGGTAGACCATGTAATGCTTTAACACTGTTGCTGAAGTTGAACTGCTGAGTTAATCTTTCTGCTGACCTGATCAGCTTGGTTGCCTTTTTCTGACAATTCTGAGCATATCTGGTTGGCTGGGCGGGTTGTCTCGATATGGGGTTCTTGCAAATGGAATAGACCCCGTGGGTGTGTACCCATGGTGACTGGTATCTAACCTGACTGTCCGGTGTATTTGTACAATTACCATACTTGTATGGACAACCTTGCTTTTTCATTATAGTTCTCTTTGCCTGGATCCTTAGCTGAAAGAACTTGGCCTAATATGCTCTTGATTCTCCATGTGACCATAGGTGTTGTCAGGTGCAATATTCCGGCAGGCATATTACTTACCAGTTGTAGCTGTAGGGCAACGACCGTCTGAACCCCTGGATAAAACCGGCAAATAAACCAGTAGCCACCAGAACGGTCTTTACAACTCAGATCTGGGACATTACTAGAGTAACTCAACCCCGACTCAAGACGGTTGAAAACCAGCTCAGGACATGAGACGGTGTCGATAAGAAGAAAGTAGCAGCTCCCTAAGACGGCCGAAAAACTGCTCAGAGCATAGGGTCATTGCTACGAAGAGAAATTCAATAGCTGCCCGAGACGGCCGAAAAGCAGCTCAGAGCATGGACAGTTGCTGACAAGAGAAATAAAAGTCGGCATCCACCCCGGACGGCTGGAAACAGCTCAGAACACAGGCGTGGTGCCGTCACCAAAGAAAGACAGGCAAGGGTTCATCCGCGTCCCATACAGCTCACTATTATGCATAGAGGTATAAGCATAATAATTTGAACATACCGGAATAATACAGAGCAATGCTATAAGGCATATATCAGATGGTCGGCTTACTCCATAGGTTGTTGGTCATCGCAACAAAGTGTATGACTGGCGTTCTCTTCTTCTTACATAGCTCAAGCAATAGTCAGATCCTCACCGAGCTGGCATCATTGTATGAGTAACCCATATGACCTTGGCAGCATGTCCACCATTTCTATGGAAACATGTGTAGCTGGCCACTTGATTCCTGAGGCAAGCTTGTGTCCTGACTGATTTTTGCCTTCAGACCAACTGTTACGGATCTGACCCTGGGAATGCATTGTTATATGCTTGCATCGGAAGATGTCCATGTGTCGTATCGAGAAAGACACCTGAATCCTTACGTCATATGCTTCTCAGGTAGCTTGAGGTTATTGTTGTCGGTTACTTGTTGTAGGCAACAGGGTATTCGGCTATTCTTCTTGCTGAGTACTACGATCATAGCACATTCTGGCTTGCTTCCAAGACATTGCAGGGTTCAAAGTGTACTCATCGCAGACCCAAACCTTTTATATATGAATCATACCTTTGGCACGAAATGCACTGTGGATCATGTACACAGTTTGCCTTCTTGCTGATGCGATCATTATTGCTGTGAAAATTGCACTGATGTATGCTTGATGCTGATAACCAATCCAGTCAGGATATCATTTATATTTAGGCCCGATATTCTCGATATAACGCAATCTATTGAAAATTTCATATTGCTGAGCTGAGCTTCCAAATGACTGTCTTTTCACTGACTCTTTGAGTTCAGGGCCGGTGAGCAACTTCCTTAAGGGAAAAATAAGGTAACACCAAGGGCCCAAAATAACAAAAGAAACGACTAAACAAAAGCACACAAAGCAGCAAGATCACACACACAAGCAATATCACATTCTACAGCTATTCACAGCAATAATATGCATTCCTACTTAAGCACACAAATCTCGCAAGAACTCTGGTATTACGGTCTAACATGATGTGGCGATGTGCATGAAAGTGAATCAATGTGTGGAAGAAAATTGGTGTAAACAAGACTACACCAAATACAAGCTTAACATCGGATGGAACCGGTGGCGAGGACGAACTTGGTGATCGGGGATCGGAACACAGAAGTTACGACCACATCATCATCAAGCGTACGGAAGAAAACCGTACACGTCCAAAGAATAGGTGGCAGAATGAGATAGTGGTGGAGAGAAAGGCTTGCAGGCATTGCCCTTTTCTGATAACAAGGATCAGTAAGGGTTGCCGAAGCGGCTAGAGGAATGGCACGATCCGGGATAGAACTTGTCTATCACCGAAACGATAGGGGTAGCTGAAGAGAATATATTGGTGTGGTACCGGTGCATCAATCTGACAAGGGATCGACACCACCAAGCACCTTGGCATCACTCCGCTAGGATGAAGATGACACCACACCAAGGAACAAATATGCAAACTGGAGAGCGCAGGTAGGGAATCGAAACCGATGCCACCTACACTCACCAGATCCATCATTAGTGATAAGATATCTAGTCTATATGCATGCTATGCACAAACAAATGCAACAAACAAGTGCAGCAAACCAACTGGATCCTATACTACCGGTTACTAACGCTCGTGCCTAGACCACGCGTCCTATAGCAGACCTGCTCTGATACCAACTTCTGTGGCATCCCGGCTCAGAGTAAACCGGAACGCCCCGTATTCCAGCCCAGGGACAAGTCCTCTAGAATACGGCACTGTTGGCATAGAACAAATCAGCTCTTTATTACAATGCATATGGTTACAAAGGGTAAAAGGATAACATCGGCACGGCGACACTACGCCTGCCCGGGGTGGCTCTATGATAACAGCGGAATAACTCTCTCAGCAGCGGATCAGCGATGACGATGATGGACTCCACTCCGCAGGGACTCTGGCTAGAACGCGTATCCTAGGTCGCAAACTCGGGATCCTCGACAAGCAAGCAATCATGGCATGACCTGCAAACTGGCATGACACGCCAGGTGAGTACTTTGAATGTACTCGCAAGCTCACAACAGACATTAGCATTAAGGCAAGACAACATCATAGCAAAATAGTTAATGAAGTAGATGCCGTAAGGTAAAACATATTTAATCCATACTCCGAATAATCTTAGGATCCAATCCAAACCTGTGCCAAGTTCAATCCCAATCATGTGGTCATCCGACACTCAACACATAGCCATCCCATGGCTAACATGTCATATTCCTGTTACCATCTGTACAGCAAGTCTGACAAACTTACTCTCTTCCGGGTTGCATCACAACCCTCAGAATACTCACAATCCCTGAGTACTTCTGATCTCATGACGAGTTCTTCCATCATTATCACTACTATGGTTGACCACCTAGTGAGGTCTGGACGGACTGTCCAATACCATGGACACGGCTATTCGAATAGATTTTTACACTCTGCAGAGGTTGCACACTTTACCCACACCATGGAGCACCTGACCTCGTGATCCCATTCGGGTGGACCAGTGTTGCTCCAACGAAACCTGCCTGACCCGTGACTCTCCCATCATACCACCGGCAATCACACTCCTCCAGAGTCTTGCCCTGGGTGGCCCCTGTGTCACCTTGTGACACCTGCCACCGTCGTGGCCAAACTAAACTGTCCCAAACAGGGACCTGGATCCAAATAACTAAACAGGGCTCACAAGGTTATCGCCGCCTACGGGGCCAGGGTAGCGCGCATGCATAACCTTCCCTGTCGGGTGGTACCGGTGAAAGAGCATGCGATCAGACCAAATCAAGGCCGTCCTATACTGGCAAATGTGGTTGCACGGATAAGTCCGGACAGGTGACTCAAGGTCAACCATGAAATATCTAATCCCCGAATAATATTTCTGTCATGGCTGACACTCCGACAACCAGTATACTTAAGCCACTGTTATTACTCATCTCCACGACTACCAAATGAATTCCAGAATAATCGTAGACAGTGATCTCAACATCATAGCATCAATGAGTGGGTAAACTACTAGTCATTAACAATCCGGTGCTCAACATGACAATGACCTATCCGAGAATTTATTCAAGTATTGTATAATCCAATTTATTACACAAACAACTCATATTTGTTGTTGAAGTAAATAGTTAAACTATGATATAGCAATGCGATGATGCAGATGAGAGTTGTGGCTTGCCAGGGGATGAAGGAACCATCGGGAAGGAGTGCGGAGAGTCCGCGGAAGCGATTGCCGGAAATAGTTCTCTCTCGGAGGGGGCTGTTTATGGGCAAGGGAAAAATGGTCATTTTCACATAGTGAAAATGATACCAACACGACGGGCTCGACGAGACGAAGACGTGGGTGTTGAATTCACCTGATTTGGAGTCTCGGTTAAAAAGATACGGCCGTTTAAAGCTCAGGGACTAATCTGCAAAATAACTTCTACAAATAGGTCCCTGGCAGTTTAAACAGAACGTGCTTTTCCAGGGAATATGCTTTCTAACAGGGAAGGCACATTTTGGGTTGAAGCAGGACCGAAGTGCGTTTTCGGTGGAGGAAAACATATTCTGAAGAATACGTTTTCACTTATCCATGTCATTGCCCGGCCGGGTCAACGCGGAGTGGCTGACGTGCAGGGCCCGTCTGTAGGTCGCCTCGCTTGCCCCTGGTCGTCGTCGACCTCCCGCGCTCGGCCGAGGGGAGGAACGAACTCCAGCGAGGCTCACCGGCGCTGCAGGTCACTTCCCGTGGCGCTCCGCCTACAGATGGACTCAGGAGGGAGAGCCACATCCGAAGAGGTAGGTCACGGCCGCCGACGAGGGACGAGGCAGCAGTAGCACTGACGACGGCGGAGGAGGTCATCGGCCAGAGATGAAGACGAGGCCATGGAGGTTCCGGCAACGAATGGAGAGGTGGGGGAGATTAGCCGATGCCTGGATGGTCTATTGATGGTGGTAGAAGGAAGAGAAAGGCTTGGCATCGAGGGAATTTAGGTGGTGGCCGGCGGATTGGCTCTGGCCATGGGCGGGCAGGGAGAGCTCTTCGAGCTTGGGGAAGAGGTTGGGGAGGGATCTAGGAGAGAGGTGATGGCGATGGTGAGCTCGGGAGAGCTCGGGGCAGCCTATTTATAGCCAGGGCGGCCGAGGAGATCAGGACGGCCACGGTGGCGAGCTTAGCCATATACTGGAGCTCAGGGTGGCGTGGCTGGCGGCTAGCGGCGTCGCGGAGCTTTGCGGAGGTGGAGAGAGGGTTCGGACGAGCTCGAGAGGGATCGGGGTGGAGGGGACAGAGGAAAATGACGACGACGGTCACGTGCGCTCACTGTTCCTCGACGGGGACGGCTCGCCGGGGAGGAATCCGAAGGGGGAGAGGGATCCAGAGCGCAGGCGGCGACGAGGGGAAGCCCCTGGACATGATTATATGGCGAGGGGAGAAGGAACGTGACGAGACCGAGAGGTTCCATCGCCAGAGCACGCTGGCTGGCATGCAAGCAGCGTGGTCACCATGTGGCCATGGCATTTCCACGCCCTACTCGACGCCAAATGATGTCCAGCGAGTAGTCCCTCCATGCTACATTGCAAATGAGGTGATAGATCGTTGATAGGATCTGTTTCTGGATGGGAGTGGTCACTGGAAGTTTGCTGTAGCAAACTTGTCCACGCAACTGTGCTAAACAGGAAGGTTATAGGGTCAAAATGATATGTCTGGGAGGTGTAGGGTAGAAAGGACTACAATCCTGTGAATTTTGGAGGGAATTGGACCAATAATTAATAGAGTTGCTTTGCAACTAACCAATCTGGTCCAGAAACTAGATTTTGAGGTGCCACTCACATAGAGTAGAAACTTGAGCTGAAATTGGTCATAGGATGATGATTTGGTTATATGAGACTGCCATAAAAATTTCATGCCATTTGGACAAGCCAAAATGGTACTTCCTTCACAGCTATCCTCTCTGACCAGAATCTTAGGAAAATTATAGGGAATTACTGGGAAGATGAAATGAGCCCAAATTTTGTGGAGATTGGTTATATGGGTAGAAGAATGTTGTGGTAAACTTTCAGAAATTATGGAGCAATATAAAATATAGTTGCTTCACAATGTGAAAATCTGACCAGAAACCAAGATTTGGGGTTGTGCTCACATATTTGATTAGATAGGGTTGAGACTTTGTGGAGAGTCATTATTTGAGAATATGAAGATGCTTGCAAAATTTCAACTCATTTGGATACTCCTAGCTAGCACTTGCTTCACAAAGATTCCAGTTGCCCAGAAACTTTGGAAATTAGCCAAGAGAGATTTAATATACAAATAAAGTTGAATTTTGGCATGTGGCAATGATATGGATAGGAAAGAGTGCACAAAAAGTTTGAGATCAAGCAAGCAAATATAAATGGTACTTGCTTCTCAAACTGCCAGCTAGGACAGAATCAGAAAATGAATATTTGGGAAATATTTTTGAACATGTCAAGGAAGGATTTGACATATTTGAGGAATATATGACCCAAACAATTTATGAGAATTATTTGGGAATTTTGGGAATGATGGAAATGTGGGTTGCTTGACAACTCAGGACAAACAGGGTTATTCCTTTAATAGAAAAAGGAATTTTCCCAAGGAAGGAATATTGGGATTGGACCAAGATGGAAATGGCAAGGTCTTGGGATGGTTTTGAGGTTGGCAAGCCACTCGGGAGGAAGAATAAAGAGTTATCCATCCAAGTTTCAAGACTACTAAGCCACAGAAAAGCGAATCCGAACCAAAATCAAAAGAAAAAGAAAATGGGCAAAATCCAGGGTGTTACAAATGTCTATTACTCTTTTCAATTTTATACACAATTGTCTGAGCGTATCATTGCACCTTACAAGGTTTAAAAGAGAGGAGTGATGTTCCTTTAATCTTGATCTGTAATCTAGTTTCGTGCTGGACTTGCCCACACAACGTTACAATTGCCTGTTTGTCTGTTCTCAGTTGTTTTGTGATATGAATGGTGTCATACTATGCTTACCATATTATAAACTTTGTCTCTTTATCCTTAGCTATCAATCCAATGTGAAGAAATACACAATACATTAGCCATGGTACATAGTCATATGTTTGGAACCTAGTTTTATTTTGTACTTTGCAGTAAAATACAACTAATATTTTACACGGGTTTACCAGAATAAGTTTTGTATATAGACCAAAGCTATTTTGTTTGGTTTTGTTGCCTCCTTAATATCTTCTGTTCTGGTAGTACTAATGTAAAAACTCCACTTTTGAGCAAGCTATGGAAAAATGGTGGAACCGCCACCTTTTGAAGGCGACGAGGCAACTATAACCGCAGTGTCACCTCTTGCTGCAGTGGGTCAATACCTGTCCACTAACAGTGCCAAAAGCACGTTCCTGCGTAATACTGGGTTGGTTGTTAAGGCAATCTCGTCCAAACTGCCTAATGATCAAGATATACAAGCTCAAAACAATGTTATATCTGCGCTCCAGACACAAGTCCATTCCCTAACAGAGACCCTTTGTGAAACAAGGACAGCCATTGTTTTGGTTTTGAAACCAGACTATCAGACATTTGCTATGTTGTTCAGGAGCCTAGGAGAAATGAAGGTGAAGGTTATGGTGCTCCATCGGACAGTACAACATGAAAACGTATCAGTCAGGTCAAATGAGCTGAGCTTCTGAACATCTGGTGGTGCATTTATCTGCCAGACTGTTAACTTTTATACCAGCCTTCCTTTTGTTTTATGGTTGTAATTTGTTTTGTTGCGATACAAAATTTGTTCTTAACGTGCAGCCACCGGCTGAAGAAAACAGCAAGCCATTTTTGTATAGTGTAGGGTGTTCCCTATATTTGCACTGGTGGCGAACTTTGATGCCCAGTGGACGTAATCTGTGCAATCGCCTTAATAGCCCAGCGTTAGTTTCGGGCATATTTATTTCCTAGTCTTCTTTTTCCCTGGTTTGCTAGTGGCCGCAACAACCATGGGCCATATACGGACCGTGGTAACCTTGAGCCTGCTACAGGCCGTAGGATCCATGTGCCTCCTACGGGACGTTGGATAATTGGGCCTCCAACGGGCCGTTGGATAAATGGGCCTCCAACGGGCCGTAGAATCGGTGGGCCTCGGGCCGTCGGATAAATGGGTCCACATGGGTCGTAAACGGGCATAATTGGTATCGGGCCAGCACGGTAACGGGCCGTTAACAGGCCGGAAGACAGCAAAGGCTTAATTCCATCACAGGCATAACGGGTCGTTAATGGGCCAGAATATAGGACGGGCTGGAAACAGCACAACGGGTTAACAAGCCACAAATGGGCCAATTCTAACCACGGGCCAAATTTGGCCCATTAGGGGAACAGGCCAGTAACGGGCCGAAAGTAATCGAGGGCCGGAAAGGAGCCCAAGAATGTATGGGCCGTCAGTAGGCCGAAAGCTAACACGGGCTGGAAACGGCCCATGGAAATCATGGGCCGTTAATGGGTACTCAGAAATTTACTGTTCATTATGGGCCAGAGTCACCATGGGCCACTGAAGGGCCTAAAGATATGGAAGGCCTCATATGGGCCGAAAGACGTCGTGGGCCATACATGGGCCGAAAGTGAAACGAGCTGGTGTTATATTTGACGGCCCACATGACGCTGTTGGGCCGATTTCGGGAAGGCCCTAACGGCCATGAGTTACCGGGTCGTAAAATGGGCTATATGCGAACAGACCGTTAACAGGCTTTTCATGGGCCGGCCCGCAAACTTTTGACCAAGTCAAACGGGCCGGCCTTTGTAAGCTAAATGGGCCAGTGTTGGGCCTTCGCACGTGTCGACATATCATAGGCGCCTATCTGACCCAATGACGAGCTGACACATGTTTCCTTCGGCCAATGAGAATTTTACACATGGAAAATCGCCATTGGTCCGGGCTGTTAGCGGGTTATCGGATCAAAAACTGGACCCGATAGCTTAACGGCGACCCGTTACGGTGGATGCCACATGTCGGTCACCCTTGACGAAAGCACTTCTATGACGCGCGATTTATCGTCATGGAAGTGGACACTTCTGTGATGATAATTTTGGTAATGTCATGGAACACTTCTACGACAGCACAGGTATGACTATCTTGATTCTCTCATAAAATCGTCATGGATGTACATGCATGACAAAAAACATGACCTACTGTGACAAACACGTATCATCACGGAAGTGCATTTTTTTTTGTAGTGCATGCATTATACAGCCAGCGAAAAAATTTAATTGGACATAACATGGATTTATAGCTTTGAATAGCATTTGTACAGTAAAACGGGACAAGACTCTTTCTCTTTGTGTGGTGTGAATAGTTTTATTTTTTTCGTTTTTTTCGTTGAGGGAAGTGCGAATTGATTTGGTACATACAATATTACACGTTAGGCTTGTCACTAAAATTCAACCCGTGCATTGTTATATCCCAAAAATTCAGATATCGTGCTCCCAAAACTCGCGCCTTCACAACCCGCGCCTTGCTATCCCGAAATTACAACGCGCCAAAACTCCCTCCAACTGCCAAATCCCGACACGCAAAATCCCCCTTCTAACCCTGAGCCGAAAGGGCCACTAGTTCAAATCGATGGGGGTACTTCTGTAACACACCCTACATTTTGGACAAGCGTATCCCTAAGTCATGGTTCCCCCCCCCCCTCCCATCGCCTCCTTTTCGCCATTCGAAATCCCAGGCCGCCGTAACCTCTCTGCTTCAGCCGCGAAATCCCACCCTCCTCCATTCGCCACCTCACCGCTGCCCAGCCGGAGCCTCTTCCCCGACGACACTGTCCACCGCAACAGCTCGACGTCCCTCATCAACCTCTCCGGATGAGGATCCGTCGTCGATCTCGTCGTCTCGTTGGTTCAGCCGCCCCGTCCTCCACCTCCAAGGAGCTGCTCCGACGATTGCCTCGTCTATCGCGGCTGCTCCATCCCCACAGCGCCGCCTTAACCTGCTCCACCGGAACCGCAGTATACTCACCGACTCCTCAGACGAAGCCGAGGCCTACTCGGCGCCACCAAAGAGGTTGTACACTCATCACATCGCACCTTCTTCTTAACTCAACCTCCCGGCGACGACGGTGTTCCATCCCCATGGCGTGGCTACCTCGAAGCCGGCGCCGCGGGCGACATCTCCACGGCGGCTCTCCCCCAGTGCGAGGCCCCTTCGGTGGCGGCGTCCATACCAGCCGGATCTGCTGCTGCTGCTCTGGCTCTCGCTCGCTCTCTCGCGCTGCTGCTGCTCCGGCTCTCGCTAGCTCGCTCATGCTGCTACTGCTGCTCCGGCTCTCGCTCGCTCACGCTGCTGCTGCTACACTGGCCCTCGCTCGCTCGGTCGCACTGCTGCACTGCTCTCCCCCTCGCTCGTGCAGCTGCTCTGCTCTTGCTCTCGCTCGCGCTGCTGATGCTAGTACACGGGCTGCTGCAGTTACACGATTTGCTGCTCCGGCTCTAGTTCGCGCTGCTCCTCTAGGCACTGCTGCTCCGGCTGCTATCTACTACTGTGTTCCCCGTCGATCGCCTGCTGATTTAGATCACTGTTTCTCTACTACTAGTGCTCGAGCGGCCTAAACTACATGTGAAGTGCCTCTCTGATACCAGTGCGTTCAGTTTCGACAGTAACATTCAGATGCCACAGTAAATTTCAGTTTCGACAGTTAAGTCCAGAGTCAACAGTTTTTACCTCATCTGTTGTAGTCAGGTGTTTTTTGGTGATGTAAATTTTACATCTATAACTTTTTGGTAATGTATTTTACATCATCTATTGGAGATGCTATTAGAATCCCACTTGAGATTAACGATGTCTGTCTTGTACTGCTTTAGCCTCGACGTCTTACGGCTCGCCGCAGCTACTCCAACAACGGAACCATCCATCACAACAGAGCAGTGCCCTGGACACCGTCTACATATTCCTCAGATCTTCCTCCACACCTCCGATAGCCACCTCTGCCTCAACTTCTTCGGCGACCAACCCAATGATGCCGAGGTCGACACGGCTACGGCAAAGAGGTTGTGCACTTGTCGCATCACTTATTACTCTACATTCATGTCGATCCATTAGGGCTATTTTGGTTCAAAGGAAAAACTAAAGGAAAAACATAGCAATAGGAAATTTTCCTATGGCACTCTACTATTCAATTATTCGTGCATTTTGTTGAAAGGAATGGAGCAAAACATCCACCTGGACCTACTTTTCAAAATCCTATGCATGAAAACAAGACCAAGTGCATTAGTGGCAGAATAACATTCTAACTGTACACGCTTTCATATGGTTTCACTTTAATTTGGCCATGTTTCTTTGCATTCCTCTGCTCTTCCAATTCCTGTGAACCAAACATCCAAGTTGACAGAAATCCTGTGTTTACAAATGCTCTGTTTTCCACATGCATTCCTATCCTATTCCGGTGTTTTTCCTATACCCGCATTTTTAGAATCCTGCAAGCCAAAGGAGCCCTTACAAAATTACTTCAGTTACAGGTAGGTGTCAAAGAAAACTTTGTGTGGTTTGTCCTGCTCCTTCCGCGACATCGTCCACCTCACCTGAGCTGCTCCATCGACAGAAGCATCCACCAAACCAGACATCACGACTCCTGACCGTCTTTCGTAGCCTCAGATCTCCTTCCCTGCCGCCGGCAACCACCGCAACGGCATCACCATCATCGACTCAGCAAATGAACCTGAGGAGTACACGGGTCCACAAGAGAGGTCACACTCTTTTGTTTCTGCTTATATTATGCATTGCTTAATATTACCTACTACTTTATCGTCCTGTTCACCTCTTAGACTCCAAGTCAGGTCCAAATTAATGTTCAAACTTGAGTTTTAGAATTAGTTGTGGGGCACATATCGAGGCAGCAATGAATAGTATATATGTCTATTATCTGGCACATATCGAGGCAGCAATGAATAGTATATCTGGCTATGTTGTTCATCTTGGGTGGGAAAGAAATGGTAAAGCAATCATCGTCTGTCTTTTCATTAAATTAAAGCTATCATCAGCCTGTTATCATTATTTTTGGATACATTCACTGGTTGTTACCATCACTCTAGATTTCTGCATGCTCTCCTTACATAATCTCACTATATTTTTTTCGTATGCATGTCAGATATTTTACATAGTCATGCTAAACATGTAGAGAAAAAGAGAAGAGTTTTGTGCGGCAATACAATGTCATGCAGACATCGCTCCATGGTGGGTTCAATGGCAAACCCTCCCCCCCTCCCCAGATTGTAATCCAGAGGAAGATATCTGTTCTGGGGTGGATTCAGACACAGCTGACCACTCCTATTTACCCCCCAAGGTGTTTGCTCTAACTTGGCATGATGATGTTAGTCATATCATGCATATGTTGCCTTGCAGTGCCTACTTTCGACATCATATATGTCATCTGCTTAGTTTAGACATGTTCTGTAATGCCACCAATTTAGTTTCTATATCATATATGGGAATTATGCAGTCTCATCTCTTTTAGCCTTTCATAATATATGTGCAATATACAATGCCATCCTGCTTAACCAGGCATCATATATTTGAATGATATCTTGCCCATCCTTTTCTTCATTACATTTCCATTTGTCGACAATGTTTGTAGATTAAACTACTCTTCCTGTGAATCAGCCATTTGAGTGGGTGATGGAAAAATCTGGAGTGAAAAGAAGGTCTTCAGAGCAGATAGTGCTACCTGTCGAGGCAGATCTCTTGCTGGGTCCCGATAGCTACTCAGAGATGGATTCAGAGACAGATGACCAGTCCTATTCCCCCACTGAGGTGTATGCTCTAACTTGGCATGGTTATACTGCTCATATCATGCATATGGTGTCTTGCATTGCATAGTTTAGACATCATATACACAATATTCAACACCATGTTCTTAGTTCAGACATCATATATGTGAATGCCCTCTGCTTAGCATATAAATCACATATGTGAATTAAATCATGCGATCCTGATTACTTAGTTAACATGTATGTGAACTATGTCATGCGAACCTGTTTACTAAAGACATCAAATAATTATCTCATGCCATCCTGTTTAGTTAGTCATCATATCTATGAATTATGTCATGCTATGCTATCCAGTTTAGATAGACATCATATATGTGAAATTATGTCATGCTATCCTTTTTAGTTAAACAATATACATGTCAACTATTTCATGCCCTCTTTTTTCCACACTATCTATTGCATCTGTCTCTCATACAATGTCTGTACATTCAACTATGTTTCCTGTTTATCAGCCATTTGAATTGGAGCGAGTGATGGCAGTATCTAGCGGAGTAAAAACACGGTCTTAAAATAAAACAGTGCTACCTCTAGGTGGAGATAGCACCCCGATTGTGCATGCACGAGAACCAGCCCTACCACACATAACCCAGACTCTCGCAGATTGTACCCCTACTGCGATGGATAGTTCCTGTTGACACAGCACCATCTCACCACAGAGCTCCCAAACAAGAGCAGTTAGTAAGGCAGCTCTAGTGCCCAAAGCGCCAGTACTACCACGGCGAACCCCAACTCCACCAGTTAGTACACCTATTCCTGTGGAGGAAGCACAATCAGACATTCGTAGTTTAGCATCTATCGCATTTGATATTGTTAAAACCTATGTGCGTATCTTCCCATCATGGAAATATTATACTGAAGATGAAGGAAAATGCCAGTTGCAGGTGTTTGTCCAGGAGTTATGTGTAAGTAATGATATTCATGGCAATTACTTTGCTTTGTCCCATACATTCTACCTCCGTGATGGTTATAATACAGCAAATTTTCCCATTTTTCTCTATAGAGAAGGACCGATTTGGAAACTCATGATGAGGTAACCTATGCTAATACCTCTGCTATCTTCAAGAATGCTTGGTGGCAGTATCGGAATTACCTAAAGAAAACGTACTTCAGTGGCAAAGAAACTCATCAAATTCCCTTACGTTCTCCTGAGACACATTTACTGGACGATGACTTGGAATGCCTTGTTTTGTACTGGTCCCGAACGAAGAATGTGGTAAGGTCTATGAGCTCATTTTTTTATTTTTAAGTACTATATGCCTGCATCTTACTGTACTCTGTTCATGTAGAACAAGTGCTTCAACCTGAAGAACAACTGTTCTCATTTAAGATTCCATTGCTATCGTGCATACTGCTTTGCTCTTGTATCACTGTATTTACTCATACAAACTTATTTTTAAATTGAAGGATCCAATCGAAACTCCAATTGCACAATAGGTATGTTTACGCATGTTTCTTTAACAGGTTTGCTCTTATAAATAGCTCTATTGATTTCAATTTCAATTGTGTATACAGCTGACTTCTCATATCATGCACATTACTAGCATCACAACAGAGCCAATAGTGTTGTTGTACATGTAGACTCGTGGTACCCATCTGAAATATTATTGTGTCGTGTAGTTTCCCACGCTTTGTATTCTTTCAGTGCTGCTTTGTCTTGAGCTGATATGATTTGAACTGTGTCTCTATTTTAATTTGGCAAGACAATGCAGTGACCATAGGACATAGATATATGTTTGTTTGATGCTTTTATTATGTAGTACTTGGCAATAGAAGAATTTGTAGTTTAATCCTGTCCACCTAACTAATGAACTGGTTCACCGAAATGAGTTTCATATACTAGTACATGCTAAACCTGTTATGTGTCTGCTTGTTTCATCTTTTAGAATGCTGACAGAATATTGGGGAAGAGTGCCTTATTAAGCAATGGTAAAGGAAGTAATGCAGATAAGGTTCAGGATAGTGAGACATCCTTGTTGGTCTCCAACAAAGCTGATAAAACAGCTAAGGAAAACTATCTTGAAGACAGTGAGACAACCCCAAAGTCCTGTCTTGGTTTAGTGTTTGAGTTACTGGCCACTACCGCTGGCACAAGCTATTCAAACTCACTGTCTGAATCAGTTTGGTTTCTTGAGTCTCAACTACAAGTTGAAAGACATCGATCAGCGGTGCTGCGACAAGAAGCCGAAGGACCGCGGAAGTCCCTGGAGCATTCAGATGCATACTTTCTCGTGCAACAGCAAGCGTTGGAGGATTTTAGCGCCAAACAAGACAAAGCTAATAAGCTTGCTAAGCTTATTGCCAGCATGGTCGATACCCAGGATAATGTTTCTTGAGCTCTTCTGAAGTTGTTTCAGTTATGGACTTGTTTTGCTGCCGCATTTATTTGCACTGCTGGGCAATTTAGATGGCCAGTGTTTGTAATATGCTGCTTTGTTCCCTATATTTGCACTGGTGGCAAACTTTGATGCCCAGTGGGTGTAATATGTGTAATAGCCGTAATAGCCTAGCACTAGTTGCTTGCTTATTTATTTCCTTATTATCTTGTTTAGTTGTTTTCTTATAGTCACTGTAGTTCTTTTTCCGCGTTTTTCTAGTGGCCACAATAACCTATTTTTATAACTAGGCCACAATAACCATGGAAACACACGGACTGTTGTAACCATGGTTCTGCTACATTTTGTAGTGACCATGGCCCTCCACGGGCTGTACGATCCATGGGCCTTCTACGGGCCTTAGGATCCATGGGCCTTCTACGGGCCGTAGGATCCATGGGCTTTCTATGGGCTGTAGGATCCATGGGCCTTCTACGGGCCGTAGGATCCATGAGCCTTCTACGGGTCGTCTAATCTACGGGCCTACTACGGGCCGTATAATCGTTTCGCCAAACATGGCCCGTACTATTCGTGGACCAATAACGGTCCGCAAAATGGGCCGTAAACGGGCTAGAGTGGAAATCGTACGTTTTATGGCCCGACCATAACGGGCCGTTAATAGGCCATATTTGATGACGCTATAAAAACAGCCCAACGGGTTAACGGGCCACAAACAGGCCGACTGTAACCACGGGCTGAATTTGGCCCACAAGCGGAACAGGCCAGTAACTGGCCGTAAGTCATCGAATTCTGGAAATGAGCCCAAGAATAAATGGGCCCTTAGAAGGCCGAAAGTTAACACGGGCTGGAAACGGCCGACAGAATAATGGGCCATTAATGGGTATAAAGCGATACACTGTTCATAATGGGCCAGTTTCATCTCGGGCCTTTAATGGGCCCAGAGTTACAAAGGGCCTCCTATGGGCCGAAAGATGTCATGGGCCATATATGGGCCGGAAGTTACAACGGGCTGGAATCATATTGGACGGCTAAGGGAGTCCTGGATTCGGGGGTCCCCAGGTGTCCGGCCTATGCAATATGGGTCGGACCGGTGGGCCGTGAAGATAGAGTGGAGAGTCATCCCCTGTGTCCGGGTAGGACTCATGTATGCGTGGATAGCAAGATTGGTGTCCGGATATGTCCTTTCCTTCCCCTGTAAGACGACTTGGTGTAACCCTAGGCCCCTCCGGTGTCTATATAAACTGGAGGGTTTAGTCTATAGGAGGAATCATAATATTCATATGCTAGACAAACTAGGGTTTAGCTATTATGATCTTGAGGTAGATCAACTCTTGTAACCCCTATATTCATTGAATACAATCAAGCAGGACGTAGGGTTTTACCTCCTTTAAGAAGGCCCGAACCTGGATAAACATTGTGTCCCTTCGTCCATTGTTACCATTGATCCTTAGACGCATAGCTTGGGCCCCCCTACCCGAGATATGCCGGTTTTGGCACCGACATTGCTGCTTTCATTGAGAGCTCTGTTGTGTAGTCCCGAAAAAGTGATCTATGGCTCGACTAGTCATCAACGACAATATCACCTCCGGAAGGAGCCTGTCGGATTTCGGGTTCCGCAAACCCTTGAGAGGTTCGAACTCTGGGGTGCTTGTGAAGATCTCACTCTCCCCAGCCTGCCTACTTGCTGATCTCACAGCCTAATGTGTCGAGCTCAAAGGAAATGGGACACAGTAATTTACCCAGGTTCGGGCCACCTTGCGGTGTAAAACCCTACTCCTGCTTTGTGGTGGATTTGCCTCGAGGGGCTGAGGAAGAGCTAGTACAGTGGAGAACAACCACAGGATGTGTGTTCTTGGGCTCAAGTGAGCTGGTGAGCTGGTGAGGGTGGAATAGATCTGATCCCCTCTATGGTGGTGGCTAGGTACTATTTATAGTGGCCTCGGTCCTCTTCCCAAATAGAGGCAGGAAGGGATCCCACAACGGCCAAATTTGAAGGGAGACAACAAGTACATCTTATCCTGACTAAAGTGGTCTTCGCCTGCAAAAGCCTCTGGCCGTGACGCTGCGGTGGGCTCGGTGATGACCTCCATCCTGCCGTCCGGGCGGTCTTGGTCTTGTTGCACGGGAATGGAAACCTTTGGCTGCTTCCTCAGGACTCCGCGCCTGCCGCTTGCCTCCTTTGCAACGAAGAGGAAACTGGTACACTGCGCCTGATGGCGCCCGCCTGGCCTCGATCGTCGTGGCTCACGTCACCCGAACCTCGCGAGGTGAGCCTTGCATAGAAATCTCCGCTCCTCGGGAGCCAACCTGAGGAGGCCGATCCCCTTGGAGGTCTTGGTGTCGTCCGCCTCGCGAGGCTTGGCCCCTCGCGAGGGTCTTGGGTCGTCGATGTCGAAACTGGGCCATACGACGCCGTCGATGGAGCTACACCACGGGCCGCAGGCACGCAAGTCTGGGTACCCCCGTATCCAGAATGCCGACAGTAGCCCCCGGGCCCAAGGCGCGCTCGGACTTGGCTTCTAGGCGAAGCCAAAGGGCAAGTGCGGATCGCCGCGGGCCCCAACCACCTGCGGCCTTGGGCGACGCATGGCGATTGATGGGACGTGGGCGTCTTCACTTCCCCACGCCGCCTTGAAATCCGCCAGGCCTGTCGGCCGCCCGTTGCTAGTGCAGTCTGCCTTCGTTGATTGCCGCGCTTGGCCTTAGCCCCTTCTATCCCCGAACTTGCAATCCCTCTTGCGGATCTGGCGTCAGCATTTTTCCCCCTCCTTGCTTCCGCCATGGCCCCGCAGCAGAGGAAGAAAAAGGGGAAGTCCCGTGCTCTGGCCGAATCCCCGTCGGTCTTGGAACCTGCTCTCGAGCGGTCGACGGTGATCAACCGAGAGGGGCTGGCCAAGGTCCGCCCAGCTCTCGCCGCCGATTCCAACGAGTGGAAGGCGACGATTGCCCGGCCTGCCTCTTGGTCTGCGGTTGACATGAACGTCACCGAGATCCCTATCCATCTTCACGCCCTCTTCGTGGGCCTGATTCCTCCTTTCTCCCATTTCTTCAATACCATACTCTAGCACTACCAGATCCATGCGCTGCACCTGGATCCCCGATCCATCATCCTCCTTGTTGTCTTCTCTTTCCTTTGCGAAGCCATGGTCGGCATCGCTCCTTCCGTAGCCTTGTTTCGCCATTTCTTCTTGCTTCGCCTGGTCGACGCCCGCCAGCGCTCTGGGTGTGTAGCCTTCCAGGCTGTTGCGGTGATGGCCGGCTCGGGGATCGACTTCGAGCTTTCGCCAGATGCGGAGGGGTTCCGGAAACAGTGGCTGTTTGTAGACGCCGGCACACGCAGCCCCCTACTCTTGACCCCTCGAGCGCCAGCGGTGCCCAGCTCCAGCTGGGGGCACGTGAAGCTTATCGACCATCGGCTTGCCCGTCTCTGGACTCGATTGACCAGGCTGAAGAAGCTCGGGGTGACGGTGCCGATGGTGGTGCAGGAATTCATCCAGTGGCGCATTGCCCCGCTCCAGCGCCATTCCCGCCCAATGTGGGCCTTCACCGGCGCCAAGGACCCCATGAGGCTCCAAGTGCCTGCGCTTCCTTCCAAGATGCTGCGCATGGTGCTCGGGCTTCTGACAGGCAACCCAGAGCCCACTGCGCTTCCAGGGGAGGGCTGCCTCTTGTACCAGTGCTCGAACAAGGCGGACTTCATGAAGCAGATGCCCCTCTTTGACGAGTGGGGGCTGTGCCCGGCAGGCCTCGAAGGGCCTCACGAGAATCCCATCCTCGTGGCTCCCTTGCTTCTCGACCCCGTGGCGTGCGCCCCGAGTATGGACGCGGGGGGGCGCATGCCACCGGGTACCACCGGGACGACCTCCGGGGGTCGGGCGCCGCCGATTGCCCAAGAGGCCGATGCTCCTGAGGTCCTGGTGAAGGCCCCTGAAGGGGCCACCGAGGGGCTGGCGCAACCCGATGCCCTTGAGGCGACCGCCACCGAGGCTCGGGCGAGCGGTCCCGAGGCGGTGGCTGAGGGGCAGGTGCCTCCTGGCGCTCCTGAGGCCGCCGCCCAAGGAGCACTGCCGAGCGCTCTAGCTGCTGAGGATCGCTCCCCGAAGCCAGGCCGGCTTCGCCTGAAACTTGAAGCACTCCGCAAGAGGAAAGGGTCTCCGAGCTGCAATGGTGATGCCTACCGGCCGCTGAAGCAGAGGAAGTACATAGCCATGGACGAGTAAGTACCTTATTCCAGTGACTTCTTGCGTGTCGTGTCTCTCCCTGACCAAGGCTCTGCAGGATCCCTTCGGCCGCGGCGATGAGACCTCAGGAGAGGCGTCTTCCGGGGACTCCCGGCCCGCTCCTGACTCCAAGCCCCCCGTACCCGACTCCTGCGTGAGGCACGGGGACAATCCAAGCGGCTGACGCGTTGCTGGGGGGCCGCGGCCTTGAGCTTCCATCATCCTTGCTTCGCGGCCTGGTCTGGGGTGTAGGAGGCGCGCCAAGGGTCCCACCGTTAGCCACCACCGACGGTTGGGCTCCCTCGGCGTTGGCCTCATCTTCAAGCAGCAGGACTGTGCCTCCAAGCCCCCCGCCGGAGGCAGGCGAGATGCTCCACACCCCTCCGTCATCCCCCGGCGTGGAGGGAGGGCCTGGCCATGCGCTGGAGTTCGCGCGTGGGTGCAGTGCTGTCCGCCATGAGCTTTTTGGCCAGGCGATGTGCGCACTGCTTCGACTTGGAGGAGAGCTTGCTGACGTCGATGCCCGCCTGGAGATAGAGGATCTCCGCCTGACGCGCGAATGGCACCAACTGAAGGTCGCCATCAACCTTGGGCGCCTTTAGCATGAGCGAGCAAGCGTCAGCGCCGCGGCATCCCTTGCAATTTCTCATGCAGCTTGCGCCCGGGCTCAGGAGGAGGCCAGGGCCGCCGACCGTCGTCGCGAGGCAACCGAGGAGCACGAGCGGGAACTCCAGGCCTCAAACACTGCCCTTTAGCGGTAGGTTGAAGCGTGCAGGGCCGCCTTGGCTGCGTCACCAGGCGAAGCGCTTCCTGACAAGGCGGAAATCCAGAAGCGTGAGGAGGAGCTGGCACTGGACGCTGTGGAGCGCAGCCTGGATCTTGAACGACTGGAGGTGAGGGAGCGCTAGGCAGCCACTGCTGAGGATGCCGTTGCCGCCTGGGATGCCAGGGTTCAGCAGGAGGTCAATCAGAAGGTGGCGGGGTTTGCGCGGCTCTCGCGGACGAATATTGCCTGAAGTTGGAGCTCCTGGAGGCCGACCTTGAGGGCAGGACCGCCGCCTTGAAGATGAAGCTAGAATCCGCGGAGCAGCGCGAGAGAGCTGCCAAGGAGGCTCTGACTTCCTCCGAGTCCGCCCTGGCCTCTGCTCACGCTGACCTGTCTTCCCTTCAGTAGCAGATCGAGGATGTTACGTCCCTCGTAGAGAAGACCGCAGACGAAGTGAACCGCTATCGGACAATGCAGCGCGAGCATGCCTTGATGCTCTAGGACCTCAGAGTCAGAGCCAACCGAGCCTTGGGCGCAATTTGTGATGAGAGCGCCCCTCATCCGCACGAGGATGACTACACCAGCCACCTCCGCTTCTTCGCTGACGTCGTGACCCCCCTGGAGGATCGGGCCGCGAGGGCTCGAGAGCTTGTTGAAGAGAGGAGCCGGGGTCTTCTTGGTCGCACGTTCTCGCGTGTCTTCAGCCACCTCCTCAACCGTGATCCTCATTTCAACTTCGATGCCGTGATAGCCCCCGTGCCCGTGGTCATCCAGGAAAACTTGGCCGGTTGGGTGGATGATCATGTGGATGCCTTGGTAGCGGAGTTTTCTCCCGAGGATGACGCGGCCGTGATTGCGGCCGAAGGTGACGGCGCAGGTGGCGAGGATGAGGAGGATGATCATGACAGCGCGGACGGAGATAGTGAAGACGGCGCATCCAACTAGGCATGTGTTTCTTCTTTACTTTGACCTGGATGAAAAGAAACTCCAGACATAGCCTTGTGGGGCGTGAGAGCATTTTTAAAGGCGGGCCCCTTACGATGTATGGAATGATGAAATGCTTTTGAAGTAGGGCCCGGAGTGTGCCCCAGCGAGCCTGTGGGTTCCCGAGTGGGGTAACTATTGCGACTTATCTTTGGTTCTGCGGGTCTCGAGCGGGTCCTGATGCCGTAGTGGTGCTCTTCCCCGAGGTGAGCCTGCCGCGGGCTTGCAAGGTTTTAGGACTCCCAAGGAGCCTGCTGACCTGCCCTAGGGTGCCTCGCGAGGAGCCAGCTGTCGAGCTATGGCAAGGTACGCGCGTAGTGGTCATATTCCTGACCCCCTGGAGGGGCCTTAGCATCTTCGGGGCTGGCCCAAACATGCTCGATGCGTGCGTACCACACCCAGCCCCCGCTCGCGGGGCGCTCGCGGGGGGGGGGGGGCAGCAGGCGTGAGCCTTGCTTTTAAACAAGAAGCCAGAAAGCAAGAAAACGACATGAGCCAAGAAAAATCCCCCCCCGTTTTTCTTTTGATAAGCACACGAAACTCCAAATTCTTTCCAAGAGATGGCAAATTGGGTTACAGAAAAAAAAGGGGGCAAAAGCAAATAGCCGCGTCCGGCGCCTAGCTAGTCTTCTGGTCTTCTCACCAGCGCAGAGCTAAGTGTGGGCATAGTCATTGGGGGACAGTGTCGACAGCCAGCGCGGAGCATGGTGCTTCCACTTGGATGTGGGTGGGAGCCCCCGTGAGGCCCCAGGGCGGCACTCAGGAGACTCCGGGGCGTGTACAGCCCCACTCATTATTACATGAGAGTGTCACGAGTGGAGACCTTCACAGACACGGGGCCTTGCTTCATGTCACCCGACGAGGGCCCGCCCTGCGCCACCCCCGACCACCATTGGGGCGTCCGGAAACTAGGACGAGACCAAGGGGCAAGGAGGACGTTGGTGGCACCCTCGGCAACCGTAGGCCCTCCGCCGGGGGGAAGGGCTCGCCGGCGCCTTCCCCGGCAGTGGACCTACCTCCGTGCTGCACCCTGCTCCATGCGGCGTGGGGGAGGCCCCGCTCCCGGGCTCCCCTCGCGGTGCCCCCAGGGCTCTCCGCCCGCGTGCGGCGGGGCCATCACCCTGGGGGCCCTGGCGATGGCTATGACTGGGTTCACCTGCGGTTCATGGTTAGTGTAATCGTGCTCCTAGGGCATAGGCCGTACCGAGTGACTGTTGTCGTTGAAGGTGTTGGTGAAATTCTGGGGCGGCTCGCGGAGAGCCTCGGCTTCATGCGCTTCCAGCACCCAGCCTGGTGAGGGGAGCCGGCTGGGGCCCTCCCCTGACGTGTATCGCAGATCCATCGCGGTTGGTACGTAGGCCTCCAGGCTGGCCGCGCCCGAGCCGCTGCCCGTGTGCCCCATGCCGCTGTCCTCCGAGCCTAGCTCCTAGTCCCGAGGGGTGCGGACTGGCACCCCGGCGCGTCCCCAGGGGAGGCCAGCCGGGCCTGCCTCGCCCTGAGGCAGCGCGGTCGGAGATGGACGGGTGACACCGAGAGGCCCCCCAGGAGCTCTAGGGGGGTGCGTGGCTATGGCGGGGCGAGCATGCGCCCCCGCCACAGCTTGTGATGTAGGCAGGGCGCAGAATGGTGCCGCTCCCTGGCACGCAGCGTCGAGCAGTTCGGCGACCCGTTCCAGCAAGGCATCGCAGCCGCCTTCTGCCAGCCTACATCGTAGCAGCTCCCGGGCCACGATGAGCGCGGCTCGCATGTTCGCCTGCTTCCGGCGAGTGTGCAGTGCCGTTGCCGTGGCATAGCTTGAAGACCGTGCAGCGGCACGTCACGAGGGAGGACGGCGTCGACCCGCGCCGCCCGCAACCAACGGCGCCAGGTGGCGCGCGGGCTGCGAGCAGCACGGAGTGGAGATCTTCCAGGTCAGTTGTTGCTGCCTGGGCTGGCCGAACAACCCAGTGCTTGATGCGAGCCCTCGGAGCGTCAGCCATAGAGGCGGTGGAGCGGTGGCGAGTCGATCGACGGAAGAGAAGCTCCGACGCACCACTACCTGGTGCGCCAAATGTCGTATTTCGGGTTCCGCAAACCCTTGAGAGGTTTGAACTCTGGGGTGCGTGCAAAGATCTCACTCTCCCCAGCCTGCCTACTCGCCGATCTCACAGCCTAATGCGTCGAGCTCAAAGGAAATGGGACACCGCAATTTACCCAGGTTCGGGCCACATTGCGGTGTAAAACCCTACTCCTGCTTTGTGGTGGATTTGTCTCGAAGGGCTGAGGAAGAGCTAGTACAGTGGAGAATAACCTCAGGAGGTGTGTTCTTGGGCTCAAGTGAGCTGGTGAGCTAGTGAGGGTGGAATGGATCCGATCCCCCTCTATGGTGGTGGCTAGGTCCTATTTATAGTGGCCTTGGTCCTCTTCCCAAATAGAGGCGGGAAGGGATCCCACAACGGCCAAATTTGAAGGGAGACAACAAGTACATCTTATCCTGACTAAAGTGGTCTTCGCCCACAAAAACCTCTGGCCGTGACGCTGCGGTGGGCTCGGCGATGACCTCCGTCCTGCCGTCCGGGCGGTCTTGGTCTTGTTGCACGGGAATGGAAACCTTTGGCTGCTTCCTCGGGACTCCGCGCCTGCCGCTTGCCTCCTTTGCACCGAGGAGGAAACTGGTACACTGCGCCTGATTGTGGCACCCCGGCTCAGAGTAAACCGGAACACCCCGTATTCCAGCCCAAGGACAAGTCTTCTGGAATACGGCACTGTTGGCATAGAACAAATCAGCTCTTTATTACAATGGATATGGTTACAAAGGGTACAAGGATTACATCGGCACGGCGACACTACGCCTGCCCGGGGTAGCTCTATGCTAACAGCGGAGTAACTCTCTCGGCAGCGGAACCGCGACGACGGTGATGGACTCCACTCCGCAGGGACTCTGGCTAGAACGCGTATCCTAGGTCACAAACTCGGGATCCTCGACAAGCAAGCAATCATGGCATGACCTGCAAACTGGCATGACACGCCAGGTGAGTACTTTGAATGTACTCGCGAGCTCACAACAGACATCAACATTAAGGCAAGACAACATCATAGCAGTCAAGATTAACAAGCAGGGTTATCCAGCAAAATAACTTCTGAAGTAAATGCCGTAAGGTAAAGCATATTTAAATTTATACTCCGAATAATCTCAGGATGCAATCCAAACCTGTGCCCAAGTCCAACCCCAAGCATGTGGTCATCCGACCACTCAACTCATAGCCATCTCATGGCTAACATGTCATATTCCTGTTACCATCTGTACAGCAAGTCTGACAAACTTACTCTCTTCCGGGTTGCATCACAACCCTCAGAATACTCACAATCCCCGAGTACTTCTGATCTCATGACGAGTTCTTCCATCATTACCACTACTATGGTTGACCATCTAGTGAGGTCTGGACGGACTGTCCAATACCGTGGACACGGCTATTCGAATAGATTTTACACTCTGCAGAGGTTGCGCACTTTACCCACACTATGGAGCACTGACCTCGTGATCCCATTCGGGTGGACCAGCATTGCTCCAACGAAACATGTCTGACCCGTGACTCTTTCATCGTACCACCGGCAATCACACTCCCCTGGAGTCAAGCCCTGGGTGGCCCCTGTGTCACCTCGTGACAACTGCCACCGTCGTGGCCAAACTAAACTGTCCCAAACGGGGACCTAGATCCAAATAACTCAACTGGGCTCACAAGGTTATCGCCGCCTACCTGGCCAGGGTAGGGCGCACGCATAACCTTCCCTCTCGGGCGGTACCGACGAAAGAGCACGCGATCAGACCAAGTCAAGGCCGTCCCATACCGGCAAATGTGGTTGCACGGATAAGTCCGGACAGGTGACTCAAGGTCAATCATGAAATATCTAATCCCCGAATAATATTTCTGTCATGGCTGACACTCCGACAACCAGTATACTTAAGTCACTGCTACTAATTCATCTCCACGAACTGCCGGATGAAATCCACAATAATCATAGACAGTGATCTCAACATCATAGTATCAACAAGTGGGTAAACTACTAGTCACTAATAACCCGGTACTCAACATGACACTCACTTATCCAAGAATTTATTCAAGTATTGTATAATCCAATTTATTTCACAGATACTCATACTTGCCGATAAAGTAAATAGTTAAACTATGAAATTGCAATGCGATGATGCAGATGAGAGTTGTGGCTTGCCTGGGGATGAAGGGGCCATCGGGAAGGAGTGCGGAGAGTCCACGAAAACAATTCTCTCCCGGAGGGGCTGTTTACGGGCAAGGGCAAAATGGTCATTTTCACAGTGGGACCACATAGTGAAAATGATACCAACACGACGGGCTCGACGAGACGAAGACGTGGGCTTTAGAATCACCTCGATCGGAGTTACGAGCAAAAAGATGTGATAGTTTGACTGCAGAAGGACCTTTCAATAATATAAATAATTACTTCTGGGTCCCTGGCTGGTTTTTTTTCCTAGAAAATGAATAAACAGAACTGTGCGCCTGGGCTGCTCTGGGCCGAATCCCACCGCGGCTACCGCTGCTGTTCACCTGGGCCGGCCCAACAGCCGCCGCCTCATTTTAAAAAAAACAAGGGGACGGGTTGGGCCACTGACACGCCGGGCCCACTGGCAGGTCTTCTTCCTCCCTGCTCGCGCGCCCGGCCAGAGACAGAGGCGCACCCCGACGGCGACTGCCGGCGACTCCGGCCGTCTCCCTTGGCGTGCGACCTACCCACGAGATCAGAGGAACGAGCCGCGTCAGTGGGTGAGGAGCTCCACCGCCGGGGAGCTTCGGAGCGGAGGCGGTCGCGCCCGCGGCGGAGGACGGCTTCGGCCGTTGGTGGGCTCGCAGCTAGCGGCCACCAGAAGAGGGGGAAGGGTGCTGGGGTGGTTTCGGGGTGGAGGTGGAGACCTCAGGTGGTGGTAGGAGGGAGGGAGGAGCTCGCCATTGCCGGAATTTGGCTGGACCCGAGCGGCGGCCACGGCGGCCATTGGAGGTGAGGAGGGGCTCTGGAGCTCCGGGGAGTAGCTAGGGAGGGGGATTCGAGGGTGGCGAAGTCGATGGTGAGCTCAGAATGGCTCGGGGAGGCCTATTTATAGGCGAGCGACGGAGAGGGCCGAGCACCGCCGCGGCGACGCGTGTGCCGGCGTCCCGGAGGTTCGGGAGCTCGCCTGGAGGAGGGGAGAGGCATCCAGAGGGGTCTCAGAGGGGCGGAGAGGGTTCAGGCGGGGTCGAGAGAGCTTGGGAGGGGGCGGGTGACTGGACGAGAGAGGAGCAGAGAAGACAGGGCAAGGGTGCGACGGCTACACCGCGATGGAGGGGACGGGAGAGGGGGAGATTTATCCAGGGAGGAAGGCAACGACGAGGGGAGGCTGTTGGACATGATGATACGCGCGGATACGACGATCAGAGGAGGGGCCCGAGCTGACAAACATTCAGCTCGCGTCCATGGCGTGCCAGGGCGGCGGTCACCGCATGGACGCGGCATTGCCACGTGTTCTGGTCAACCCCACTGTGTCAACTCGATCTGTCATTCAACATATGAGGTCAAGGAGGAAAGAAACAAGCATAGTGGCACATGAGTTGACCTCGGCTAGCAGGTTTTGTCTAGAACAGGAAGGTGTTTGTGTCGTGGAGAGGAAGATAGAGCAGGAACTAGACTCTGATCTTTGGCATGGTGTGATCATACACTAAGATGATCAAGATGACAAAGTTTGAGACCAAATGGAGGAGTTTAGATAGCACTTGCAGTTCAAATGACCACACTGTCCAGAATTGCAAATCTTGAAGTGGCACTCACATACTGGCTTGGATTGAGCTGAAATTTGGAGGAGATGAGTTACATAGGCATATGAAGGCACTGTATAAATTTCACACCATTTGGATACACCAAAATGCTACTTCCTTCACACAGCATCCCACTGGACAGAATTTTAGAAAAATAACTGAGGATAAATGGCTAGATGAAATGAGCCCAAATTTTGTGGAGATAGGTTATATGGATAGGAGAATGCTCTGGTAAATTTTCAGAAGTTGTGGAGCCATATAAAATATAGTTGCTTCACAATGTGAAAATCTTACCAGAAACCAAGATTTGAGGCTGTGCTCACATAGATGCTTGGATAGGGTTGCAACTTGGTGGAGAGTCATGATTTGAGCATAAGAACATGCTTGCAAAATTTTAACTTATTTGGATACACCTAGATAGCACTTGCTTCACAAAGATTCCAGTTGCCCAGAAACTTTGGAAATTAGCCAAGAGAGATTTATTATCCAAATAAAGTTGAATTTTGGCAGGTGGCAATGATATGGATAGAAAAGAGTGCACAAAAAGTTTGAGACCAAGCAAGCAAATATAAAGGGTACTTGCTTCACAAACTGCCAGATAGGGCAGCATCATAAAAGAATATTTGTGAAATATTTTTGAACATGTCAAGGAAGGGTTTGACATATTTGTGGAAGATATGACCCAAACAATTTATGAGAATTATTTGGGAATTTTGGGGATGATGGAAATGTGGGTTGCTTCACAATCCAGGACAAACAGGGTTATTCCTTTAATAGAAAAAGGAATATTCCCAAGAAAAAGAATATTGGGGTTGGTCCAAGATGGAGATGACATTGTCTTGCGATGATTTTGAGGTTGGCAAGCCACTTGGGAAGAGGAATCAAGGGTGATCCCTCCAGGTTGCAAGACTACTAAGTCACAAAAAGCGAATCCGGACCAAAAACAAAAGAAAAAGAAAATGGGCAAAATCCAGGGTGTTACAAACCTACCCCCCTTAAAGAAATCTCGTCCTCGAGATTTGGTTGCTCAAGGATCAAGCATGAATATTTCCTCTTGAGGAAACCGTTTCCAACTCAGGTTTCCTTTTTACCTTTGTATAATGCTCCCACTGAGTTTCATATGACTGACTACCTTGCTTCGGGGTGGTTTGCTTCACTGGACCCTTTTTCTGGCAAATCTTACCTCATATGTAATTCTGACTCCAGTCCTTTTATATCTGCTATCTTGTCTGGGGCAATAAGTTATAATGACCAAATTATGTGCCATGCTCGTAAGTCCGAGAGTGATTCTCATGGACGTGTCGTGACAAGGTCCAATACGAACGACCGTTCACTGAGTTGTGAACAGATTCTCTTGGTGGGCACGAAATCTTTTACTCATTGCATTGGGTGACTTCAAATGGCTGTGAGTCCTCCAGGCTCAAACAGTACTATGAATCGTACCGTTCTCTTGGCGGAATCTGACTTCTCGCACGGATTGCTGGATCATCTTGGGTATCTTTACTGTCTTGGGTATAAAACTCTTACCAAATATTTGACTGTCACCTGTCATGACCAGCATAAAGGTGTATGGTCTTACTGTGATATTATCCATAGACTTGACTGACAGCGGTCCTGGCAGCAGAATCTTGTTCACGGCAGGTTAGTCTTTAACCGATTCCCATCTGTGAAGACACATGCTTCGAGGCTGCTGTTCATCCTTCTGATTACTCAGTCTGTCGGTATCTCTATTTGGATGGCAGGCCATGTAATGCTTTAACATGGTTGCTGAATCTGAACTGCCGAGTTAGTCTTTCGGCTGACCTGACCAGCTTGGTTGCCCTCTTCTGACAATTTTGAGCATATTTGGTTGACTGGGTGGGTTGTCTCGATATGGGGTCCTTGCAAATGAAATAGACCCCGTGGGTATGTACCCATGGTGACTGGTACCGAGCCAGACTGTCTGGAGTATTTGTACCATGTTGATCTCTCAACCATTATGATACCTGTACGGCCAATCTTGCTCCTTCATTATGGTTCTCTTTGCCTCGATCCTTGCTGAAAGAACTAGGCCTAATATGCCCTTGATTCTCCATGTGACCATGGGTGTTGTCAGGTGCAATATTCCGTTAGGCATATTACTTTACAAGTTGTAGCTGTAGGGTAACGATCGTCTGAACCCTTGAATAAAACCGGCAAATAAACCAGTAGCCACCAGAACGGTCTTTACAACTCAGATCTGGGACATCACTGGAATAACTCAACCCCGACTCAAGACGGCTGAAAAGCAGCTCAGAGCATGAGACGGTGTCGATAAAAAGAAAGTAACAGCTCCCTAAGACGGCCGGAAAACAGCTCAGAGCATAGGGTCACTGCTACGGAGAGAAATTCAACAGCTGCCCGAGACGACCGAAAAGCAGCTCAGAACATGGGCCAGTTGTTGACAAGAGAAATAAAAGTCGGCAGCCACCCCGGACGGCCGGAAACAGCTCAGAACACAGGCGTGGTGCCGTCACCAAAGAAAGACGGGCAAGGGTTCATCCGCTCCCATACAGCTCACTATTATGCATACAGGTATGAGCATAATAATTTGAACATACCGGAATAATACAGAGCAATGTTATAAGGCATATATCAGCCGGTCGGCTTGCTCCATAGGTTGTTGATCATCACACTGAAGTGTATAACTGGTGTTCTCTTTTTCTTACCTAGCTCATGCAATGGTCAGATCCTTACCGGGCTGGCATCATTGTATAAGTAACCCATATGACCTTGGCAGCATGTCCACCATATCTATGGAAACATGTATAGCTGGCCACTTGATTTCTGATGCAAGCTTGTGTCCTGACTGATTTCTGCCTTTGGACCAACTGTTGCGGATCTGACCCTGGGGATGCATTGTCATATGCTGCCAACTTCTTGGTGGAATAGCTGGTACGGATGAGGATGCGATGCCTTACTGGCGAAGGTTGCTTACACCCGAAGCTTCTCTTTATTACATGCGGACCGAGTGCATATATATATCCCTTAAGGTTTCTGCTGTCGGTTACTTGTTGTAGGAAGAACATTGTTCGACTATCCTTCTTGCTGAACACTAAGTTCATAGCATATTCTGGCTTGCTTTCAAAATATAGCAGGGTGCAAATTGTACTCATAGCAGACTCAAACGTTGTATATATATGAATCATACCTTTGGCACAAAATGCACTGTGGATCATATACACAATTTGCCTTCTTGCTCATTACCGATGTGAAAGTTGCACTGATGTATACTTGGTGCTGATAACCAATCCAGTCAGGATATCATTTGTGTTCAGGCCCGGCATTCTCGATATAACACAGTCTGCTGAAAATTCCATATTGCTGAGCTGAACTTCCAAATGGCTGTCTCTTCACTGACTTTTTGGGTTCAGGGTCGGTGAGCAACTTCCTTAAGGGGAGAATAAGGTAACACCAAGGGCCTAAAGAAACAGAAGAAACGACTAGACAGTAGCACACAAAGCAGCAAGATCACACACACAAGCAATATCACATTCTACCGCTATTCGCAGCAATAATATGCATTCCTACTTAAGCACACAAATCTCGCAAGAACTTCGGTATTACGGTCTAACATGTTGTGGCGATGTGCACGAAAGTGAATCAATGTGTGGAAGAAAATTGGTGTAAACACAGCTACACCAATTACGGGCTTAACGCCGGTTGGAACCGGTGGCGAGGACGAACTTGGTGATCGGGGGTCGGAACACAGAAGTTACGACCACATCATCATCAAGCATACGGAACAAGACCGTACACGTCAAAGAAAAGGTGGCGGAATGAGATAGTGGTGGAGAGAAAGGCTTGCAGGCATTGCCCTTTTCTGATAACAAGGATCAGTAAGGGTTGCCGAAGCGGCTAGTGGAATGGCACGATCTGGGATAGAACTTGTCTATCACCGAAATGATAAAGGTAGCTGAAGAGAATAAGTTGGTGTGGTACTGGTGCATCAATCCGATAAGGGATCAACACCACCAAGCACCTTGGCATCACTCCGCTGGGACGAAGATGACGCCACACCAATGAACAGATATGCCAACTGGAGAGCGCAGGTAGTGAATCGAAACTGATGCCACCTATACTCACCAGATCCATCGTTAGTGATAAGATATCTAGTCTATATGCATGCTATGCACAAACAAATGCAACAAACAAGTGTAGCAAACCAACTGGATCCTATACTACCGGTTACTAACGCTCGTGCCTAGACCACGCGTCCTATAGCCAGACCTGCTCTGATACCAACTTCTGTGGAACCCCGGCTCAGAGTAAACTGGAATGCCCCGTATTCCAGCCCAAGGACAAGTCTTCTGGAATACGGCACTGTTGGCATAGAACAAATCAGCTCTTTATTACAATGGATATGGTTACAAAGGGTACAAGGATTACATCGGCACGGTGACACTACGCCTGCCCGGGGTAGCTCTATGCTAACAGCGGAGTAACTCTCTCGGCAGTGGAACCGCGACGACGGTGATGAACTCCACTCCACAGGGACTCTGGCTAGAACGCGTATCCTAGGTCACAAACTCGGTATCCTCGACAAGCAAGCAATCATGGCATGACCTGCAAACTGGCATGACACGCCAGGTGAGTACTTTGAATGTACTCGCAAGCTCCCAACAGACATCAACATTAAGGCAAGACAACATCATAGCAGTCAAGATTAACAAGCAGGGTTATCCAGCAAGATAACTTCTGAAGTAAATGCCGTAAGGTAAAGCATATTTAAATTTGTACTCCGAATAATCTCAGGATGCAATCCAAACCTGTGCCCAAGTCCAACCCCAACCATGTGGTCATCCGACCACTCAACTCATAGCCATCTCATGGCTAACATGTCATATTCCTGTTACCATCTGTACAGCAAGTCTGACAAACTTACTCTCTTCCGGGTTGCATCACAACCCTCAGAATACTCACAATCCCCGAGTACTTCTGATCTCATGACGAGTTCTTCCATCATTACCACTACTATGGTTGACCATCTAGTGAGGTCTCGACGGACTGTCCAATACCGTGGACACGGCTATTCGAATAGATTTTACACTCTGCAGAGGTTGCGCACTTTACCCACACTATGGAGCACTGACCTCGTGATCCCATTTGGGTGGACCAGCATTGCTCCAATGAAACCTGTCTGACCCGTGACTCTTTCATCGTACCACCGGCAACCACACTCCCCCGGAGTCAAGCACTGGGTGGCCCCTATGTCACCTCGTGACAACTGCCACCGTCGTGGCCAAACTAAACTGTCCCAAACGGGGACCTAGATCCAAATAACTCAACTGGGCTCACAAGGTTATCGCCGCCTACCGGGCCAGGGTAGCACGCACGCATAACCTTCCCTCTCGGGCGGTACCGGTGAAAGAGCACGCGATCAGACCAAGTCAAGGCTGTCCCATACCGGCAAATGTGGTTGCACGGATAAGTCCGGACAGGTGACTCAAGGTCAACCACGAAATATCTAATCGTCGAATAATATTTCTGTCATGGCTGACACTCCGACAACCAGTATACTTAAGTCACTGCTACTAATTCATCTCCACGAACTGCCGGATGAAATCCACAATAATCATAGACAGTGATCTCAACATCATAGTATCAACAAGTGGGTAAACTACTAGTCACTAATAACCCGGTACTCAACATGACAGTCACTTATCTGAGAATTTATTCAAGTATTGTATAATCCAATTTATTTCACAGATACTCATACTTGCCGATAAAGTAAATAGTTAAACTATGACATTGCAATGCGATGATGCAGATGAGAGTTGTGGCTTGCCTGGGGATGAAGGGACCATCGGGAAGGAGTGCGGAGAGTCCGCGGAAACAGTTCTCTCCCGGAGGGGCTGTTTACGGGCAAGGGCAAAATGGTCATTTTCATAGTGGGACCACATAGTGAAAATGATACCAACACGACGGGCTCGACGAGACGAAGACGTGGGCTTTGGAATCACCTCGATCGGAGTTACGAGCAAAAAGATGTGATAGTTTGACTATAGAAGGACCTTTGAGTAATATAAATAATTACTTCTGGATCCCTGGCTGGTTTTTCTTTTGGAAAATGAATAAACAGAACTGTGCGCCTGGGCTGCTCTGGGCCGAATCCCACCGCGGCTACCGCTGCTGTTCACCTGGGCCGGCCAAACAGCCGCCGCCTCATTTTAAAAAAAACAAGGGGACGGGCTGGGCCACTGATACGCCGGGCCCGCTGGCAGGTCTTCTTCCTCCCTGCTCGCGCGCCCGACCGGAGACAGAGGCGCACCCCGACAGCGACTGCCGGTGACTCCGGCCGTCTCCCGTGCCGTGTGACCTACCCACAAGACCAGAGGAAGGAGCCGCGTCGGTCGGTGAGGAGCTCCACCGCCGGGGAGCTTCGGAGCGGAGGCGATCGCGCCCGCGGCGGAGGATGGCTTCGGCCGTTGGTGGGCTCACAGCTAGCGGCCACCAGAAGAGGGGGAAGGGTGCTGGGGTGGTTTCGGGGTCGAGGTGGAGACCTCAGGTGGTGGTAGGAGGGAGGGAGGAGCTCGCCATTGCCAGAATTTGGCCGGACCCGAGTGGCGGCCACAGCGGCCATTGGAGGCGAGGAGGGGCTAGGGAGGGGGATTCGAGGGTGGCGAAGTCGATGGTGAGCTCAGAATGGCACGGGGAGGCCTATTTATAGGCGAGCGATGGAGAGGGCCGAGCACCGCCGCGGCGACACGTGTGCCGGCGTCCCGGAGGTTCGGGAGCTCGCCTGGAGGAGGGGGGAGGCATCCAGAGGGGTCTCGGAGGGGCGGAGAGGGTTCAGGCGGGGTCGAGAGAGCTCGGGAGGGGGCGGGTGACTGGACGAGAGAGGAGCAGAGAAGACAGGGCAAGGGCAAGGGCGCGGCAGCTACACCGCGATGGAGGGGATGGGAGAGGGGAAGATTTATCGAGGGAGCAAGGCGACGACGAGGGGACGCTGTTGGACATGATGATATGCGCGGATACGACGATCAGAGGAGGGGCCCGAGCTGACAAACATTCAGCTCGCGTCCATGGTGTGCCAGGGCGGCGGTCACCGCATGGACGTGGCGTTGCCACGTATTCTGGTCAACCCCACTGTGTCAACTCGATCAGTCATTCAACAGATGGGGTCAAGGAGGAAAGAAACGAGCATAGTGGCACATGAGTTGACCTCGGCTAGCAGGTTTTGTCTAGAACAGGAAGGTGTTTGTGTCGTGGAGAGGAAGATAGAGCAGGAACTAGACTCTGATCTTTGGCATGGTGTGATCATACACTAAGATGATCATGATGACAAAGTTTGAGACCAAATGGAGGAGTTTAGATAGCACTTGCAGTTCAAATGACCACATTGTCCAGAATTGCAAATCTTGAAGTGGCACTCACATACTGGCTTGGATTGAGCTAAAATTTGGAGGAGATGAGTTATATAGGCATATGAAGGCACTATATAAATTTCACACCATTTGGATAAACCAAAATGGTACTTCCTTCACACAGCATCCCACTGGACAGAATTTTAGAAAAATAACTAAGAATAAATGGCTAGATGAAATGAGCCCAAATTTTGTGGAGATAGGTTATATGGATAGGAGAATGCTTTGGTAAATTTTCAGAAGTTGTGGATCCATATAAAATATAGTTGCTTCACAATCTGAAAATCTGACCAAAAACCAAGATTTGAGGCTGTGCTCACATCGATTCTTGGATAGGGTTTAAACTTGGTGGAGAGTCATGATTTGAGCATAAGAACATGCTTGTAAAATTTCAACTTATTTGGATACTCCTTGATAGCACTTGCTTCACAAAGATTCCAGTTGCCCAGAAACTTTGGAAATTAGCCAAGAGAGATTTATTATCCAAATAAAGTTGAATTTTGGCAGGTGGCAATGATATGGATAGGAAAGAGTGCACAAAAAGTTTGAGACCAAGCAAGCAAATATAAAAGGGTACTTGCTTCACAAACTGCCAGATAGGGCAGCAACAGAAATGGAATATTTGTGAAATATTTTTGAACATGTCAAGGAAGGGTTTGACATATTTGTGGAAGATATGACTCAAACAATTTATGAAAATTATTTGGGAATTTTGGGGATGATGGAAATGTGGGTTGCTTCACAATCCAGGACAAACAGGGTTATTCCTTTAATAGAAAAAGGAATATTCCCAAGAAAAAAAATATTGGGGTTGGTCCAAGATGGAGATGACATGGTCTTGGGATGATTTTGAGGTTGGCAAGCCACTTGGGAAGAGGAATCAAGGGTGATCCCTCCAGGTTGCAAGACCACTAAGTCACAAAAAGCGAATCCGGACCAAAAACAAAAGAAAAAGAAAATGGGCAAAATCCAGGGTGTTACACTAATGGCGCCCGCCTGGCCTCGATCGTCATGGCTCACGTCACCCGAGCCTCGCGAGGTGAGCCTTGCATAGAAATCTCCGCTCCTCGGGAGCCAACCTGAGGAGGCCGATCCCCTTGGAGGTCTTGGTGTCGTCCGCCTCACGAGGCTTGGCCCCTCACGAGGGTCTTGGGTCGTCGATGTCGAAACTGGGCCGTACCAGGCCGTCGATGGAGCCACGCCACGGGCCGCAGGCAGGCAAGTCTGGGTACCCCCGTATCTAGAATGCCGATAGAGCCTAACCTCTGGGCAGACCCTCCAGTTCGGCGGTTTCATCATAGGTGCCCGTGCGGCCATCAGGCCAACAGCACCCCCTACGACCGCCAAACACCGTCTTCGCATCGGTCTCGAGTACTCCGAAAAGAAGGATCCGGCAGACGTCTCATCCTTAAACGAGCTGCTAGATCGCATCGCCGCCCTCGGGGTTTTAACAGATTATGGTCGGATCGGGCTTAAACCCGACCAGAGGGAAATTAATCGCCCGCCGATCACCCACCTGGTAGCGGTCGCCGAGGAACGAGCCGAGGACACCTCTCCCACTATGTTGAGAACCAAATTTGTTCGGGTCTCCAAACCCCTTGAGCCAGATACTCTCCCTTCGGAGGGGACTCCACGTCCCCCGAACTCTGGCTTGGATGTAGGATCGGACGAGAAACATTTCCTTAGTCCTTTTCAGGTACTTAAGGATATTCTTCACCGCTGTCCAGTGATCCACTCCTGGATTACTTTGAAACCTTTCGGCCATACTTATGGCAAGGCTGACATCCGGTCTTGTGCACAGCATCGCATACATGATAGAGCCTATGGCAGAGGCATAGGGGATGACACTCATCTTTTCTCTATCCTCTGTAGTCGCCGAGCATTGAGTCTGACTCAACTTCACAAGTTGCAAAACAGGCAAGAACCCCTTCTTGGACTGATCCATTTTGAACTTCTTCAAAATCTTATCAAGGTATGTGCTTTGTGAAAGTCCTATCAAGCGTCTTGATCTATCTCTATAGATCTTGATGCCTAATATGAAAGCAGCTTCTCCTAGGTCCTTCATTGAAAAACTCTTGTTCAAATATTCCTTCATGTTTTCCAAAAGTTCTATATTGTTTCCAATCAGCAATATGTCATCCACATATAACACCAGAAACGCTATAGAGCTCCCACTCACTTTCTTGTAAATACAAGCTTCTCCATAAACTTGTATAGACCCAAACGCTTTGATCACCTCATCAAAGCGAATATTCCAACTCCGAGATGCTTGCACCAGTCCATAAATGGATCGCTGGAGCTTGCACACTTTGTCAGCATTCTTTGGATCGATAAAACCTTCCGGTTGCATCATATACAACTCTTCCTTAAGGAAACCGTTAAGGAACGCTGTTTTGACATCCATCTGCCAGATTTCATAATCGAAAAAAGCAGCTATTGCCAACATGATTCTGACGGACTTAAGCATCGCTACGGGTGAGAAAGTCTCATCGTAGTCAACTCCTTGAACTTGTGAAAACCCCTTTGCCACAAGTCGAGCTTTATAGGCGGTGACATTACCGTCTGTGTCCGTCTTCTTCTCGAAGATCCATTTATTCTGAATGGCCTTTCGCCCTTCAAGTAATACTTCCAAAGTCCATACTTTGTTTTCATACATGGATCCCATCTCGGATTTCATGGCCTCTAACCATTTGTCGGAATCCGGGCCCACCATCGCTTCTCCATAGCTCGTAGGTTCATCGTTATCCAACAACATGACCTCTAAGACATGGTTGCCGTACCACTCAGGAGCTGTGCGTACCCTTGTCGACCTATGAGGTTCGATAGTAACTTGATCTGAAACTTCATGATCACTATCATTAGTTTCCTCTTCAACTAACGTAGGTGTCACAGAAACATCTTTCTGCGCTACACTACTCATTGGTTGAAGTAGAGGTTCAACAACCTCATCAAGTTATATCTTCCTCCCACTCAATTCTTTCAAGAGAAATTCTTTCTCGAGAAAGGACCCGTTCTTAGCGACAAACACTTTGCCTTCGGGTTTGAGATAGAAGGTATACCCAACCGTCTCTTTTGGGTACCCTATGAAGACGCATTTGTCCACTTTGGGATCGAGTTTTTCCGGCTGATGCCTTTTGACATAAGCATCGCAGCCCCAAACCTTAAGAAATGACAACTTAGGTTTCTTGCCAAACCACAGTTCATACGGCGTCGTCTCCACGGACTTAGATGGTGCCCTATTTAAAGTGAATGTAGTTGTCTCTAATGCATAACCCCAAAACGATAGTGGCAGATCAGCAATAGACATCATAGAACGCAGCATATCCAATAAGGTATGATTAGGACGTTCAGACACACCATTACGCTGTGGTGTTCTAGGTGGCGTCAACTGTGAAACAATTCCACATTGTCTTAAGTGATTGCCAAACTCATAACTCAGATATTCTCCCCCTCGATCGGATCGTAGGAATTTAAACTTCTTGTTACGATGATTCTCAACTTCACTCTGAAATTGCTTGAACTTTTCAAACGTTTCAGACTTATGCTTCATCAAGTAAATATACCTGTATCTACTCAAGTCATCGGTGAAGGTGAGAAAGTAACGATATCCACCGCGCCTTTCAATGCTCATCGGACCACACACATCAGTATGTATGATTTCCAAAAAGTCACTTGCCCGTTCCATTGTTCTGGAAAACGGGGTCTTAGTCATCTTGCCCATGAGGCATGGTTCGCATGTGTCAAGTGATTCAAAATCAAGTGACTCCAAAAGTCCATCAGCATGAAGTTTCTTCATGCGCTTTACACCAATATGACCTAAGCGGCAGTGCCACAAGAAAGTGGTATTATCATTATTAACTCTACATCTTTTGGCATCAATGTTATGAACATGTGTATCATCACTATCGAGATTCAATAAGTATAAACCCCTTACAATGGGTGCATGACCATAAAAGATATTACCCATATAAATAGAACAACCATTATTCTCTGATTTAAATGAGCAACCATCTCGCATTAAACAAGATCCAGATATAATGTTCATGCTCAACGCAGGCACTAAATAACAATTATTCAGGTTCATCACTAATCCCGATGGTAATCGAAGAGCGAGCGTGCCGACGGTGATCACATCAACCTTGGAACCATTTCCCACGCGCAACGTCACTTCGTCCTTTGCCAGCCTTCGTCTATTCTGTAGTTCCTGCTTTGAGTTGCAAATGTGAGCAACCGAACTGGTATCAAATACCCAGGCACTACAACGAGAGTTGGTAAGGTACACATCAATAACATGTATATCATATATACCTTTGTTGATGTTGGCCCCCTTCTTGTCGGCCAGGTACTTGGGGCAGTTCCGCTTCCAGTGGCCAGTTCCCTTGCAATAGAAGCACTCAGTTCCTGGCTTGGGTCCATCCTTGGGTTTCTTCACGGGAGGAGCAACTGTTTTGCCACCCTTCTTGAAGTTTCCCTTCTTTCCCTTGCTCTTCTTGAAACTAGTGGTTTTATTCACCATCAACACTTGATGCTCCTTCTGGATGTCTGACTCAGTGACTTTCAGCATCGCAAATAGCTCGGAGACAGACTTGTTCATCCCTTGCATGTTATAGTTCAACACAAAGCTCTTGTAGCTAGGTGGTAGCGATTGAAGAACTCTGTCAGTGACAGCCTCTGGCGGGAGCTCAATTCCCAATTCAGCCAGACGGTTGTAGTATCCAGACATTCTGAGTATGTGCTCACTGACAGACCCGTTCTCCTCCATCTTGCAAGCATAGAACTTATCGGAGGTCTCATACCTCTCGATCCGGGCATTCTTCTCAAAGATAAACTTCAACTCTTGGAACATCTCATATGCTCCATGACGTTCAAAACGCCTTGGAAGTCCCGGCTCTAAGCCATACAACATGGCGCACTGAACTATTGGGTAGTCATCAACATGCGACTGCCAGGCGTTCACAACGTCCACAGTCGCTGGAGGGGGTGGTGCACCAAGCGGTGCATCAAGGACATAAGACTTATGGGAAGCCGTGAGGATAACCCTCAGATTACGAGCCCAGTCCACAAAGTTACTTCCATCATCTTTCAGCTTAGCTTTCTCTAGGAACGCATTGAAATTCAGGGGAGCTACTGCGCGAGCCATTGATCTACAACATAAATTTGCAAAGGCAACTTTAGACTATTGTTCATGATAATGAGTTCAATTAATCATATTACCTAAGAACTCCCACTCAAATCAACATCCCTCCGGTTGTCCGCGTGTAACACGATCCAAATTCACCAACCCAAGTCTGATCATCATGTGAGATGAGGTGATTTCAATGGTGAACATCTCCATGTTGATCATATCTGCTATATGACTCGTGTTCGACCTTTTGGTCTCTTGTGTTCCGAGGCCATGTCTGTACATGCTAGGCTCGTCAAGTTTAACACAAGTGTTCCGCATGTGCAACACTGGCTTGCACCCGTTGTATGTGAACGTAGAGTCTATCACACCCGATCATCAGGTGGTGCTTCGAAATGACGAACTTTCACAATGGTGCACACTTGGGGAGAACACAATTTTATCTTGAAATTTTAGTGAGGGATCACCTTATAATGCTACCGTCGTCCTAAGAAAAATAAGATGCATAAAAGGATTAACATCACATGCAAATCATAAGTGACATGATATGGCCATCAACTTGTGCTTTTGATCTCCATCTCCAAAGCACCCGCATGATCTCCATCGTCACCGGCATGACACCATGATCTCCATCATCGTGTCACCATCGGGGTTGTCATGCCAACCATGCTTCTACTACTATTGCTACCGCTTAGCGATAAAGTAAAGCATTACATAGCGCTTAATGATTGACACGCAGGTCATAGAATAATTAAAGACAACCCTATGGCTCCTGCTGGTTGCCGTATGCATCGACATGCAAGTCGATATAAACTATTACAAACATGATCATCTCATACATCAAATATATCTCATCATGTCTTTTGCCATATCATATCACAACATAACCTGCAAAAAACAAGTTAGACGTCCTCTAATTGTTGTTGCATGTTTTACGTGGCTGCTATGGGTATCTAGCAAGAATGATTCTTACCTACGCAAAGCCACAATGGTGATACGCAAGTTGCTATTTAACCTTCTACAAGGACCGCCTTTGTCAAATTCGATTCAACTAAGGTGGGAGAGACAGACACCCGCCAGCCATCTTTATGCAACAAAGTCACATGTCTGTCGATGGAACCAGTCTCATGTACGTGGACATGTAAGGTTGGTCCGGGCCGCTTCATCCCACAATACCACCGAATCAAGAAAAGACCAAGGAAGGAAGCAATCTAAATATCAACGCCCACAAACTCCTTTGTGTTCTACTCGTGATGTCATCTATGCATAGACCTAGCTCTGATACCACTGTTGGGGAACGTTGCATGGGAAACAAAAAATTTCCTACACTCAACTATACTTATACTGTCACCAAATGTTAAGTGTGTAGACCCTGCGGGTTCGAGAACTATGCAGACATGATCGAGACACCTCTATGGTCAATAACCAATAGCGGGACCTGGATGCCCATATTGGTTCCTACATATTCTATGAAGATCTTATCGATCAAACCTCGATGTCAAGGATTCAGCTAATCCTGTATGCAGTTCCCTTTGTCTATCGGTATGTTACTTACCCGAGATTCGATCGTCGGTATCTCCATACCTAGTTCAATCTCGTTACACTACAAAAAAAACACTTCTATGATGATACGTGTTTGTCATAGTAGGTCACGTTTTCTGTCATGCATGTACATTCATGACGATTTTATGACAGAATCAAGATAGTCATACCTGTGCTGTCGTAGAAGTGTTCCATGACATTACCAAAATTATCATCACGGAAGTGTCCACTTCCATGACGATAAATCGCGCGTCATGGAAGTGCTTTCGTCAAGGGTGACCGACACGTGGCATCCACCATAATGGGTCGCCGTTAAGCTATCGGGTCCGGTTTTGGATCCGATAACCCGCTAACAGCCACGACCAATGGGGATTTTCTACGTGTAAATTTCTCATTGGCCAGAGTAACCATGTGTCGGCTCACCGTTGGGACAGATGTCATCCACTCATTGGACAGAAGGCGCCTATGATACGTCGACACATGGCATGGCCCAACAGAGGCCCATTCTGGTGAAAAGGCCGGCCTGTTTGACTTGGTCAAAAGGTAGCGGGCTGGCCCATGGAAAGCCTGTTAACGGCTTGTTCGAATATAGCCCATTTACATCCCGCGAAGTCACGACCCGTTATGGCCTATCCGAATTAGGCCCAGTAGCGTCATCTGGGCCGTCCAATATGATTCTAGTCCGTTGTAACTTCCGGCCCACGTATGGCCCATGACGTCTTTTGGCCCATATGAGGCCCTTTGTAACTCTTGGCCCATTAACGGCCCGTGGTGAAACTGGCCTGTAATGAATAGTGTATCGCTTTATACCCATTAACGGCCCATTATTCTGTTGGGCCGTTTCCAGCCCATGTTATCTTTCGGCCTTCACAGGGCCCATTTATTCTTGGGCTCATTTCCAGCATTCGGTTACTTACGGCCCGTTACTGGCCTTTTATGCTTTGTGGGCCAAATTCAGCCCATGGTTACAGTTGGCCCGTTTGTGGCCCGTTAATCCGTTGGGCCATTTACATACCGTCATCAAATACGGCCGATTAATGACGGCCCGTTATGGTCGGCCCATGAACGAACGATTCCAACTCTAGCCCATTTAAGGCCCATAATGCAGTCTGTTATTGGCCCATGTTTGGCCAATCGATCATACGGCCCGTAGAAGGCCCATTGATGCTACGGCCTGTATAAGGCCCATTGTTTCTACAGCTTGTAGAGGGCCCATTGTTTCTACGGCCCGTAGAAGGCCCATTGTTTCTACGGCCCGTAGGAGGCCCATGGTCACTATAGTAAATATGTAGCCCATGGTTATTGTGGCCTAGTTTTAAAAAATAGGTTATTTCGGCCACTAGCAAACCGCGGAAAAAGAACTGCACTGACTACAAGCAAACAAATAAAGAAGACAACAAGGAAATAAATAAGCAAGCAACTTATGCTAGGCTATCACGGCTATTACACATATTACATCCACTGGGCATCAAAGTTCGCCACCAGTGCAAATATAGGGAACAAAGCAGCATATCACATACACTGGCTGTCAAAGTTGGCGACCAGTGCAAATACACTCCGCAGCAAAACAAGTCTAGAACTGAAACCACTTTAGAAGAGCTCAAGAAACAATATCCTGGGTACCCATAATGCTGGCAAGATGCTTAGCAAGCTTATTAACTTTCTCTTGTTTGGCGCTTAAATCCTCCAGCGCTTGCTGTTGCACCAGAAAGTATGCATCTGAATTCTGCAGGGACTTCCTCAGTCCTTCGGCTTCTTGCCGCAGCACAGCTGACTGATGTTTTTCAGCTTGTAGCTGAGACTGAAGAAGCCGAAGTGATTAAGGCAGCGAGTTCGAAGAGCTTGTGCCAGCGGTAGAGGCCAGTAACTCGAACACTACATCAAGACAGGACTTTTGGGTTGTCTCAGTGTCGTCAAGATAGTTTTTATCAGCTTTCTTGGAGACCAACAGGGATGTCTCGCTATCTTGAACCTTATCTGCATTACTTCCTTTACCATTGCATAGCGGGGTACTCTTCTCCAATATTTCGTCTGCATTCTAAAAAAGAAACAAGTAGACACATCACAGGTTTACCATGTTGTATATGAAACTCATTTTGGTAAATCAGTTCAGTAGTAAAGTGGACAGGATAACAGCATGAAACAAACATATATCTATGTACCATGGTCACTGTATGGTCTATATCATTCTAGTTTTTGTTGCAGAATCAAGATAGAGACACAGTTCAAATAATATATGTTTAAGACAAAGCAGAATAGACAGAATATAAGTGTGGGAAACTACAGAGCAATAACAACACTTGTAATGTGCATGACATGAGAACATAACTGTTTATTCAATTGAAACTAAAATCAACATAGAGCAAGTTACAACAGCAAACCAGTTAAAGAAACAGGTTTAAAACATACCTGTTGCGCCATTGGAGTTTCAATTCCATCCTTCAAATTTGAAAATAGTTGGTATGAGTAAATACAGTGATGCAAGAGCGAAGGAGTATGAACCATAGCTACAGAACCTGACCTGAGAACAATTCTTCTTCTGCTTAAAGCGTAGAGTTGGGATTTGGAGTGGTGGTCCTCGTGCTTTGGGCACTGCAGTTCCCTTACTAACTGCTCATGTTTGGGTGCTCTGTGGTGGAGACAGTGCTGTGTCAACTGGAACTGGGTTACTATTTGCTGGTGTTGGGGTTAGAAGGGGTGTAGCTGGTTCTCTGTCCAACTGGGTAGGGGCACAATCTATGAGAGTCTGGGTTATGTGTGGTGGGGCTGGTTCTTGGGCAAGTACAACCGTGGTTCTATCTGCATCGACTGGTAGCACTATCTTTTCTGAAGACTGTGTTGTTACTCCCTTAGATACTGCCATCACCCTCTCCAATTCAAATGGCTAATAAACAAGAAAAGTAATTGAATGTACAGACATTGTATGATAGACAGGTGCAATGGATAGTGGGGAATAAAAGAGGGCATGAAATAATTCACATTTATGTTGTCTACCCAAACAGGATAGCATGACACAATTTCACATATATGATGGCTAACTAAACAGGATAGCATGACACAATTTCACATATGATGGCTAACTAAAAAGGATGGAAAGTCATAGTTCAAAATATAATGACTATGTAAACAGGATGACATGATATAACTATATAATGTATTTATTAAATAGGTTGGCATGCCATAATTCACATACATGCCGCCTATATGATGCCTTTATCAAATGGGTTCGCATGCCAAAATTCAGATAGATGCTGTCTATGTAAACATGATGGCATGATATAATTCAAATATATGATTTATATAATAAGCAAGTAAGCAGATGGCAATCGCATATATGATGTAAAAACTAAGCATGCAAGACAACATGCATGACATGAGTAATATAACCCTGCCAAGTTTGAGCACAGACCTCAGGGGGGAATAGGACTGGTCATCTGTCTCTGAATCCTCCTCTGAGGAGCTATCTGTAACCAGCAAGATGTCTGCTTCAGCAGGTAGCATTGTCTGCTCTGAATACCTTGTTTTCACTCTAGATACTTCCATCACCGCTTCAAATGGCTGATGCACAGGAAGAGTAGTTGAATATACAAACGTTGTCGACAAATGGAACACGTAATACAAAAAAAGGATGGCATGATATAATTCACATATATGATGATTGGCTAAACAGCATGGCATTGCATAATTCACATATATAATGCCTTGCAACAAGATAGCATTGCATAATTCACTTATATAATGTCTTGCAACAAGATGGCATTGCATAATTCACACATATGGTAATTAGACACTAAACAGGTGGCATTCACACAAAGCATGTCTAAACTAAGCAAATGACATAGCAATGCAAGACACCATGCGCACGATATGAGCAACATAACCCTACCAAGTTAGAGCATACACCTCGGGGGGAAATAGGACTGGTCATCTGTCTCTGAATCCTCCTCTGAGGAGCTATCCGTAACCAGCGAGATATGCGCTTCGTCAGATAGCATAGTCTGCTCTGAAGACCTTGTTTTCACTCTAGAATTTTCCATCACCGTGTCAAATGGCTGATGCACATGAAGAGTAGTTGAATGTACTAACATTGTTGACAAATGTAATACGTAGTGAAAAAAAGTATGGCATGATATAATTCACATATAAGATTACTGGCTAAGCAGGATGGCATTGCAAAATTCACATATATGATGCCTGGCTAAACAAGATGGCGTTGCATAATTCACATATATGATAAAGAAACTAAACAGATGGCATTCACACAAAGCATGTCTAAACTAAGCAGATGACATATTTGATGTATAAAGTAAGCAATGCAAGGCACCATATGCATGATATTACCAACATCGGCATGCCAAGTTAGAGCGAAGACCTCAGGGGGTAAATAGGAGTGGTCTTCTCCTTCTGAATCCCCCACAAAATAGTTGTCTTCCTCTTGATTACAATCCGAAATGGATGGAGGGGGGCTGCCTTTGCGCCCACCATGGAGCGACGTCTGCATGAAATTTTATTGCCACGCAAGGCTCGTCTCTTTTGCTCTACATGTTCAGTTCCATTGTGTACAATAACTGACATGCATAGGAATAAAACATAGTGAGATTATGTAAGGAGTGCATGCAGAAATCCAGAGTGATGGTAGCAACCTGGGGATAGACCCAAAACCAATGATAGCAGGCAGATAATGGCTTCAGTTAAAATATACAGATAATGGCTTCTTTACTGTTTGTTTTCCACCCAACATGAAACTCATAGTAGACACCAGAGATTAACCAGATAGTAGATAGATACTATTGATTGCGGCCCCGATATGTACCCCACAACCATTTAAAAACTCAAGTTTGAGCATTAGTTTGGAGCTGACTCAGAGTCTAATCGGTGAACAGGACGATAAAGTAGCATGTAATATTAAGCGATGCATAACATAAGCAGACACGAAAGAGTGCGACCTCTCTTGCGGACCCGTGTAGTCCTCGAGGTCATCTGCTCGGTTGATGATGGTAATGCAGTTGTCGTGGCTGCCGGCGGCGGGGAAGAAGATCTGAGGCAGTGAAAGACAGTCTGGAGGGCGGATCCCTGCTGTGGTGAACCCTTCCGTCGTTGGAGCAGCTGAGCTGGGGTGGAACACAGCGCAGCAGGAACGGGACAAACCACACAAGGTTTTCTTTGACACATATCTGTAACAGAAGTAATTGGGTAAGGGCTTGTTTAAATTTGAGGATTCTAACAATGCAGGGATTGGAAATACACAGGAATAGGATAGGAATGCATGTGCAAAACAGAGAATTTAAAAACACAGGATTTCTGCCAATCTGGGTGTTTGGTTCACAAGAATTGGAAGATCACAGGATGCAAAGAAGCATGGCGAGATTAAGTCAAACCACAAGAAAATGTACGGTTATAATGCTATTATTATGCTACTATCTCTTAGTCTTGTGCTTCATGAATAGGAAATTGAAAAGGAGGACAAGTGGATATTAAAATTCCTATGGTTTTTCTTTCAAGGAGACACTAAAGGAACAAATCCTACAGTTTCCTTTGCTCCATTCCTTTGAACCAAATGCATGAATAGTAGTACCATATGAAACTTTCCAATTCCTATGTTTTTCCTTCACTTTTCCTTTCAAGCAGTAGCTATTCTAGTAGGCAGGCTTGAGCAGGGAAAAGCCTACACTCAAAAAATGTTTTTGTGCTACTTCTACTACTTTGGACCTAGGCCACTGCCCTACTAGCTCAACTCCCAGGCCCATCTACAAATGCACAGCTCAAACGCGCAGAGATAAATAATGATGGTGTTCAAGAGAGTCCATCACGGATAGCTAAGTTGCCTGGTACCTCACTGTTTGTCATATAGTAGGAGAAACTAATCATATTTCACGTTACTACGTGTGCTCAGTGGACAATATATATAACATGTAGAGTAAAAAAGTGATGCAACAAGTGTACAACCTCTTTGGTGAAGCCATGTCGATCTCAGCGTGATTGGGTTGGTCGGTGAGGATGCTCCGGCTGATTTGGCTGTTGGAGGAGAAGATGTTAGGCATCTAGAGATGGAGCCCGGGGTACTGCTCCGCTGTGATGGAGGGTTTCGTCGTTGGAGCAGCTCCGGTGAGTTGTACGACATCGAGGCTGAAGCAGGACAAGAGAGACAACGTTAACCTGAGTGGAATTCTAATAGCATCTCCAATAGATGACATAAAATACATAACCACAAAGTGCTAGATGTAAAATACATCAGCCGCTCATCTCTGAACTTAACTGTCGAAACTGAATTTAACTGTCGAAACTGAATTTAACTGTCAAAACTGAATTTTGCTGTTGAAACTGAATTTTACTATCGAAACTGAACGCACTAGTAGCAGAAAAGCAGTAGTAGCAGCAGCGCCAGGAGCAGTAGTGCGTGTGAGAGCCGGGGCAGCTGGTCGTGTAGCAGCATCTCTGGTAGCAGCTGCAGGGGCTCGAGCGATAGCAGTATCTGCTGCTCGTTCAGCAGCAGCGCGCGCAAGAGTAGAGCAGCAGGCAGGGTGAGGCTACACATCAGTCGACTGACTTTTTCATCTCTGGTCAGTCGATTTTCCAGCCGTTGGATACGAAATCAAGGGCCTGCAGTTCATCTTCAACCTCCACCCCCCTCAGCCGCTAGCCACCACCGGCCAAATCGCCGGCCGGCGGCGCTTCTGTGCCGCCTCGCCACCCCATCCGCCCCGAAACCACTCCCCACCGCCGGTCCGCCGCCGCCCCGGCCATCCCTCTTGCCCCCCCCCCCCCCCCCCCCCCCCCGCACCGAGCTTTTTCTCCGGCGATATCCATGCCACCGCCCCACCACCGCCGACGACCACCGCCCCCACCCTGAACCCTAAGATAGATAGTGGGGTACCTCTCGCGCGAGCCCCCCTCCCCGCTGCGGCTGGTTCTTCCTTAACTCCGGCGAGCCCCCCCCCCCCACCCCCTGAAAATTAACTGACCCAAAAGTCGATTCAGTCGACTGAAGTGTAGCTAAATCGGAGCAGCAGCGCAAGCAAGAGCAAGAGCGAGAGCAGCAGCACAAGCAAGAGCAAGAGAGAGAGCAACAGCGCGAGCAAGAGCAAGAGCAGACCAGGCAAGGGGCCGAGAGCAAGAGCAGAGCAGCAGTGCGAATGAGAGCCAAAGCAGCATCAGGTCCTACTGATGTGGACGTCGCCGCCGAGGGAGCGACGCCGTGGAGGAAGTGGCCGGCGACGCCGCCGTGGATGGAGCCGGGCCATGTCGGCTCGGGACCGAGTGCCGGCAGCACCGTGAGATCGAATCAAGAAGAAAATGTGGCGATTAGTGTAGAACCTCTTTGGTGGCGCCGATTAGGCCTCAGCTTCATCCGAGGAAACGGTGATGATGCTGCTCTTCTGGTGGTGCAGGTGAAGATGGCAGTGTGGGAATGGAGGTGGCGCGAAAGATGAGGGGAACGTCGGGGTAGCTCCTTGGAGGTGGAGGACGGGGTGGCTGAACTGGCGGGATGACGAGATCGACGACGGATCCTCATCCGGTGGGGTGGATGAGGGACATCGAGGTGTTGTTGTGGACGACGTCGTCAGGGAAGAGGCTCCGGCTGGGTGGCGGACGGAGGAGGGTGTGGGGCTTCGCGGGTTTTCGCAGCCTCGGTGTACGAATGGGTGGGTGGATGGGATGGGAGAGGGAACCATGGCTTAGGGACGCGCTTGTCCGAAATATGGGGTAAGTTACGAAAGTACCCCCACCGATTTGAGCTAGGCGGTTCTTTCGGTTCAGGGGTATCACGGGCATTTCGCGTGTCGGGATTTCGCAGGAGGTGGGAGTTTTCGCGCGCGTTGTAATTTTGGGATAGCAAGGCACGGGTTGAGATGGAGGGAGTTTTCGGAGCACAACGAGACAAAGATATATCTTAAATATTTCGGGGTAACAAGGTGCGGGTTGAAATTTCCAGACAAGCCTAACGTGTACTGTACCAAATCAATCCGCACTTCCCTCGACGAAAAAACAAAAAGAAATCAATTCGCACCACACAAGAGAGTCTAGTCCCGTGTATTGTACCAAATCAATTCGCACTACAAATGCCATTCAAAACTTTGAATTTATGTTATGTTCAATTAAAATATTTCGCTACATGTATAATGCATGCAACCTGCTACTCAAATGAACGTTTTAGTGCATTCCAAATGTATATACTACTGCTTCAATATGAACTAAATTTGAATTTGTTTCTCTATTTGAATAAGATCTACAATCATGATTGTTGTCAGGTTAAACCATTTGAATTCGTTTCTCTATTTTAATAAGACCTACAATCATCATTATTGTCAAGTTAAACCATCGTTTGTATATTATATTCACAGCACACCACATGATTACTATCGAGTTAGATATGAACTATGTGTACTATATGAACTCGAACTCGATTTTTTGAATCCACTTTATGTTGATTTCAAATCACAGTACATTTCAAGCTCTAGCTAGATCTTCATAATCTAAACCATGTCTCGTATGTATAATGTGTTTATCACATAATGTATGGTGCCCCGCCCCCTACGCCTACAAGTATTTAGATGTGAGGTGCAAACACCACATATTATCACAAATTCAAATAAAATGTGAGATTGTTCGATATATAGTATGGTTTAGATTGTTCGATATTTAGTTGTGAGCTGCAAATGCCACACATTATCACAAATTCAAATAAAATGTGAGATTGTTCGATGTATAGTATGGTTTAGATTGTTCGATATTTAGTTGTGAGTTGCCAACACCACGCATTATCACATTATGGTATAACATGTCCAAAACCACACCATGCGTATCACCACTATATTCATGCATGCATATGTTTATAACACTATGATCTCCTATTCAAATATATGAATCCACTTTCATATTGAATTATGATCTTTGTTAGTCTCTTACACCCACACAATCCTCTAACCTTCGTAGCTAGCACTAACTTTCTCTCGTGCATGCACACGCCCTTCTCGCCCTCCCCCTCCCTCAGCATTCTATCCATTGCGCACATTCATTTTTTTTTCTTTAGGTCGTTCTCCCACGGTCTCCACAACTCCTTTCTGACACACACCGATCGATAAACCTCTCCAGCGATGTCTGCCTACCACATACACACGCACCTTCCATCTCCTCCTTTCTGTGTCCATGCCTCGTGTCTCTCATACGGTCCCACACACATGTAAACTCTCGCCCCTCTTTTCATCAATCTCACAATCGCACACTCCTCCCCCTATCTAGCTAGTAGGCCTCTCGCACCACCTCCTAGCTCCATTATCTCTGTCTATCCGTCTCGTTGGGCCTTATTTGCCTCTAACAAATGGATGTACACGGACCGATCTCCCGCTATACATATAGCTAGCTAGGTCGTTATAACTCGTTTTCCCCAAGCGCCGATCGATCTACCTCATTCGTTATGTCTCTCCCTTCCTCCGACACATAACAATTGATCTACCGATCTAGTTAGGTCTGCTTACCAAACACATGGTCCCCCTTCATCATCCATGCATGCCTCCCGACACATCTACCACGCACACGCACACACAGATACACATCCTCACTCTTATTGATAATATTGCAGCTCTACCCTCAGTTTGTCTATTAGGCCTCTCCCACCATCTTCGAGAAGCAACTCCACCACCCACCCAGCACTCTACCCCTCTCCCTCCTCTCTCTCTCTCTCTCCCCGCCCCCTCTCTCTGTCCCAACCTATTTCCTATCCTTCACTTATGTATGGATGTCGACCGATCTCGCTCATGACATACCTAGGTCTCTCCTTCTCAACACATATACGAGTCGATCTACCTCTCTAGTTAGGTCTCTGCCTCCCCCCCTCCCCCCCCACACAACGATACGTCGAGCGCTCTAGTCATGTCTCCCTGCCACACACAAACTTCCCTGTGCCCTCTGACGTTCCGGTAGGTCAGTCGCCCTATATCTTTGACTTGCACACACACAATTTCGATGACTCTCTTCATCGATCTCGCACCCACCCACTTGATCCTCTCTTCGACTCTATCGATATCTATGACCACTCCCCCTCTTCTCGTGGATCGCCCCCTCTATATATGATATAGATAGGCCTCTATTTCACACACATTGCATGTGTCAAATTTTTGTTTGAGATATCATCGACACATATTCCCACAAATACATTCATGAAATCACCCCCCCCCCAACAAAAAACACTCATGAACGCACGCCATCTGTCTAGGTTTGTATCTCTCTCACACACACCCACGTAGGTGGGGGACGTGCATGAAGAGAAGAGGTGCACGCACTGCATGCGCACCTACTCCCGTCTCTTTCCCAACCACACCTGCGCGGGTACATGGTGGAGCTCATTTCTATACGAAAAGGCAACCCACGTGGTAATTTGACACGTGAACTGGTTGTCCACTTGATGGAGGATCATGTACCACGGGTGAACAAACAAATTGCAACTTGACGCGTTATGTTAAAAAAGAGGCAAACCATGTGGGGCCTACCTTAGAGGCAAGGCTCTATACACTGGAGATGCTCTGTACGTATTACTTTTGATGTGTCCCGTCAACTCGTAGAACAAGGAGAGGTTTGCTTAGTACGCCGTCTCCCCCGCCCATGGGCGCGGTGGGTCGCAGAGTCGCAGGACGAGGAGAAGCTTGCTTAGACTGGTCATAGTGGAGAGTATCATATACTAGTATCATGCATATGATACTAGTGTATGATAATACATCCATAGTGCATAGTATCATAGATTAGTATGATAGGTCAACTCATTTATTGCCATGCATGACACAGAGTAGCATAATATTTATTATGATACAGTATCTACCTATGTTACTATAACCTTCTCTCTCTTCTTTAATTGTCTGCCACATAAGCACGTTTGTGAGTCCCAAGGGCATGATACCACTTATATTACCCCCACTATGGCCAGCCTTACTATGCCTACGCCTGCTCTCTCACCCATGCGAGTGGTGGCTTGCAGGACGAGGAGAAAATTTTACTACTCCCTCCGTTACTCCTCGTCCCTACCTTGGTTGGAGAGATTATCATATTGTTTGAAATATACTACCTCCGTCCCAAAATTCTTGTCTTAAATTTGTCTAGATACGGATGTATCTAGTTTTACTCCCTCTGTCCCATAATATAAGAACATTTTTGACACTAGTATTATGGGACGGAGGGAGTAGTAGATTTCAATATGAACTACTAGTACATACTCCAAACACTGATGTATATAGACGTATTTTAGAGTGTAGATTCACTCATTTTGCTCCGTATGTAGTCCATATTGAAACGGACCTACTAGTACGCACTCTCCCTCCACTACAAAAAAAATACACTTCCGTGATGATACGTGTTTGCCACAGTAGGTCGCGTTTTTTTTCATGCATGTACATCCATGACGATTTTATGACAGAATCAAGATAGTCATACCTGTGTTGTCGTAGAAGTGTTCCATGACATTACCAAAATTATCATCACGGAAGTGTCCACTTCCATGACGATAAATCACGCGTCATGGAAGTGCTTTCGTCAAGGGTGACCGACACGTGGCATCCATCGTAACGGGTCGCCGTTAAGCTATCAGGTCTGGTTTTGGATCCGATAACCCGCTAACAGCCACGACCAATGGGGATTTTCCATGTGTAAATTTCTCATTGGCCGGAGGAACCACGTGTCGGCTCACCGTTGGGATAGATGTCATCCACTCATTGGACCGAAGGCGCCTATGATACGTCGACATGTGGCACGGCCCAACAGAGGCCCATATAGGTTAAAAATGCCGGCCCAGTCAAAGACCCGTAGGATTTACTCAGGTACTAGTGGGCCAGCCCAATAACGGCATGTTTAAACATGGCCCATTTACGGCCCGTAGCCAGATCTGGCATGTTAATTGTTCGCCGAATATTTGGGCCCAATTACGGCCCAGTGATATTATGGCCTGTTAGAGGCCCGATGTAGACATGGGCCCATTTTAGCCCGGTGTGTCTTTCGGCTTGGGAATGGCCTGTGCTGCCCATGGGCCATATATGGTCCGACGTGACATCCGGCCCTCTAACGGCCCGTGATAAAGGTGGCAACAATTCAGCCCAACGTGACTTTGGGCCTGTTAAAGACCTGTCGTATAATTCGGCCTGTTGATGCCTCTACAAAGCTTTCGGCCTGTTAAAGGCCCATGATATCAGTGGGCCAACTAAGGCCCGAGATATGTTTCGGCCTGGTAATGGCCGGCCATATAACTAGGCCAAAAAAGGCCCGGTCTACATTTTAGCCTGCTGAAGGCCCGTCGACGACTAGTGAAAATTGAGGCCCAACATGCATTTTGGCCTGCTAAAGGCCCATGGTTACTTCTGGGCCGTAACAGGCCAGCACAATATTCAGCCTCTTGATGGCCCAAAGCTACATGGGCCCAACTAAGCTTTGGGTCCACTAAAGGCCCAACTAAACTGTGGGCCGAATATAAGCCCATGTAAGTTGTGGGCCTGGCGCAAATTGTGAAGGCCCCAATGGCCTTTCAGGCCCAAGAAAGTTGCAGGCCGGCCCAATTGTGGCCCGCTAAAAAGCAGGCCAATTAGAGGCGAATGTTTCGGCCTGGTCGACTACATCAGATTTTCTCCATTTATTTTCAGATAGCGAATGATGGCAGTAACTAGTAGGAATTAAGAACAAACCTACTCTATACCATAAAGAAATTATGGCATAGTAACTTAGAATAAACCTACACTATACAATAAAGGATTTATGGTATATTACATCCACTGGGCATGGAAGGTCGCCACCAGTGATCATAAAGCGCAACGAAGAAGCAGATTACAAAAACTGGGCGCCATCGCAGCGTAACCAAATAATACTGAACCAAGACCACTTCCAAGACAGTTCAAGAAAGGTTAGCCTTGCGCGGGAACAACTGCGCAGGCTGCTAAGCAAGGCTGTGAGACCGGCCTAGCATGTCGGTCATAGCTTCCAGGTGTAGCTATTTAGCAATGAGGTTCTCATTGGTGTTCTCCGCAATCTTTCTTAGAGATAGGACTTCAAGTCAAAGTTGAGTTGCAGAATGCCTTTCTGCTAGAACTTGGGACTGAAGAAGTTGAACTGATTCAGATAGCGAATTATGTGAGCTTGTTTGACTGCTAGTCTCAAGTAACTTGAACACAGCATCAAGACAAGACTTTGGGGTTGTCTCACTTTCTTCAAGATGTTTTGCCTTCTTTGCTGCAATATATGTTGGGTTTGTCTCACAGCCTTCAGCAGACTTGTGCATGCCATCAGGCATCTCACCCTGAAACAAGAAGAGAGATGACAGGTTTTGCACGTGTATAAACAAAGATGATAACTGTGCTGTTAATTCCATCCAATTTCAAATTAGAAAATAAAGAGTAAGTTCAAAATATCAATAGCATAATTTGGCATTGTTCATAATGCGGGAAGCTTCACCACACTACTGGATTACCATGTCAACATAACAAGCATAGATGAAGGGCAAAGACAATCATTGTATCTATTTTGGTTAATGTGCATGGCATGTTGTTCATATCATCAGCCACATCAGTAAGATAAAATAGGAGATGACAAGGTGCAAATGTGGGCTGCTTCACCACACACTAGATTATAGATCCACAAAAACAAGCATACAAATAGGGAGTATTGAGTAATGTGCATGGTATGAATAAGGAATTTGGTTTTACAAGTAAAACTTGGAACTTACGGTTGTTGCAAACATGCATTTTGATAGAAACAGCAAACTAAACAGCAATTAACGATAGGGAGTATGAGCAAATTAAACAGCAGTTGAGGATAAAGGCTTTAGAAGGACTGACTTACATTAACAGTTAACACCGGCTTTATAATGCCCTTCTCCATGTCAAGGGAAGGATAACTCAAGAATTTCAGCACAGAATCTTCTTCATAAGCATTGCATGTACTCTACATTTTGTAGAGAGTAATTATAGATATGATAATACTGGAAGGGATAGAGGATAATGAAGATAAGATGCAGATTGATGCTACATAATCAACTACCAATCCCTGGAAGTACAAGCGTTACAGGACAAAATGTACTAACAAGAGCAATGGGCTACACTTCTGCACTGGCATTGTCTGTGTATTCAACTTTTTGGTAAGATTAAATATAGATCTGATATTTTTTAGTAAATGGTGGGCGAGGGAGATAAGATGCAGAATGCTACACAATGAACCAATCCCTCTTCCCATAATATAAGTGTTTTGAACACTGGTGTACTGTACAAAACGTTCTTATATTATGGGATCGAGGGAGTAGCTGTTAATGTAAGTATAGTGATAGACGATGTTCAGTCCTTACAAGAGGACTGCAGAGCTAAACCTCTTCAAAAGCATTGGGTTGATTCTAAATTTATGTAAGAGTCCATACGGATCTTATAATGTCCACCAAATGGACGATAACGAGGCTAACATGTGCAGTGATGCTACATAATCAACCAGCTATGAAAGTAAGTATGGTCATACAGGGCAAGAGGTACTCACAAGAGCAATGCAGTGTGCAGTATAGTTGCGAGATTCTGTGGTCCCTTGAGAATGAATGTTCTTCTGCAAACAGTTTTCGTACAAGTGAGACGTTAAGGCACATGCAGAAATGTAGTTCAAATTGTGATGTGATATCATAGACAGTACCTTACGCTGCAGACGAGACCAATGTGTAACAAGATTATTCTAGTCACTGTCTGATAAATGTAGCACCGGAGACTTTACAGAAATTTCGTTTAGAGGCTTGCCATCGAAGTGTGCTTGCCTCAGGTAGGAACGATACTTCATCAACGAGTGCTTGAAAAGCGCAACCAACCCTTGCTCGTCTTGACAATCCAGTTTGGTCCTTGCCTTTTTAAAAGAATGAAATCTTGTGTCTTCTGTCAGCAGAAACATATGCAGTAATTACCATGAATAACATTAGTACATTACTTACGCATAAGTTGTGGAGGAAGATTGGAAATTGTTCTTTGTCTGTGGTATAATCTTTTCATGAAGGAAAGATGCGCACAAAGTTCCTGACAACAATATAAGCTTCATCTTGTAAACTAGGAAGAAGTGGAACAGGAGTCCTATTTGCTGCAATTGGGTCTCTCTCTCGTTCGAAAAGGGATTTGGCAACTGGATTTGGTGTACTCTTTGCTGGAATGGGGGTTTTGTGTCGTAGAGGTGGTGCTATGTCAACTGGCATCATCATACTATTTGCGGCAGTTGGGGTCTGCTGAGTTGGGGCATCAGAGATGGCCAGTGTAGTAGGGCTAGAGTCTGCTAGAGTTGTGGCTGTGTTTTCTCGGTCTAGTGATATTGCAACTACACCTAATGGGCTATTTGATTTATCAGGTGTCACTACCTTTTCCAAATACTTTGTTCGTGCTCCTCCGCGATCAGCAATCGCCCTATTCCTTTTGAACGTCTGATACACAAGAACATCATTTGAATGGATAAATATGGTATGATGACAGATGGAATATGTACTGAAAATGGATAGGCAGGGCGTATTCACATACACAAAGTGTAAACTAAGCTAATGGCAGTGCAACAAAGTAGAAGCAATGCAAAGCATCAGTTGCAAGATATGTGCGACAAATATAACTTTGGAAAGTTAGAGCAAGCACCTTGATGGGTGAATAAGATAGGGCATCTACCTCTGACTCCTCCACTAGGGGGCTACATTGACTTAGGTCTCCCTCTAGCTCAGAATCACTGTTAGGATCATATTCTGAGCATGAATCTGTAGGTGGAGAGCGTTTGCATTGCATTGCATCCAGACTTGATTTCAGTCCCTTAATGCCAAGTTTGACAGCCATGGCATTGTTCTGCTTTATTCTTTTCATGCGCGCAAGCTCATAATCATTATGATGTTGTTCAGTATCTGAGATTCATGAAAACATAAAAAGTAGTCAGGTTATCTATGGAATGCATTGCGGATTCAACTCGAAGAGTGTCTCCCTATAAACCCCTTCATATGCAAAGTTCACCCCCCAACCGTGCTGACCAGACCACACACAGAAATACAAACCTCTTATGTCTCTATAACAGGCAGACACACATTTCAAAATTGAAGTAGGAACATTAGAATCATATCAAATTCGTATTTGAACAAATAAACTAAGGAATTATGATTGGCATAATGTTTAGCTTCAAGGGTGGAGTGCTGGTAGTGTGACACAAAGCAAGTAGGCAGATTGTATTCCATGTTAAAGCTCGTAGTGTATGTAAAAGGTGGAAATGACACTTTCTTTCTATACAATGCAGTGTTCATTGCCCACACATGATGGAAGAGATCACACAGAGAAATACTATTCACTCATGTCAGCGGTTCCAGTATTTTGTAACAGGGTGATCCACCCTAAAAGAATATTGACAACAAATATGACAAGGCAAGCATAGATGTAGTGAATCAATCATTACTTGTGAGCTTACTAGGACAAGTATGCAGAATTGTAACTGCAGTAAGAGACCGTCCAAAATCTGAATCAAGAAGTTGGTCTAGCACTTATTGTTTGCAACTAATCGACGTGAATAATTGGATATCATATCGAATGAGTAAGAAAGACAAGTAAAATTGTCAATAAACCTGGCCTGCAGTAGTAATCTGGGTCAATGTCACTATGACCAACAATCCAAAATGACTAGTGTCTGTTCCTAGGGCCGGAATTTTGAAACCCTGTGAACTTTACAGGTACTAAAGATTACTGAAATACATCTGAACCATTAAGTGTAGGTAGCACTCAGTACACAACAAACCCTAATGACAGTCCTACCTAATGAGTAATGAATCAATTAGAAAATGGGTGATGAGGAGTGGCTGCTGAGAGTTGAGGACGTATCTCAGGATAAATCGGGTTCGCTTAGTGGCTGCTTCACGCCTGAGCCCTGAACGGACTGGGAAGGTAGGCACGGCGGCGTGCCCGGGCAGCGGTGACGCTGTTGGGCGAGCTGCTCCTGACCTCCTGTTAGTCCGACGTCTCCTCCTAGAGTCATGCCGTCCGGGGACGGCAAGTCGCCGGCGAGGCAGGTGGCTGGGGGCGAGTAGAGATCGGAAGCACAGCAGAACAGAGGGGAATCAGGGCCTGGGCCGACCCAAAATCCCAGGGTGGGCCGCGGTCCACCGTGGGCACCCTGTAGATACACCCGAGCGGCGTAAATGCATTTTCGAAACTAAATTAGGAACATTTAGCTGACCAATTAAACGACTCTGTTTTAATAATATCAGATTATTATTTTAACAACTAAGCTTGTTTAGCTTGATGGGTGGAGCAGTGCTATTATGACACGAAGCACGTATGATGGGGGAAACCCTAAGCATTTTTTTTAGCAAAAGAGGGTTTCCCCTCCGATTTCTATTAAAGAAACCACCACGGAACCAACATGATCAATTAAACCATAAGCATGATCAATTAAACCCTATTATGACTGTGCCATGGCAGATTTAAAGCTGCAAACCGCAGAAATGCTATTTACCATCCATTGTTTGCTTCGAACTAAGAACTAAATTCTACGAGCTGAAAAGAAAGTACAGTAACCAAGTTACAATCAATTTTCTGGTTGAGATCAAAAAGTTGAGCAGATATGAAGTACCACCTCTCTTGCGGCGCCGTGTAGGCATCGCGGGTGCGATGGCTGTCGGTGGCGTTGAAGCAGATCTGCGACGGTAGACGGGTGCATCGGGGGATAAGTCCCGTTGCGGTGGACGAGAAGGTCGTGTGAGCGGCCCCGACAAAGAGGATGACGGCGCCGATGAAGCGAGAGGACGCGATGCAAGGCTCCTGGTCCATCGCCATGGATGAGAAACGGCCATCTCTAGCAGTGGACGACGCGGTCTTGGTAGGAGCTCCGGCATGGTGGAGGACGGTGGCGATGGATGGGGTGGAGGACGGCGGCGATGGATGGGGTGGCGGACAGAGGAGGCTGGTGTGGGGATGGTGTTCTAGCGCGGACGGTGTATGAATAGGAAAATGGAGGGAGAGGTACGACGAACCATGTTTTTGGGACGCGCCTGTCTGAAATATGGGAAAGTTACGAACTTAGCCTGTTTAAAATTTGGACGTCACGTCGGTTGCGGATAGCACGATAATCTCGCATCTCCCCAATATTTGCCCATAGCGATTTCGGGCGAGGAGAGGGTGTTTTGGCGCCCACGGTGTATGAACGGGGCTGACAGGTAGGGCGGTTGTGTCACGTCTGAGTGAAGTTACGAACCTGCCCCTATTGAAAATATTTTCCTACATTGATTTCGGCCGAGTATAGTTTGTTTTGCCGCCCATCGTGTATGAATGGGGAAATAGAGGGAGAGACAGACGTCTTTCGGACGAGCTTGAATCAAATGTGTTTTGCCGCCCATGTTTGGCGCCCACCTGTCGGAATGGGCTCAGAGGCGGTCGTGTCACGTCTAGTTGAAGTTACTAACCTACCCCAATTGAGAGCCGTGGAAATCGGGCAGATGCATTGTCCGTGTAAGGGGTAGACAGTAATTTCCATCTCCCAAACACTAGCTTCGGGCAGCCGACATGGGAGTGGACATTTTGCCGCTTCTTTCGAATTTTGGGACAATAAGCATCCACGTTTACCCTGGCAACTAAATTCGAATCCATTCTGTATTCCTATACGAATCTTTATAAATCATTCTATGTGTTTTTATATATCTTCAAAAGCATGACAAAGATGTATTCCACTGTCATATATGAATATGATTTACAAAAGCTGATACTCGAATTCAGAAGCTAGAATCTAGTTTAAGGTGAATTCGAATATTTGAAACCACTTTATGTCCATCTCAAGTGTCACACGCAGCATAATGTGTACTCCCATTTAGATATGTACACAAGCGATGTCTCAAGATTCAAAATACCGAGTCAATCAACCAATAATGTACAAAACTAACAGACATATAAACACTTATAGAGTATATGGATCAATAATATCAACTAACATACATAAGCCAGGCCGCTGTACTTTTTTTGCTAGAAGAGCATCCTTTTTTTAGCGAAGCTAGTACAGCATCTTAGCCCTTTCAGATGCATGCCACTTAAGGACCATTTATACTACTATTATTGCTGAATGCACATTCAGCCCGATTGGCATATTTGTAGGTCTGGCACAGCAATCAAAATGAAATGTCTCAGAGTCTTATCAATTAATACAGACTTGTGCTAAAAAAAATTACAACCCAAAAAAACAAAAAACAATTATTACATGATCTCTAAAACAAATGGTTTGATCGATTACATGAACAAACAACACAAAGGTTATTCAACGATGGAAAGAACATTTCACCCATGATTTACCAAGTGGGAATTTAATTTCCTTTTTTCCTTCAGGACCTTAACAATGCGGTCAGTCTCAGCTTGCTTCGTTTTGAAATCCACCAAATATTTAATGGTTGTCTTGAGTACTGCTTGTGATTGTGCTATTTGCTTCCTCAACATGTCAACTTCATCTCTAAGTGCAGAAGCAGAATCTCTTTCTACCAATAGTGTAGCCTCTAGAGCATCAGCAGTTGGCAATTCATGATGCATGATTGGGCCGGTGCCACTGTTGTGGGATGATACAACATCCATGGGGACCTCGCTCTTTGATCTTGGGCTAACCTGTTTTACCATTAAAGTTCCGATTGGATTCTGAAAAGTTGAAGTTAGAAAAACATCTCAACTGGGAGATATAACACCAAACCAGTTAAACAAACAAGGAATTAAAGAGTTTCAATTGGATGCTGAAAAGTAGTTATTAACATCATTGTAACCGGTTGCAGCAGCAAGGCAGTTAAACAAACAAGTTTTGCAAAAGGTACCTGTAGTGGCATTGGAGTTTCTCTTGGATCCTAAAAAGCTGAGTAGCCAGTAACGTGATTAGAGCAACCGGTTACAGCAGCAAACCTGTTACACAAATATATTTTTGAAAATATACCTGCTGTGCAATTGGACTTCCAATTGGATCCTGAAAACTTGAAGTTGGTAAGATGATTACAGCAACAAGTTACAGCAGCAAACCAGGTAAACAAGGAAGTTTCTGACAACATACCTGCTGTGCCAACAGAGTTTCAGTTGGATCCTGCAAACTTGAATGTTAGCAATCATAAATAAAGTGTTGCAAGAGCCATAGGAAACTAACATCAAACTAGTAAAACTAACCAGTTTTGGCAACGTATTTAATTACACATGAACTAGTAAAACTAACAAGTTCTTGGCAACATATTAAAGTAACAAGTCGGTACTGTTTACCAGCAACACAGACATCTGTAAATTTCTTTGATGTAAGCAAAATGATTCCAACACATATATATAAGTTAAAAAGACAGTGTCCCTCATATAAACCTGACAGTTGTCTATCTATGAACATGCAAACATTTAACATTACTAGTGCTACAAGTGATAATAGCAAACCATTTAAACAAACAGGGTATCAGAACGTAAATTACACGTGAATTCTGCTGCACCCTAGAAGTACATATGACCAGCTATCTACGTGCTTAAGTAGCTATTGAAGTTCAGGCAAACAGGTAATTCTTAACAGTAAGTATCAAACACATAGATAGGCACAGTCTATAATAGGATTAACAGGCTATGGCATTTTGTAATCAGTAGCAAACTAAATTAAGCCAAGCAATGTAATTGAACAATTTTGCAATAAGTGGCTAACTAAAATTCCGAGAAGCAGGTAACTGAACTTACGCTAGCTCTTTGTACAGGCACACTACAACTTCTTTTTCGCTTACAAGGTTCTACGAAGGAGTCCATGGCATCAATTGCTTGGATACGCAGTCCCAATACTTCTTTATTCCCACACTGCATTGGTAAGTCCAATGGTTAATCTGATAAGATGGTGCGTCAATGATATGTTATATGAGGACGGGTTGTCAGACTAGTTGTAGCCACACACATCACACTGGCTTTTACTGCATATTTCATGCAATTACATTTGGCATATCGAGATCTAAGCAATCTACAATAGGATGAAAAGACTGGCATCCTTCACATTATTGGCGAACTCAGTTCATAGAAACAAGCAATTCAACCATTCTGTGGGTAAATCAAAAGCGCCACTGGACATTTTTCACTACCCCAATCATACACGCAAAAAGGGGCGACGCCACCGTAGGGGCTGGTATGGGCGGCCGCCTTGGGTGGCTGGAAAGTGTGCACCTAGTTTGAGTCGTCCAGGTTGGCCCAGGCTAGTTTTGTTCGTCCCAACGCACAAGCAGGCAATGTAAAAAATGAAGAAAAATGTTTCAATTTGGATGGGCCAATAACGTAAGTGCAAGGCAGGCCCTATAGCAGGCTCGCGGCCTAAACGAGCGCCTCCCATATCGATCGACAGCAGGAAAAATCCCAATTCGTTCGCTCCAGCCTCCAGTCTGGTTCGCTCCTAACCTAGCCGCTGCTGGACAGACCGACACAGCACTTCCTCGCGCCCTCGTTGGACGCCGGTCGCCGGGCTTCAAGCGAATGGAAGGACAAGAAGATGAAGATCCAACCCTGGGTGTAGCCTGCATGGGAGGCAGCGGTGGCAGCACGGGCATGGCATCGAGCTTGTGCAAACGGACAGTCGCAGCTTGCAAGAGCAGCATGCGCAATGAGCAGGTACATCACATCCCTGATTATATCTAATTCAACTGTTCAATTTTTGGCCAATAGTTAAACCTGACTGTGTTGTAAAACTGCTTGTATGTAGGGAATCTATGAGAAAATGAAACCAATTTCTGCTTATTTTATAACTCCCCCAATCAATACTGAACTGACTGAACCTGATGTATCTAATCAAATTTCCGGTGCAAACATACAAGCTCATGTTGGTCTTGAGCCTGAAGTGTCTAATGGACAGACTGCTAATGAAGGATTTGATGCAAACATTTTACATGCTCCTGGTGATGAACATATAGTGTGACATAGAAATTTGCAGGCATTGATGACAAGCAAATTATAGTACATTTTCATGGCTTGAGGAAACATCGAGGCCATCTGCTAGAAAGTGCTCGTATCATGACAACGTAGCATAAATACTTTTCTAATCTGTTGTTTGAAACTATTGGCATACATGTGCGGGATAGATATATTGATATGCAGTTTGCGCACTGGTTATAGGTGCAATTACACTTCAATATTTTCAGCCAGAGAACGAATAATTAAAGTAGGTACGGACCATGTTAGTAGTCCTTGTACACCATGTTGCATTTTGTGTTTTTTGGTGCTTACATCATTTAGTGTTTTATAATCTGGAACTACTTTGGATCATAAGCTGGTTTTCGAAGTGCATGTAGCTTCACATTTCTCAAGTTATGTTGATTTCCGGAGTGCAAGTGCCTTCATATTTTTTAAGTTAAATTTTCACCCCTGGTAACTTGAATTCGTGGATCCGCCACTTCACACAAATCATACACGCAGGCCCGTACGAATTAAATGAAATGCAGGGACTTATGCTAGCTCGTTGTACAGGCTCACTACAGCTCTGCTTGCGCTTGGGATGTTCCATGTACAAGTCCATGTTACCACTTGCTTGGATGTGCAGGCCTTGTGCTCCTTGCATCCCCCTCTGCATTTTTGACACGGCGAATGGTTGATCAAATAAGAAGAGTCGACCTTGCTGTTGTACCGGAGGACAGGTACTTACAAGGTTATACCGGTGTGCAGGATGTGTACCAGATCCCGTAGCGCCGTCATGCTTCTTTAAAAAATGGTTTTGCTTGTTTTAGATGATATCTCCAGAAGAAATAAGAGTAAAAGTCAGAGTTGCATAGGCGTGTAAGCTAAGAGAGCAGTGAAAGGATATCCAAACATCGTCGGAACAGTGCACTAGGGAGTGATATGTGGATACCTAGTTCGGGCCGGCGTTTGGGCATGCTCGCCTAGCTAGAGTGCGGGTCACTTCAGAGCCGTTGAGGGTGATGCACTGGCGTTGGCTGGCCGCGCACGAATGCAGATCTTGAGTGGCAGCGGACCGCTACGATGCGGTGGACGAGACCGTTGGTGAAGCCCCAACGGCCTCGGGGGGCGGAGGTGCGATGATGTGCTCGGTGAAGTAGCCCCGGTGAGGTGGGAGACGGCATCGGTGAAGCGCACCTGATGCGGTGGAAGTCAGTGTCTGTGAGGCACGTCGGTTGCGGTGGCCGACGTTGTCGGTGGACCACCCGGTGCGGTGGATGAGGGCGTAGATGAGGTTGCTCCGGTGCGGTGGTGAAGCACGACCGTCGTCTTCGCCGTCGTCGTCCGGCACAGAGGTGGGGAAAGAGACGAGACGAGGGGTGATTCGAACTTTGCTTGGGTTGGCGGCGAATTAGGGATTTGAGCGCTCTGGGCGCGGAAGGGGACGGTGGAGAAGGGAGATTTTGCAGGGCTGGAATTGGGGCCGCCAGATATTTCAATCCGAAACGTGGAAGGGAGGGAGGGGGTGGGTGGCTGGGTGCTAGCGTCCGTACGACACCCGCGACCACCACGACACGACCCTGGTTTGCCTGGTGCGCCTACATTTGAGAATGCAAACGAATCTGTATGTATTACCATGCCCGTGTTTTCCTTGCAAATAATTAGTCATTCAAAATGAGATACAATAAATTAATTAATGAGGAGTTATTTGAATTAGAGTGTGTGTCACATAGCGATCTCCAATTCTAACGTGGATTTCGCATTTCACGGTATCCACGCTACTTTTTAAATACACAAATTCATATGTGTATGATGAACACCATGGTAGTGAGAAAACTTTGGGTGGATTCAAACATATGACCTACAAAATAGCACAACAATCGAGCCAATTTCAACTTTTCCAAACCTAGTATGGCACGAATTCGAAATAATTACGAAAGCCATATGCATGGTCCTCAATTCAAATCTTACAATGTGCACTAAATTGAAACGTCGATATTAAGTGTCGTACTATCTACATTCAAATGTTGTTTATAGCCCCACCCCCCCCCCCCTCGGCACACACTCTACATACTTCCTACATCGATCAATCTTCCTCTCCTAACCACCTTAGGAAGCTATCAGTTTCCGACACACGTTCATTCTTTCTCTCCATGTTTTGATCTCTAACTCTCTCAACTGCACAACCCCCTTTTTCCACTCTGTCACCAAATGTATCTACCTCACACACCCGCCATTGCACTCCATGCCGAGCTCTCTCTCTCTCTCTCTCTCTCTCTCTCTTCCTCCCACCCTCTCTTGCTAGATACATTCATTGCCTATGCAGACGCCCCCTCTCATGCGCACACACGCATGTTGTCTATCTAGGTCACTCTCTCGAGACTATCTCACTCTTTCTTCCGCACGGCGGGCCACACTCGCTCAATCTCGCTCTCTTTATCTATGTCTCGATTAACCTCGCTTTCTTTCACACACAAATGATATATCTCCCTGTTTGGGCCTCAATCGACACACTCTATACTCTCTCATGCAGATTGTCTATCTAGGTCAGTCCATCCAAGCCGCTACCACTCTTTCGACCTCATGGCGGGCCACGCTCGCTCAATCTCTCTCTCCCCCTCTCCCTCTCTCTCTCTCTCTCTCTCTCTCTCTCTCTCTTTGTATGTCTCGATTGACCTCGCTCTTTCTCGGACACAAATGATATATCTCCATGTTTGAGCCCAATTTGACATATTCATATTGTATACTCTCTCACGCACATTGTCTATCTAGGTCACTCTCTCCAACCCGTCTCACTCTTTTGATCGCACGACTACCCACACTCGCTCAATCTCTCTGCCTTTATATATGTAATCGATTGACCTTGCTTCCTCCCACACACACAATATATCTACATGTCTGTGACTGGATCATCTCTCAAGCTCTATCTTACATCCGTCACCCTTCCCAAAAGCTCAATCGAACAATATCTCTCCAGAGCATATATATCTTTTCAACTAATGCCGGACCACACTCACTTTGTCTCTCTATCTATTTGTCTCTCGGTTGACCTCGCTTTCTCACGCCGTATCTTCCACACATTGAAGCTACCTCTCCATCCCTCGCAGAGCCGGAGCTATTTACATTGCGAGGGGGACTCCAACCTTGGATTAATTTGTGAAGGCATTTATTCCGGTGGGTTTAGATTATATTTTTGTAGCATTCGGCCCACAACTACTCCAAACACCGTTTCAACCCCCGCACCTCCCCCAATTGATTTCCCCCTACCTCGGTCATCGCTCTCTCGCACGTCCTTTCTCACCTTCAACGTTGCACCATGGTATTTTTGCAAAAAAAACTCTGTAATTCTCTTTACTTATTACTCCCTCCGTCCGAAAATACTTGTCATCAAAATGGATAAAAAGAGATGTATCTAGAACTAAAATACGTCTAGATACATCTCCTTTTATCCATTTTGATGATAAGTATTTCCGGACGGAGGGAGTACAAATTAGCTACAAAACTACACACCGATAGTCCACCTATAATGGAACCCACAAATTAAAGTGCTACAAACTACACACCGGGGGGCCCACCTGTCATGGAACGAATTTGGACCCACATATAAATTAAAAATTAAAAAGGCCAAGGATCGAACATGCGACCACGGCCTTCAAGTCGCACGTCAATAGGCAACATAGTACAGCAACGTTTGTTGTACCCCCCTCTGTTGATATAATGTTGTTATATTACCACAGCCTATTTAATGGATAACATGTTTTAATATTATTTTTAGTACATTAGTGGGACCGGCTCGTTAGCACGTACTGTTCGCCTTCACTTACTGGTGGGTTCCATGTTTGCTCTCTCTCTCTCTCTCTCCTTCCCTTCTACGTTTAGACACACGGGCAAACACGAAGAACTCGCGGGCGATGCTGCCGTTGACCATATCTGGACGCGTTCACAAGTTACAGCACCAGTTTCACGTACTAGTAGTACAAGTCAATGTGTATGTGCAATGCACGTTAATTTGGAATTGACGTGGTATTTAATATGGAATGATTGCGATTAGAAGGAATACATGTGGCTTGATGATGTTTTATATTTAACTTGATACGGCTCTAGCAGAACATTCAATCGATCAAACCATAGATTTCATTCAGTCTGACTCCAACTTTACATTCATACGATGATCAATCTAAAATATACGGAAATGATAATCAGTCGGATTTTAAGCATGGCAATCCGAACATTTTTCATGGCAAATTTAGATTACGCGGCGGCGACGGGGGCGTCTTGCGGTGGGAAGCGGCTCCTCTGCCGTGCTCTGTGTGTTGTCGGGCCACTGACCGACAGCGACGGTGACGGCGGCGTCTTGCGCCGTTGTTGGCGTACTTCTGGACGTTGGTCCTAGCTTCAAGGAAGGCCAAAATGTTCTGGACTTTGGTCTCCAGGAGCGAGTCAACTGGCGGGGGGAGGCGACAGGCGTTGGTGCAAGGAAGCGGTCGACGGCGGCCATCCATGCCGCTGATGGGGGCACTAGCACCCGCGCGAGGACATGCGCTGGCAACGGCGCGGCGGAGACATTCGTGTGCACGGGCACCGACACGGGCGCGCGCGTTAGTGCACGCGCAGGCGCATGCGCTGGTAGGTGCACAGGCACGTGAAAGTTGGCGGGGACCTCGTGGAACCCCGTGGCATCAAGCTCGGCGACCATGTGCAGCTCCCAGCCCATCAATGCCAAGGGGATGGGTGCTGCCGCAGTCGGGGCGATGGGAGAGGGGACAGGCGTGGCATCTTCCCGCAAGGCTAGTTCAAGCTCGTCCCAAAGCGGGGTGTCTTCCTCAGGAAACTGGAAGACTAAGGGCAGACCATCATGATGCGGCATGACGTACGATTAGGTCAGGCTGGTTGGAGGTACACGACAGGAGAATCGGAGAGGAAGAGAGAAGATTGTAGCGATACCGGGTAGTGCGGGGTGATTTTAAACTGCGGCGTCGGCGCCATTAAAAGTGGGGGCAGTTGAGACGAAGGTGGGCAGCGGAGCCTGGTCAAAGGGCTCGCCTCCCAGTGAGCCTGTGCAGCGGCCTGCTCGCATGCCTCCTGGTCAGCCGGCACAGCAGTCTGCTCGCACGCCTCCCGTCGACTCACACGCTTGCTCGGACGGCACCTGTCGATGAGAAGCGGGACTCGTGGCGGCACGTAAACGCCCACGGTTTGAATAGTGAAAGCGTTCGCCTTAACGTGACAGGTCTTTTGTTCCAAAATACCTTGGCTCTTCATTTGTGCGACTTCTCATAAGCAGCTTGTCTCAAATTGAACCCAAAAAAATGCGACAGCATATTTGTGCCATATCACGAGACCATGCTCAGTTTCATGAATTTCCGGTCACTTTTGGATTTTCTAAAATTTAAAATCCAGGATTTGAAACAATATCATAACCTGCATCGTGCAATAAATTTTCAAGCGATACATCTTTACAGTTGTAGATGTTAATATTTCTTAAGAAAGGATTTGGTCAAACATTTTGCTTAGTTAGACTTCAGACAAGTTATATGCAGAGTAAAAGGATAATCCCTCCGTACCAGTGCATTGCCTGATATATTAACTCAAGTACTAGGCACGAACAAACGGGGCTCAATTCTGTGCTCATCCTGGTGTAGTACTCCTAAGTACTACTAGGCAATGGAGTTGACAGCTGACCGTGGGTACCGGCGACCGAGGGAATTGAACCGTGCTCGGCACGGTAGGTAACATTGTCTTGTTACTAAAGCATCCCTCCATTGTTCATCGGTAGTCATTATGGACCGGGGACATAAGGGGAATTTCCTAGGGCTGGAATTCTGGCCGCCAGATATTTCGATTCGGAACGCGGAGGCTCGACTGGTTGGGATTGGCTAATGTGCGTACCACGCACGCCACCAGAAGGACACGAGCCCAGGCATTTTTTTTAAGGATCAACACGAGCCCGGGTCTGGCTGGCACGCCGTTGGGTGCTACTCCTACCATTCGAGAATACAAAAGGAATCTTTTAAATTGCCGAATGAATCTATATGTATTACAATGCCCGTATTTTCCTTGCAAATAGTAATCTCAACATGGTAATTGATTTATGACGAGTTCTTGAATTAGAGTGGGTTTGTGATATAGTGATCTCAACGTGGATTTCACATTTCATGGTATCCCTAGTAAGTTTTTCATTGCAAATTCAAATTTAAAAGATGAACAGTATGGTGGTGAGAAAACTTTGTATGTATCAAGCATATGACGACACACACACACACACACACGAATACAACAACAATCCAGTAAGTATAGTGCATCTATTTTTCCAAACCATGCATGTATGACACGAATTCAAAAATACTCCCTCTGTTCCTAAATATTTGTCTTTTAGAGATTTCAACAAGTGACTACATACGGAGCAAAATGAGTGAATCTACACTCTAAAATATGTCTACATACATCCGTATGTGGCAGTCCATTTCAAATCTCTAAAAGGACTAATATTTAGGAACGAAGGGAGTAAAATGTAAGACATGCATGGTCTTCAATTCAATATTTAAAATGAACAGGAAACTGAAACATGAATATTAAGTCTACTACTACATGCATGCAAATGTTGTGTTTAGGCGGAGCTATGTAGATTGTCGGGGGTTAATCCCTCGACCTTAGATAAAATTTTGAAGCTCTATTTAGGATTGTTTAGATTATATTTTTCGAACATTATATTTGTTCACACCCTCCCAAACACCGATTGGTTGTGCACCCCCCCCCCCCCCCTCCCCGGGAGAATATCATGTGCCTCCACACCCTAGATGCTATATGCTGATACGAGTTGCTTGGAGCTTGTAGATCTGAGATATAGCAGCTCACATGATGCCTTAACATTTTTACAGGAAACCTTAATGAGTTTGAGAATTGCACACAATTTGTACAAAAACTACTCAGATGCCCTTGGATCCCATATCCAACAACCTCGAAGCTCGTATCACCGTGGCATCTAAGATGAAGGAGGACCTCATATTTTCATGTATGTAAGAATATCATGTGCTACCACACCTTAGATGCTTTGGTGATACAAGCTCTTCGGAGCCGTTGGATCTGTGATCCAACAACTCCTTGGTGGTTCAAATGTTTTTTTGCATAAAAGCCCCCAAAGAGTTCGGCCACTGCTTACAAGCACAAAGACTGCTCAGATGCCATTGGATCTCAGATCGAACGACCTCGAAGCTCGTATCACTGTAGCATCCAAGCTGCAAGAACACCTGATGTTTTTCGCACGAGAGAATATGAGGTGCTCCCGCACCGTAGATTCTATGGTGATATGAGTTCCCGGAGATCTAACGGCTCACAGTAAGAGGTTTGAATGTTTTTGCAATATACGCCTGAGAGAGTTTGGGAATTACGCAAATGGTACAAGTACTACGCATGCGGCATCTGATCACAGATCATACGTCCTAGATGCTCGTATCACCGTAGCAGCTAATTAAGCTACGGGGAGCACCTAATGTGAGCAACTGGGAGACATTGGATCCAAGATGCAGCGGCACACACGAGGCCTGCATGTTTTATTTGCAAAAAAAACCTTGGAGAGTTTGGAATTTGCGCATAATTACAAAGACTACTCCCAAGCCATTGGATCTCAGTTCGAGCGACGTAAAAACTCGTATCACCATAGCATCTAAGGTGCGGGGTGGATGTGATATTCTATGCCGCTGTCATTTTTGTTCCTAAACTTGCAAAATAAGTGTAACTCATGTCGTTACTTGTCTAACCGCGCAAAGTTTTTGTGCAAAAAAACCATCCTACACTAAAATATCAGAAAAACACGTGGGGGTCCCACTTGTCATTGATCAAATTTGGACCTAAAACTAACAAATCTGGAAGACGAGATTCGAACTGGCAACCTGGACTACAAAGCGTAAGTCGATAGCCTGAAACAACAATGGTTGTTGGCTTTGTCCCATAATAACTTGATTTTATACAGTATTGCGTTGAGTAGAGTAGAGGGAGTGGCTCGTCAACACGTGCTTGACCATTGACTCACTTACTGGTGGGTCCCATGTTTGTGATCTCTCTCTCCTCTCCAACGTCTCCTTTAGACGAACGGGCACACACGAAGAGCGGCGCGAGCTTACCGTGGTGTTATTATAACTAAAAAAATCTTGGAAAATAGAGGAATTGCCTAGAACAAGAGACGTTGTGGCTGGTCGAGACGGAGCTAACCACACCTATCCTCCGTGCCACGTTAGCATGATGAAGCTGTGTGGCTAGTGGGGTGTTTTCGACCGACTGGCTGGGTCCCGAGGTCGAACCATAGGAAGTACGTCTAGTACAGTATATTTTTACAGACACATTTTTCCTCCGTGCTGAGACGTGGCACACCCTACCGCGCGGTTTCGAGGACATCCCAGGTGGTGCACGCATATTTTCTTCCTTGCCGAGACGTTGGACGCCCTACCGCGCGTTTTCTGGGTCCTCCTCGGTCGTAGCGCCGAAGCAAGTAAATGAGTCATCAAATCATGAAAGACCACCTTTCCAGCCGAGTACATCAGTGAAGCACGGTGGCTAGCTAGTTGGGCTAGTGCGACCGATTAGCTAGGCCGCCGCCACATTTGTTTTTTCACCCTTTTTTTATCTCCTTGCCGGTAGGTAAATTTAAATATCCACCGCGGCGTTGCTCTGGTCTTTGGGTGCGGCAGGCGCGTCAGGATTTTTATTTTTTGATTGACGGGAGCAGGCGCGGCAGCTATTATCACGATGACTCCGCCTGTAAAACCCACTACTCCCTGATGTGAAAAGGCATCGACTGGTGTTTTCCCATGGTGAAAACCAAAAGATTCACCCCGCTCCTCGGCTGGCTCCCTCCGCCTTCCCGTAGATTGCATTGCCTTTCAGCCGTTTCGCCCCCTTTGCTTCCTCTCCCCATTGCTTCTACCTGGTTCCATGGCGGTGCACCAGATCACGGAGTCTGAGGTGAGGCGCCTGGCACAGGAGCTCCAGGCCAAGGATGCGGAGCTCAGGGCCAAGGACATGGAGCTCTGTGAGCTCAAGGAGGAGAGGAGTGGCATGCTCCTCCTTTATGTGCGGGAGTTCATGGAGCTTCAAAAGCGGCAGGCGTCCACCACAAAGATGCTCGAGGCATCGGCGGTGTTGCTGCAGAAAGCGGCAGATATGATAGGCGGTCAGGCGAGCCGGCTGGAGCACGTGCGGGCCGATCGTGACGAGGTCCAGGATCGCCTCAGCCACTTGGTGGACCATGTTGCCACACACGTGTTGCGGCTGCGCGATGCCTACCGTCGTGCCAGCACGACCATGCTGGCCATCGGGCTAAACCCGTTCGACCACCCCGTCGACTTCAACGAGCTGCGTCTTCCTGATCTGGTCTCCTTCTTCACCTATATCTCCGAGGAGCTGAGCCGTCTCCGCGTGATGGTGGGGGCAGAGCTGGACAAGGAGGGGTTGCGGGCTGCCGTCGCCGTTGCCGGGCGAATCCTCTCAGGGCTCCGTCACCGAAATCCATTCGTGCCATTGGACACCGTCTTTGACGAGCTGGCTCCCGTCGACCGGGAGCGGGCTCTGCGGGCGGTGGCACCCTGCATCACCAACGTCGTGCGCCTCGAGAAGCAGAGGGACTTCGGTGGTGTTTAGGCGTCCTCTGCATGGGCATGTCCATGTCTCGGCGCAACATGACCGTTGGATCAAACTCAGACGGTGCAGATCAGTCACTATAGCAAAAAGCGTGTGGGTGTGTTTGGTTGCATTCTCATCTCAATATAGTTGTTCCCTCTTCGTGCATGCTCATCTCAGCACCCCTCTTCATGCATGCTCCTAGTGTATTTGTGTTAACCTACTAGTGTGGACTCATGCACCCTGCACATGCCTAGTAGTAGGAGCACTGTGTAAGTTCAAGTGGCTACCATGTAGACTACCCCGATCGAAGTGCCGCAGTAATGCCCAATGAGCCGTTAAATCACAAAACCCCCACCTTTCCAGCAGTAAGTTGGACGGATGAAGCAACCATCATTTCACTCTTCTCCCTCGGCTTCCTCTCTTGAAGAAAACCCCAACTCGCACTCGCTTCTCCCTTTCCTCATTTCTTCAAGAATACCCCGACGCTTCTGCCATTGTTCTTCTCTCCCAAAGAAGGAACGGTGAGCGCATCAATGGTGTTGATTCTGGCCAAGGCCCAGTCTTGCAACCCCGAAAATGATCCTATAACTCCCTCTCTATTCTTCTTCTGGGTTTGTGATTATGGTTTCTTTTCTTTTATTTCTTGACAGTTTCTTGATGGACCCTGGAGCACTGGCCGAAATGATGTCTATGGCTCTGGCCAAAACCGTGGCTCTGGCCAAAACCGTCGAGGCTCAGGGTACGAAGAAGTGCAAGCACCCCGTCGAGACTACCGCAGACAAGCTCAAGGTCATCGCCCTATCCAATCCCCCCTCGATCTCTCCGGGATCCCTCATTAAGCAAGTCCAGGTAATATCTTTTCTTGACAATCTTTTTCTCGATCTTGATCGTGTTTTTTCATCTAACACGCAGTACTAGTACTAGTAGTACAACTTTATGGGTGATCTTGCATGTGATTTTTGTGTGCCAAATGACGGTTCTAAATTCCTCTTTTAACCAAAACATGCGAGAGGTTGACACTGATTTCTTATAGATTACTTTCAACAACTTTATGAACATCAATGCTACCTTTGAAGAGAGTATATTAGCCTCAGTAACTTGTGTTATGGATATTGCAAGTAATCCCTCTGCTCTCATGCCTTTGAAGACATGTTCTAGTGTCTTTGTTCACTCATTTATGTGCATATATGTAGTCTTATATGGAGTAAAATATCAAAAATCATCTTATATTTCTGAACGGAGGTAGTAATAAAATATTTGGTTTCTGTTTGAATTAGAACCAGGTCCGCGGTGGAGATGAAGTTCTCAAAGTCATGTCGTGTGAACTGGAAGACCTGAGGATGAGTTGTACTGCTGAACTATCCAGCTGATGTGTCCTTGTCGCCACATGTCCTGAACTAGTGTTTTCCAGTAGCATTGTTGTCAGGCGTGTTCTCGAGGGTGTACTTGACCACAACAATTTCCTGGTTGTGCCTTCGATTACGAAGGGTGTGGTTCTTGTAAAGATTCCTGACAAATCTGATGCGAACTGTCTTCATCGTCATGTTTATGAGTGGAAAGAGCACTCTGTTAGGTTCTCCAAGGTTGATGAGATGGTGATGGTGCTGGTAGACATCTCTCACGAAGTCCATGGCCCAGTCAGTTATGCGGGGCACATCCCATAGGTCGGTGGCAAGAAATAGTCTATAGAGTTTAATTAATGCAACTTTGCTTGTCTGTAGTAAGTACTATTGTTCAGTACTTGATTTGTGTGTGTGAACCTTTTATTGTTTAGTACTGCCGCTTTTGTTGTCTGGTGAGCCCTGAGAACAGTCTATGTTAATGTCTATCAACTCAATTCAGTCTGTATATTTTGAAGTATCCAGATCATCTTTTTTGTGAGGACGGTTTATCAATTATGGTTACACTCCAATATCTGTATGCATTGCAGGGTTTATCGCACCCACCAGGATTTCCAGTCCCATGGATGTTCGGTCCATATGATTTTTCAGGACCTTTGGACTGTGCTGCTTGTGGGAGTAAGCGGGGGCCCTGCATGCCACGCGTAATTGGACGATCAATCTTCTGTTTACAACTTGAACATAGTGATTTCCTGGTAAGGATTCACTCATGCACATCAAGTAAATCTTAATGATTTACTGTCTAAATCTTATTGATTTAATGTCATGTTTTCTTACTTTTGCTGCAATTTTACGATGCAGGTTTTGCCATGTGACATCCGTCACAGAATAAACCGTTTGGTTTGCTCTATGATGGTTATTTTTGCAGGTTTCACTTCTTATGCCGTGTCAGTAACAAAGGCACTGTCCATCCCTTATATTACTGGACACAATTGGATCAGTCTGTTGTCTGAGTACAATCTGAAGCCCTATGATGAACTGCAGTTTGGTTTAACAAACACGCCATAATTAGTCCTTCTCATGTTTAAAAGAAATGAAGAAAAAGACCGGATCAAGGTCACGGAGCCTAGTCAAGTTAGAAAGCTGATCATAGCAGACCAGAGACGATCGCTGCTGTCTCGCACATCGGTACCACCTTCAGCAATGGATCGAGCACCGGCACCTTCTCCGACGGCACTTGCTCTAGCATTGACAGCGGCAGCAGATCAGTCTGATCCACTTGAGGATTGGGCACCGACCGCGTTAGCGGATCAGGCTGATCTACCGGAGGATCGGGCATCGACACCGGCACCTGCTCTGACACCGGCACCAGCTCCACAAGGAGCACCACCTCCGGCAGCAGCAGCGGCACTACCAGTCGCACCGGCACGGGCACCAGCAACGGCTCCGGCACCTGCACCAACACTTGAAGTTGCACTTGCATCTGCTCTGGCCTGTGCAGCGGCAACGGAACCAGTAGTTGCACCGGCAACAGACTGGGCTGCAGTTCGCACTGCATATACCAAAGTCCTTACAAAAACCGACATCTCCACCTTCTTGGTAAGCATTGGCCTCCCAAGTGCTTCGTTCTTTTTTCTTTCCATGTTGTTTCACATGATTCACTGTGTTGATCTAACTGTTTGTGTATGTCTTCTTGTTTGCAAACAGAGAATTCCTAGAGCAACGAGGGAGTCGTTCAACAATCCGAACGACCGTGGCCAAGTTTCTCTTACCATGCGCAGCCTTGGTGTGAATGAACCTGCTCAATATACCGTAAGCACAAAGGATGGTCGCATGATGATTAATGCTAAAGGATGGTCAAGGTTCAAATCTAAATCAAATCTTGCGGTAGGGGATGATGTCAAAATCGAACTTTCTCGGCAAGGAGAGCTGGTCCAAATCAACTTTGAAATTCTTCAGTAGCAGCACGCAACTGCCGAACTGATCTATCCTACTAGATATTTTGATGTAATAATATGGCATGGTGAAACAATTGTCCTGTGTGTATAAGTAGTACTACAGTATTATTTATCACGTAGGATATCATTGATAGAACTGCAACTCTGATTGCTGGTTAGGAACTGTCATTCGATTTCATTCTAACAGCTGTCGTGCTTTATTCAATTTTCTGTATTCGCCTTGCGACAGCATCTAAAACCTGCGCCGCACCGATCGCTTGCAATATGAAATGCGCTGAGGTAGAACACATGGGCCGCCAAACATGCAGGCCCATCGGCCTGTGGCCCAAAGTCCAGAATCGTGAGCCTGTCTGAGTATTATATTCTCAGCTGAACCCCCATATTATGTTATATATATTCCCCTTGATTTTTCTTATGTATAAAGTTGTGATATAAAAGATTTTTATATTTCTTTACAGAGGGAGTATCTCTGTCAAAAATATATTTATGTGTAACTAGTTACTCCTGCCTTTCTACTTCCTTTCGCTGATATGTGGGGCATCCGGCAATGGGGTCCACGTGCCATGCACCAAATTAGAGTGCACAACTGCACGGTAGACTCACCCCAGTCGTAGCGGCGCAGTAATTCCCAATGAGCTGTTAAATCACAAAAAACCCCCCACCTTTCCAGCTTTAGCAGTAAGCTGGACGGACAAAGCAGTAATATTTCACTAGGCCTGAATCCCCTTCTCCCTCATCTTCTTGTTCAGAGAAAACCCCCTCTCTCACTGGGCCTGAATCCCCTTCTCCCTCATCTGCTTGTTCAGAGAAAACCCCCTCTCGGCGATTACATAGGGTTTTCTCATGGAGAACCAGGTACGAATTCTTCATCCATCCCCGATAAATCCAAGTCCCTTGGTCGCGGGTAATCCTAGGATGCCAGCCGCCGTCGTTGATGCAATTTTCTTCCTACTGAATCTAGTATGTTTCATTTGCAGTGCCCAAAGTGCGAGGACCCTATAGGTTTCTGCACCCTCGGCGAGACGCCACACTTGTTCCTTCTCATCCTAACACAGGATTTTAAAACACGCACAGTATGTTCCTAGAATCCTCTTTTCTATCCGGGAGGGTGGGGGTTTTTGAACATGCTGCCGACTAATTTGGAAATTTGGATTGCTATATTTGGATAAAAGGTACTAGTACCATGGTTAACACTGACATGAAGGAGGAAATTATTTCTAGATTTGGATAGCGAATACATTGTGTTCTCATATTATTTTTCCTGCAGTGCATTCCTTGCTTTGCCAGAACACATGTACTCAAGATGGTCGGCCTTGCCATAACAGAATACACCAATTTAATGGTCACATTGAAGACAAGCCATGGATATAAGTTCCGAGTTGGGTTCATGAACCAAGAAGATCTCTGCTTTTTTTATGGCCGAACTTGGATAAACTTTCTCAAGTGTTACGGACTGAAAGTTGGCGCACGAATGTTGATGGAAATAGCAGAACCTGGTCTCATCTTCACTGTGATCTTCCACCCCGACGTCGTTCCAGTAGTTCATCCATGTTAGTTTTGTATCTGGTTCTTGCTTGTTGCCTTGATTACTTCTTAATCCACCTATTCTGTCTAACTAATCACAATTTAACTTTAGAAGTAGCAACAATTTGTGATTCCCTTCTCTCTCGAAGATGCTACTTCTAACTAATATTTCTTATAATTGGTGACACGTGTAGGTTATTTCAAAGTTAAGCACGCTACTCGTTTGTTATTCTATAAGAACTCGGCTATTACTGATGGCACTGAAGTTGACTGGGACGACATCCACAAGTTCCTACACTTTATTGATCGTCTTGAGGTCCTTGTGGGGCGTTTCAATGGTGGAAGGCCACGTGGGATATGTGTGCCACTGCTGCACGCGTTGAACAGGTCCAACTGTGTGGAGAAACTTATGGTACGAGTTGTTTTCTGTTATATATTTTGTTCATAAACTCTTGCTTATACACAGTTTTACAGTTGTGATCTTCTTGAAACAGAAACTGCCCAGTTCTATTGTTCCTATACAGATGCCTGACGATGGTCGGGTCAGACTTGCGCTTGGTCACAACATGATGTTTATGTCGACCTACTCCATTCCCCTTGGAGGTGAAAATATACTTATTCATGGGTGGTCCCAAATAATGAAGGCCTGTCCATCTTGGAGAATCGGACAGAAGGTTATGCTCATGCTTTTCCATGGATCTAAAGTGAATATCCTGTTTATTGACCACATTGCGAGATGAAGCCGCTTTCAGAAGGTTGTGGATGCACGGGGTGGCGCCTGGGCCTTCTCCTGGGGTTTTGGTGGCCTCACCCTTGGTTAACTGTAGGAAAAGTAGCACTGTTCGACGCGTGCTTTGTACGGTTGAACCTGTATAAGTACTCATACTACTTTCAGCTATGGTTGTTAAGTGCCCCTGCTGGTTTCAGTTAAGGTTGTTAAGTACTCCAGCTGCTTTTACAGTCTGTCGTGTTTCTTCAGTCTCGTCTTCTTCCAGCCGCCAAAACCAAACCAGCGCCAGCGGGGCCGCCTGCTTTCGCCTCCCATGGCTGGCTGCACCTCAGTGCACACATCACCGCCCCACCGTCTCCTAAATCGTTAACGCCGGCGTCCGAGGCCTCGCCGTCGTCCTCCGCGCGCTTTGGTGCGCTCGCCGCGGCGCAGCCCTCTCACATTGTCAACATGGTCAACAAACAAGAGGAATCGGGAGAGGATTGTACGTGGAGAGGATGACAGTAGGGACCCATCATGTCCATGGCCGTACGCAAGCAAGTTACTCATTTTTTATATTCTCCATTGTTAGCGTATAGAAAAAGAAAATGCTTCCTCCTAGTGGTTTCCTGACATCTGGGACCCACCATATTGTCAACGTATATAGTCAATAGACAAGAGAACAGCACAAGATCGGCTGACACCTGGGACGTAGCTGCTCGAGCAGTATTGTTTTTTTGTTATTGTTGAGACGGAGCAGGGTTTCAACTGGGCTGTGGCCCGTCTAGCCCCGGCTTATATTTTACGTTCACCACATGACCAACCCAGCTATTTTTCCTTTCTGAAAATGAGCCCAGTTTATTTTTTCTGAAGAATACCCAATCCAGGCCTACTTATTTTTCTACGCCCTAATGGGCTGTAACTCTTTTAAGGTGGCTGCAAATCTTGAAAGTAATATGAAATGGGCTATAAATATAAAAAACAGACGACAAATTGGCAATTACTTTATAATTTCTGAATTTTTTCACTTTTTCAGATTCCAATTTCACTGGGCTTTAACCTAATTTAAATATATCTTCAAAGTACTTTAAATCTGGCTCGACATTTCGGTATTAAAAATAGTTTGGACCCCACCGAAATATGCGAAATTTCATTTAAATTTTTAACCCTGGCTCTGGCCAACAAAAAAAAAGGACTGCAATAAATTGCATAAGAAGTTACAATGAGCTGTAAATTATTAAAAAAAATAGGGAATTGTCTGACTTTTGGGCCTATTAAGTTGACGCGTATGCCAGATTTTTTTACTTATTATATACGTCAATAGACGTAACCGTTGGATGTCAATCCAACGGCCGTCGTGCTTCTTCAATCTCTGATATTCTTGCTCCAGCCGCCAAATCCAGCGCCAACGGGACCGCCTGCTCCCGCCTCCCGTGGCCGGCTGTGCTGCCGCGCAGGCCTCACCGCCCCCTACTACTCCCACCGCTGGCCAGGCAATCCCTCTACTCACCCACATCCCTCCACTGCTGTGGCTTCGCCGCCTCCGGGTCATTCCCTTCCTGGGTCTCGCCGTCGTCCATCGCGCTAGTGTTCTCGGCACGGCGTGGTCAACATTGTCAACAAACGACAACATCGGAAGAGGGATGTACATGGAGAGGCTGACAGTTAGGACCCACATGGTCCATGGCCGCACGCAAGCAAGTACCTCCCAATGACAGCTGGGACCCACCAGCTATATCTTGGCACGGAAGGAAGTGCGAAGCGAAAAATAACGAGTGCTCCCCATGACAGCTGGGGCCCACCAGATTTGGAGGCTGACTTGTGGCCCTACTAAGTTGACACGTACGGAGGGCTTTGTCAACTTAGTCAACAAACGATTCTATCACCAATGACCGTTGGATTGTTAACATCCAACGGTCCTCCTGCTTCTTCAACCTCTGATTTTCTTGCTCCAGCCGTCCAAACCACTGCGTGCTCCTGCCTCCCGTGGCCAGCTGTGCTGCCGCGGAGGCCTCACCGCCCCCTACTACTCCCACCGCTGGCCAGGCCATCCCTCTACTTGCCCACACCCCCTGTTATTCTGCGGCGATGGCAGCCTCACACCGCAGCCGAACCAGTGAACCCTCATACTCCTCTCCGCGTGGGCATTCACTGCCGTGTCTTCCCCGGCTCTGCATCGTCACCTTCCTAGGCCTCGCTGTCGTCCACCGCCTTGGTGCTCTCGGCGCAGCGTGGTCAATGTGGTCAAGGAACGACTTCCATCGGAAGAGTACTATACGTGAAGAGGCTGACAGCTGGGTCCACGACCATAGCAAGGAAGTGCCTCCTTATTACGTGCAAAATAATGATTCCTCCACCTGACAGCAGGGACCCACCGGACGGGCCACCGTATTTCATGAAAAAAAGGTTTCCCCCCTGACTGCTGGGACCCACATACTACATCTTCGCACTCAAGGAAGTGCCTGACAGTCGGGACCCACCTGGTCGAAGCGTATGTAGCGTTGTCATTCTGGTCGCGAATGTGTACGTACATACTGTCGATCGGTCTGTCTGCAGGCTGCAGCGATGAACCGTGGCCGAGTATGGAAGGGCACGTGTCGTAGTAGAGGCGTGCACGTAGCATGTACACGTACGTACATCCAGGGTGCAAGAAAGTAAATACGGCCACGTACGTACATACGGGCGAAGTCTCGAACGCCTACTCGCGCATACATACGGCCAGGGCTCGTGTACATGGAGAGGCAGCGGAGGGCAGCAACGGCGTCCTATTCATCGGCAGCCAACCGGCTGGGTCGGAACGGAGGAAACAGTGTCGTGTTCGTCGGGAGCCAAGTGACTGGGTCGGAACGCCTCCTGTTCATCGGGAGGCAACAGACTGGGTCGGAATGGGTCGTGTTCAATGGGAGCCAACTGGCTTGGACGGAACAGCCGGAACGGGGTCTGGCGTACCGCAAAACGGAGGAAAATAGCCTTGTGTTCGATCGCGTACGGTCGAAACAGGGTCCTGTTCATCGGGAAGGGTCTGGCGTACCACAAAACGGAGGAAACGGACTTGTGTTGGAGCTCTTACGGTCGAAACAGGGTGTTGTTGATCGGGAGGGGTGTGGCGTACCGCAAAACGAAGGAAACGGACTTCTCTTCGACCTCCTACGGTCGAAATGGGGGTCCTGTTCATCGGGAGGGGTGTGGCGTACCGCAAAACGGACTTCACGGGCTACTGTTCATCCACCATCTACTGCCTTGCTCCAGCCTCCACGGGCTACTGTTCATCCACCGTCGACCTCCTCCAGCCTCCACCTGTGACTGTTCATCCACGGCGTCTCCCTCCTGCCTCCACCAGCTACTGTTCATCCACGGGCTCCTGTTCAACCAGCCTCCACGGGCTACTGTTCAACCACCCCTCCACGGGCTACTGTTCATCTAGCCCTCCACCGGCTACTGTTCAACCAGCCCTCCACGGGGTCCTGTTCATCCACCCCCAACCGGCTCGATCGGGGTCCTATTCATCTAGCGGCAATGGCCTCTACCCCCACGGGGTCCTGTTCATCCAACCCCCACCGGGAACTGTTCATCCAACCCCCAACAACGCTCACTATTCATCAAGAGGCAGCAGGTCGATCGGCTTCAGCTAGCAGCAGTAGCGAAGGAATCGCTCGATCGGGTTCAGTTAACAGCCAGGGATCGATCGATAGCTCGGGTTCAGTAACGCGTAGCCAGTGCAATCGCTCGGGTTCAGTAGGCGAACGCCTCGCTTGGGTTCAGTTAGAGCCCAACGCCTCGCACCCACAAGCGTACGTGTACGAGAGAAACACGCAAACCTCCGTGCATCGCTCGGCCCCGACCACCCGCCGTAACCGGGAACTCCCCGAAATTTTCCTCGCCCTCGCTTCTACCACGATTTTTTCCATCATGGATGGCCCAAAGAATGTCATGCAGGTGCGTCTCCGGCCCGCCCAGGACAAAAAGCCCATTTTCTGTCATGATTTTTTGTCATAGAAGTAGGAGCCCACCACATCTATGATGATACCGGGTTTTGTCATAATTATCGGCATAGAAGTGTCATAAGCATGACAGAAAAAAATTCATTCGGCCCAAAATGTCACGGATGTGTCTTTTTTTTGTAGTGCTCGCCCCTCGACCCTCGCCTATGTGGTGGACGTGCAGCAATTCATTTGGTCTCAGATAGCCAGAACGATATACTGTAGTACCATTATTGCTCGACTTCCCCAAGAGGCGAAGAGCCAAGCGCAAGGTTAATATTTTTTAGATGCCAAGCGCAAGGTTTATAGGAGAACGAGTAGTAGTAGTAGTACTAGTACTAGTAGTACGTACCAGTGGTACGTACTGTATGAGGAAGAAGGCAACAAGATGTATGTTTTGCATGACAGTCTCTTCTTACAGGACGTGCTAGACCTAGTGGACCTGATTGTTGCAATGGGAGTACTATCATAGATGGCACGATTCAGAGTGGTGGGCAGCAGGAATAATTCGGAGCTGCTTAGTCTTAAACCCCATGAAGAAGTCCCATCGAAAGGAATAGCCATCCTCTACACGTGCTCCTATGTAAAATGAGTAAACGAGACAAAAAGAGAAAGAGACAAAGTAAAAAAATCACCTGCATTAGAGCAAGCCCTATTGTATCAGTGAATGATATTTCTATGTCATGATTGACATGCTATATTATTAACCATGCTGTGGAGGTAGAAGCGGATTTTTATTTATTTGCAGAGGTAGCAGCGGATGGATATTCAACGAGGAGTGAAATGATGGCTGCTTCCTCGGTCAAACATAGAGAAAGGTGGGCCTCGTGATTTGACGGCTTATTAGTCATTATTACTGCCTATACTCTTTGCCCATATAATAATCGCATGGTAGAGTAGTGGGCTATACTTTTAATAACCATGCTCGAAGAGAAGAGGTGCAGGCACCCACGCACGTAGTACTAGTACTCCGTAGCACTCTTTGCATCTTTTGCGTCTTCCCCAACCACACACGTGACACGGTGGAGCTCATTTCTGTATGATGATGCAGCCCACATGATAATTTGACGCGTCTAGTAGTAGTTACTCACTTATAAATAATGGAGGGTCGGGAACCACGCATGAACAGTGCCGGAGAGAAAAAGAAACCGCTCCACTATATACATAGCCAGGATGAGCCTACACGGTTGCTTGCTGGGGTTGCTCTCTTCACACTCTCTCACACAAAACGACTGTGGCCACATCTCTAACATCCGAGCGGATCATGTCTGCCGGGGGAAGGGGTGGATGCTTTGTGTAGATGCGGTCGCCGTCGCCAACGGCGAAAACCCACTGTCAGCACGTCCCGATCAGGGGTCCCCGCCGTTCTTTCTCACAAAGCCGGTGCGGTTGCCTTCGTCCCTTGCTCACTGCCATGATGTGGGCAGTTGCCGCCTCCCGCCGCCCTCCTCTAGGTTGAGGTACGTCCTGACATACCTCAGGTACAACTTCCTTTACAGCCGGCTTGCACCACTGCCCCAGCTGCCCACATCGCTCCACTAGTGCAGGATGCTGCTAACGCGACACTACGATCAGAGACCCTTTGACGAAACTGTGTGCGATGCATTAATCGCAAACGGTGGTGTAAAAACCGTCAAAAAAGGTGCAAAACGTTTGCGATGACGGATGCATCAAACATGGTTCAGATTTTAGTTCCGTGTGTGATGTAAGGCATACGGTTCAGTGCAATTAACTATTTGCGATGAGGAGCAACAAAAGAAATGGTCAGCCAGATGACGGTGTGTGTGATAAACAGCATACGATTCACTAGGATGAACTGTTTGTGATTAGGCAACACAAAAGCAACGGTCAGCCAGATCAAGGTGTGTGCGATATACGGCATGCGGTTCACTCGGATGAACTATTTGTGTTGAGACAAGAGAACATAAACGGTTCAATATAAAAAGATGTGTGTGATACGCGGCAAACAGGTCTGTAATCAGAAATGTGTGCGAAGACCGATAATAACACAGACGATTGCTGCTAATAAGACATGTGTGTTGTGCGATGGGATTGCATACAGAACAACAACATATATATATACACACTTATAAGGACATGGTTGCATAACCAAATTAAACATCCACTTACATAGGTGGCTACTACAACCATGGCATTTGCACACACCAAAGTAAACTACTACATGCATAATTACATAGGTGGCTACTACACACATGCCATTTCCACACACCAAAGTAAACTATATATTAAATGCATGATTAACTAGCATAAACGATCATCTGATCATCATCTACTGCTTGTGACGCTTGCTCTACTTGTGGCTCGATCCGGGCTCGTCGATTTGGGTAACGAGGCACTTCCTCATGTCAACGATCCGCCTGTGCATCTCGTAGCATGTGTACATGCTCTTGGCCGTAAACATGAGGTGAGGTTCATCCAGTCGCCGCATACAGGCCCTGTGCTAGGATACGGGACTTGTTCTCTAGGCATCCTGCTTCATCTTTTCGTAGTAGGGGTCGATGATGGCCGAGGCGAGTTCAACCAGGGAGTCCTTCTTCGTGCTGCCCTAGACCCTGTAGTGCTCATGGATTTCGACAAGGTTCTTGCAGGCCAAGCCCGTAACCCTGAGTGCTTTTACATCGTTGGTGGTTTCCACCGTAGCGAACTTGTAGTCGGTGCTGTTGACAAACCTGGCGAAACTACTGCAAGGCTCTGTGGCCATGCAGTAGTGGTAGATGAGGACATGATGGCGCACGCACAACTGGGCGACGGCAACCTTCTGATCTTTGCCGGGAACACCGGCGGTGTACTGGAGGTCGATGCCGACCACCTTGTACTTGTCTCCAGCAAGCAACTGCTCAACGGTGTTGATGTAGTCGTCCACCACGGCCGGGTCGATGGTGTACACCACCAAGAGATCCATCTCCCTCGCGTGGGTCTCCACTTTATGCTCGCCGAACTCCATTGGAGCGCCGCTAGACATCCCCTCTCTATGTGTCGTCGTGGGTGTGCTTGTTGTGTTGTGGGGCGTGATCGAAAGGTTGAAGAGACTAAGGTTATAATGGCCGCGGGAATTAAAGGGGAAGCCGGACGGCCTGGAATATCGATCGGCACGCCCTGATGGCAATTGTAATTCGCAGCTCGTAACTCCATCGTGCCGCACGTAACTGCATCGTGTGGCAACGCGCGCGGCGCAACCGCATGCATTTGGGGCCCCCGCCGTGATCGTCCGCAGGCCCAACCGCTGGCAGAGCGCGCGCGGAGGGACGCGAGCAGAGCGCTCCACGGTCGCCTCAACCGAGTAGTTGAACACGCAAGGAAAAGCTGTCCACAACCCGAGCGCGCCGACGGATGCGAGCAGAGCGCACCGCGGCGCCTAACGGCGAGCACAGCGCGCTGCGGCGCCTAATGGCGAGCAGAGCTTGCCGAGGGATGCGAGCAGAGGCGAGCGATGTCGGAGACATCAAGCACGAATCAGATTAGAGTTGCGTGTGCGATACGTGGCATACAGTTGATCCATCCCAGCTGTTTGTGATGGAATAAGCCGTGTGTGTTGTGGGCAAATGCTTGCTGGTATATAACCTCAATTTTAACCAACAAAATGTTAATGCATGTTACAAAAATTATATAACTGGAAATTATGTTCAAATACGAATCCAACGATATAATCTTTGGCGACCTGCATTCATATTTTATTAATTAAATCCTACTTATAAACCAGGACGGGGGTATAGTAGGTAAATAAATCACAAACATTTTTTTTATTAAACGTATGTGTACATGTCCTTTCGTCCTCCTCTCACACGTCTTGTCACCCCGCTGCCGGCCTGCCGCACACGGTTCGAGCGCAAGCTTGAGCAGTCGCGCGGGGGCGTTCTTTTGGCCAAACGTTGATGAGCCCGTTCCCGCGCAACCGCGCAGGTTCCCGCGCAAGCTTCCCGCCCGACTTGGTGAAATCCCCCAAAATCCCAATGCTTACCAGCCTACTATATAAACCCTCACGGCCGGCGAGTCCTGCGTCGCATTTTCCCCTCCCTCCCTGTAGCTTATCTCGTCTGCTTCTCCCACAATCGCCAATGGCACCGGTCCGTCGTCGTCGCTCAGCCACTCCGCCGTCATCAGAGCACAGCTCTAGCTGGGAGGCTACACCGCGGCGGCGGCGCAGTCCCCGGCGTAGTGTAGTGCAGGTGGCGTCCCTGTTGGGTGTGCGCGCAAGACCCACCACACGCTCGGCCGCCGGTGCCCGTCAGAAGCTGTTGCCGGCCGCCGTTGCCGCCACAGCTCCGTCGAAAGCCAGGGCCATCGCCCGCTCTGCCGCCGCGGCCCGAAGGCGGGAGGAGGCCGTCGTGGCCGCCTCCCCACTGCCGGCCACCATGGCCATCACCCGCTCCGCCACCGTGGCCCGAAGGCGGGAGGTGGTGGTCGTGGCCGCCACCCCATCGTCGGCCGCCTTGGCCGCCAGCCCACCGTCGACCGCCGGGATCATCACCTGCTCTGCCACTGCCGCCCGAATGAGGGAGGCGGAGGTGGAGGCCCGCACGTGCGGCAGCGACCTTGCGCGCTACATCGAGTTCCTGCGGGAGGAGGAGGAGCGCCATGTCGAGCACGCAAAGAGCCTTACCGCCGCCGTGGCCGCGGCACACGCCAGCGCAGAGGCGAGGAATCAGGAGATCGACGAGCAGTCCGGCCGCTTCGAGAGGGGTCGTCTGGAGAGGCAGAGGGCATTCGAGGTGAGCGTCGCTGAAGGTGCAGCAGCGGCAGGCACCGTATTGCAGTTGTCCAGCTCGTCGGTAGGCTCCTCCTCCTCTTCCTCTTACTGAGCGCGCTCGGCAGAGGAGAGGCTGCAGGAAGTAGTACAAAGCCCCTCCGTAGTAGTAGTAGTATTTAGGGGCTATTTTGTTCAGTTCATCTGACTATAGATGTGGTGGAACTGTACAACATACTTAAAATTATCTAGTATATATAGTTGAACTAGCTATTTCAGTACGTGGTTGGCAACAATTGGGGAAAAGTTTGGTCGGTTCTTTTGTCGAGTTGAACTGTTTGTATAAATTAAGCACGACTGCTTAATCTATGAATGAAATCTATGCTTAATTACTGAATTTTAGTTGCAAAAATTAGATAGTGCTAGTGATTTTTAGCTGCATATTTTGACAAATCGCAGTGTTACAAGGATTGACAAATGGCAATGTTACTAGATCAACAAATGTCAATCTTTCCAGTTTGACAAAGGGCAATATACCCAATATGACAGATGCAAATCTTACCAAATTGTCTGTACGTGGTTGCACACGGGTCATCCAAAAAAACCGTTTGCGTTGAAGGGAGGTAGAAATCCTTCTTGCCAAATTTTCTCTTGGCTTAGCGCCGAAGTCTCGCTTTGCATACCTTATTCAATCTGAACCGTTTGCGTTGAAGGGATGCACAAATTCTGCGCAGCGAATTTTCCCTTGGCTTACTGCGGAAGACCATAGCTCTCACTTTGCATACAGGTGTTCTATCTAAAACGTTTGCGATGAAGAGCTGCACAAATCCTGCTCGGCACATTTTCCATTGGCTTACTAGGGAAGCTGTTAGTGTACTATCTAAAACATTTGCGATGTTAGAGTGGCAGCTAGTTGTTTCAAAATGCCTTTGTTGACTGTTATTCGAGTGCGCCTTCTCTCAAAATGGACACGAAAATTACCACAGCATGTCGGGTGCCATTCCATGATAGCATGCCAAGTTTCTTGAATTTCAGACGAGTTTTGGATTTACTAGAATTTAAAAACAAAGTATCTCAATGTTTTGCCAGCAATCAATAGTGCCCTGGTGTTTGAATTCATTCTCATTTCTTGCATGGGACCTAAGCATGCACCCAAGGACACAGATTTGATTTTTCAACCAATTTATATGCACTGGAGCATGTGCATGTAGTTCAAATTTGAATTATGCACATAAAATGCCTAGAAAACCCAGTTAATGTATAAAAATGTCCAAACGAACCCCGAAAAATTCCAAAATTTAACACAACACTCCTGTTGTTCTATGTTGACACTAGAAATTTTTTGAAAGCAATAACATGCAACGGGTATCGTTTCGTCCCCAAAGGTGGCACATTCCCTACCGAAACCATCAGGCTTGTTGTGAGAAGCTTTGGTTTGTGAGAAGCTTATACCCAAACCTGCCCCAAATGGGACAAAAAATTTACCACGGCATGTTGGGTGCCATTCCATGATAGCATGCCAGGTTTCATGAATTTCAGACGAGTTTTGGATTTACTAGAATTTAAAAACCAGGTATCTCAATGTTTGCGGCCGAGTGACGGTGGCAGGGTGTTTGACATTCATTCCCATTTCTTGCATGGGACCTAAGCATGCAACCAAGGACACAGATTTGAATTTTCAACCAATTTATATGCATTAGAGCATATGCATGTAGTTCAAATTTGAATTATACACATAAATGCATTGAAAACTCAATTAATGCATAAGAATGTCCTAACGAACCCCGAAAAATTCCAAAATTTAACACAACACTCATGTTGTTCTATGTTGACACTAGAGAAAAAATTGAAATCAAGAAGAGGCAACGGCTATCGTTTCGTCCAGAAAGGTGAAACGTTCCCTACCGAAACCACCAGGCTTGTGAGAAGCTCTGGTTTGTGAGAAGCTTATACCCAAACCTGCCCCAAATGGGACAAAAAAATTACGACGACATGTTGATGCCGCTCCATGATAGCATGCCATGTTTCATGAATTTCAGACGAGTTTTGGATTTACTAGAATTTAAAAACCAGGTATCTCAATGTTTGTGGCCGAGTGATGGTGGCAGGGTGTTTGACATTCATTCCCATTTCTTGAATGGGACCTAAGCATGCAACCAAGGACACAGATTTGAATTTTCAACCAATTTATATGCATTAGAGCATGTGCATGTAGTTCAAATTTGAATTATGCACATAAATGCATTGAAAACTCAATTAATGCATAAGAATGTCCTAACGAACCCCGAAAAATTCCAAAATTTAACAAAACACTCATGTTGTTCTATGTTGACACTAGAGAAAAAATTGAAATCAAGAAGGCAACGGCTATCGTTTCGTCCAGAAAGGTGAAACATTCCCTACCGAAACCACCAGGCTTGTTGTGAGAAGCTATGGTTTGTGAGAAGCTTATACCCAAACCTGCCTCAAATGGGACAAAACATTTATGACGGCATGCTGATGCCGCTCCATGATAGCATGCCATGTTTCATGAATTTCAAACGAGTTTTGGATTTACTAGAATTTAAAAATCAGGTATCTCAATGTTTGTGGCCGAGTGACGGTGGCAGGGTGTTTGACATTCATTCCCATTTCTTGCATGGGACCTAAGCATGCAACCAAGCAGACAGATTTGAATTTTCAACCAATTTATATGCATTAGAGCATGTGCATGTAGTTCAAATTTGAATTATGCACATAAATGCATTGAAAACTCAATTAATGCATAAAAATGTCCAAACGAACCCCGAAAAATTCCAAAATTTAACACAACACTCCTGTTGTTCTATGTTGACACTAGAGCAAAAATTTAAATCAAGAAGAGGCAATGGATATCGTTTCGTCCAGAAAGGTGAAACATTCCCTACCGTAACCATGAGGCTTGTTGCGAGAAGCTCTGGTTTGTGAGAAGCTTATACCCCAACCTGCCCCAAATGGGACAATATTTTTACCACTGCATGTTGCTGCCATTCCATGATAGCATGTTAAGTTTCATGAATTTCAGACGAGTTTTCGATTTACTAGATTTTTAAAACCATGTATCTCAATGTTAGCGGCCGAGCGACGGTGGCAAAGGTGTTTGACATTCATTCCTATTTCTTGCATGGGACCTAAGGTTGCAACCAAGGACACACATTTGATTTTTTTGACCCGTTTATATGCACTGGAGCATGTGCATGTAGTTCAAATTTGAATTATGCACACGAATGCATAGAAAACTCAGTTAATGTATAAAAATGTCCACGCAAACCCTAAAAATACCAAAAAATTGCACAACACTCCTATTGTTCTATGTTGACACGAGAAAATTTTTGAAAGTAAGAAGAGGCAACAGATATCGTTTCGTCCCCCAAGGTGGCACGTTCCCTACCGAAACCATCATGCTTGTTGTGAGAGAAGCTCTGGTTTGCGAGAAGCTTATACCATAACTTGCCCCAAATGGGACAATATTTTTTTACCCCAACATCTTGATGTTGTTCCATGATAGCATGGCAAGGTTCATGAATTTCAGACGAGTTTTGTATTTACTAGAATTACAAAAGCAAGCACCTCAATGTTTGCCGGAAAGCCACGGTGCCGTGGTGTTTGAAATTCATCCCCATTTCTTGAATGGGACGTAAGCATCAACCCATGGACACATATATCATTTTACAACCCATTTTGGTGCACCGGAGCATGTGCATGTGGTTTAATTTTGAATTGTGCACCTGAAATGCCTAGAAAACCAAGTTACTATATAAAAATGTCCAAACGAACCCTGAATAATTCCAATTTTTTTGACGACACACCTATAGTTGCATGTTCACTGCAGATAGAATTCTAGCAATTCAAACACCATCCTTTGCAGCTGTGACCCCATTATGTAATTCAAATCAAGACAAAAAATCAAGTAGATCGCACACAGTTTATTATCACCAACCGTGTGAGATGCAGTACAAAATATCCTGGAGCACCGTCGGTGTATAGTACGCCTATGGCTTATGCGAGAAGGTGCATCGGCTACAGTCCACAGCCGGCGTGTCAAGCACACTAGCTCGCTCCCCAAATATCATTTCACTGTTCAATCATCGCGGGTGAAAGATGAGGACGTGGACCCACGTCCCGAGGGCAACTTCGGCGGCCCACTTCGGCGAGAGCGCGGCCGCAGCCGCCAGGCGCGTGCTAACAAGCTTCGTGAGGGCGACCGCGATTTGCGACCGGGCGGCCAAGGCAGCCCAAACGGCCATTGTTGCTTCTCAGGCGACGACAGCAACATCTGCCTCGGGGATAGTGATAACCCACAAGTATAGGGGATCGCAACAGTTTTCGAGGGTAGAGTATTCAACCCAAATTTATAGATTCGACACAAGGGGAGCCAAAGAATATTTGAAGGTATTAGCAGCTGAGTTGTCAATTCAACCACACCTGGAGATTAATTATCTGCAGCAAAGTGATTAGTAGCACAGTAATATGATAGTTTTGATGATAGTAGCAACAGCAACAGTAACGGTAACAGTGATAGCAGTGATATTGTGGCAGTAATGATAGCAGTAGCAACAGTAGTAACTTAGCAAGAACAATATAAGATAAATTCGTAGGCATTGGATCGGTGACTCGTTGGATGATATTCATCATGAGACAGTTATAACCTAGGGCGATACGGCATTAGCTCCAGTTCATAAATATAATGTAGGCATGTATTCCGTAAATAGTCATACGTGCTTATGGAAAGAACTTGCATGACATCTTTTGTCCTACCCTCCCGTGGCAGCGGGGTCCTATTGGAAACTAAGGGATATTAAGGCCTCCTTTTAATAGAGAACCGGAATAAAGCATTAACACACGGTGAATACATGAACTCCTCAAACTACGGTCATCACCGGGAGTGGTCCCGACTATTGTCACTCCGGGGTTGCCGGATCATAACACGTAGTAGGTGACTATAACTTGCAAGATCGGATCTAGAACATGGATATAATGGTGATAACATAAATGGTTCAGATCTGAAATCAAGGCACCCGGGCCCAAAGTGACAAGCATTAAGCATGGCAAAGTCATAGCAACATCAATCTCAGAACATAGTGGATACTAGGGATCAGGCCCTAACAAAACTAACTCGATTACATGATGAATCTCATCCAACTCCTCACCGACCAGCGAGCCTACGAAGGAATTACTCACTCCCGGTGGGGAGCATCATGGAATTGGCAATGGAGATGTGTTGGTGATGACGAAGATCGAAGATCCCCCTCTCCGGAGCCCCAAACGGACTCCAGATCTGGCCTCCCGATGAAGAACAGGAGACGGCGGCGGCTCCGTCTCGTGAAACGCGATAATTCTTTCTCCTTGATTTTTTCTAGAATAATGTGATTTTATAGCGTCGGTTTCACGGTCAGCGGGGACACCAGGTGGGGAGCACCCACCTAGGCGCGCCTGGGGGGGCAGGCGCGCCCTGGTGGGTGCTGCCCACCCAGGTGCCCCCCTCAGGTATCTCTTGGCTCCAGAAATTCTCTTTATTGATATAAAAAATCCTCGCAAAGTTTCGTTCCATTCCGAGAACTTTTATTTCTGCACAAAAACAACACCATGGTAGTTCTGCTGAAAACAGCGTCAGTCCGGGGTTAGTTTCATTCAAATCATGCAAATTAGAGTCCAAAACAAGAGGAAAAGCATTAGGAAAAGTAGATACGTTGGAGACGTATCAACTCCCCCAAGCTTAAACCTTTGCTTGTCCTTAAGCAATTCAGTTGATAAACTGAAAGTGAAAAAGAAAAACTTTTACGAACTCTTTTACTCTTGTTTCATAAATAAGCTTAAACAGCACCCAGGTTTTCAGCAAAGATTATAACTAACCATGTTGACAATAACTCTTAGAAATTATATTAACTCATATCAATGACATAATCAACTAGAGAGCAATAATAAGATATCTCAAACAGCAACACATTGTCAAAACAACCATGATACAATATGACAATAGTGGTATCTTTCTAGCCCTTTCTGAGACCGCAAAACATAAATGCAGAGCACCCCCAAAGTTCAAGCAGCGACTAAACATTGTAATTCATGGTAGAAAAGATCCAGTCATGATGCACCCAACATTAGCTACACACAATGCATCAGCATGACAGCAGTGCTCTCAGGTTCTGGCGCTTATTTGAGAAGGTGATGACACAACATAAAAGTAAATAGATAGTCCCTTCACAGAGGGAAGCAGTGATTTGCAGAGGTGCCAGAGCTCAAGTTTTTAAAACAGAGGTAAATGATATTTTGAGACATGCACCCTTCTCATTTACTTCACGACCATCAGTTATCAATATCTTCCATGCTAAACATGCTAGTGGCGGTTCCCAAGCGGAAATGTAAAGGTTATGACTCCATTGGGAGTTTTTGTTTAATTATTTGTAAGCTCTTTTCTTTTTGCAGTTTGGGACTGGGCATCCCTATTACCGCCCTTTTCTCGTGCGATGGCAAGTGAATAAACACTCGACCTGAGAATAACCCGCTTAGCATGGAAGATACCGACTACCTCCTGTCGTTCCATGAACGATCCAGGCACACAAAAAGGATATTTATTTAAAGTTTTTAGAGATGGCACATGCAAATTTACTTAGGACGGCAGGGTAATACCGCATATAGGTAGGTATGGTGGACTCATCTGGAATAACTTGGGTTTCAGGTTTTTGATGTACAAGCAGAGTTCCCGCTTAGTACAGGCGAAGGCTAGCAAATAGGTTGAGAAGCGGCCAGCTAGAGAGCAACAACGGTCATGAACATGCATTATGCATAAGTAACATTGGATACTAACATGAGTAGGATATGAACACCATGAACATAAATATCATAGAGGCTATGTTGGTTTTGATTCAACTACATGCATGAACATGTGCCAAGTCAAGCCACTCGAACATTCAGAGGAGGATACCATATCATCATACTACATCACAATCATTTTAACGCAATGTTGATATCCAAGGTAAATCATTATCCACTCCTAGCTACTTATGCATGGCATGAGAAACTATAATCTCTAATTGTCATTGCAAACATGTTTGATCATAATAGGCTGAATCATGGATACTAGGTTAAACATATTTACAAAAACAGAACAAGTCGAGTTCATACCCGTTTCTCTCTGCCACGGCCAGTTCATCTAATATCGTCATTATTGCCTTTCACTTGCACGACCGAACGATTTGAAATACTAATAGTGCAAGAGTGCCGTGGACTAAGCTGGAATCTGCAACCATTTTATTCAAGAGGAGAATACAAGGTAATATGGGCTCTTTGTTAGATCAACAATGCAAATGAGAGCCACTCATCATTTTCATCGTGGTCTTCTCCTCGGTATGACTCAACAAAAAGAAAAGAAATTCAGAGAAACACACTAAAATATTTTTGGAGTTTTTGGTTTTTCGTAAACAAGCAAACGAAAAAGGGAAAAGCAAAAATGAGAAAAACTATTTACATGGGAAAGCTCCCAACAAGTAAAAGAAGAACAAGGAAATCTTTTTGGGTTTTCTTTTTAGTACTACAATAATTTAAACTAGGAAGAAAAATCAAAAAGAAGCAAGAAACATATTTTTGGGATTTTCTCAAAGTTTTTCAAACACACAAGAAGAAAGCGAGAAAATAAATTAAACATGGATGATACAATGAAATAGTGTGGACACCGACAACTGGAATGAAATGCGTGATCATGAATGTAATGTCGGTGGGAATACGTACTCCCTCAAGCTTAGGCTTTTGGCCTAACTTGGTAATCACCAGTCGTAGAAGCCATGAGGTCCAATGTTGAAGTGCTGGGGAGCAGGCACCATAGGGTCCCACTGCTGAGGCTTCGCCTGTGCCGCAGCCAGGTTGTTCCGGTAAGCGATAATGTCCTCAGGCATAATCCTGTATCCGTTCCTGGCAACATAATCAAACAAAGCAGGTGCAGGCAAGGGAATAATATCACGAGTTTTCTCACTGAAAACTAAATTGTAAGGCAAGTCAATATCAGGGTAATCAGCAGCAAGAAACTGATGGTCCTTCATAGCCGCTCTATCTAGGTAAGCTTTGGGCAAAGGATGATCATGCTGGCGTATCTGCACATTGAAGTGAGTCGCCAAGCAAGTAGCGTAAATGGCCCCTTGTATTTTACCCTTGAATCTGTTAAGGTGAAGGCGACGTGCCACAATAGCTCCCAAGCTATAAGTGTTGTCGCCATGAAGTGCGCGACGCAAAACAGCAAAGTCTGGGGCGCTAAGTGAACCCACCTTCTCTCTCGCTAGCAAGCATTTTGCAATAAATAAGGCAAAATAATGTACGGCAGGAAACTGCAAGCTGACGGCAGTGGTGCCCGATACTCCTCTCTCATCCCCCACTGTCAGAGTACGGTAAAAACTGTCAAACTCTGAGGGCTTAGGCTCTACCAAATCCCCATCAGAAGGAAGCATGCATATGTCACAAAATTCAGTAAGTGGGATCTGGCGGTTTTCAGCATATAAATTAAATGACACCTCAGGGGGATTATTCCTAGAATGAAAATGAAAGTTTTGCACAAAGGAGTTTGTGAGGAGATGATACTGTTCGCATTCAGCTGCGATGAAGTCGGTGAGGCCGGCATTAGCAGCATATTGGTTAACTCTTGGAGGATTCCGGCCTCTTCCATGAACGCATTATGCGGCCACTCGCACAGCCGTAGCTCCGCCAACCTCGGGGTATGGAGATCATTGTCAGATGACTGCCCAATAACCCCCTTGGAGTTCTTCTTGGAAGCAAACTTCCTAAAGAAACTCATCCTTTTCCTATGAACAAAATTCTGAAATATTTAGTCCACAAAATTTTTCTCAACAAAACTTCACAAAATGATAGCAACTACTCATAGGGATGTATAGAGGCCATAGCAAGCATTCAAACTACTTAGAACTCTAAGAATTCAACATGCAAGCTCATCTACAACGGCACCAAGAGTAGCTAATTATTCTAAATATAAACCACTAAAACAAAAACTAAGTGGACACATGGAGGAGTCACATACCAAGCAACAAATCCCCAAAATAGTTTCGAAAACGGAGCTTCGAGCAAAGAGATCGAAATCCGCGGTTTCGGGAGCAAGAACACGAGAGAGAGTGTGGTAGTGATTTTTTTCTGGGTGAATGGAGTGATGTGGGAAGAAGAAGTAAGTGAGGGGGCCCACGTGGGGACCACAACCCACCAGAGCGCGCCTGGGGGTCCTAGCGCGCCCAGGTGGGTTGTGCCCACCTGGTGCACCTCCCTCTGATATTATTTGCACCAGAAATTCAGAAATATTCAGAAAAAAAGTGTATCAAATTTTCAGGGCATTCTGAGAACTTTTATTTTTGGGTCATTTTTTTATTGTACGGAAACTCAGAAAACAGAAAAAGCATGTCATTTTATTTTATTTAACTAAGAAAAATAGAAAACAAAATGTAGGGACAAAAGGTAGTGCTTACTAAATTCACCAACTTCATACCTCTTAAAAATGATCCATTAATAAGGTTGATCAAGTCTTATTAACAACCACTTTCGATTAGCATGAAACCGAAGAACTTTCGTAAATCACTAAGTTACCTCAATGGGGATATGAATGTCCCCAACAATAAGCATTTCATATTTCTTTTTAACAGTAGGTAGAGGTAGCTGAAAACTTCCAATAGTGATTGTCGGAGATTTTTCAATAACATTAATACCATTCACTTGGAATTGTTTCTTTGGAAAGTGCACCGTATGCTCATTACCATTGATATGAAAAGTGACCTTGCTTTTATTGCAATCAATAACAGCCCCTGCAGTATTCAAGAAGGGTCTACCAAGGATAATCGACATGTTGTCATCCTCGGGCATCTCAATTATAACAAAGTCAGTCAAGATAGTAACATTAGCAACAACAACGGGCACATCCTCACAAATACCGATAGGTATGGCAGTTGATTTATCAGCCATTTGCAATGATATTCCAGTAGGTGTGAGTTTATTCAAATCAAGTCTTTTATATAAAGATAAGGGCATAACACTAACACCAGCTCCCAAATCACATAAAGCAGTTTTCACATAATTCCTTTTGATGGAGCAAGGTATAGTTGGTATTCCTGGATCTCCAAGTTTTTTAGGTACTCCATCTTTAAAAGTATAATTAGCAAGCATAGTGGAGATTTCAGCTTCTGGCATTTTTCTCTTATTGGTGATGATGTCTTTCATATACTTTGCATAAGGAGGCATTTTCGAGATATCAGTTAAGCGAGTTCGCAAAAAGACTGGCCTCAGCATTTCAGCAAAGCATTCAAATTCTTCATCATCTTTCTTTTTAGTTGACTTAGGTGGAAAGGGCATAGGCTTTTGAACCCATGGTTCTCTTTCCTTTCCATGCTTTCTAGCAACAAAGTCTCTTTTATCATATCTTTTATTCTTAGGTTGTGGGTTATCAAGATCAACAGCTGGTTCTATCTCAACATCATTATCTGGTTCTTTATCATTTGGTTGAGTGTCTTCATGAACCTCATCATTATCTTTTTCATTATCAGAAGGTGAGTGTTCATTACCAGATTGAGTTTCAGCATCAGAGATAGAAACTTCATTATCATTATCAGGAGGTTTTTCTATTTCAGGTTCACTAGAGGCAGGCAAAGTCCTATTATTTTTCTTCTTCTTTTTCTTTTTAGAAGGACTAGGTGCATCAGTGTTAATTCTTTAAGAGTCTTGTTTAATTCTCTTTGGGTGTCCCTCAGGATAAAGTGGTTCCTGAGTCATTTTACCTCCTCTAGTTGCTACTCTAACAGCAAAGTCACTTATATTATTGTTCATTTCATCAAGCAACTCTCTTTGAGATTTAGCAACTTGTTCTAATTGAGTTTGAACCATAGAGGCATGCTTTCCTACACCTCTAACATCATTTGAGATTCTAAATAACAAGTCACTTAAGCGAGCAATCATATCAGAGTTGTATTTCAATTGTTTCATAACATTTGCATTGAAGTGATCTTGCTTTCTAATGTAATTATCAAACTCATAAAGGCATTGACTAGGATGTTTATTACGAGGATCATCACTATCATTGAATTTCATTAAAGATTTTACCTATACCACCTTAGGTGGTGGTGGTGTTTCAAGCCCATGTATTTATTCGATAGGTGGTAAATTTTTAACATCCTCGGCTTTAATACCTTTTTCCTTCATAGATTTCTTTGCCTCTTGCATATCTTCAGGACTGAGATATAAGATACCCCTCTTCTTCGGAGTGGGTTTAATAGGTGTTTCAGGAGGAGTCCAATCATCATAATTTTTCAATATGTTATTCAATAATTCTTCGGCTTGCCCAATAGTTCGTTCCCTGAAAACACAACCAGCACAACTATCTAGGAAATCCCTAGAAGCATCGGTTAGTCCATTATAGAAGATATCAAGTATTTCATTTTTCTTAAGAGGATGATCAGGCAAAGCATTAAGCAATTGGAGAAGCCTCCCCCAAGCTTGTGGGAGACTCTCTTCTTCAATTTGCACAAAGTTAAATATTTCCTGCAAGGCAACTTGTTTCTTATGAGCAGGGAAATATTTTTCAGAGAAGTAATAAATCATATCCTGGGGACTACGCACACAACCAGGAGCAAGAGTATTGTACCAAGCTTTAGCATCACCCTTTAATGAGAATGGAAATAACTTGAGAATATAGTAATAGCGAATCTTCTCATCATGAGCAAAAAGGGTGGCTATGTCATTCAGCTTAGTAAGATGTGCCACAACAGTTTCAGTTTCATAACCATGGAAAGGATCAGATTCAACCAAAGTAATTAACTCTGGGTCGACAAAGAATTCATAATCCTTATCATCAACAAAGATAGGTGAAGTAGCAAACTTAGGATCACATTTCATTTTAGCATTCAGAGATCTTTCTTTATATTTGCATAATAGTTTCTCTAGATCATCTCTATCATTACAAGCAAGAATATCTCTAGTTGCCACCTCACTCATAGTATAACCTTCCGGTACCTTTGGCAATTCATATCTAGGAGGACTAGTTCAAGTAGGTGTTTCAAGATTTTCAGTTTCAAGTCCATCATCAGATTCAACAATATCATGTTGTCTTACTCTAGCAATTTGTTCATCAAGAAATTCACCTAGTGGCACATCATCATCAAGCAAGGTACTAGCATCAACATGAGTAGTATTCATAGCAGAAGTAGCATCATCAATAACTTGCAACATATCAGAATTAATAGCATGTTGTGGTGTTGCAAGTTTACTTATAACAGAAGGTGAATCTAAAGCGGAGATGGATGGCAGTTCCTTACCTCCCCTCGTCTTAGAGGAAAAAATCTTAGTCTTAGCATCCTTCAGATTCTTCATAGTGACAATATGATAATAATCCCAAGTGAATCAACAAATATAGCTATGCTCCTCGGCAACGGCGCCAGAAAAAGGTCTTGATAACCCACAAGTATAGGGGATCGCAACAGTTTTCGAGGGTAGAGTATTCAACCCAAATTTATAGATTCGACACAAGGGGAGCCAAAGAATATTTGAAGGTATTAGCAGCTGAGTTGTCAATTCAACCACACCTGGAGATTAATTATCTGCAGCAAAGTGATTAGTAGCACAGTAATATGATAGTTTTGATGATAGTAGCAGCAGCAACAGCAACGGTAACAGTGATAGCAGTGATATTGTGGCAGTAACGATAGCAGTAGCAACAGTAGTAACTTAGCAAGAACAATATAAGATAAATTCGTAGGCATTGGATCGGTGACTCGTTGGATGATATTCATCATGAGACAGTTATAACCTAGGGCGATACGGCACTAGCTCCAGTTCATAAATATAATGTAGGCATGTATTCCGTAAATAGTCATACGTGCTTATGGAAAGAACTTGCATGACATCTTTTGTCCTACCCTCCCGTGGCAGCGAGGTCCTATTGGAAACTAAGGGATATTAAGGCCTCCTTTTAATAGAGAACCGGAACAAAGCATTAACACACGGTGAATACATGAACTCCTCAAACTACGGTCATCACCGGGAGTGGTCCAGACTATTGTCACTCCGGGGTTGCCGGATCATAACACGTAGTAGGTGACTATAACTTGCAAGATCGGATCTAGAACATGGATATAATGGTGATAACATAAACGGTTCAGATCTGAAATCATGGCACCCGGGCCCAAAGTGACAAGCATTAAGCATGGCAAAGTCATAGCAACATCAATCTCAGAACATAGTGGATACTAGGGATCAGGCCCTAACAAAACTAACTCGATTACATGATGAATCTCATCCAACTCCTCACCGACTAGCGAGCCTACGAAGGAATTACTCACTCCCGGTGGGGAGCATCATGGAATTGGCGATGGAGATGTGTTGGTGATGACGAAGATCAAAGATCCCCCTCTCCAAAGCCCCAAACGGACTCCAGATCTGGCCTCCCAATGAAGAACAGGAGACGGCAACGGCTCCGTCTCGTGAAACGCGATAATTCTTTCTCCCCGATTTTTTTCTGGAATAATGTGATTTTATAGCGTCGGTTTCAGGGTTAGCGGGGCCACCAGGTGGGGAGCACCCACCTGGGCACGCCTGGGGGGGGCAGGCGCGCCCTGGTGGGTGCTGCCCACCCAGGTTCCCCCCTTAGGTATCTCTTGGCTCCAGAAATTCTCTTTATTGATATAAAAAATCCTCGCAAAGTTTCGTTCCATTCCGAGAACTTTTATTTCTGCACAAAAACAACACCATGGTAGTTCTGCTGAAAACAGCGTCAGTCCGGGGTTAGTTTCATTCAAATCATGCAAATTAGAGTCCAAAACAAGAGGAAAAGCATTAGAAAAAGTAGATACGTTGGAGACGTATCAGATAGCAACTGGCGAGAGCGGCACAGCAGCTGTCCGTTCCGCAGCGGCGGCCTTAGCCCTGATGGAGGCCGCCCACGACCATGTCGAGGCCGCCCACGCCCAGCTCGTGGCGGACACCGCACAAATCGAAAGAAGCTTCTCCGACAACGGTCGGCAACACACGGCCGAAGAGTTGGCAATCACCGAGAGCGTTCGAGCAGCCGTCCATTCCTGCGCGGCATACCTTGCCACGACGGAGCCCGCCAAAGCCCAGATCGCGGCTGCCCACGCCCAGCTCATGGCGGCCTTTTCCAAAGAGATGGCGGACGTGGATGGCGAGATGCTTGCCAAGTATGGTGCGATGGATGCCATGGAGCCCCTTCCCCAGGAGACCGTCGGGCGCGAGCTGGACATGGAGGAGGCGGCGGAGATCGACGAGCACCAGCCGTAGTAGTACTCTTTGTTTTGTTTAATTAAGAGCGCCGGTATTTAATTTGTTAGAGTAATGTTTAGGCCAGCTAGCTATGTTTAATTGCTGAACTTGCTCGATTAAGAAGTGTGGGTGTGTTGTAGTCTCCTTTGTGTACCCAAATTATGCAATGACATGGATGACCACTGTAACCAGGGAAATTGGAACCAAAATTTTTGACGTTCAAACTCATCACACACGGGTTAAGCTATCTGAATCATTTTTGATGTTCACATATCATACACAGTTCTGAATAAGGGACCGTGTCTGATGACACTGCACGCCAGTTTTTTCGCTGAACCGATTCAAAATTTTCGGCTTCCGCGGAAATATCTACCTCCCCGCCCCCTCCCCCTTACCAAAAGCCACATTTCCCCTGTTTCCGCCTTCCTTTCCAAGTTGAAACCTTCACTCCTTGCTTGCAGCGCTGCCCCCCTCGCCGGTGACCCTCCTTCACGCTGCTCGGCCTCGTCTATCCAGGCAGGTAATCCACACCAGACCCCCATCCTCCTCCTCCTTCCACATGCCCCAACCGCCGGCGCGACACCTTCCACCCAAATCACCTATCCCTCCACCAAATAAGCGCCGCCCTAAGCCATGGTGCACGCAGTATAGCCAGGATCTCAAGGAGCATTTGGCAGCGGAGAAGCAAATCACGGTCGCACGCGCGGATGAGGTCGCGATGGCTGCCATTCGTGCCGACCCCAGATCTTGGAGGAGCACCTCACCGTCGAGGCCACCGTCGATGCCTCGCACGCCGACGCCCCGACGCGGTTGGCTACTTTAAACGACAGTTCATGGTGTTTTCTCGAGGCCACCCTCGGTGCCTTCGACGAAGACTACGAGGTGTTTTCTCAGCGTGCACGTGCTTACCTCAACTCGAGAGCCAGAAGGTTGGTGCCCGGAGCGGCTCAGGCAACTCACCACTACGACGAGGGCACCCACGATGCGGAGGCCTCGCCCTCTTCCATGTCCAAGGAGCCAATCGTCATCGATATCTCCGACAATGAGGAGTAGCTTGTCTTATTAGCTCACTATAAGGACCCATGTTCAGTTTGCTAGCTACTGCATTTCCTTAACAAATTCTAGTGAATTGTGCTATCTACTTTTACCATGCAATCTGTTGCTCTAGTGTATATGTTCTATATGTCGTGCAATGTGGTGCTCACTTATTAACTGTTTGGTTAATTAGTTGTCGTGTTCAGTTAACTGTTTGGTTCAATTCTGCAAATGTGATGTTCAATTCTTCAGGGTGCAATTTTGTATTGTCTTCCATGTGAGAAATAAATCAAAATTTTCTTTACAAAATACATGAGAAACAAATCCAATTGCTATATTTCCAAGTTGTCAAGCATGCTTGGTTTGGTTAACTGTTTGATCTTCTAGTATGTTATACATTGTGCAATGTGGTGCTCAGTTAACGTTTGGTTCATTTGTTGTGGTGTTTAGTTAACTGTTTGGTTCCATTCTGCAATGCGATGTTCAATTGTTGTGGGTGCATTCTGTTATTGTATACCATGTGAGAAATAAATCAAATTTGGCTGTACTAAATACATGAGAAACAAATACAATTGCTATATTTCCAAGTTGTTAAGCATGCTTGGTTTGGTTAACTGTCTGATCTTCTATTAGGAGTATGTTATATTGTGCAATGTGGTGCTCAGTTAATGTTTGGTTCATTTGTTGTGGTGTTTAGTTAACTGCTTGGTTCAATTTTGCAATGCAATGTCCAATTGTCGTGGGTAGAATTTTGTATTGTTGTGCATGTGAGGAATAATCGAATTTGGCTGCACTTAATACATGGGAAATATATACAATTGCTATATTTCCTAGTTCTTAATCATGCTTGGTTTGGATAAATGGGTTTTCCATGTGGCTTGAATTAATCTGATGAATCTGCAATGTGCTTATTTTTCATCAACATATTTTACTAATAGCATGCGAACCCTCACTTAACCTGATCACTAACTACCTTATATGTGTTGCAGGGAAACAATGGGAAGCACAGAGGTTTACAATCGAGGTTTGCACATGCATGGTCCTTTGTCTAATAGCACATTATTGTGCAATTGCAGGAACCATTCTAATACTTAGGTTTTAAACAATTTGGTCTTGCACATGTAGGTCCTGCTGCCAGAGGTTTTGACCCACTGTTCGACCCTTTTTGCATATGGGGAAATGAGTTGTCCATGAATATCAGTCAAGTCAAGAAACTCAGAAATATTGTTAGGATAAAGAAATTAGCGACAAAAAACAACAAGATCTTTGTTTGCACAATGAAGAAGACATCAGTTCACTATAGGATGGTACTAACTATTATACCTTGTCTTTTTTATTCCTTTGCCCCATTTCCAATATAGAGAAGATATTTATGCACATCCTTGTTTTCAGGCCTTTCCAAAGCAGTTCACTGATGATTACCTCTCAAACCACTTGTATGGTCAGGAGGCGAGGAAGGTATTCATACAACACCCGCGGTTCAATATTGAAGTGTTCCTGAAGAGGACGAAGGATGGACGATCAATCATCCACAGGCACTGGCCTAAATTTGCAAAGACCTTCAACATCAATGAAGGCTCAATATTCGCCTTCCGCTTCAGCAGTTTTCCCGATGAGATGCATCTGTCTATGTATCGTCTATGATGCTAATTTCGAAAGGTTCTGGATGTTGCATGTGAAACTTGGTGCTGGCGCAGTTGTGTAATGGGGTAGCTGAGTGTTGAAGCTATATCATGTTGTACTCTGATGTATTTCAATTATGAAATCCTGCTTCTTTAATATGGGAATGAAATATATTATGTGTTTAATATGAATGTCAATTAGATTAATAAATAGATTATTAATAATAGGGCAATTAGCCTGCTAGTTGATTTTTGCGATTGCAAACGGTTATTGAGAAAATACCGTGGGCAATGACCTAAGGCAACGCACACAGTTTCTAGGAATAAACCGTGTTGGATCGATGAACAATCACACACGACATTCTCTTCAAAACTGTTTGCGTTAGGCCACCTTGCGAAAACGTTTACCACATAAAAACTGTGTGTGATGGACAGCCTTTGCCACACAGTTTTTTCTGCGCACCGTGTGTGATGCATTCAATAACGCAAACGATAAAATTGTTAATATTGTGTGTGATGGCAATGCTATCACAAACGATTTAACGGGGAAAATTGTGTGTGATGTACCTGCGAACGGAAACCTTTTCCTTGGAGCGACTGTGTGGGATGTATATACGAACAGAAACATTTAGCGGGGACTGACTGTGTGGGATGTACTTACGACCGGAAACAATTTCGCCTGTATAATTGTATTTTTTTTAGCACTACTGTATGTATAACCGTATTTGCTCGCTCGCCGGTCGCACACGACCTCATTTTGCCGAGCGTGTGTGCCAGGAGGGCATATCCCCGATGGTTTCTGGGTCATGTGGGAAGGACCCCCCTATCGCCCACACTCACTTGGCGACGGTTCCAAATGCCATTGCGGAAAGGGGTTAAAAACCGTTTGTATAGCACCGACGCGTACCAGTGCTCCATGTGGATATTTCTCTACTTCTTTGCCCCGCACGTACCTCTACTGGCTTCTACTGTATTTGTGATGAGTTTATGTCTCACCAACTAGTCCCAGTAATCTTATTCTAATCATGCTTCTTCAATTTCTTTGCCACAGGGATGCTCATCTCGATTTTAGTGAAACTGCACAAAATGATCCGATGGTCAAAGGGTTGCAAACTTCATTTTTTTGGAAGGTTCAACGTCGCTAGCAAATTAAAGCCTGGTTAGGGTTTAGGGTTCAAGGGCTAGGGACTACATGGATCGTTTTTTCTTTAGCTGTCTCTGTTCCAAAATAAGTGTCAACTTTAGTAGTAGTACAACTTTGTACTAAAGTTTGCATAAAGTTGAGACACTTACTTTGGAACGAAGGGAGTACATATTGGCTATGATCTCTCAATCATTGAGATGCAATAGCATGCATGTTAGTCTCCTTTGTATTTGATGAAATGTTGCAACGGGGCAACCTTGGATGCAAGATACATGAAACAGAAGCTAGAAGCTTCATAGCATTGTACAAATTTATCTCGCTGAGAAATTACAGTACGTACTATACTACTATGTAAAGAGTTAGGTGTCGCACGGTGTCCAGAAAATATGGTGATAGTGTGAGGTGGGCCATGTAATCACTGAGCTTGCGTGTTTTCACTGCTTTCGCACTCCTCCGCTGTAAGAATGGAGAAAATTGTAATCTACCTCCTTTCGCCGAAACGTGGGACATCCAGCAGTCGTACCACCTCAGTAATAATAACCAATGAGCCGTCAAATCACATAGACCCAGCAGTAAGTTGGACAGACAAAGCAACCATCACTCTTGAATCCGCTTTCTTCAACACAGGCACCAGTGAGAGGTCGCGTCCGCTCTACCCGGGCATGAATGCGGCACCGATTCTCTGGAGCGGCGCTGACCATTTTGGGCGGGAAGCACGCGCGGGCGATGGAGGGGCTTTGGGTGGGCCAGGCTGGTCAGGAGCGGGCGTGGCAGCTGTCCCGACCGGACGCCCGGAAACGAGAGGATGCACCGACTCTCGCGGCTAAAGCGTACACTACACACCATCTCTCTGTAGGAGTAGGTCGATGTGTTGCTCTCTCTAACACACACTGTTAAAACACACACACACACACACACACCCGCACACACAGGTTCATAGAATAGGAATATCGTGCGAGTGGGAAGCCACAGGAAGTGAGATAAATGGAGCACGTACAAGAAGAGAAGAGGTGATGAATATTCCATCAAACCTGGACTGAGGAGTAGAGTAGTACTCCCTCCGTCTAGGACTTAAGTCATCTTACGAAAATCAGATATTCACAAAATGCTTAGGCGTCGTCCATTAACTTCCCATCTCAATCCCCTCCTAGCCTCGTTGCTAGCGAGCGTTGTTAGTACTTACTCTGCCTTGTTATCTCCCCCGGAAACCCAATGCATGGAGCGCAACTATGCGTTGATCAGTCAAGGAATCAAAGTCGGTTTGCATGCGAGTTAATACGTGGCCCTGCATGGTAGCTAAAACGGCATCTCTTAATTGTTGTGATTAATTGTTGCGTTTAGAGACAGAAATCAGGGCTTTGATTAGAGGAAGGACCGGTCAAGTTTCTCTTTCTCCTCCAATCTGCTTGCACCTTGGTCCCGCTGCACCTTCTAACGTGACTTATACACCTAGACGGAGGGAGTAGTACGAGATACGGTGGCACACTGACTTAGGTCGAATACAAGTGCCAAAAATTATTGGAAGAGATCAAAGTGTACAAACCAAATAATTAAAATTGAATTTCTCATTTTTTTCCGAAACGGAGGCAAAAGATTTGCCTCATACACTAAATAAGAGGTGAATAGAGTTTCATAGTTTGCAAGTGACCCTACAAATAAACGGCATGGCAATTACTCTCAATACGCCCTAGTTTCTTAGCACCCGCTGTAACCCTTAGTACATACGGTGGCACACCGACTTAGGCCGAATACAAGTGCCCAAAATATTTAATATTTTTTTTGAAACTCAAAATATTTAAAATTGGAGGATGGTGCAGCCCACCTTTCCGATATTTTGACCGTGTGTGGTTCAGTTATTGTTCACCACTTCGGAGGGTCGTGTACCACACGTGAACGTTAGTAAGCGCGACCGGGAGGAGTGCAGCGTTAATTGCGAGTTGACTCCTTCGAGCGTTAAATTTTCTTCACATATTAGCATTGCCCCTAGTATTTTTCTTCACTACGTTAAATAAAGAGTTCCGTTTCGTGCACAATTTAAAATGATTTTTATGGAGAGAAAAAGAAAACCACTCCATCTATATACGCTGCAGCCTCGGCGCTTGTTTTCTAGGGTTTGCTCTCTTCACACTCTCTCTCCCCTATATATATACACGCTGGAGCATCAGCGCTTGTAGTTGCTCTCTTCACACTCTCTCTCCCTCTGCAGATCTAAACAAGACTTCGTTAGCCCCCCCCTCTCTCTCTCTCTCTCTCTCCTCCCTCACTGTTGGTCAAAGAGCCGGCAGGATCCGTCCGCCGGGAAGGGAAGGAGGCTTAACGATGTCGCCATCGGCGAGGGAGGGAATCCACTACAGGCGCAGCTGTTCTCTTTCACCCAACGGCGGCGCAGGAGGACCTCCGACCCCTTCTTCCTCGCTGTCGTACATAGTATGGGCAGATCGGCCTCCGGCCACCCACTGAGCCACACCCCGAGAACCATAAGGTACAATTTACTTATTCCACATGCATTGCTCTAGCTGCGTGTGGGCTTTTTCCGCTTCTGCACTCGAATCTAGGTGTTGGATCAAACAGGAAAGTAGTGGGGAAAGTTGTGTAGCATGAATCTAGGACGTGGTTCAAAGAGGAAAGGAAGGGGGAAAGTAGTACAGACTGGCTATCCAGCACCTACGTTGGTCGAAAAGGGAAAACAATGACAAAGGCAGTACGCACATCTGTAACGAACTGATCTTTCTGTTTTGGGGGACAAGGCTGTAGAGTTTGAGCAGGACTAGATTTGCTGCCCTCACATAGGGAAAGGTGTCTAAAGATGACAAAACTGGGACCAACACAAATATGCTCCTTGGTTGTTTGTTCTTTGTTGCAACAGACTGTGCATCACCCCTTTATACATCGGTAGATGCACATGGTACTGGTGCGTCCATTGTCCCGTACAACTCTTTAGCTGTTGTTAATCTAAGGCCCTGCTTGTTTAAAAAGTCCTAGGACTTTTTTTGGTCCCAACTAAAAAGTCCCTAGTCCCTACCTGTTTGGTTCCAGAGACTAAACATGGAATAGAGTTTATTAAATGACATGATAAAAGACCATGTTACCCCTAGTAATGAACTAATAGAGATAAGGTGCGATGCGGGGCAGGGGCAACTGTTGGAAAAAGTCCCAAAAAGACTCTCCCTCGGGGTCTTCTTTCTTTAGACCCAAATGCCCACTTTTAGTCCCTAAAAGTCCCTCCTGTTTGGTTTAGATGGGACTAAAAGGGACTTTTTTTAGTCCCTACACCAAAAAGTCCCTGTAAACAAACACCCTCTAATAATGCCGCTGGAAAATTGAAGCAATGCCACAGTTAAAAGCAAATTACATGTTTAACGAATTTTATTGTTAATATAATCTCTCTGTTAATATGAATCAGTGCCACTGTTTGAGAAATGCTACTGTCTTGCTTTCTTTCCCATTTAGATAAGTTAGATGCTTCTTTTTGTGGGCTTCTGTGTCATCCACCGTTATTGACCAGTACTTGTTTCCTTTGCACCTCTGTGTAAATAGGGTTATCTACTTCACCTCGTTGCTATTGCGACCTTTTGTTGCACTGCACAAAACACTTTTGTTTTAAGAGTCTTTTGTGCAGTTCAACCAAAATGTCACACCGACAATGTTGCTTGATTGCTTGATCTTAGTGGAACTGCACAAGAGGAGATCTGACTTCCTATCCTTGTTGGCAAATTTGTTTCAAATCTTCTTCTTGTGAGTTGTTTGAATTCCGCGTCATGAGAGGTCAGTACTAGCCTTCTTTCACATGATTGTGCAGTGTGCTTTCATATGTTGTGCTACTTATACGGTAATGTTGCTTGATTTTAGTGAACTGCACAAATGGAGACAAGACTTCCAATCTGTATGTGCACCATAATATCCCATTGAGGTAAGATAATGCTATTTCACAACTGTTGGCCTGTATTTTGCTACTGTCATCAGAAAATTAATGTCGTTGTTTAGTGCTATACTTGTGCTCCCTAATTCACATGCCAAATCTTACATTGAAGGCGAAGCTTGTCTGTTATTGAACCAAGTGATGAAGGGGAAGAATAATCTGAAGAAAAACAAAAATCAACTCCTGGTGCTATAATGAAGCACTGGAACTGTGATGACACAAGTAATGATCTAGTTGTGCATCTTAATTTATTGCTATGGCTGGAACGAGCAATTGTTTTGCCACTGATTTGATGCCACTCTTAATGTGATATGTAATTATCTCTACTTGTGCAAACAGGGATCTTCTTAGAAGATCACATTTATTTTAGTGGAACTGCACAAGAAGATGTTGGAAACATTAAACTAATCGAGGAGTATATAGTAAGCATGGCAACCACAGTAGATAACAACAGATGGTTCCGGAGAAGTGCTTCATCTGTATGCTCTACACAATAAGCCTCCTGACAAAGGTTGGTACCAGCCCACGGATTTCATCCATATGATTCAGCTTTGTCATCTCTATTGGTGTTGTGCTACTATTTAGCTACTATCATGAAGTGCTTCATATGTGCTGTTTTAAATAATTCCTTTCCTTTTTCTCGAGCATTGCACAACAGGATCATCCACCTCTAAAGAAGAATATGGAGAACGTGAAGTGCCTGGTTCCGATTATGCCAGGATGAAGAAGCCAAGCCTCTCTTCTTATCAGAAGGGAGCAGTTGAAGGATGGTTTTATTACCCACAAGAACAAACTAACTTCAGCTCAGAAGCATTCACGGATCTCCATCTTTGTTGCTGTGATGGCCAATACAATGTTGTTTTAGGATTCCTTCCGGTGAGTTCCATTTTTTTAAATGTGTGCTCTGCATGGATCATGTAGGTTGCCTGTTTAAACTGTCAATTCATAGTACAGTTTGCTTTATACTAATCACTTTTTTTGTATTTATGCAAACAGGGGTGCTCAGCTTGATTTCAATGGGAACTGCACAAAATGTTCACAAATACATCGAATATTCTTGAATCATTCATTTCCACCACAAGAAAGGAGGTGCCGATATGTTCAAAGCGTTGCAACATATAAAGGCAAAATCATACAAGCTACGCGCGAATTTGGTTGATTTTGGTGGAACGGCACAAAAAGAACAGCTGGTTTATTTAGCACGAGGTGCCATGTCAAATGTCAGAACTGATGGCAAACCCTGCTCATTCCACAATCGTAGGCATTTGATATTTTGGAATGGGAAAACCTTGTCAAAGTTTGCTCATTGATGTACGCAAAACAACACGCATTTGACATTTTGGAATGCGAAAACCTTGTCAAATTTTGCTCATTGATGTTAGCAAGAAGACATGCGTTTGATATTTTCGAATGGGACGCCCTTTGCTGTCAGCAGCATCGATCGATTTTTCTTTATTCTTTAGTTGTAAAGTAAATATTGACTCTGACATGTGAATCGCTGAGATGCATAATCATCGATTGTTTTGAATGCTCTATGAATTGCCAGGCCTGTGTGTTTGATTGCAATGTACAGGAATGCTAAAAAGCTGCTCAAACTTTTTGTACTCCCTCTGTTCCTTTTTACTTCTCATATTAGATTTGTTTCAAGTCGATTTTACATTGTGAATGTTGATACTTTTTTCTATAAGATTGGTCAAAGTAGAGATACTTTGACTTCAGACAAAACTTATATCAGACTAAAAAGGACCGGAGGGAGTACGTGTGAAACTGTTGCAAACGAGGTGATCACCCTGGGAATAATGCTAGTACGTATTGTTTTGCATGTTCATCCAATGCCAGTGATACAAGAATTCGAACTAATCGAACTAAATTCATTCATACACGGCCGGATTTCATATAAACATGCCGGATTTCATTACATTTCATATATTCTTCAACTAAAAAGGGGTGCGTTGGAGGTATAATTAATTAACCTAATCTATGATCTCCGGCGCCCATTTCCCGTGTCCGGCCGGCTGAGCCGAACACAAGCTTATTTTCCAGCACACGCCACCAAGAAGCTAATCGGCCGTCAATGCTCAACCCGCCCAGCTTGGCTTCAACCGGAGGGTAGCAGCGGTGGCCTAACTTGGACCCAAGCGGCGGCGACCTACCGTGTTCTACTCTTCCTCGTTTTCTGTGTGGCGCAGCCTCGTTGGTAGCGGGGCAGGGCCTCGACGGAGCCGGCGATGTCCTCTGTCTCGTTGCCGGCGGGGCGGCGCCTCGGCAGAGCGGGGGAAATCCTCCCCCTCGTTGCCGGCAGGGCGGGGCCTCGGCGGAGCCGGCGATGTCCTCTGCCTCGTTGTTGGCGGGGCGGGGCCTCGGCGGAACAGGGCCTCGCCGAAGCCGGCGAAGTCCTCCGTCTCGATGCCGGCGAGGCGGGGCCTCGGCGGAGCCGGGGATGTCCTCTGCCTCGTTGTTGGCGGGACGGGGCCTCGGCAGAGCAGGGCCTCGCCGAAGCCGGCGAAGTCCTCCGCCTCGGTGCTGGCGGGGCAGGGCCTCGGCGGAGCCGGCATTGTCCTCCGCCTCGTTGTTGGCGGGGCGGGGCCTCGGCGGAGCAGGGCCTCGCTGAAGCCGGCGAAGTCCTCCGCCTCGGTGCCGGCGGGGCGGGGCCTCGGCGGAGCCGGCATTGTCCTCCGCCTCATCGCCGGTCTCGCCAAACAACGCCTCGCCCGCTTCATCGTCCTCTTTGTAGGTGGCTGCAACCTCCGCCACCCGCATGCGGTACCTCCAGCGCGTGAGGCGGCTCTCGCGGGCGGAGCAGTACGACTCGAGCAGCACCTCCTGCTCCGCCCGCTCCACGGCAATCTGCTCCTCCGCCTGCAGGTGCTCCTGGAGGAGATGGTGGTTGTAGGCGGCGTCGGCCTGCGCCTCCCGGAACTGCTCCTCACGCTTCTGCCTCACCGTGTCCATGTATTGGGCACGGGCCTCGCCGATGGTCATGGTGCAATGCACCGGCGAGGATGGCGCGGAGGAGGGGGTTGGCGCCGGATCGTCGACTACCACGTTCTCCATTGGGACGTCATCGTCCTCCGGCTGCCTGCCGGCCAGCCAGTCGGCAGCAATGGCTGCCATCTCCTTCTGGTCCGTCGTCCGCCCGTCCCGAAGAGCGCTGGAGCGCTAGGAAGCCATGGTGGGCAGTAGTGGTGTGGACAGGAGAAAGGGAACGGAGGCGGATGACTGCGGCTATGGCCGGCGCAACAGTTTATATAGCAATGGTGGGCTGGAGAGGGACGGACGGGTGGCGCCGGAGTAGCCGTCTCGACAACCGCGTATCATTAATGTGGGCGGCAGACGGACGGACGGACGACACTTGTGTCGTTTGAACGCGGAGCAATCGCCTGCACCGGGAAGCGGCACTGGTGGCGCTGACCGTTTCGGGCGGAAAGCGCGCGCGAGCGAGGGAGGCGGTTTGGGTGGGCCAGGGCGGTCAGACTCGTGCTTGGCAGCGGTCCAGGCGTCCAGCAGCCGGGCATGCTAGCTCGCGAGCGAGCTCGCCGAGCTGAGCGACGACAATCAGATGATGGACGTGGCTTCCGACCAGGAGCCGGCGGCACCGCCCAAGCCGGTTCATGCCATGTTCACCATAGAGCAGGTGCGGCCGCACTTCGACGCCCTAATGGCGGAAGAGCTACCAGCGCAGGAGGACCTGTGGTGCAACCTCCGTCTCCTCAACGAGCACCGGCTCGCGGAAGGACGAATCGCCGGCGAACAAGCGAACGACAATGCCGTCGCGGACATGTGGCCCTATGATCCTGGCTTCCTGAATGAGCAGCAGGCGTTGTATCAGACCATCCGTAGGGCCCGCTAGGCCCTCTCCATCATCCTTCGAGTTGTTGCGCTCGCCGTGGCGCCGCCGTCTCGCATTGTCAACATGGTCAACGAACAAGAGGAATCAGGAGATGACTTTAATTAGAGAGGATGACAGTGGATCCCACCAGGGCCATAGCCGCACGTACGCAAGAGTCTCCTTATTAGTATATACAACTATAAATTTTTTGCTTCCTCCTGGTTTCCTGACATCACGGTCGCACACCATTGTCAACCTATATAGTCAATAAACGAGAGAATTGCACAAGGAGCGGCCGACAGCTGGGACTCAGCAGCTCAAGCAGTATTTTCTGTTTTTGAGGTGTGAGCAGAGTTTTTCTTGAGCGATGTTTTTGTCGTTGTTCAGAGAAGCAGGGTATCAACTGGGCGGGCTGTGGCCCGTCTGACCCAGGCTATTATTTTATGTCGACCAAATATCCAGCCCAGATATTAATATTTAAATGTGAAAATGGCTAGCCCGGCTATTCTTTTTTTGCGGAATATCCAACCCAGGTCAACTTGTTATTCTCCGGGCCGCATTAGACTTGCCAAGAAAATGGGCTTTAAGAAAGAATAAATGGGTTGTAATTAAAAAATTGGCTGTAAATATAAAAAACGCACCGAACAGGTACATTTTTTTATTCTTCTCAAAAAAGGTAAATTTTTTAATTTCATTACTTGTTGCGCGCGCAAAATTTCGTTGGATTTTTACCTAATACAAATTTATTTTGTAATTTTATTTAATCTGACTCTAAATTTCGGGTTAAAAAATATTTCGGATCCCATCAAAATGTTGAAAATTTTGTTGATTTTTTTTGAGCGGTTGGCTGAAATTATTAACAAAGTCCTGAGTAGAAAATGGGCTGTAATTTTAACAAACAATAAATGGGCTGAGTAAATTCCATTATAATTAAAAATACAAATCACAAATGGGCTATATGTTCTCTGCCACAGATGTGATGGTCACTTGTGGGCCTACTAAGTTGAAGCGTACGCAAGGCTTTGTCAACTTATAGTCAACACACATGCCTCAAAAAAAACTTATAGTCAACACACGATTCTATTAGCAGTGGCCGTTGGATGTCCATCTAACGGCTGTGGTGCTTCTTCAATCTCGGATATTCATGCTTCAGCCGCCCAAACCACCGCCGGCGGTACCGCCTGCTACCGCCTCCCGTGGCCGGTCGTGCTGCTTCTTCAACCTCTGTTCTTGCTCCTGTCTCCCGTGGGCGGCAGTGCTGCCGCGCACCCGAACCAGTCAAGTTTCCCACTCCTCTCCATCTGCGACTCCACTGCCGCGTCTTCCCCATCTCTGGGTCGTTCCAGCCTGGGGCCTCGCCGTCGTCCACCGGCCTTGGTGCGCTCGGCACGGTGTGGTCAACATGGTCAACAAACGAGAGTCATCGGAAGATGACTGTACGTGAGAGGCTGACAGTGGGGACGCACCACGCCCATGGACGCATGCATGCAACTGCATCCTTTTTACCCTGAAAAATAATGTTTTCTCCCCCTGACAGCTGGGACCCACCAGCTACATCTTCGCACACAAGGAATTGCGTCCTTATTACGGACAAAAAAATGATTCCCCCTGACAGCTGGGACCCAGCAGCTATATCTTCGCACGCAAGGAAGTGCGTCCTTATCCTCCCTGACAGCTGGGACCCACCCGATCGAAGCGTACGTAGCGTTGTCTATCTTGTCGCGAACGTGTACGCACATACTGGTCGATCGGTCGCTCTGCAACGATGAACCGTGGCCGAGTAAGTAGCGGCACATGTCATAGTAGAGTCCCCCACGTAGCAGTTCAGGCTGTCCCGTCTAAACCGTGTACACGTACATACAGCCACACGCCAAAAAATACGGCCACGTACGTACATATGAGCGGGGTCTCGAAACGCGTACTCGCGCATTCGGACGCCCAGGGCTCGTGTACATGGAGAGACAACGGACGGCAGCAACGTTGTCCTATTCATCTTCAGCTAACCGGCTGGGTCGGAACGGAGGAAACAACGTCGTGTTCGCCGGGAGCCAAGTGACTGGGTCGGAACGCGTCCTGTTCATCGGGAGGCAACAGACTGGGTCGGAATGGGTCGTGTTCAATGGGAGCCAACTAGCTTGGACGGAACAGCCGGAACGGGGTCTGGCGTGCCGCAAAACGGAGGAAAACGGCCTTGTGTTTGACCGCGTACGGTTGAAACGGGGTCCTGTTCATCGGGAAGGGTCTGGCGTACCGCAAACGAAGGAAACGGACTTGTGTTCGAGCTCCTACGGTCGAAACGGGGTGCTGTTGATCGGGAGGGGTGTGGCGTACCGCAAAACGGGACTCCAAGGGCTACTGTTTATCCACCGTCTACTGCCTCGCTCCAGCCTCCACGGGCTACTGTTCATCAACCATCGACCTCCTCCAGCCTCCACCTGCGACTGTTCATCCACGGCGTCCCTCTCCTGCCTCCACCAGCTACTGTTCATCCACGGGCTCCTGTTCATCCAGCCTCCACCGGCTACTGTTCAACCACCCCTCCACGGGCTACTATTCATCCAGCCCTCCATCGGCTACTGTTCAACCAGCCCTCCACGGGGTCCTGTTCATCCACCCCAACCAGCTCGATCGGGGTCCTGTTCATCCAGCGGCAACGGCCTCTACACCCCCACGGGGTCCTGTTCATCCAACCCCCAACAACGCTCACTGTTCATCAAGAGGCAGCAGGTTCGATCGGCTTCAGTTAGCAGCAGTAGCGAAGGAATCGCTCGATCGGGTTCAGTTAACAGCAAGGGATCGATCGGGGTTCAGTAACGTAGCTAGTGCAATCGCTCGGGTTCAGTAGGCGAATGCCTCGCTCGGGTTCAGTTAGAGCGCAACGCCTCGCACACACGCGCGTACGTGTACGAGAGAAACGTGCAAACCTCCGTGCATCGCTCGGCCCCGACCACCCACCGTAACCAGGAACTCCCCAAAATTTTCCTCGCCCTCGCTTCTACCACGATTTTTTTCGTCATGGACGGCCCAAAGAATGTCATGCAGGTGCGTCTCAGGCCTGCCCAGGACGAAAAGCCCATTTTCTGTCTTGATTTTTTGTCATAGAAGTAGGAGCCCACCAAATCTATGATGATACCGGGTTTTGTCATAATTATCGTCATAGAAGTGTCATAAGTATGACAGAAAAAAATTCGTTCGGTCCAAAATGTCACGGATGTGTCTTTTTTTTGTAGTGTTACCGACAAGTCTCTTTACTCGTTCCGTAATACAAAATCCCGTGACTAACTCATTGGTCACATTGCTTGCAAGCTTATTGTGATGTTGTATTACCGAGTGGGCCCTGAGATACCTCTCCGTCATACGGAGTGACAAATCCTAGTCTTGATCCATGCCAACTCAACAGACACCCTCGGAGATACCTGTAGAGCATCTTTATAGTCACCCAGTTACGTTGCGACGTTTGGTACACACAAGGCACTCCTCCAGTGTCAGTGAGTTGTATGATCTCATGGTCATAGGAACATATACTTGACATGCAGAAAAACGATAGCAATAAACTTGATACGATTATATGCTACGTTCATAGTTTGGGTCTTGTCCATCACATCATTCTCCTAATGATGTGATCCCGTTATCAAATGACAACTCATGTCCATGGCTAGAAAACCATAGCCATCTTTGATCAACGAGTTAGTCCGGTAGAGGCTTACTAGGGGCATGTTGTTGTCTATGTATCCACACATGTATTTGAGTTTCCGGTCAATACAATTATAGCATGGATAATAAATGATTATCATGAACATGGAAATATAATAATAACCACTTTATTATTGTCTCTAGGGCATATTTCCAACATATTCATGGGTATTAGCTAATATACCATGTGCTTTTTATAGATCAATCTTGCTAGCGTAGAATTGATCATTCTTTGTCCTATTTAATGCAAGTTGGTAAAAAACAGACCTCTAATGATCATACATGGTTTTGCTCTTGTTTAAAATAAGTTTGGGGTCCTTTTGTGTTTTTGTTGGTGGTGCTACTGACGGTAAGTATTTGCCACACCCGATTACTTACATCATTTAAGTTTGCTTGTATTGTTTTAGGTAATATGACTAAAGGTTGAGCTATGTCAACTGTTGGAGAAGAGAAGAACGGATGTGCTGAGGTCTAGTCTATTTTGAAATATCAAAGATGTTCATCAGTTTGAGCCATTATAATTTAAACCTTTGTAACATGTAATAATCAAATGGAACGTGTCGTCAGTACATACCTGCTTCCATCCTATTTACCACTGACTCTATGGAAGATACTATTCTGTAGCTGGTCCACTGATTTATTTCATGATAAACCCAACCAAAGGTTTGGTTCGTGGTTTTGGTGAAAACTAAAACCTGTTAGCATGTATAAAAGATCACTAGATCTGGATAATCTCTTTGCAAAGAATATAGTTATCTTATATGACAACTATGACTGTATTAGTTTGGCCAAAACTAATAAAGAAGTAAAAAAAAATCTACCTACAATTAAGTGCACTTCATAAGTAACATAAACCATGAACCTACTATAATTGTTTCAGGTATGTTGTAGTATTTTCATGTTCCCATTGTTTACCTTCTGGTTAATGTAATACATATATCATTCGTGTTGTTCCTTTTTGTTGCTTTTGGAGGTATTATTCATGTACTGTTGAGAAAAGGATGATTCTTTATAGAAATTGCCTTCTCGTCATTCAGAGCACATTTAGTGGAATTGTTTATTTTGTGTATGTCAAAGTACTCTTCTGTATGGAGACGGTTAAGAAAGATAACTAGCGAGAATTAAGTGCAAAGGTACACAATGGAATATTTGTGGTGGCTATATTTCTTATACTAACACCCATCATCGCCCAGCTACATGTTGTTCTCTTTTGTTGATGATGTCTTGTTGCTATTGATCTTTCATATTGGGCCATTAAATTTGATAGTACCTCCTATTTGACAACCAGATTACCAACTAGTAAATGCTATATATCATAACAAGTTTAACCGTGATAGTTGGATATTAAACCAAACTGTAGTCCTGTTGAACTGACATAGTACCCTATAAACAAAATATATCGGGTGTTGGAATTGACAATCATAGGCTTAATTATATCTAAAGTACAATAGTGTGCTTTTTTTATTTTCCTAAGTCTGTCCATTTTGAAAGAATTTCTTTCACACGCAAAAATTATTAATTTGTTTCCCGGCTTATATCTTCCCGGACACACCCGCCGGTGGTTTTTACTCATGGCGGGATCTAGACCGGCCCAACAGACCAATACTAGTCTTTCCTGCGCACTTTGTGCTCACTCATGCGCATCCGGGACCAACTTCCCGATCGGTCACCCATCTTGAAAGTACTTCAAGCTGAGCACGCTTAACTTGGGAGTTCTTTCCGAATGGGCTCCTGAAAAAGAAGAAATTCCTTATTAATATGAGTAGTCTATCATCCCTATTAAGTCAGACTATTACAATCTTCTCCAACATGTTCATTCCTTTATGTTGCAACCAGTCCTGGTTGCAACTGCATCAGAATGTGAAACAATTATGGTGTATTTACTCCTAATGTTTTATTTATTAATTTCCTTATTCCTGGGTAATTGTGACACATATTTTTCTAGAAGAGACAGTGCTATCTGAAGTTGCTATTTCTGTTAGTAGTTGACTGGGTAATTGACTGTTTAGTCTATATTATGCCTGGTCATTAAGTTTGTGCAGATTATATCATTAGGTATAACTTTTGCTTAGAAACATGCTCTGAACTGAGATGCGTCCATTTGCTTGCAGCTCCAAGATCCCTAGCAGACAGGTTAGAACAAATAAGATTGACCTTCTTCCGGAGTAAAGAAAGAGAATCGAGCTAAGTTGAGATGATGTTGATAGCTGAAATTATTCATGTCTCCAAGATGGCGAGGAATTTAATAATCACCAAGATAAACAGGAAGGCGAATATGGTGGCGCATGAGATTGAGAGGTTTAGTTTTATTTATAGGTCTGATGGTATTCGTATTGATAGTGTTCCGTCATGCGTGGTTTATGTACGGACGTTTGTTTTAATTAATTAATATATGGGTGGGGATTTAAAAAAAAGAGATCATGTCAAGTACCTCAAATATACCAAATGTTAGTGTAGCTACACGTGTTCCTTAAACCTATGTGATACATGTCTGTATTGTGATCTGTTAAGATATTGCATTTGTGGGTTGCCATATTTTAACTAGGAAGCTTATGTGAGGAAGCTCCGTGCTTCTTGTATGTGAGCTTTCCAACAGTATTATCTTGTATGTATATTCAAGTGTTGCACTAAGTATTTATGCTCTCTTCGTAGTTTTCCAATTGCCAAGAACTTTATGATGGGTATTGTCAATGCAATGCTATATTCTGATCAATCAACTTGAATTGCTACTTTTTAGTGCAATTAAAATATGTTTCTGTACATGCTAATTCTCACATATGTTTGTAATATTAGTTGAGATGTGCAGTTGCACGTGAACAATTACTAGTTCATCCCAATGTCCAAACTGATGAAGAGAGGCACGTGTCTCCGACTCGTATGAGCTTTGCTCCGAAGAGCTTGCAGGTTGGCCCGTCGCAATGTAGGCCTGACGATGTCCTTTGTGGCGCGGACCTCGTCGCGATCTTGGTTTGATGCTGTGGCGACAGTGACCTCTACCGAGATGATCGGTCGGCGATCGGCCTATGGCTAGGACGGAGTGAGAAGGTGCTCGGGGTGGTAGGTTTTTTGGGCGTTGCTAGTCGGCTTTAAATAGCCCGAGCAAGCGAATCGTTGGGTTGATGTGGGTGGCCGAAGTAAAGTTTCTTGTTTTGCCCCGTCGGTGTGAATGCCGGGCAGGCGGATGTCCGACATGAATGAGGGTGGAAAGCCGCCCCGCTCGGTCCCATCATGCAGCGTAATTAAAGAGCGATAGGACGCAATAAGAGTGGCGGTAGAGAGGTTTTTGGGTGGATCCGCATTGTTGGATGCTCGTATACCTCTTTTTTGTTGGGTTTCGGTTTTGTGGGATTTTGAAAGTTAGAATACTTTTGGATAATTTGATGACTGCTATTGGATTGACAAAAAAAATATTGGACCCCTATTGCAGATATTTGCGGGCAATTTGATAATCGCGTTGGAGTTGACATGACCCGGGATCTGATCTGGTCTGACGGGCCATTCCGTTGCGTTCCTGGCGGCTGAATAACCGGTGGGGAACGGATACGAATGGGCGTGCCCCGTGCGGTAGTGTGGAATAAAGTGTCCTGCCCGTCTCATCCCGTGGAGTATACCTAGGCATCTGTCTGCCGGCCCGGGCTTCGGGCCGGCCCTACCAAAGCCCGATGCAAAAAAACCCAGGCCCGAGACGGGACGGCCCGGCCGTCGGGCCTAAAAATCGGGCCTGAGCCCGGCCCATCACGCTAAAAGCCCGCCGGGCCTCTTCCTTAAACGATGAATACGACGGGCCCGGGGGGCTCAAAATCTAGGCCCAGGCCCGGTTCTTGGGCAAGGTCGGGTCGGGCTGCCCATGGCGAGGACTACCGTGGAGACATGCAGTCACGTGCCGAACCGACCGACCGACCGACCGACCCTTGTCTCCCCGTCCCCGTCCCCTCCCCCCTTCCCCGAATCGAAAATCCCCCACCCCTCGCCCCCCTCGCCGAATCGATACCGCGGCATACGCGATCTCGCGATCCTGTGGTCGGCCGAGCCAACCAAACCCTAAGAAGCACGGCCAATGCCGACCACGCAGGACGAGGTGGGAGAGATTTCGGGATCTAGGTCGAGGGCAGGGCGGTGGAAGCGGCGGCGGCGGCGGCGCACCCCGGTGGCGGACTGTTCGGGGGAGGCCCAACCGGAAGCCGCGCCGTCATCGCAGCGAGGCAAGAGGAAAGCCTCCCCGGAGCCGTCGGCCGCAGCATCGCAGCAGCGAGGCAAGAGCGAAGCCCCCCTGGAGCCGTCCGAGGGATCCAAGAGGGGGAAGGGATCCAAGAAGCGCAAGGGAACTGGCAATAAGAAAGCCGCTACGAGCACGGGCGAGCAGGCGGCCCCAGCTTCACCAGGCGCATCGCATGCCTCCTCCTCCTCTTCTGCGGTCAGCTCTCCTCTGCGCTGGCCTCATCCCCCAGCCTACATCCAAAACCCAGAGATTGCCCATGACCCTGCGATGAAGGATGCCCTTGAAGCTTACGACGAGCTCAAATGCAAGTACCGTGCAAAAAGAAGTAAGTTTGGGAGACGCATACATTCTGCTTTCATTCTACTATCTGATTAGTGATTACTAGGATAACTATGCACCTCTAACAAAAAACAGTAGTCAATAATGAATGAAACATGTCTATTTTGCTCAAGATGATATGTATTTGAACACACTAGACTGATTCACCATTTTTTGCATGTTAACATGCAGAGCTCCAACAACAGCTTCCAACGCTTGATATGTCTATTGGTGGTTCCTGTATGGTGAATGCAAACTTGCAGAGTGTTTGTGAGTCTACTACAAAAACAATCCTCCAAGCAGCTAAAGTTATTTTTAGCTTTTCGTCCTATGTCGGTATGTAACACATTGCCTTTATTTAGTGTCTCTGTATAGTTTTGGGTTTTCTCTTATGTATTGTTGCATCCTACAAAGCATGAACACGGCAGAAGAAGTTGCCGAATCCCCGTTCTGATACGGCCGGACACGGGGACACGCGGGGATACACATATCCCTCCGTATTTTCCAAATTATGAATTAAAAAAAATAAAGAAAAGGGAGGACATGGCTGGGACACATGGGGGACTCGCAAAGAATAAAATTAGATGACTAATGGAAGATTAATCCACCAGTCGGAGCAGCACCCTCGTGCGACTTGAGGCAGCGCTGGATCTGGAGCACCCTCCCGCCTCAATGCTGCTGCTGTTGCGCCCTCGCCACCGTGCTGCTGCTGCCTGCGCCCTTGCCACTGCGCTGTTGCTGCTGTTGTGCCCCCGCCGCCGTTGCTGCTGCTACATCCCCCGCTGCAGCGCTGGCCGCTGCTGCTGTTGCTGCTGCAGCGGCAAGAGGAGCAGGCTGGGAGGAGGGCGGTGGCGAGAGCTGCTGCGGGGAGTTGAGAGATCCATCGCTGGGAGGAGAGGCGATGGCAAGAGAGTGGCGGGTTGGTCAAGTGTTAGGGCAGAGAGAGATAGGGCTTGAGTTTTGACGGTGCAGATTAATCTGTAGCATCCAGTGGCTCTTGAAATGGCACTAGCTGGGCTGACCCAACTACTAATGGATAATCTTTGACAATGGGAGAGGAAATGGCACTAGCTGTTCAGAGAGTTACTGCTGAATCCGAAATATCCTCTGTGGGCTTATGTTCAGAGAGTTACTGCTGAATGGGGCGATCTCTTTCTCGTTTCTTTTTTGTCTTTAACTCTATATTACATGGCATATTTTATTTATTTTCATATGTATTTGCCGTGTCCTCGATAGGCTGTTGTTGGAAAATGCCGTATCCTGTGTCCCGTATGCGTGTCGCTGTATCCGTGCTTTTTAGGTTGCATCTATAATTTTTGTTTTTCTCTTATCTATTGTTGCATCTACAGATGGTAAACTCATGGCACGATCATCTGGTTTTCTAATTGATTGGGATGAGGGGAGTAAAGAGGGCACTGTTTTGACATCTGCGCGCATAATCTGCTCAAAATACACGGCCCTAACCCAGTGGTCAGGTACAGATGAGTATGTACCTGATGCTGAGGTATGTTTACAAATGAATACGTTTGTTCATCTATGTATGCTAAATAACACTTGTCATAATATATGTTTTTGTATCTGTCTTTAGATTATTGCTCATTTGTTGGATGAAGATGAGACAACCGTACCTGCAATCTTGTTTCGCTATGACAAGCACATCAATATTGCCATGTTGAAGGTTAATTTAGACTTGTGTGCTAAGATTCCTAGGTTTAGTAGTGACATAAACTACGGTCAGGAGATACTTGTGCTCGGTAGAGATGAACGTTTAAATTTGACAATTGCTCACGGATGTGTTAATTTCATGGGCCCAACTACATACGAACGTCATCATTATCTATTCACTGGTTGTGAGGTATAATATCTTCATCGTGATTATCTTATAAATATTAATTATTAACTTATGTTGCTCATAGTTCTGATGTTGGCAATTAAATATCTTAGCCCAGCATTGGAGGAATGGTTATTGATTTTGATGGGCACGTTTCGGGGATGGCTAATTTTCCCGGGACAGCATATATTCCTTCCTCTATCGTATTGAAGTGCTTGGATATGTGGAAAAAAATTCAGTAAGTTTTTCTTCTGTTGGTATCATTGTAGGATTAAGTCATAAGAAAATATCTTGAGGAAACACAATTGATCTTGTGATGTGTTTGTGTTGATATATTTCTTCTTATATTGCTAAGTCTAATTTCTGTTGGATATTTAGACACAAAGCTTCATTCATCAAAATTGTGTTTTAAGTTATATGATATTGTTGATAGTTTTAGTTTTTGGAATTTGATAAATGACAATGTTGCAAGGTGTATCCCTCGCCTGCATATTGGGATGAAGCTTTCACCCATTAAATTTCTCGATCCAATTCGTGTGGAGAGGATCTTCCGAAAGTGTAATGTCGATTCGGGTCTGATAGTTACAGAGGTAGATGTTGTCCACTGTTCCTTGTTTTCTTGAACAATGCTTACTAAATGCTATTGAGTAATGCATAACAAATTGAACTGTAGGTGTCCCATGGATCGATTGCTGAAGAACTAGGAGTTAGACCTGGTGATGTCATTGATTCCGTGAATGGAGAGTGCGTTGCTACCACAGTTGAGGTAATTATTATTAACAGTAATAGCAATAAATGTGTTATGTTACTTCGTGAGTAAAGTGTATAGAAAAAACTCACATCTCATGTTTATGGTCTACTAAATAACTCACATTTATTATTCTTGTTGCTGCTATCAGTTGGAGAACTTAATTATGAGAATATGCGAGAATCATCTTGACCAAGGAGGAGCCATCGGTTCCTGCATGGACATTCTAGTATGTTTTTTTATGCGATGTTTAACTGCAGTTTACTTTTATATCTGCTATCAAAGCCCTTATGTTTATCCATAGTTACAAGCTAAAACTATGATCATACGAAGACGTCTATATACTATATAAAATGCAGTAGTTCTCATGTAAATCAATTCAAAACAGATTATTCTAATTTTGTTCAGGTTAGTGTTTACTTACTCTTTTATTTAAGCTAGGAGTCCATTTTTCCACTATAGATGAATGGAAAATGAGATATTATATATGTAGCAGATGGAAATATAGTTCAGAAGCCAGAGAAACTGTGAAAATAAGGCAAGCAGAATTAACTAACTCAAACTAGCCTACAAAAGGCTAGTCTAGAAGAGACACCTGAAAAAAATTCAGAGAAAAGAGATTACTGGACATAAAGAACACATCATCCTTCTCCCCCAAATGTCTCTCGTGTCTCATCTTGCTATTATCCTTTTTCGCATCTATAGCTGCCCTTGCGCGGGCATATGTCAGGAGCTTGAAGAAGAACATTAGCAGAAACATGTTGACTAGCAGCATCCCATGCCACCATTTACATCACATATTGCAACATGCCTTATAGTCATAGTAGTTCTTGTTTATTCATCCTGTTCAGCAGTTCTGCTTTATGTTTTAGCAGCACACAGGCGTGGAGAATTATCTCATTAGCAGATTAATACTGTTACAGATATCGGCCAGTTAACTGCTATTCGGGCCCCTTCCGATACGAGAAAGGCCTATTCGGCCCAATAACTGGGAGGCCCAGTTAATCGGTCTGACAAGCCGATTTATCGGTTGTCAGGCCGAATTATCGGCTGGGCCGATTAACTGGGCGCCATATTTTTGGCCCAAATCTGGCCCGTTCCCTCCCTTTCTCTCCCTACTACTTATAGTTTTTCACAGCCCGTTAGGTTTAGGTCACTCCTCTCTCCCGCTCGATCTGTTTGCTCTCTCCCGCTCCTGGAGAAGCAGCCGCCGGCCCTCTACAGGCAGAATCCGCCGGTGGTGTCCCCTCCACGAGCAGCCCCCGCCGGCCCTGACCATCCCCTCCCCGAGCAGCAGCAGGTTCCCTTGTCCCCTCAACGAGCAGCAGCGATTGGAGCCATCCTTCCCTGAGCAGCAGCCGTCGGCACCTTCCCTGTCCATGGCGTCCTCAGGCAGCAAGGTATACTCTATCCAGACCTCTCTCTCCTCTATCGGAGCTTCTAAATTGTCGTTGTTCTGCTGCTGCTGCTCTGCTACTGCTGTATTAGTATATTAGGTTAGATGTAGTGATGTTTGCTGTTGTACTAGATTAGATTAGATATTTAGATGTAGTGATGTACTGCTGTATTAGTCTATTAGATTAGATGTACTGATGTGCTACTGCCAATTGGCTACTGCTGTATTCTAGATCTGCTGTTGCTTTGCTATTGCTTAGCTGCTATTGGCCTAGGATTGCATATTTACATATTCAGTAGCCTAACTGACTAAGTATATATAGCTATGGCCCTAGTTCTCCTGACTGATAAATGGGTTACCGATATATTCAGTTAAATGGCCGATTCGCCGATTAATCCCTTCTCAGCCCCCGACCGATATGTTACCAGTTACCGATATCCAAAACATTGGATTAATATCAATCTTTTCAAAGCTACATCTGTTTCTTAACTTCCAAATTGCCCAACACACTGCTAAGCCATTTGCATGAATTCTTTTATCTGTGGTTAAGAATTTCTCAACCCTTGAGGAATATTTTAGCTGATTGGGAAATAGCATCAGCATGAATGAGCATAGCAATCTCTCTCCAGACAACCTTAGGTATAGCAGATTCAAATAACAAATATTGGACAGTTCCAGGATGACCTCAGATGTAGTATTTTGGATCACCCAGCCATTTTCTTTTTATTGTTTTGTCTTTTTTAACAACACATTTTCTCTAACAACCACAAAATGTTTTAACTTTGATAAGTATTTCAGCTTTCCATATGCGTGTAGAAGAACTATCACCATATCTCATCATCTATACAATTTTCACTGTAAACCAGCCTTCATATCTCATCAGGAACAACATACAGACTAACCTGTTGAGCTTGTGATAATGCAAAATCACGTTTATCTTTTGGGGCACCCATTAACCATCTCCTAAAACTTTGTTGCCATTTGTATAACATTTACTCACTGATTTATCCTTCTTATCACATATCATAAAGAGCAGGGTATTATTGAGCAAAATTTATCACCAATCTACTTAGCTTCTCATTATCTGGTGATTTTCTTGCCTTTCAAATAAATATTTTGAATCTTAAGTAGGTCAGCGCAACAAGATTAGTCATCTGCCTTTTTTCCTTGACAATCTCCTGCCATAAGCTTTCCCGTTTTTGAAGTGTCCACCACCATTTATTAGGGATACTTGCATTCATTTCCTCAAATTTTTAATAGCAAGACACATTTCTTTTTTGACCCACAAATATTACCCCATTTAACCTGGTGATACGTTCCATTTGTCCCAGCGCTTTGTTCGACAGTGTTCAGAAACAAGAACATAGGCATACAATAATTAGGGAGGTTGGATACCTGGGATTAATCAATGTAGTCATGCCATCAATTTACACACACACACACACACACACACACACACACACACACACACACACACATATACCTGGCAGACACCAAGGCTTCTCATGTTTTTTCTCATCTACTTTCTCCTAGTCAATAACTTGTGTTGTAGATGTAGTAACAGCTCCCCCCTCCCCCCTCCCCAAGGCATCTTGAAGATGCATTGTCATTAGCCATGTCATAATCAAATAATGAGGAATCAAGCCATTAATCAACCCATCATTTTGAGCTTATTGTACCATCTTAGCTATAATACGAGCAGCACTGCCTTACACCTTTATAACTCCTGACGTGTGATTATCTGGTTAGTAATTTGGCACTAAGTGCCCCATTACACGTGAATTCCAACCTCTAATGCCAAGTTGGGCTAAAACCTCATATTTCCAAACACTGGGTGAGGAATGTCCATTTGATTTCTTCTTTTAGTTTCATGTGAATCTCATGTTGAAGCATGATCCTATCTGTTTAATTTCTGTTAATACAGGCATTTTTAGTTTGTTTTATTAAAAATTTCATGTAAGGCTCCAATCTCAAGGTCAGTTGCATGTTTATACAAACAATTCAGCAGATGGGTCTGCCTTGTTGTATTTGGCTATTCGCTCAGCATGATCAACTTTTGGAAAGAAGGTTGACTATCCCATAATCTAGCCCCTAACATAAAATTTATTGTCATAAAACTCTTGAGAGCCAGGATTGTATGTATGGTATAATTTTGACAATGTCCCTACACTTACGGAAAAATCCATCAAGTTCACCAGTTCTGTTAAATTTCATTTGGAAAATAACATTCTTTTTAGTTTCTTCTTCAATAAAAGGCCTATCTAATTCAACATTGTCAATGTTTGATTGTCTCTGTCCTGCCAAAAATATTGGGATCAAATTTCCTGCGCTAGCCCTAACCATCCTTTATAGAAGTCACTATTCAGTAGCATTTTTATGCGAATTTCTGCCCCATTAATGATTTCTTCACCATTTTCAGATTTAGTATTCTTTCTCTTTCTACTACCGTTAGCAATCCTATAAAAATGCTCTGCGCTGTTATCACCTTTCAACAGTCTTAGTGTTTTCTTGGTACCAGTATAATTCTCCTCAGCATGAAGTTTAAAAAACTATTACTACCTCTGTCCCAATAAGACGTTTTTGCAGTTCAAAAATATATAAGACGTTTTTGCAGTTCAAAAATATTCTGCCAAAACGTCTTATATTTTGGGATAGTACTTTTTTAGCTACCCCCCCCCCCCCCCCCCCCCCCCCCCCCCCCCCCCCCCCCCCCCACACACCACCACTGGCAGGTGCAGCTTGTGCACCACATTCTGGGGTTTTTCTAGACCTAGCTACAATGCCGCATGTCCTCTAGTATTTAAAAAACCCAACCCCATCCTTGAAAGTATTCTGTATTTTCCTTCTTTTATTTGTATTTTACCAATTTCAATAATATCTTAACCTGACTAGCTTGTGCCAAGCTCTCTTAACTAGTCTTGAAAATCAGGATGTTGGAACCAATGCAGCTCAGATGTGAATTTGAGTGGGTTGTTATGACTGAGATCATTCATTTTCCATTTCTACATGCACGCTTCCAATCCCAGAAAGAACCTACTGCTTTGTTTATTTATACTTTTTTACCCTTTAGACTTTGTGATTTAGGGGTATAGAAGGCCCCGAATCCTTTTTTTGAAACATTCGAATCATATTTTACATTACTAGCGCACTTTTTCTGTGAACTCAAAAGGAATAAACTTTGCTGCAAGCTTTTTAAATCATCTCGATGAGTTAGTGAAATCTCACCAGAGTCATCTCTTATATTAGCTAGCACCCATACATCTAGCTTTTCTCATGATATCTCTATCTGGTAAAGTTTTAAAGGAGTTGGAACGTTTAGTTGTACCTTTCAAATTTCTCTTGTCAGTCTTTCAGCTTTAACTTGTCTCGTGACTGGGAAGGCTCTTGGTCCTTCTAGGTTGCTCAATTGAGTTGTTTATCCATCATTTACTTTAGTATTGTTAAGATCACCTTTCTATGGTATGATCATTCTTCATTAGGCTTCCTGTTTTGCATATCGCCTGCGTATGTTTCAGGATCTTGTTCACCTTAGTAGCTCCAATTGTATTGCCAACTTCATTCTTTTCGCCAGTCCCCATGACCTTAGCAGGAGCAGATTTGGATTTGGCCTCAGTAGGTTTTGGGCATAGTTCTCACCAGAATGAGTAGAAAGCATTCTTATAGCAAATTAATATTGTCAATACTCTTGTAATTCTCTAAAGCTTTCTTCTCTTGTTGGAGTTTCTTTTCCCTTTTTACCACCACCTTTATCATTTGAATCTTCAATTTACAGGTTGGTATCCTGCACATGCGAAAAGGACGCAAAGGTCGGAGGCACACTTTAAGTCTGAGATTAAATGTATCAAATGACGTAGAGGTGTTCACAAGTGGTATGCATCCTTTCAATTACTACTATGAAGCTTCTACTCCCTCCGTTCCTAAATATTTGTCTTTTTAGAGATTTCAAATAGACTACCACATACGGATGTATATAGACATATTTTAGAGTGTAGATTCACTCATTTTGCTCCGTATATAGTCATTTGTTGAAATCTCTAGAAAGACAAATATTTAGGAACGGAGGGAGTAGTAAAATGCATATGGATTTGGGCTCGGGACTGATATGGTTATATGTTTCATTTATGTTTGTATTGTATATTTGCACGCGTGTTTCCTTACGTTCATTTATATATGAGATACATAATGAAATTTTGCTGTCCAGATTTCTGACTTGTCTCTGCAACAGACTGCGCCTAATCGTTTGATGAAGGTATTTAAGCCCCCCCCTCTAGGTGCTATATTACTATATGAAATAAAGATTGATCATATATCTATTTTTTTATTGCAGAAAGAGAAGAAAAAGACACTGATCATCGAATTGGAGTCTGCTTGTAGGTAGTTTACGTTTGTACTAGGGAGATCGGGTGCTGCTGTTACAGTGCTTGTGGCTTAGATAGTTGGTTTCAGGGATGTTGGTCAGTGTTAAAAATTTATGCAACTTTGTTTTGGGCGACCGTTTGCTACCAATATGGGCACTCGTTGATGGTGGTTCCAGTGGTTACCGTAAGCTTACGTTGGATGAACTGATTGCTGACATAAACAAATGATGAATGTTTTCTTGTACTCCCTCCGTAACTAAATATACTCCCTCTTTATATATATATAGAGCAATATATGACATGCAAGTTACACAAAGCACACCATCAAATTAATACGTGAAAGGAGCTTCTAATGATATAATTTTCACATTATACATCTCATATACTATTAATCTTATTAATAGTCAAAGGCAGCCTTAAAAAATATATTAGGCTCTATATATATGGATGGAGGGTGTAAGTCTTTTTAGATATTCCAATGCGAACTACGTACTCTTTGCTAGCCACTCGTAAATATGTTAAAAACATTGATTCTCTTTGATAGCCACTCGTAAATATGTTAAATATGGACTTTACTACAAGCGATGGAATCAACTTCTATTTTCATAAAGAAAAAATAACCCCTTCCCTTTACTTGCAAAGGGCCCCTTTTTTGCAACGGAAAGGATAAATTATAATCTCCAAAGGCCATTATCATATTTTACTGCATCATCGAGATACACTATCACTCTCAATTTCGTAAAAACATAAACATTTTTGTAAACTCGTGAACATTTTCTAAATTCGTTAATATTTTTACAAATTTTTGAACATTTTCTAAAATCAAGAATATTTTTGAATTCATGAACATTTTATATTATTTGCAACCATTTTGTTTTCTAAATTTTGAACATTTTTAAAACAATTTTCTAGAATCGATGAACAGTTTTTTTTTGGAAATTGGTGGAATAAATTTTGAAATTCACGAACATTTTTTTGATTTAATGAACATTTTCCGAAATGCATGATCATTTTTTGATTTAGCGAAGATTCTTTGAATGAATAAACTATTTTATAAGTCGCGATTTTTTTTAAATTTTTAGGATATTTTTCCATTCATGAACATTTTTTGAAATGGCGAAATTTTGTTCAATTTCATTAACATTTTTTAATACAAGAACTTTTTAAAAAATCATGAACATTTTTTCCCGAAAATCTCTTTTCAAAATTGTGAACATTTTTTGAATAAGATTTTTTTTACAAAACTGTGAACATGTTTTTTTTGAGAAAAGTAATAAATAAATAAAATTTAGAAAATAGGTTGACGGGCATGGGCTGGCCCAAATAGGCAGGCTGCGTCTTCTCCCAGCACGCAGAGCGCAGTATAGGAGGTTCCTAGTGCATGGGCCGGCCCAGGCGGGAATTCCCCTGTGTAAAACGTTTTTTTATCACTTATAGGTGGCATTGATGGGTAATATTTTGCAACTTTGGGGACAATTTCCATGACGTACAACCAGAAGCAATAACCCCTTTATTATTACTCCCTCCTTCCCAAAATATAAGGCACACACTGACTTTTCTAGTCTTCATCGCACAATTTTCACTATGATTTTCACTTACTATATGCCTACAAAATTATTATAAAGACATATGAAATAGAATTGTTTTGCAAGGCAAATATGATGATGCTATTCATACATGTTCAGTCCATGTACTTTGGTATATATTAATGGTCAAAGTTGTGCATCAAAGACCGTGTAAAGTCAAACGCGCCTTATATTTTGGGAAAGAGGGCCAAGAAACAAGTTGCCTTCGTCGCCGAAAACACGAAAACGATTTCTCTGTGTCAAAACAAAACAAAACGGTATTTGGCAACTGAATGCTATAAACGAAATTATTTATAAGAGCTTGCGCTATATAGCCCGCTAAGGAACAAGTCGCCTTCGCCGTCGGGAACACGAAAAAGACTTCTCTATGTGTCGAAACAAAACAAAATGGTATTTGACGACTGAACCCAATTATTTTGATAAGAGCTTGCGCCTATGCAAGACTAGGCTCACACCTTTGTGGAACCAATACTTGGTCATCATAGACCAACAAATCCATTTGAGGGTTTTCTTTCCTTGTTACCAACTCCTCCAAGGTGGGTATTTTGATCTGATAGCGTCTACTACGTATTTGATCCGTTAACACAACGACAAGCATTGGTAACTTAACAGCTATGCCACAAGGCTCACTACTTGGATTGACACTTTCCAAACGAAATTATTGGGAATCGACAACAATAATCGACAGATGAAGGAGTGGATCAAAAGAGTACGTGAGTGCTTGCATGCCTGGATCAGCCCAATCCCTATTAGTGAGTGATCAATCAAGGTCAAAAAAGAAGAGCAGGCCAATGTCTAGGCATATTATCAAGAGATCGCTAGCCCGTCGCATGACAAACGAATACTGAGAAATAAGGAAAGCATGACCAATTGAAGGGGTCGACTGCCCAGGGAGAATAAAATAACTATTAAGTAAGGAAGAAGGGGATTTAGTCACGCCCACACCTAATCCTTGGATGAAGTAGGGCAATAGCTAATGGGTCAAGTTTTCATACTGGTTCCTCAAAAATAGCTTTTTGACTATTTTGTATGGGACATTTATGGAATTTCTTCCATCGGCAAGAGTACTTTTGTTTATCTCCTTCAACTTCAATGAAAAGCCTAGTCTCTTGATACTAACTAATTAGTTACGAGAGGTGCTTACTTTTGTAGTTAAGGATCCAAAGAAGCATGTCTGTGATTTCACAAGATGAAAGCCTAATGCTACAACATAGAGAAGTGAAGTATAATATGAATGATGAATGATGGCACACTGGCGAGCGGAAAATCTCAGCTAATAGGGAAGAGGGGGCGGCTAGCTGGGGCTTACCTCCGACTCCCTTTTACTCCAACATCCCAAATAATACGAAAAAATATGTGCTTGCAATAAACAAAATCTAAAGGAAGAAAAGTAATAAAACTAATTCACTTGCTTCTTGGGAACGATAAATATATATATTTATTTTGGGACTGCTCACTTGCAAGAGTTCATCCACGAAAGAAATGGAATATTTTTATTAGTTAATGGTAAGGCTATTTAATTTCCTGTAGTCTATACACAATCACCAACTCCCACCCATCCTATCTACAGGACTTGAAAAGGGCAAAGGGCTTGAGCTTGGTCTAATCAGAGTAGCTGCTAGCATTTCATTGACCAACTTTTCAATGGTTGCCTTTTGATCATGCGAGTATCTATACAATCTGAGATTTACTGGATAAGCTCCCTCTGGATGAAGTATTACATGATCATGAGTCTGGTGGTAACTCTTTTAGCTCATTAAAAATGTGAGAGTGTCGGGTAAGTAATTTACCCTCTGGATGAGGTATTACATGATCATGAGTCTGGTGGTAACTCTTTTAGCCCATTGAAAATGAGAGTCTCGGGTAAGCTCCCTCTGGATGAGGTATTACATGATCACAAGTCTATAACTCTTTTAGCTCATTGAAAATATCCCATATTGTTAGGTATTACGGTTTCTTTGTTGGTGGCATTCACCAGAAAAGCTTGCATGATCATACATTTTCTCCTTGTTGTAACTGCGCTCTTCCTCTCTCTCTACTGACCTCCTTGTTTAATCCCGATTTCCCTTTCAAACAACTTTTTGCCTTCCTTGACTAATGTTATGGATGGTGCATTCACTACAAGAAAAAGACACATGCATAATATTTTGGCCCGAAACAAAAAAAATCTGTCATGGAAGTGACACTTCATGACAATAATAGTGACAAAAACATGTATCATCATGAATGTGGTGGGCACCTACTTCCATGACAAAAACTTATGATAGAAAATGAACTTTTCGTCCTGGATAGGCCGACGGCGCATCTGCACGACATCCTTTGGGCCTTCCATGACGTAGAAGATCAGGGTAGAAGTGAGGACAAGATTTTTTCATGAATTTCTCCGCCTCCCATGGTATACGGTGGGTGGTCGGGATCGAGCAATGCACGAGTGGTTTGTGTGTTCTCGTATGAGTGCGAGCGAGACTTCGCATTACTGAACCCGAGTGATCAATGGAAGACTCGATCGATCGATCGTTGCTCGTGCGCGGTAGTTTGCAGGCCCTCAATTGATCCATCAATAGATGCACATCTTTCGCTAGCGTGCAGCTGTGCGTGTGGTGCACGAGAAGCCTGCATATGCGCAAGTTATTGTGATGGTGCGTGGTAGTGTAGGAGGCCCCGATCGATTGATACAAGTTACTCTCTCACGCTGGCGATGCTGTGTGTGGTGCGCGAAGTCGTATGTCTTGTAGTTAGAGGCCCCGTTCTTCGTATGTGCAAGTGTGTAGTTATGAGGAGCCCCCGCGCGTGATACGTAGAGTTGAGCACTTCTAGACAGCCAGTTGTTGCGAGGAGCCCCCAAGTGTGATATGTAGAGTTGACCCAGCCGTAGCCAGTTGTGCGAGGAGGCCCCTCGATGTGTATAGCACCCCCAGCCCCAGCTGGTTGCCTCTCAATGTACAGTCCGCGTCACTGCCACGCGTATGTACGCCCCATCCTAGCCGTTGCATTTCGATGAACAGGACCCTGTTGTGGCTGTAGGCGGTTGGCGCTTGATGAACATGATCCCGTGGAGGCCGTTCTGTGGTACGCCTCATCCCAGCCGATTGGCGTTCGATGAATAGGACCTCGTTGTGGTCGTAGGCGGTTGACCCTAGATGAATAGGACCCCGTCGCGGCCGTAGGCTGTTGGCGCTTGATGAACAGACCCCATGGAGGCCGTTCCGCATTACGCCACAACCCAGCCGGTTGAAGCTCGATGAATAGGGCCCCGTTGATGCTGTTCCGCGGTACGCCCCACCCCAGCTGGTTGGCTCTCAATGAACAAGACTCCGTTGAGGCCGTCCCCAAGGGCGGAGACAGGGGGTGCGAGCAGGGGCTAGACACCCCCCATCGATCGGCCCCCCTCAACAATACGTACAGGTAATACTACTAGTGCTTTGCGCGCTAATTAGCCTTAGTTTTAGGAAAATTCGGCCTTAATTTATGGCCATACACTACTGCAGAATGCTGCTAACGCGACGCTACGATCAGGGACCCTTCGACGAAACTGTGTGCGATGCAATAATCGCAAACGGTGGTGTAAAAAACCCGTCAAAAAGGTGCAAAATGTTTGCGATGTCGGATGCATCAAATACGGTTCAGATTTTGGTTGCGTATGCGATGCAGGGCATAAAATTCAGTTCAATTAACTGTTTGCGATGAGGAGGAACAAAAGAAACGGGCTGCCAGATAAAGGCGTGTGCGATATACAGAATACGGTTCACTCGGATGAACTGTTTGTGATGAGGCGGAACAACAGAAACGGGCAGCCAGATGAAGGTGTGTGCGATATACGGCATACAGTTCACTCGGATGAACTGTTTGCGTTGAGCCAAGAGAAAAGAAACGGTTCAACTTAACAAGATGTGTGTGATACGCGGCAAACAGGTCTGTAATCGGTAATGTGTGGGAAGACCGATAACAACACAGACGATTCCTGTTAACAAGCCGTGTGTGTTGTGAGCAAACGATTGCTTGTATACAATTGTCAGTGATTGATGAAATCATCACCGACGGTTCCATTGTTTAGTCCGTGTGCGATGTGATTTGCTCTGTCTACAGAGCATCAACACATATACTTAAAAAGACATTATTGCATAACCAAATTAAGCATACAATTATACAAGTGACTACACACATAACATTTCTACACACCAAAGTAAGCAATTACATGCATACTAAACTAGGAGAAACGAGGTGGTTCTAATCATCTACTTCTTGTTGCGACGACGCTTGCCATTGCTCTGCTTTTGGCTGGATCCCTGGCCGTTTTGGGAAATGAGGCACTTCCTCATGTCAACGATCCGCTTGTACATGTCGTAGCTCGTGTACGCCTCCTTGGCCGCGTACACGAAGTGAGCTTTGTCGAGTTTCTCCATCCAGGCCGAGTACCAGGCACGCTTGTCCTTGTTGCAGGAATCCTTCATATCTCTGTAGTAGGGGTCGATGATGGCCTCGGCGAGGTGAACCAATGAGTCCTTCTCATGCTCCTTGCTGCCCCAGATCTTGTATTGGCCCTGGATGTGTCGACAAGATTCTGGCAGGCGATGCCCGAATTCTTGAGCACCTTGACATTGTTGGTGATGTCCACTGTAGTGAACATGTAGTGAGGGCTATTGACAAATCTGGCGAAACACTCGCAAGGCCTTGTGGCCAGGCAGTAGTGGTAGACGAGGACGTGGTTGCGCACGCACATATGGGCGACGGCGACCTTGGGACGAGACCCGGCACGAGAGCGGGTGTACTCGAGGTCGAACCCGACCACCTTGTACTTCTCCTCGACAAGCAACAACTCCATGATGTGGATGGAGTGCTCCACCCAGATCGGGTTGTTGGTGTACACCACCGAGAGCTCCGTGAACCTTCGGTGGGTGTCCACCATGGCATGCATGGTGAACTGCTGCTCGTCGTCGGCAACCGCTCGGAGCGCCATTGGAGCCGCGCAGGATACCCTCTAAGAATTTGCCGTGGTGGGTGTGCTTCTTGCAATGGTAGGGCGCGAGCGAAAGGTTGAAGAGACACAAGGGTTAAATGGCCGCTGTAATAAATGGGGGCCGTCCGGCCTGTAATCGTCACGTCTTGTTACGGCGTTCATAGCGGAGGATTCCAGTGCACGCTTGACAACACCGCACCGCACGCGTTTCGTTTGACCACGCGTGGGCTCGAAGAGGCGCCAAATGTATCGTCGGTGAGCCTGTTCCCGCGCTACCGCGCAGTTTACCGCGCAAGCATCCTGCCCGGCTAGTTTGGCCATGCGTCGGCTAGAAGAGGGACAAATCGTGGGCGTTTATTGGAAAAAAGCTTCGTAAAAATGAAGTGTTTAGAATGACTTCGGTCATAAGTTTACCCGTGGGTGATGAGGTCAAAGTTACACAGAAGGGTGATGATGGACACTCGAGTGTGATAATTAATTCTGCGCTCTACATGGCACACGGTGGAAGAAACCAACTGTGTGTAATAATGTCGAAGATCGCAGTCGAGTTAGCTATACAGATCGTGTGTTGTGAGATCGACAAGGTAAACAGATACGAGAATGGTTAATAAAATCTAAGACCATTCCATATTAAGGTCAAAATAGTACTACCAATATACGAGTCTCATACGATGCCATTTCAACGATTGTACCACAAAAACTCGAAATATTACAAGGTTCAAATTCCAGAGTTATATGGCTCAAATTCGAAGATTACAAGGTTCAAACTGATATTAGAAATGGAATTCAGCTCATCAGCTGCAAACGCTCGCGCTGATCTGCTGAACATGGATATCAGAGAGGTTCAAACTAATATTACCACTTCTAAGTCTGGTTTCGAAACCTCACAATTTTTGCAAAGGGGTCAGCCACTGAGAAGTCATGTATGGGGTTGACACGATGACTTCCGATTACTCTGTCATCTGAAGTTCCAAAATGAAATTCAGCATTTTTGGAGCCTATTCCATTCTGCCGCAGGCGCCGGCACTGATCAACAAACCAGTCATTTTTGCGAAATAAATGTAGGGCAAACCTCATTACCTTCAGCACCCTTGCTCTGACAACAAAGAACCTGGCGAATATAATCTCCGGTAAGGTCCCTCGGTAGGAGTTCAAAGTAATTTCTGAGAGATGCAGATCTAGGCATTCGACGTGATTGTTATATTGTATCACATTATCCACCACTGGGCCTAATCTTATCTACAAAAGAAGAAAACGTGTTAGTGCCTACATGCAGTTTTGAACACTACTACATGCCTATTTGGTTTGTAGGATTTGTAAAATGCACTAACATGCCATCTTCTATCTGACATGATTAACATGGGCATTTGATTACATTCTAGAAAAATGTAGCCTTCTTCACAAGAGGTTGGAGTGGATGAAAAGTTCCCTACGAAAACTAGTACAGATGAATCCAAAGGAGAAATGCTTATGGATTGTAACCATATGGATGAAGCAACCAATATGGGGGGGGGGGGGAGAACATGTATGTACTGAAATCCTCCAAAAGAATCCTTCATAAATCGTAGTACATTGTCATTGTAAACTTGCAAAAAGGTGTCACAAATTGAACTCCCTTATGGTTAACATTTAACAGGAAAGGAATATCACCTCGATATATAGCTTCTTCAGGCACGGAAAGCATCTCAGGAAACTGACAACTTGCTCCAGGTTGGGGCCGATAGATTCTAGTGCCAAGACCTTCACTGTGCGTAGTTTCGGGGTCAAGCTTGTCAGAATCATTTTCTGGATGACAGACGAACAAACATCTTCAAAATTAGAAATAATGTTAATTTATAGAAGGAGAGGTAGAAGGCGGTTGTTGTACCTGAACGGGTGTGGATCCAATAACAAGTTCGGAGTATTTGTCAGACGAGTAGCCCACCACTGTCAATTTCGGCGCAGAAATGACATTGATTCTTGTTGGACCTACTTGATCAACTACAAGTAATCTCTCAAGTGCAGTGCAGGTGTGTCCTCAATGACCATACCGTGGTACACATCTTGTGATATCTTCCTGCCGAACCAGCAACACACATAAATAGTCTGAAGAGTCATGGAGGTGATGCGGAAGGTACTCAACCCATTGATCACCTGAAGACGAAGGTACTCGAGTGCAGTACAACCACGGAGCAGGCGCTCCATATCACCGTTTGAGAGGCAGACGGCGACGAGCTCGAGGTGCTTCAGTCGTGGTAGAATAAGAGCCGGCGCGTCATTAAGGGGGGGGGGGGGGAATGGCAGTTCCTGAACGTGGCGACGCGCAGCGTGGGCGCGAGGCGGAGCGCGGACGTTGGCAGCGAGCGCATATGCCCATCATCAAAAGTGAGCTCCTCGAGCTGATCTAGGGCGGGGGATCGGAACCAGTCGTCAAGCTTGGCTCGGTCCTTGCCGTTGGAACGGAACTTGCCCATTCTAAGGCCTCTGATTGGGCCAAGGTGACTGCCGAGGATCTTGGAGAACGCATCCAAGCTTTTGCGATAGCCATGGCAGAGCTCGTGGGTGTCGATAAGGTCGAGAGGGGTGGAGTTCCATAGGGGGCGCCACCGCCGGGAAAGGACGGTTGTCCGCGCCCCATATTTGATTGGGAGGAGGGAGATGGTGACTGTCAACATATCATCGGGGAGGCTGCTGATGAAGTCTAGGCCTGCTGGAGTCGCTTGCGGTTCTTGCTCGCCCCGCCTCCGCTTGTTGGCAGCCCCATTCTCCACCTCCGGAGTCTCCTTGTCAGCGGCACTTTCTGATAGAAGTGAGAGTACAGGGAATATTTAGTTAAAACAGGGCAATAGAAAAGTGTATGGGTAACTAGAAGTTATTAGGTAGGAATATAGTAAGAAAAGGGAATAACAATTGGTTGCTTAAATACTACACAATTCATTTGATATTGCTGGGTAAGTCAACATGCAGATAGTTCAAAAGAAAACTTTCTTTGAACAAAGTTTGGACGGATGATATCGTCGGGGAAGTTAGCATATATCTCATGACCAGGCTCTTTTATGTGCAGTACAATTTTAGTGCCAGCTTTCAGTACATAAAACTTTAAAATTTCTTTCCAAAGGCCAGTGCCAAAATAGGGGTCACCACGTTCATCAAGTCTTACAGTAGCAACGATTGTAAATCCATGATTTGTGTTCAGTATGACATCCATGCAGTCTTGATTTATGTAAAGAGAAAGATTGTGCACTACAGATTCTGTTGCATAGCAAGGAACGCGCTGCAGAAAATGGTAGGATTGTTAAAGAAAATATGATAACATGCAAATATGGGCCCAAATTGAAAGAACTGTACAACAGTTGAAATCAAAGGACAAAAATCTATAATTAAATAGATAGGGTAAACATGATGTCACGAAAATATGAGAGTAATCGAAAGAACAATACATCATTAATTTGCCTAATATAGAAAGAAGAGGGGAAAAAATCTCCTTTGACTTATATGGTGCATGTGGCACATTTTATCCAAATGTAGCAATATTTAGAATATATTCAGGAAAGTAGTCCATGCCAACCGATTTAGGGTGAGATTGAACATACCGTGCGCATCCTCAAGTCATCTGGTACGGTGAGATGGAATGTCTGGCGGAGGCTACAAAGTCCTGATGTGTCGGCGCACTGTACACTCTATGAATGAAAGAAACCCTCAAATCAGCTCGAATAAAAATGAATTCACGGTGATTTCGACCGGGTGATTAAAGGAGGCAGATGGACTGGGATAAGAGATGAGATAATATCTCATTAAATTAGTTACCTTGTTGTCCATGAGAAAGAACCCTCAGTACGGCAGATTCCCCAACCGAGCGGAGCTGGGTCGACCGCGAGCAGCGTCGAGAAAGTCGATAGCGATAGGCGGCGGCAAGCGGAAGTGGCGAAATGCGATGGGGTTTGCTGGCAGCCTGGCGGCGGCGGCAGGCGTCGAGCTAAGTGGTTACCGCCATGATAGGCGGTGCCATGCATAGACGCGGAGGAGCTTGTGCAGGTGTGAATGGGGACCGGAGGGGGTGGCGGGCGGGGTGAGGGTTTTTGTGACGTGGGGATGGCGAGGGTTTTCTTTTTTCTTTTTTGAATTGGATGACGAGGGTTTTCTGTCCCACAAAGAATTTCAGAGGCAACGGTTTGCTAGAGCCAACCGTGTGTAATTGACGCAACAGGCAGAATGAAAGTCATTGCACACGGTTCCAATTTTGGAAACCGTGTGTGGTTGACGTACTACCTCCGTCCTGGTTTATTGGCCTCCTTTGTAATTTGTACCAAATTTCGACCAAATATTTAACTAAGAAATGTTTGTGCATGTCACCAAAAATTATATCATTAAACACTATGTTCAAATACGCATCCAACGATATAATTTTTGCTGACCTGCACTAATATTTTGTCAGTTAAATCTTTGGTCAATATTTAACACAAATTACAAAGGGGACCAATAAACGAGGACGGAGGTAGATTCCATCAACCGAACTGATTGCATCCATATCCCATAGTTAGACATAAGTAAATATAGATTAAACATACTCAGACATAGATAATAAGTGTACACGTACACAAGCATAGTTCAACCATAAGTACATAGTTCAACCGTCATTAAGCATGCTCAAGCGTACATAGTTCGATCCCACATCTCATCTCACATGTCGACACGATCCTGAAGCTTCTCCAGGTACTCGGCGTACGCGCCGTGCGCCATCCTGCGAGAATACTTCTGCTTGAAGGAGTTAACGGCCCGTCCTCATCTCACATGTCCACACGATCCTGAAGCTTCTCCAGGTACTCGGCGTACGCGCCGTGCGCCACCCTGCGAGAATACTTCTGCTTGAAGGAGCCAACGGCCCGTCCTCTTGCATGCGCCAGAACACTTTGATACGCGCCATGAAGCTTGTGGTTGCAAAATGGGCATCGATAGCCGCCGTCCCAGGTCCTAATACGCCTGTTATGTATTTCCGCATAAAGCTCCCTCAGGATTTGCCTCTTGTACCTCTTCTAGACATCTTCATCCTCGCTGTCCACATCGTCAGACATCACCTATACAAATAGTAAAAAAAATATGGCGTCAAATTAATGGTTACAAACTAATCTCTAGCGAACATTTGGTAGTTGCCAAAAATTGGCATCAAATCAACGATTACATGCCGTGAAGTAGGATTAGGAATTTATGACTATTTATTTATACACTAGTAGAATGCCTGTGCGTTGCTACGGGCCATGAATATATTTTTGTCGGTTGCATATATAAACATAATGCATGTCAAATTTTGCATGCATAGAAATGATAACCCATAGAATAATTGAAATCCACTTCACTTGTAATGTAAGTTGATAAAAAAAACCTAGTAGAACGATATGTACACACAGAGCAACTAATTGTCTTTTACAAACTAAGATCTACTTGATGTCTTTAAAATATTTACGTACAATATGAGGAATATTGTTTTTAACTTCATTTGCGTGGTACAATGTAAGTCGCATCCTAATTTTAGTGAGCTTTAAATTGTAGGCTACCTATAGAAGTTGCTCCTAAAAATGACTTGCTAGACTATGTGACATTGATGTCACCGCATAGAAGTTGCTCCTTTCTTCTTTTCTTGACGGGAAAAAAGTAGCCACTCCTCTCCTCACACACCGCATAGCCGCCTCATACTCTTCCCGCATAGCTAGCCAACCACCGGGTGTCGCCGCATCTCATCTCCTCGCCACAGTGTCGTCGACGCCATCTCTCCCAGCAACCTCCCCTCCACGCCGTAGTGAAGCCCACCCGCTCCTCTCTCCACCGTCTCCCCCTCATCCACGGCATCGCCAGCCCCCTTCTCTCCCTGCCACGACATGGCCCACCTCCTTCAACCCCTGAAAACCTCTCGCGTCCCCGTGTTTAAAATTTCAAAATTTCCGAAATATCTCCAATTTCAATCAAATGATTAAAACAAATGATTAATGCCGTCTCTAAGGTCAAAGCTCATTTCTTTCTTATACGTCTAGGCGTGTTTGGATATCAAACAGCTGCCCCCAAATCCATCCCATATTTTGGAGAGAAATGCGATTGTCCGGACTATCAGTCGTGTTATCTCCAACACGCGGTCCCACCAAAACCCCACCCTATGACACAACCTTCCATTTTCCTGCCAGAGCCTCCCCTTCGCTCAGTTTCCCCTGTAGCGGGACATTTTGGTTGGAGCCGTCTCCTTTAAAATCGGATGACGCCCACCTCACATTTGGCATGATGCCCTCTCTCCTTCACAACATACTTCCCCATAGACCGCCAAGGAGGAGTCCCCCGCCAACCGCTCCTCTCTTCGCCCTGTTCCTCTCCCCCTTTTATGCCAATCCGCCACCGCCAACAAGAGGGCATACAAATTTTAGTGGTCTAACACTAACTGTGCCTAACATATGTCACTAAATCACTCTTCTTCATCACCCACTGCATGTGCCTCCTTAATAACATCAGTTGAACAAACATTCGAGCAAAATAACCGTGTACCTATGGCTTTCTTTTTCACCACCACACATCTTCTCCACTAACCACCATGTCTTCTCCAATAATTTTTTTTATCATAACTTCTACGCTTTAATATTGACAAGACCAATATGCGGCATACAACTAATGAGAGTCATGCTCCATATTCAGCAACAGAAATAAACATTACTCCGTCCACAAAAATAAGTTAATTAAAGTTACTGAACGTGCATATAAAAGCAGCAAGCCTACAAAAAAAATGGCTTTCAGATTTACAAAACTACATTGAAAAGGTTGTAAAAAGCATTCAATACAAGATCTGGAGTTTATTGTATGACGAAAGAAGGTACTTGTTATAGTCAGTTCTTTAAAGAGCAAAATGTTGCCAATAACAAGCTGCGCCATAGAAAATATATTTAGATCTATAGAGTGCAAATAAACAAAGTATTAATATCTTGACATTTATTGGAAAACTAATTGATCGCCTTTGTACTATGAAGAATTAACAACAAGCAGATCAAGGATTTTCCAATCAAACAACAAGTAGAAGTGTTAAACACTTCTTAACATCAGGACATTGTAGATAAAAAATGTTAAAGGTTCTGAAGAATAAATAACTAAGAAGATCAAGCATTTTCGATCAAAGCTGCCAATGCAAGTATGAAACTCATCGCATTGTAAAAGTGCGCGATGTATACATATCTTAAATAGAATAGTGGCATGGGGTCATTTTGCAACGTGAAGCAGAGATTTAGAACAAGAGAAGGGGGCAAGGCAGGAGATTCAGCAAGGTTTGCTTTCCTCATCACGCTTGAGAAATCCTTGGAAGCGATAATGCGCTCTTGATGGTTGTAGGCTTGTAGTGAATGAAGGGCATGTGCTGAGCTCTTTACAAGCAAAACGTCAATATTGAGTCTGTTCCAATTGAAAGTCTACCTCTGGCATCTTCTTCCCCCCTTCATTGCTTTTGTGCTTGCCTAGCTTTGTGAATGTCGAGTCTGTTCCAATTGGAAGTTCATGGCACCCAAAGGACAAGGACATGCCAATTGACATCATATCAATGTACCGGATCAAGAAACTGAACAGTGCAGCACAACATTGTATAATATACGGGGAATACAACTGTTTTATTAAATGTTCACATCTTTAACCATGTATCAACAAAACACAACCATGTAATTTATGGCAGGAAAAAATAGGTAGAAATTACCTCCGATCACCACATCATGAATGTTCGGACCTTAACATTTTAACACTCAAGATACCATCTGATACATGGAAAAAATAAATAGCAAAGCAGCAATTCTTACTATCAACACTCACGAATGTTCATTGTTGTCCTCACTTGCACAATTCGTACATCCCAATCAATATTTGACTGCAACGGTTCTGCACAAAAATCATTAGTAATGAAAACTGAATGAAAAAAAGTGAGAAAGTTATATGGAGAGAAGGAACGGACAATAACCTAACAGATCTTTGTGAGGAAGATTTCATTCCAGCTTATGCACTTTAGGCTGGTTGGGAATCATAGGTAGCATGCAATTAACATGTTTTTTTTCCTTGGATGTAGGTAGGAAACCCATTAAAAAATAAATAGAATGTTCAAAATCTGAAGAAATAACCCATCTATGACATTCATGTTTTTTGCCAATGGCCATTGCCAATGAATAAATAAATGGAATGCCAATTGTCCTTATCTAGGATTGTATCCACCTCAAACAATAATATATTAAGTCCTCTAAGGTTGTTCATAACCTCGGTTTGTACAATACCAATTTTAAGAATTGAAAACTACTTAACTTGACCACGAATTAATATTATTATCACACACTTGATTAGGGACTCGGTTTTAGGAACACACCATCTTTGACATATGTATCCCCTGTTAAGTAATAACCAAATCCTAACGACTCCTCTGTGGATTAATTTTAAACATACATCAATCACACATAGGTAAGTCGCTCATATCGCATATGAGGAGAATGATAGGTTCAGGAAAAACACATGACGCCTTCCAAGTGATGACCTTTCCTTGGGAACATTCCTAGGCAGGAAAAACACATGACGCCTTCCAAGTGATGACCTTTCCTTGGGTACATTCCTAGGAAGTTCAAGGCTCTCTACGAGAATCCGGGTGTCTATATCCTTGCCCTTGAACTTCTTGATGAAAGCATGGTTGCACAACAACATCGATGATGGTTTAGCATAGCCGAGCATGCTACAAAAACTGATAAAGTAAAAGGGGATGCTGACAAAGAGTTCTGTAGCACACAACCATCCTTTTGTATGTTGCAAAGCAATATAGCAATATAACAGTATGATATATATTACACTTATGGCATGAAATCTCTTAAGACTAAAGATAAAAGTATGATATATATTACATTTCTGGCATGAAATCTCTGAAGATAAAAGATAAGCTGGAAGAGAGATCATCAATTGCCTTCAAGATGTGCAGATTTTTTTAGGAATCACTCATTAAATAAAGAATAGATATGTGCGATAAAATATACAGGTAGACAGTAAACTAAGTTAACTGTAAATTAAAGGAAGTTCTAAAATAATACGGTTTGAATAGTAGATATAAGCACACAACCAATTGTTGCATGAAAAATATGATGTGAAGACGTGACTGCAAAGTTAATGTGTATAAATAAATAAAAAAGGGCATCCCGGTGCATGTAGCTCCCGCTTGCGCAGGGTTCGGAGAAGGGTCCGATCACTTTGGGTCTATTGTACGCAGCCTTTCCCTACATTTCTGTAAGAGGCTGTTTCCAGGACTTGAACCCGTGACCTCATGGTCACAAGGCAGCCTTTCCCTACATTTCTGTAAGACGTGACTGCAAAGTTAATGTGTATAAATGATGAATTTAATTAATAAGTACCCTTTGCAAGTAATAACATCTTATATAAACCAATGGCTTGGCAAGTAATAACACTTTGATTTCAATATACCAAACCAAGCACTGGACAAAGAACATCTTATATGAGATAATATACACACGGATTTATCTTCACAATAGTGAGGGTCATCATGTCCTTAATCTATAACCGTTCTGGAATGGCTAGAAGTTACCTTTGCAAACTCATCCTTCAAATTGTCTATAAGTCGTTGTTGAGTTTTAGCTTTACCCATCGTTGTATTCTTTCGATGATCAATTATATAAACATGTACATTGGAAGGTCTACCACGTTTAATGAATTCATTGATCTGCACATATAAAACAACAGCGTTAATTTGTGGGGGGAAAGGAAACTGAGATTTAAGAAATACACAAACCGCAACGTGGACCACCAGGGCCTCCACCGGTGGAACCAGCCATGGCACGCGGTGATAAAAGGGTTCGAGGATGAGCGGCGGAACCAGCCACAATCAATGCACGGGACCTGACTGGCGCACAGCGTGGCGGCGGTCGCTCGGCTTGGCGCTGATGACTACAACCCTCGCTCGGCTTGGGCACGATGACCGCGGGAAACAAGACCGTAATGTATATAACAATAATAATATGACAAAATGTGAAATACAAAACATCAATGCATCCACAGACGAAAAGAAATAGGAATAGCTTACTCACCCCCATCGCTATTGGCGTCAATTTGTTTTAATTTAATTTTTGGGCTCCTTGTTTACTGCATCCCACCGCAACACGGCACAACATCGATGACTGAAACCTACCTCCGCTTCCATGCCAAGAGGTATCCAATCGCAGGTCGCCACAACGCAGATCAGGTGATCTGGATTCAAAAGTAACCAGACACCTGGGTGAGGCATCTCCATCACAACAATCAGTGGCGGGCTTTCCTACCTATGCTACTGTAATTCTGTTTAGATGTATATATGCATGCACGCAGCACCAAGCATTTGCATCCATATGTTTCAGATGATGGTTGTGCACAGGCATACCTCGTTGGGATAAATCTGCCCGCAGTACGCCACAACAGCTGGAGGTCCGCCCACGGCTCGTAGGGCCATCCGCTTGTGCAGGTAGCAGTCAAACGTCCGCCGCTGCAAATCCTCGTCTGCGCCGCCCTTAATTACGCGTCTCCGCATCAGAGTCTCCGGCCACTGCCACAGGAACGCATGGCCCTCCGCAACCAGCGCAAGAATTTCTAGATTTTCTTCCTGCAGCAAGAATTTAGGCAAGCAGCTCCGTTGATCAACCATGGACATGGGCACCATGTGTGTCGTGGTGGACGAGACGTACCTGAGTTCCCTGGCGGTTAACATTTGAGAAAGCATAGGCTTTGGTACACCCCCTTGTCTTGCCATCCATTTCTGCATCGTGATTCGTGCAAGCACTTTTCTCTTTTTTGTTTCTTCCAAATAAAAGAACATATGAACTTCAAACTTTGCAGGACAACAAAACATTCTAACTAGAATGTGTGAAAAAACTTTCAGATTTTTTCGTCCGACATAAATACTAAAAATATTATTTTTTACTCAAAAAAAATCTCATTTTGTATATTTATGTGGGACAAAAAAATCTCAAAGTTTTTTCTCACATTGTAGTAAGAATGTTTTGTTGTCCTGCAAAGTTTGAAGTTCATATGTTGTTTTGTTTTGAAGAAACAAAAAAGAGAAAATTTCATGAACTAAGTTAGTTGTGTAGCACAGATCTCAAAGCAATATTGAAGGGTATGGATAAGAGGTGTCCGAAAGCCTGAGCTTTAAGAATCCACCTCTGTTCGCTGGCGGCGGACATGGAGCTCCTTAGGGCGGCGCATGAGGCGCCAGCGGTGGCGGACGCGGCGACCCCGTGTCCCGAGCAGACGACCAAGGCCGAGGGTCCCCTCCTGTCGGCCGTGGATGCCATGGCGGCAATGGAGCCCGAGATCCACGTCCGAGCAGCGGCGGCATGTGAGCGGGGCTGACGGCGGCGGCGGCGTGCGACTGGAATGGTGGCAGCGGGCGCGGCGTGACCTAGTCCTCTCCTCAATCGGAGGCGTTTGATTTTTTTTTAAACTGGGGGCGTTTGATTTGGTATTGAGATAACGAGAAAACTGGATGTGCATGTTTTTTTAGTGCGGGGGAGCCTCGTCGGCTGTTTGTTTTATGTGCAGGGGAGATACGAAAGAAAACCAGATGAAGCGGGAGGATGATGAAAAAAACCAGATGAAGGTGGGAGGTGTGGCAAAAAACCCCCGGAACGGAGACTACCAACTGCTCCATGAGGAGTAGAGTTGAGCCTTTTATGGTAAGGTTAATTAATTTAGATTTGATATTTAGAGATTGATCGTGATTGATTCTTCCGCATAAAGACATTACTAAATAACTTGCGTCGGGATGTCTTGATCCCTTTAGATTTTTTTTTGTTGGTGGATGCGTCAGGAAAGTTAGGATTTGATTGATTGCTATGAAACATGATTTTATTATTTGGTAACATGCTATCGGTTCCTACCCGTTTGTAACGTGTCTGGTTAGGAAAGTTTGAAAATATTTGGGAAGTTTTTATTAGGGCGAAAAAATCAACGTGGGGAGGTGGTGATGAGAGATGAGACGGAAATAAACCGCGAAAATAAATCAACGAAAATAAATCAGACGAAATAAAACCGTGGAACGGAGACTACCAACTGCTCCATTAGAAGTAGAGATATCCAGAGATTATGGTTCGATTTTTAAGCACATTCGTCTATGTACAGTCCAATCTTAAAGAAAATAATGGCACAAACATATGTAGGTCATTCAAAATCAATTGTCAAGTCCTGGCTAGGAATTATTAGCACGAACACTAATCCTAGTCGGATTACTAGCAGAAATCATTTCCACGGATGAAACAACTAATCACTTATCACTTGTACCATTCAAACAACCAATACACTACACGGATCTAACTAAACTTACTCAGATTTCATGGATTGGGAGAACATAACCATAGGATTTCTATTCCGAAAAGGGGGAGGCAGGAGTAACTAGAGAAACCCTAGGATCTATTTGACACATAAATGGGTATAGATGACTAACCAGTTGTTCGTCGTCGTCGAAGTCGTCGCCAGAGTGGTCGTCGGAGTCGTCGCCCGAGTCGTCACCAGAGTTGGTGTGGAAGTCCGCCTCCGGCTGTGGAAGCTCGACGCCGTCGACGATGTCAGGGTGCAGCGATAACTCGCCGGCGGTGATGGCAACCTCTGTCTCCATCTCCACACCGTGCTCCGGTGCTTTAGCAGCCCCGGCGTCGCCACTCCCTCCGATGGGGCGCTTCGGCGGCATCCTCATACACTGACGGCTTTGAGGACTGAGAGCGGCGTCGAGGATGCAAGCGGAGAGAGAGGATTGTGTGTGTGGCGAGGATGGGGGTGCGGCCGCTCGGGCGCACCATTAATATGGAGTAGTGGGAGAGAGGCGGGCGACGGTCAAACCGCTGGCTCACGAGCACGCCTCCGTCAATTCACACACCTGCACGCACGCCTCCCGGTCTGCCTGCGCGGCGGGCTGCTCGCATGCGTCCCGTCAACTCACGCCTGCTCGCATGGCACACGGGTCGCGTGGCGGCACATATATTGTTTTTCTATTTGGATGATTAATGTTGTCGCTTTATTACTTAACCGAAGCATGATACATATCCATTGTTGGTCTAACGCTCACGGTTCGAAGAAATAATCCATTTGGGATATTGGTTCTCAATTATTAATAATCTCCCGTTTGTAATTAGATAAAGATTACATCAAAACTTGTCTCAAATTAAGTACAATGCCACTTTGTATTGGTGTCCATATGACAACACGGTAAGTTTCATGAACTTCAAATAAGTTTTGGATGTACTAGAATTTAAAAAATCAAGATTCTCAATGTTTGAAATTTGTTGCACGGGGAGTAAACATGCACCCAGTGAGACACATGTGTTTTTGCAATCCATTTAGGTGCACTGTCACGTGTGCATGTAGCTCAAATTTGATTTTTGCACATTATACCCGTAGAAAATCAATCAATTAATGTACTAAAACATCTTAATGATCTCTGTTTTTTTCAAAATTAAAACGTCACTCCTTTGGTAACATATGTTCACCGCGGGATAATTAATTTAACATGCATCATAGTTGCGGTGGATTCGCGGTGTGTGTGTGGGTGTGTGCGTCTGGGGGGTGGCGATGGCTCGCAGTACACTATGAGTTGTGAGCCACCATGGGGGTTGGCCGTTTTGTTAGGCAGGCCAGTGCCACATCAGAGTCGTGAATTCGTTATTTAAAACATTACACAACCCTTTCATACATACATGTTTTCACCACATGTAGTCGATGGTTGTCCTACATGACACTCGATACTCGCGTGTGATGCTTTCTGTGGGCCCGTGAGGTCGTCGTCCATCACTTTGACGAACAGCCGGCAGTGAGGTTAATTTGACCAGCAAGGTAGAATCTTTTTTGTTTGTGTTATGATGGTATATAGTACGCGTCGAAGAGGTGGGAGGGGACTAGCATATATACTATACGTACGCGTCCGTGAACAAGTACACCTCACTCAGTGTAGGGATTTTTCGGTTTCCGAGGCACGTGCCACATCAAAATTGTGAAATTGGCTATTCAAACATCACACAACACCTCTTTGGGCCACATGCATGCAGGCGGTGGTTATCCTAGCTAGGACACTCACGTGTGACGCTTCCATCTGTGGGCCCATGAGGCCATCGTCGATGCATGCATCACTTTGACCTACATGGGAGAGGTTAATTAATTTCACCATCGATGAGGATTCTTTTTGGGTTGTATTACGGTAGAAGCATATAGTATGCGTCGAAGAGGGGGAAGGGGACCATCATATGTAGTACGCTTCATTAACCTCGCTCTGTGTGGGTGCATGGTTTACGGTTTTTGAGGCATGTGGCACATCAAAGTTGTGCATTTTGGGTATTCAACATATGTTTGGCCCACATGCAAAGCGATGGTGGATGTCCTCTCGCACCCACTTAAGCGGTTATCAGCGATATCGATGCTTTCCATCTGTGGGCCCGCTTGGTCCATCACTACTTTTTGCCTGACAACGAGAGAGGTTAATTTGACTTAGGAGGGGATTATTTTTTGCTTGTAATACGGTATATATATATAGGTCATGCTCTGGGATGACATGCATGATACAGTTTGAGCACACACACATGCATGTGTACGCATGAATCCCTCCCATCGAGTCGAAGTGGCTAGTACAATGACACGTCATGAACTGATCTCGCTCTGTGTGGGGAGTGTACGATTTTCGACGCACGCACCACATCAATGTTGTGAAATGGTTTTCAAACATGCATGCACGCATCACCTCCATACATATGCATGTAGTGGTTGTCTTCGAACGGTAGACTCCCTCGCATGGTTATCGGCGACAAGCCTATATATTCGTGGGCCCGCGTGGACATCCATGATCACGTTGACCGACAACAAGATAGGTTACCATGGCTGATTCTTCATTTGGTTCGTGTTATCGTAGTATAGGTCATGGTGAGATTCAGACCTAATTAAGTTTGAGAGCATATACTATGCACGCATGCATGCATGAATCCCCGTCGTCGGCTTGAAGTGTGGTGTAACATACATATGCATCGTCAACCTAACCCTCACTCAGTGTGGGGATTTCTAGTTCGAAATCACGGTGCCACATCAAAGTTGTTCCATTGTGTATTAAAAAACACACCTCTCCATACATATGTTTGGGCCACACGCATGCAGTGGTTGTCTTCGGGGACTAGCTACTTGCGTGATTATTGGCGAGCTAGCCCATATCTCCGGGGTCGCATGGACGGCCATCACTTTGACCAACAACAAGGGAGAGGTTGTACGACCAAGGTGGATTATTCTTGGTCCGTTTTACGATCCATCTTGGTGAGATGCCTCTCTGGCCCCGCCAGTGAATGAAGATTGTGTGTGTGTGTGGGGGGGGGGGGGGGCTGCTACTTCGCACTTTGCTAGGTGAACCTCGGTTGCGGGGGGCATGCATTCATAGCTTAGGATTCCCTGTGCCGACACGAGGGGGCGCTTAGCTACTTCGCACTTTGCTAGGTGAACCTTGGTTGGGGGGGGGGGGGGGCATGCATTCATAGCTTAGGATTCCCTCGTGCCGACACGAGGGGGGGGGGGCTGCTAGCTACTTCGCACTTTGCTAGGTGAACCTCGGTTGGGGGGAGGATGCATTCATAGCTTAGGATTCCCTTCGTGCCGACACGAGGGGGGGCAAGCAATACCGTGTGCTTTGCGAGATAGGTGCCACATCGAAGTTGCATTTGGTATTTGAACATCAAAACACCCTTTTCATACATAAATTTGGTCTACATGCAAGTGTGTTCGTGTTCTGAGCCTCTCCCGCGTCATTTTTTGCCAAATTTATAAACATTAGACAAGTCGGATGATGCAACAGACACGGTTCACTCAAACTAACCGTGTGCCACGCCGGTGCCCCTGTCACGCACACATCCGCATAGTACATTGGGCTCCACAAGGCTTCTCCTCTCAAAAATATCTACCCGCCTGCAGCTTTTTTCGGTTTGATAACACACAGTTATTGTGTTTCGATCTTGTGTGATGTTTCTTGTTCCCAATCCCGCCTGCATCCCTCGAAAATATCTGCCCGCCTCGAGGGTTTTTCTGTTTCATAACACACGGTTGTTATCTCCGGACCGTGTGCGATGCACCATCATCCAAATTTTCAATAGCCCCGGCATTTCACTCCCGCGTTTGACTCCCGCGTAGTAAAATTTTCAGTACCCGCGTCATTTCCTCAAACACACCCCCCGCCCTCCCTCCACACACACACACACCAAAACCTCCTCGGGCGCGCGCACACACACACACACCCCCTCCCTCGCTCGAAACCCTAGCAAGGTCCCCGCCGCCGCCGCCGCCGCAAGGCCTCCATTGTCAACATGTGCCGGTTTGCCCGTGCAGCTTACCCACCGATCTCCATACCCAGGCCGCCCTGAGTTTCTTAGATGACGCCTGCCAAACGCCCCCTTTCCCACAGATCCCCATCCCCATCCCCCACTCCAGAGCGTCACAGCCTAAGCCTGGCTACGCTTCCCGTGGATCTCGAGGAGAGACTGGCCCAAAAGAGGTGTATCGCGGTCTCTTCGTCTGACGTCGCCGAGGAAGCTGACGACCATTACTAGCCGCAGGCACTCAATCAGCGGGCTAGAGTATGTGGGTATGTCGCGGACGCCGGCTACGACATCGAGGTCGTCGACAGCGACGGCCTGAGGCGGGCTATGTCACAGGTTAAGTGGCCCAACCCCGACCCCTCGGGTTCAACCGCCGTCGATCTCATCCATGGCCCCGCCGCTGATCTCCTCTGGCTCGCTGTCAAGAATTTGCCATCCTACATCGCCATCGAGCCCCTTTTGTCATTTCTGAAGGACACGTTCTGCGATGCTGGCTTGGGATCCATAGCTTCCAAGTCAGACCTCATCGACGGCGACCACGAGGAGGGCACCCTCTCCGGCTCTTCCAAGGGGAAAGAGCCCATCTGCTCGTTGATGTCTGCTAGAACTACGTCGGTATTTCCCCAAAGAGGAAGGGATGATGCAGTATAGCGACGGTAGGTATTTCCCTCAGTGATGAGACCAAGGTTATCGAACCAGTAGGAGAACCTCCTCACACCACGTAAACAACACCTGCACACAAATAACAAATGCTCGCAACCCGACGTGTTAAAGGGGTTGTCAATCCCTTTCGGGTACGGCGCCTCAAGATAGGCAAATAACGTTTGATAAAAGTGGTAGATATGATAAATAGATCGCGGAACAAATAAATTGCAGCAAGGTATTTTTGTATGTTTGGTTTATTAGATCTGAAAATAAAAGCAAACAAAAATAGATCGCAAAGGCAAATATGATGAAAAGAGACCTGGGGGCCGTAGGTTTCACTAGTGGCTTCTCTCGAGAAAAATAGCAAACGGTGGGAAAACAATTACTGTTGGGCAATTGATAGAACTTCAAATAATCATGACGATATCCAGGCAATGATCATTATATAGGCATCACGTCCAAGATTAGTAAACCGACTCCTGCCTGCATCTACTACTATTACTCCACACATCGACCGCTATCCAGCATGCATCTAGTGTATTAAGTTCATGGAAAAACAGAGTAATGCAATAAGAACGATGACATGATGTAGACAAGATCTATTTATGTAGAAATAGACCTCATCTTGTTATCCTTAATAGCAACGATACATACGTGTCGTTTCCCTTTCTGTCACTGGGATCAAGAACCGTAAGATCGAACCCATCACAAAGCACCTCTTCCCATTGCAAGATAAATAGATCAAGTTTGCCAAACAAAACCCAAATATCAGAGAAGAAATACGAGGCTATAATCAATCATGCATATAAGAGATCAAAGAAGACTCAAATAACTTTCATGGATAAAAACATAGATCTGATCATAAACTCAAAGTTCATCGGATCCCAACAAACACACCGCAAAAAGACTTACATCATATGGATCTCCAAGAGACCATTGTATTGATAATCAAGAGAGAGAGAGAGGAAGCCATCTATCTACTAACTACGGACCCGTAGGTCTACAAAGAACTACTCACGCATCATCGGAGAGGCACCAATGGACATGATGAACCCCTCCGTGATGGTGTCTAGATTGGATCTGGTGTTTCTGGACTCTACGGCGGCTGGAATTGATTTTTTGTCGACTCTCCTAGGGTTTATGGAATATTGGGGTATTTATAGAGCAAAGAGGCAGTGCGGGAGGCCAACAAGGAGGGCACAACTCACCGGGGAGCGCCTGGGCCCCCAGGCACGCCCTGGTGGGTTGTGCTCCCCTCGGAGCTCCCCTCAGGTGCGTTCCTGGCCCACTGGATGTCTTCTGGCCCAAAAAATCCACAAAAAGTTTCGCTGCATTTGGACTCCGTTTGGTATTGATTTCCTGTGATGTAAAAAACATGCAGAAAACAGCAACTGGCACTGGGCACTATGTCAATAGGTTAGTACCAAAAAATGATATAAAATGACTATAAAATGATTGTAAAACATCCAAGAATGATAATATAACAGCATGGAACAATAAAAAATTATAGATACGTTGGAGTCGTATCAGCATCCCGAAGCTTAATTCCCGCTCGTCCTCGAGTAGGTAAATGATAAAAACAGAATTTTTGATGTGGAATGCTTCCTAACATGCTCACCACATTTCTTTTCTTTATAGCATGGACATTTGGACTTTTATATGGTTCAAAGCAATAGTCTAGTTTTGACATGAAGACTTTAATACTCAAGCATACCAACAAGCAACCATGTCTTTCAAAATATCAACACTAAAGCAAGTTATCCCTAGCCCATTATGCTCAACCATTGATCCATTCATGAAACACACTCGAATATTAGCTACACCCAATGCTCAAATACGATCATAGTGCCCCTTAGTTGGTGCTTTATAAGAGAAGATGGAGACTCAAATTCAAAATAAAAATTGCATAAGTAAAAGAAAGGCCCTTCAAGGAGGGAAGTAGGGATTTGTAGAGGTGCCGGAGCTCATAGCGAAAATTGAGAGATAAAAACATTTTGGGAGGCATACTTTTCCAACCAACGAAAACGAATTAGAGTTCCCAACACTTTCCATGCTAGATACATCATAGGCGGTTCCCAAACAGAAAATAAAGTTTATTCCTTTTTCCACCATTACTTTCACTTTCCATGTCTTGTCCGTATCCACGGGTGCCCTCCATACCAACACTTTCCAAGGAATTTATTATTTGACAACATAAAGTAAATTCATTTTTCATTTCGGGACTGGGCATCCCTAATACCTTTGCCGTACTCTCGTGCAATGATAAGTGAATAAACACTCATCGTGAGAATAACACATCTAGCATGGAAAATATTGGCCACCCCTCACCGCCTCGCGAGCGATAGAGCACACAAAAGAGAAATTTATTTTGAAAATTAGAGATGGCACATGCAAATTTGCTTAGAACGGCATGGAAATACTGCATAGGTATGTATAGTGGACTCATATGGCAAAACTGGTTTAAAGGATTTTGGATGCACAAGTAGTGATCATACTTAGTGCAAAATGAAGGCTAGCAAAAAGATTGAGAAGCGACCAACCAAGAAACGAAAAATCTCGTACCCAAGCATTAAGCATAAGTAACACCGAATAATGCACCACAAGTAGGATATAAATTTCATTGCATAACTATTGACTTTCGTGCTTGCATAGGGAATCACAAACCTTAACATCAATATTCTTACTAAAGCACAATTACTCATCAACATGACTGACATATCATATCGTCATATCTCAAAACCATTACTAAGAATCAAGTTTATTTTGTCCAATGATCTTCATGAAAGTTTTTATTATATCCTCCTTGGATATCTATCACTTTGGGACCATTTTCATATGTTGCTTTTGATAAGCTCAAACAAATTTAAGTGAAGAACATGAGCATAATATTTCTTTCTCTCAAAATAATCTAAGTGAAGCAAGAGAGAATTTCTTAAAAAATTTACTAACTCCCAAATAAATCTAAGTGAAGCATGAGAGCATTTCTTCAAAAATAACAAAGCACACCGTGCTCAAAAAGATATAAGTGAAGTACTAGAGCAAATCCATGGCTCAAAAAATTTATGTGAAGCATAGGAGCAAGCATAGCATAATTTTTGGCTTTCTCAAAAAGGTGTGTCCAACAAGGATTCAAGACTTAAAATACAAATCAAAACAAGCAAAGACTCATATCATACAAGACGCTCCAAGAAAAACTCATAATATGTGACAAATAAAAATATAGTTCCAAGTAAAATACCGATGGTTGTTAGAAGAAAGAGGCGATGCCACTCGGGGGCATCCCCAAGCTTAGTTGCTTGCTACTTCTTGAATATTATCTTGGGGGTGCCTCAGACATCCCCAATCTTAGCCTTTTGCTAATCCTTATTCCTTTATCCATCGTAAGATCACCCAAAACTTGAAAACTTCAATCACACAAAACTCAACAAAACCTTTGTGAGATCCGTTAGTATAAGAAAGCAAACCACTACTATAAGTGTAGGGAAACGCAGCAGAAAACAAAAAATTTCCGACCTACGCACCAGCCCAGGACCACAATGGAGACTGCATACAAGGTTTGATCATTTTCGTTACCGACTCGTAGCGCAGCGGAAGTAGAGTCGATGACGATCGGCGATGCAGATCCCCGCAGCTAGGATTTACAACCTCCCAACCGCGAGGATGTATACCCTCGTCTTCTCTTCGGACAGCCCTCCGGGAGGCGGTCGAACAGTCCCCCGGACGGTGTCGCGGACAGCCCTTCGGGAGGACCTTCGAAACTCGAACGGTCACTCGGACAGCCCTTCGGGAGGACTCACAGAACTAGGACCGTCACTTGGACAGCCCTTCGGGAGGCACTCACGAACAGCCCCTCGGGCACTAAGATCGAAACTACGACCTCTCTACAGAGTTGCACACATACGGTGTCATCTATCCGGCAGGGCTTCGCCGTCCAGAACTAGTTCCCACCGGAACCCAAACAGCCTTTCGGCTCTACGAAACTCTTTTCGTGGGAGGGAGAGAGAAGCCATATCATTGCAATGGCACTTGTATGTGAGAAGGGATCAAGGATTGAGCAGCCCCCTCTCCTCCTTATATAGGAAAACCAAGGGGTAGGATGGGCATTCAAGAAATACCAAAATACCCATGAAGGAAACTCTTTCCAAGGGCATAAGAGAGAAACCAAAGGACATGTGGAGCTCCAAGGAGGAGCTCCACATGTGGCCGGCCACCCCCTAGGGGTCCCCCCCCAAGGGGGCTCTCATCCATCCACATCACCTTCTAGAAGCCTTTAGCAAAAGCCCTAAAAGGTGGCTTTCCAAAAAATTCCAAAAAGCACTTTCACTATTCATGACGACATTTTTCAGCGTCCGTTCGAACTGAAAATATTTATGTGGGCTTAGAACATTTCCAGTACCCACTAAAATAATTTTCAACGCGTTTTGGAACAATTCCAGTTTAGTGATTTCATCTGCGAAAAGCATCTGAAGCGGTTCCGGCAGCCCCGGAACATTTCCGGTTTTTCTTCCAGAAAATTCCCAGAAGTTTCTAGAATGATTCTGGCATCCTCCAAGAATTATCAGGCATGTGCCGAAACCATTTTGACTTAATGGTATCCCCTGAAACAACTTTTCAGTTTCACCGGAACTCATCCGGTGACCTCTCTCTGCGGAATTTTTCCGCTGTCCGAAACTTTTCGATGTCCGAAACTTTTTCGGTGATTTTCTCTCAGACTCCCTGTCTAGTATTCAGCAGATAGATGACCCTTAAGCGTGTGACCCTATAGGTTCGGTGAAGTATAGACATGACACGGAACCCCTTCCGATCAATGATCAACATCGGAGCCGTGGACACCCATATTGACCCCTATACCCACACGAATGAATATTCGAGTGAACCTCCAGTTGCCGTGTGCTATTCCTTTTGCTTCGCGATATGTTACAAATACCCGAGGCGAGACATGTTGGCATTCCCGTGGATCAACAACTTGTCCACTATGCTAGTTACCTCATTACCGGTATTGTTCTCTTTTCTCGTTACCGTGTTCCGGCATCCCCGTGATCAAATCACAAAGTGTCTGGCCAGACGATGATGGATACCTTAACACAGAGAGGGCCCAGAGATATCTCTCCATCGTCGGAGGAGCAAATCCCAATCTTGAGCTATCAAGTTACTTAACATACTTTCCCATGAACCCGTAAGCCGCCGTAATAGCCATCCAGTTATGGATGACGTTTAACAAACCCCAAAGTTCATGAATCAAGCATGAAGAAACTCGATACTCTCATGGTCTGAGGAATCATGCAAACGTTAACCATATCTGTGTTATTAACCATTAACTTGTGACGAAAGAATCTCATAGCATAACATCAATTTGGGTCAATTCAACACAAATGTTCTTCTAACATTGTGCCCTCAAAGCTGCTGGCATAGACATGCCCATGATTGGGAAAACATAATCATCATGCAACACTTGAGCTAGTCTTAGAGGCATGACTAGGAATACTTTTTACCGTTTATTATTCCACACGTGCACATGGGTTTTCCCCAGAGCCTTTATGGATATACGGGCCCGGGAACCACAACAGTTATAGCATGGAACATAAACATAATTATGAGCAAGGAGATAAATAATAACATTTATTATTGCCTCTAGGGCATATCTCCTACAGACTCCCACTTGCACTAGAGTCAATAATCTAGTTAATGCTAATGCACTTTACACCTATGGCACATTGGTGTAAAATATGCTTCGCATGTGGTGTAGCCTGATGTCCAACGGATCTGACGACTTCAGATCCGTGTGTATCTTTGCATATCCTCGCATTTTCACGCTTTCACAAAATTCATATTTTGTGTACACCTTGCTTTGTATATGTGTGAATCATTGGTCGAAACCTGATTCCTCAGACTGAGCTATGGAGCAACTATCTGCAATAGTGTCCCATTGACCAAGCCTTCTTGGAACCATACTAAGTTCATGAATGAACTATATGATTCAACAACTTCTTTGTCGCTTCTAAAGCGTCAACATACTTAGCCTTTGTTATAGAATTCGCCTCAGTATCTTGTTTGGAACAATTTCCAACTACCGTGCCACCATATTGTGTATTGCACAAAACCCTTAACTTTAATCGAAAATCGCCCTTAGGGATATACGGGCCCGGGAACCACAACAGTATAGCATGGAACATAAACATAATTATGAGCAAGGAGATAAATAATAACATTATTATTGCCTCTAGGGCATATCTCCTAAGACTCCCACTTGCACTAGAGTCAATAATCTAGTTATGCTAATGCACTTTACACCTATGGCACATTGGTGTAAAATATGCTTCGCATGTGGTGTAGCCTGATGTCCAACGGATCTGACGACTTCAGATCCGTGTGTATCTTTGCATATCCTCGCATTTTCACGCTTTCACAAAATTCATATTTTGTGTACACCTTGCTTTGTATATGTGTGAATCATTGGTCGAAACCTGATTCCTCAGATGAGCTATGGAGCAACTATCTGCAATAGTGTCCCATTGACCAAGCCTTCTTGGAACCATACTAAGTTCATGAATGAACTATATGATTCAACAACTTCTTTGTCGCTTCTAAAGCGTCAACATACTAGCTTTGTTATAGAATTCGCCTCAGTATCTGTTTGGAACAATTTCCAACTACCGTGCCACCATATTGTGTATTGCACAAAACCCTTAACTTAATCGAAAATCGCTTGGAGCGGATAAAGACTGTATCGATGTAACCTTTACAACGAACTCTTCATGATCTCCGCTTGCGAGAAAACATGTCATCAGTGCATATAGTACTCAATGACCCTTTTCACTGTTGTCCCATGATCAGTACTTTTGATCACTTTGGTATCTATACTCGCAACAACTTTGGAGTATTGGACATATCTGGTTGTTTTTACATACCATGGAATACATGATTAATCCAAACATGAAGTGTGTGGAATCTTCATCATGTATTTTACTCATCAGTGTTTTTGGGACACCGAGTCTTGCAAAAATCTTCCATGTGACTTCGGCAAGAATCACTCCTTGACGTTTTTAATGCTAAAAGGTTTTAGCATCCTGTCAATGTATCTTTGCTCAGCCCCATTAGGTAAATCTATCTCCATAGATCATCATGCCAATATAAAGGCTATTTAGCCCAAGCACTTCATCGAAAAAAAATTTCAAATGAAGTCCTAATTCGTGTCAAGAATTATTTCCAATTAACAATGTGTCAAGCACACAACGTTTTTAGAAATTTATTATGCTCCCAATTACTTTCTTGAATCATAAGCATCTTCGTACCCATGATGAAGTCAAACCCCTTTGACCATTTCATCAAAACACGAAGATTCCAACTCCATTTTGCTCTCTTCTGTCCATTGCTGGAACTCTGAAGTTTGCATACTTACTAGCATCCTCTGGAATGACAAAATACCTTGGACTGTAACACATGCAAGTCCTTGGTTTTATTTCCATTAGATGGAAATCCTTTTGTCATCCTTTGTTTCATATCTATAGATTGAAATATGTATAATTGCTAGTTCAACCCGAACGACTTTAAGCATCGCTACGATGAAAAAACCTCATCGTAGTCAACTCCTTGAACTCGTTATTGCAACAAGTCGAGCTTTATGGATAAAACATTTTTACCCGTATCAGTTTTTAGTTCCATAAAATTCGTTAGACTCTAAGTCTTTCGAAAGGTGTATCAAGGTTTTAATCTTGAAACATTATATGGAGACTATCTCGGATTGTATTGGCATTTAGCCATTCCGAGTCAGGGCCCATCAACGCTTCCTTGTGTATCGTAGGTATACTGTTGTCTAACAACATATCTCGTTTGCGCACCTGAGAGGTTTGACGAGCCTTGCCTATGTGGTTCAGCTGCAAGCTCGACCGAAGTCCATACATTTTATTGTAGAGACTTCCGTATCAGTCATAGTGAAAACTCTGGAATTACTTCCAAGGTCTTTTCCTTTGCCTGATGACGGAGATACTGGTTATATCGTCGAGTTGCATATTCTCCCACTCACCTTTTGAAAGAACCATTTTCTTCAAAAGCATACCGTTCTTAGTGGCAAACTATTTGCCTCGGTATAGTGAGGAGGAATACCCAATGACTTGGGATAACCTACAAAGTAGCACTTGTCTGATTTGGAATAGGTTGTAACCTTTACACAAGCCCCATATTCCAAATGTTTAGAAAGATATAACATGGTTGGGCGTACCTACCATGGTGTCATTTCAACAGCACGATGGAGCTCTTTTCAGTGTAAACGCGTAGTCTCTAAAGCATCACTCTTTAAAAGGGATAATGGCAAATTTATTTATGTCATCTTTGATCTACCATGTCATAAATGGTTCGATTACATTTTCACGGAATTTCACTTGCAGTGGTGTTCCGGAGGTGCAATTATGAAACTACTTTCACACTCATCAGAAATTCGCTAAACTTGTAACTCAAATATCCTTTCTGCATCGAATTGTAGAAACATAATTTTTTGTTACAATAACTTCTACTCATTTTTGAAAACCTTTCGAATGAATTCAAAAGATCCAGACTTACGTTCATCAAGTAAATATCCACAATCTACTTGAGTCATTTCTGAAGATAGATAAATCCACTACTAACAACATTTATCGGACTACACACATCAAATGTATGATCACCAATAAGTTTGTTGTCCGTTCCTTATGGCCTGTGAAAGGTATTTCAGTCACTTCACTTTTCGGAGGAAAGTTGCAAGTGTCAGATGATTCAAAAAACAAATGACTTCAAAATCCACATAATGGATTTTATCCAGCGGGTTTCTCCAATGTGACCAAAGCAGTGCCACACTTGTGTTGTATTCTTTAGTATTTATGATATTTAGCGTCAGTGTTATGGATGTATCATATTACCATCAATATCATAACCTACGTCCCATCGAGGATGGAAGCATGGCCCTTCATGTTATTCATAATACTGAACAACAATTGTTCTTTTTATGAAAAACTTTTTGCAACAACATTGTGCAAGGGGCTTAGAGTGTAAAACTCTAAAATGAATTATGAATGTAAATCCAGAGGTATAATATATTTATCAATATTCATAACATAACATCTCATTTAATGAAGTATGGCCCTTATGTTATTCATAACACCCGAACATAAAAAGTTCTCTTATGAACAACCTTCTGCAAGATACTTATGCAAAGGGCTAGAGTGTGAAACTATAAAGAATTATGAAAAGTAATACATAGGTAATACACCGATGGAAGGGTATAGTAACATTTACTATGTCCCATGTGTGTATCTCAACCTCATTCTGAGTAGTCTTTCAGGCCATAGTAGTTCTTACATCGAGTGCAACAGAATGCAATCGAGCGGGTATCTTTGTGATTGTCTCACAATACCCAAGAATTAGTGATTAACATGTTTAACCATAATTCCCAAGAACTATATCTTTGACCAGCCTTCTATACATCAAAAACTTTGTATGACATTCATACATGAGCTGGATATTCCAGTCTTCTTCTTATTGCCTTTATATTCTAACAGTTTTAACTTTTAGGTATTTCTACTCTCAGAAGAAGCACCCAACTTAAGAGTGGCGTTAGCCTCGGACTTCCTAGCGTGAAAGTTCACTAACACCCTTCGGACACTTCCTTTCTCTTAAGTGTTGTTTTATTCACCTTTTATCATATGATAGGTGTTTTCTGGATCCCTCTCTATCAGTCTAATGCATAGTAAACTTTTTACTAATAGTTTGCAAACAAACATTGCTTTGGAATCTCATCTCTTTAGCCTTTGTCTGTCTCTGAAAATGATTTTCAAGATTCCATGAATATCACATAACTATCCAAACTTTTGAAGTTCGGGTCTCATGGAAACAAACATATTGCACTGATGAAACGGATTCTAGCTTTTGGATCGAAGGACGAGAGTAATGATCCATAGCATAAGCGAGAAATACCAAAGTATGCGATAGGACAAAGTCCTTCTTGGCACTCTTGAGGACAATCCTCACATTATGTTACCAACCCTAGAGTTTTTAACCAGATATTTAAACGCTATTCAATTTAATAGGGAAGGTGGAAACGCGAGCCATAATTCAATAATATTATGCAAATCACACTTAGGCAGTGTTCATAATTAATTGCACAGAGAATTAAACAAGTAATTACAAGTGCGCTCCCACTCAAATCAATATCTCTCATAATTGATTGTGAGCGATTCAAGATCCGCATTTCAATTCAACGCCATTGATGGTGAGCACACTGATGACGAAAACTCTCAATCGGTAGGCAACCTGCCAATCACCTCTCTATGTGACTCTTGTTCATCTTTCGATGCGTGTTCCGAGCTCATGACTTTCATGCCTGAACGTCAAGACAACCAAGTGATCTCGTGCGATTCGAGGTCTCAACTCACCCGCCTCAACACATCCCAATCGTTCGTACCCATGTCAGCATGGCGCACCGAAAAGTTAGGTGCCGTGACGGTTGCTACACTTGGGAGAACACTAACTACTTGATATTTTGTGAGAGATCACCTAAAAAAGCGACTACCGCGCAATTCAAGAAGGGTGTAGCATAAGGGATAAAACATCTCAGGCAATTCATAATAGCATGATATGGATAGACCCTTTCTGACGCGAGAAGTCTTGTATTTCTTCGTCTTCGGCATTCAGTCGGTGTTCACTCGCGAAGATTGCTACCACCTTGTCGATGCACCAGATAATATTGCTATCTCTATAGCTATAAAATAATGCATTACAACAAGGTTGACACGCAGGTCATTAAAGTGCATATCATATGGCTCCAGCCATCATGCCAAATCATGACACGCAGGTCATGTTAATCAATTTACATCATATAGGCATCTCATACTATATCAAATTATTATGAGCACTGCTAAACCACATCACATGCACATGTAAAACCCTCCTGCAAAACCAACTTAGACGCCCTAATCGGTTATGCAAAACTTGTTTTCGTGGCTTCTAAGGTTTCGAAACAAACCGAAGCTACCAACGTCCATCATCAAGTATGATTTATTCAAGTCGCTAGATTAACTTCAGGGGTGTATGAAACACGAGATAATAAAATCTCGAGCCCATACTGAACTTCGTCATACGCATGACCCCGTGCAGATCATATCTGCATTGCCCTTCGTCTGCGAAATTTCATCTTCTTTTTAACTACGATGGAATTCAATGAACTGTTAGCACTTCTTTGATCAATCAGGATGCGGATTGCCAGAACATTGAAACTCCACCATGCTGTTATCAAGATCAGAAATATGCAAATTCCAGGGAGAGCAACAAGAACCTGGTAACAGATTTCATCTGCTACCCGCACAAATATTTCAGTAATAGAACTCATCTAAAACTATTATATTGTGCAACACCCATACATCACTATGTATTCTAGATCGCAACTGCATCTACGCATAGCAGGCTCATGATGCCACTGTAGGGAAACGCAGCAGAAAACAAAAAATTTCCAACCTACGCACCAGCCCAGGACCACAATGGAGACTGCATACAAGAGTTTGACATTTTTGTTACCCCTTACCGGACTCGTAGGCGCAGCGGAAGTGAGTCGATGACGATCGGCGGTGCAGATCCCCGCCAGGTCGCTAGATTAACTTCACGGGGTGTATGAAACACGAGATAATAAAATCTCGAGCCCCATACTGAACTTCGTCATACGCATGACCCCCGTGCAGATCATATCTGCATTGCCCTTTCGTCTGCGAAATTTCATCTTTCTTTTTAACTACGATGGAATTCAATGAACTGTTAGCACTTCTTTGATCAATCAGGATCGCGGATTGCCAGAACATTGAAACTCCACCATGCTGTTATCAAGATCAGAAATATGCAAATTCCAGGGAAGCAACAAGAACCTCGGGTAACAGATTTCATCTGCTACCCGCACAAATAATTTTCAGTAATAGAACTCATCTACTACCTAATTATATTGTGCAACACCCATACATCACTATGTATTCTAGATCGCAACCTGCATCTACGCATAGCACGGCTCATGATGCCACTGTAGGGAAACGCAGCAGAAAACAAAAAATTTCCAACCTACGCACCAGCCCAGGACCACAATGGAGACTGCATACAAGGTTTGATCATTTTCGTTACCGACTCGTAGCGCAGCGGAAGTAGAGTCGATGACGATCGGCGGTGCAGATCCCCGCAGCTAGGATTTACAACCTCCCAACCGCGAGGATGTATACCCTCGTCTTCTCTTCGGACAGCCCTCCAGGAGGCGGTCGAACAGTCCCCCGGACGGTGTCGCGGACAGCCCTTCGGGAGGACCTTCGAAACTCGAACGGTCACTCGGACAGCCCTTCGGGAGGACTCACAGAACTAGGACCGTCACTTGGACAGCCCTTCGGGAGGCACTCACGAACAGCCCCTCGGGCACTAAGATCGAAACTACGACCTCTCTACAGAGTTGCACACATACGGTGTCATCTATCCGGCAGGGCTTCGCCGTCCAGAACTAGTTCCCACCGGAACCCAAACAGCCTTTCGGCTCTACGAAACTCTTTTCGTGGGAGGGAGAGAGAAGCCATATCATTGCAATGGCACTTGTATGTGAGAAGGGATCAAGGATTGAGCAGCCCCCTCTCCTCCTTATATAGGAAAACCAAGGGGTAGGATGGGCATTCAAGAAATACCAAAATACCCATGAAGGAAACTCTTTCCAAGGGCATAAGAGAGAAACCAAAGGACATGTGGAGCTCCAAGGAGGAGCTCCACATGTGGCCGGCCACCCCCTAGGGGTCCCCCCCCAAGGGGGCTCTCATCCATCCACATCACCTTCTAGAAGCCTTTAGCAAAAGCCCTAAAAGGTGGCTTTCCAAAAAATTCCAAAAAGCACTTTCACTATTCATGACGACATTTTTCAGCGTCCGTTCGAACTGAAAATATTTATGTGGGCTTAGAACATTTCCAGTACCCACTAAAATAATTTTCAACGCGTTTTGGAACAATTCCAGTTTAGTGATTTCATCTGCGAAAAGCATCTGAAGCGGTTCCGGCAGCCCCGGAACATTTCCGGTTTTTCTTCCAGAAAATTCCCAGAAGTTTCTAGAATGATTCTGGCATCCTCCAAGAATTATCAGGCATGTGCCGAAACCATTTTGACTTAATGGTATCCCCTGAAACAACTTTTCAGTTTCACCGGAACTCATCCGGTGACCTCTCTCTGCGGAATTTTTCCGCTGTCCGAAACTTTTCGATGTCCGAAACTTTTTCGGTGATTTTCTCTCAGACTCCCTGTCTAGTATTCAGCAGATAGATGACCCTTAAGCGTGTGACCCTATAGGTTCGGTGAAGTATAGACATGACACGGAACCCCTTCCGATCAATGATCAACATCGGAGCCGTGGACACCCATATTGACCCCTATACCCACACGAATGAATATTCGAGTGAACCTCCAGTTGCCGTGTGCTATTCCTTTTGCTTCGCGATATGTTACAAATACCCGAGGCGAGACATGTTGGCATTCCCGTGGATCAACAACTTGTCCACTATGCTAGTTACCTCATTACCGGTATTGTTCTCTTTTCTCGTTACCGTGTTCCGGCATCCCCGTGATCAAATCACAAAGTGTCTGGCCAGACGATGATGGATACCTTAACACAGAGAGGGCCCAGAGATATCTCTCCATCGTCGGAGGAGCAAATCCCAATCTTGAGCTATCAAGTTACTTAACATACTTTCCCATGAACCCGTAAGCCGCCGTAATAGCCATCCAGTTATGGATGACGTTTAACAAACCCCAAAGTTCATGAATCAAGCATGAAGAAACTCGATACTCTCATGGTCTGAGGAATCATGCAAACGTTAACCATATCTGTGTTATTAACCATTAACTTGTGACGAAAGAATCTCATAGCATAACATCAATTTGGGTCAATTCAACACAAATGTTCTTCTAACATTGTGCCCTCAAAGCTGCTGGCATAGACATGCCCATGATTGGGAAAACATAATCATCATGCAACACTTGAGCTAGTCTTAGAGGCATGACTAGGAATACTTTTTACCGTTTATTATTCCACACGTGCACATGGGTTTTCCCCAGAGCCTTTATGGATATACGGGCCCGGGAACCACAACAGTTATAGCATGGAACATAAACATAATTATGAGCAAGGAGATAAATAATAACATTTATTATTGCCTCTAGGGCATATCTCCTACAGACTCCCACTTGCACTAGAGTCAATAATCTAGTTAATGCTAATGCACTTTACACCTATGGCACATTGGTGTAAAATATGCTTCGCATGTGGTGTAGCCTGATGTCCAACGGATCTGACGACTTCAGATCCGTGTGTATCTTTGCATATCCTCGCATTTTCACGCTTTCACAAAATTCATATTTTGTGTACACCTTGCTTTGTATATGTGTGAATCATTGGTCGAAACCTGATTCCTCAGACTGAGCTATGGAGCAACTATCTGCAATAGTGTCCCATTGACCAAGCCTTCTTGGAACCATACTAAGTTCATGAATGAACTATATGATTCAACAACTTCTTTGTCGCTTCTAAAGCGTCAACATACTTAGCCTTTGTTATAGAATTCGCCTCAGTATCTTGTTTGGAACAATTTCCAACTACCGTGCCACCATATTGTGTATTGCACAAAACCCTTAACTTTAATCGAAAATCGCTTGGAGCATGGATAAAGACTGTATCGATGTAACCTTTTACAACGAACTCTTCATGATCTCCGCTTGCGAGAAAACATGTCATCAGTGCTACTATAGTACTCAATGACCTTTTTTCACTGTTGTCCCATGATCAGTACTTTTGATCACTTTGGTATCTATACTCGCAACAACTTTGGAGTATTGGACATATCTGGTTGTTTTTACATACCATGGAATACATGATTAATCCGAACATGAAGGTGTGTGGAATCTCCATCATGTATTTTGCTCATCAGTGTTTTTGGGACACCGAGTCTTGCAAAAACTCTTTCCATGTGACTTCGGCAAGAATCACTCCTTGACGTTTTTAATGCTAAAAGGTTTTAGCATCTTGTCAATATGTATCTTTGCTCAGCCCCATTAGGTAAATCTATCTCCATAGATCATCATGCCTAATATAACGGCTATTTTGCCCAAGCACTTCATCGAAAAACTATTTTCAAATGAAGTCCTAATTCGTGTCAAGAAATTTATTTCCAATTAACAATGTGTCAAGCACACAACGTTTTTAGAAATTTTATTATGCTCCCACTTACTTTCTTGAATCATAAGCATCTTCGTTACCCATTGATGAAGTCAAACCCCTTTGACCATTTCATCAAAACACGAAGATTCCAACTCCATTTTGCTCTCTTCTGTCCATTGCTGGAACTCTGAAGTTTGCATACTTACTAGCATCCTCTGGAATGACAAAATACCTTGGACTGTAACACATGCAAGTCCTTGGTTTTATTTCCATCAGATGGAAATCCTTTTGTCATCCTTTGTTTCATATCTCATGATTGAAATATGTATTAATTGCTAGTTCAACCCGAACCGACTTTAAGCATCGCTACGATGAAACAACCTCATCGTAGTCAACTCCTTGAACTCGTTATTGCAACAAGTCGAGCTTTATGGATAAAACATTTTTACCCGTATCAGTTTTTAGTTCCATAAAATTCGTTAGACTCTAAGTCTTTCGAAAGGTGTATCAAGGTTTTAATCTTGAAACATTTATATGGAGACTATCTCGGATTGTATTGGCATTTAGCCAATTCCGGAGTCAGGGCCCATCAACGCTTCCTTGTGTATCGTAGGTATACTGTTGTCTAACAACAATATCTCGTTTGCGCACCTGAGAGGTTTGCACGAGCCTTGCCTATGTGGTTCAGCTGCAAGTTCGACCGAAGGCCATACATTTTATTGTAGAGACTTCCGTATCAGTCATAGTAGGAAACTCTGGAATTACTTCCAAGGTCTCTTTCCTTTGACCTGATGACGGAGATACTGGTTATCTCGTCGAGTTGCATTATTCTCCCACTCACCTTTTTGAAAGAACCATTTTCTTCAAAAAGCATACCGTTCTTTGTGGCAAACTTATTTGCCTCGGTATAGTGAGGGAGGAATACCCAATGACTTGGGATAACCTACAAAGTAGCACTTGTCTGATTTGGAATAGGTTTGTAACCTTTTACACAAGCCCCATATTCCAAATGTTTAAGAAAAGATATAACATGGTTGGGCGTACCATACCATGGTGTCATTTCAACAGACCCGATGGAGCTCTTTTCAGTGTAAAAGCCGCAGTCTCTAAAGCATCACTCTTTAAAAGGGATAATGGCAAATTTATTTATGTCATCTTTGATCTTACCATGTCATAAATGGTTCGATTACATTTTCACGGACTTTCCACTTGCAGTGGTGTTCCGGGAGGTGCAAGTTATGAAACTACTTTCACAACTCATCAGACATTCGCTAAACTTGTAACTCAAATATTCCTTTCTGCAATCAAATTGTAGAAACATAATTTTCTTGTTACAATAACTTCTACTTCCTTTTTGAAAACCTTTCGAATGAATTCAAAAGATCCAGACTTACATCTCATCAAGTAAATATCCACATATCTACTTGAGTCATTTCTGAAGATAGATAAATCCACTACTAACAACATTTATCGGACTACACACATCAAATGTATGATCACCAATAAGTTTGTTGTCCGTTCCTTATGGTCTGTGAACGGTATTTCAGTCACTTCACTTTTCGGAGGAAAGTTGCAAGTGTCAGATGATTCAAAATCAAATGACTTCAAAAATCCATCATAATGGATTTTATCCATGCGGGTTTCTCCAATGTGACCAAATGCAGTGCCACACTTGTGTGGTATTCTTTTAGTCTTTATGATATTTAGCGTCAGTGTTATGGATGTATCATATTACCATCAATATTCATAACATACGTCCCATCGAGGATGGAAGCATGGCCCTTCATGTTATTCATAATACTGAACAACAATTGTTCCTTTTATGAACAACCTTTTTGCAACAACATTGTGCAAGGGGCTAGAGTGTAAAACTCTAAAATGAATTATGAATTTAAATCCAGAGGTAATATATTATTATCAATATTCATAACATACATCTCATTCATAATGAAAGTATGGCCCTTATGTTATTCATAACACCGAACATAAAAAGTTCTCTTATGCACAACCTTCTTGCAAGATACCTTATGCAAAGGGCTAGAGTGTGAAACTCTAAAATGAATTATGAAAGTAAATACATAGGTAATACACCGATGGAAGGTATAGTAACATTTACTATGTCCCATGTGTGTATCTCAACCTCATTCCTGGCTAGTCTTTCAGGCCATAGTAGTTCTTACATCGAGTTGCAACAGAATGCAATCGAGCGGGTATCTTTGTGATTGTCTCACAATACCCAAGAATTAGTGATTAACATGTTTAACCATAATTCCCAAGAACTATATCTTTGACCAGCCTTCTATACATCAAAAACTTTGTATGACATTCATACATGAGCTGGATATTCCAGTCTTCTTTCTTATTGCCTTTATACTTCTAACAGTTTTAACTTTTAGTATTTCTCCTACTCTCAGAAGAAGCACCCAACTTAAGAGTGGCGTTAGCCTCGGACTTCCTAGGCGTGAAAGTTTCACTAACACCCTTCGGACACTTCCTTTCTCTTAAGTTGTTGTTTTATTCACCTTTTATCATATGATAGGTGTTCTTCTGGATCCCTCTCTTATCAGTCTAATGCATAGTAAACTTCTTTTACTAATAGTTTGCAAACAAACATTGCTTTGGATATCTCATATCTTTTAGCCTTTGTCTGTCTCTGAAAATGATTTTCAGATTCCATGAATATCACATAACTATCCAAACTTTTGAAGTTCGGGTCTCATGGAAACAAACATATTGCACTTGACTGAAACGGAATTCTAGCTTTTGGATCGAAGGACGAGAGTCACATGATCCATAGCATAAGCGAGAGAATACCAAAGTATGCGATAGGACAAAGTCCTTCTTGGCACTCTTGAGGACAATCCTCACATTATGTTACCAACCCTAGAGTTTTAACCAGATATTTAACAGCTATTCAATTTTAATAGGGAAGGTGGAAACGCGAGCCATAATTCTACAACTATTATGCAAATCACACTTAGGCAGTGTTCATAATTAATTGCACAGAGAATTAAACAAGTTAATTCTACAGTGCGCTCCCACTCAAATCAATATCTCTCATAATTGATTGTGAGCGATTCAAGATCCGCATTTCAATTCAACGCCATTGATGGTGAGCATCACTGATGACGAAAATCTCAATCGGTAGGCAAACCTGCCAATCACATCTCTATGTGACTCTTGTTCATCTTTCGATGCGTGTGTTCCGAGCTCATGACTTTCATGCCTGAACGTCAAGACAACCAAGTGATCTCGCTGCGAGGTCTCAACTCACCCGCCTCACACATCCCTAATCGTTCGTACCCATGTCAGCATGGCGCACCCCGAAAAGTTAGGTGCCGTGACGGTGCTACACTTGGGAGAACACTAACTACTTGATATTTTTGTGAGAGATCACCCTAATAAAAAGCGACTACCGCGCAATCAAGAAGGGTGTAGCATAAGGGATAAACATCTCAGGCAATTCATAATAGCATGATATGGTATAGCCCTTTCTGACGGAGAAGTCTTGTATTTCTTCGTCTTCGGCATTCACGTCGGTGTTCACCTTCGCGAAGATTGCTACCACCTTGTCGATGCACCAGATAATATTGCTATCTCTATAGCTAATAAAATAATGCATTACAACAAGGTTGACACGCAGGTCATTTAAAGTGCAATCATATGGCTCCAGCCATCATGCCAAATCATGACACGCAGGTCATGTTAATCAATTTACATCATATAGGCATCTCATACATAATCAAATTATTATGAGCACTGCTATACCACATCACATGCACATGTAAACCCTCCTGCAAAACCAACTTAGACGCCTCTAATCGGTTCATGCAAAAACTTGTTTTCGTGGCTTCTAAGGTTTCGAAACAAACCGAAGCTACCAACGTCCATCATCAAGTATGATTATTCAAGTCGCTAGATTAACTTCACGGGGTGTATGAAACACGAGATAATAAAATCTCGAGCCCCATACTGAACTTCGTCATACGCATGACCCCCGTGCAGATCATATCTGCATTGCCCTTTCGTCTGCGAAATTTCATCTTTCTTTTTAACTACGATGGAATTCAATGAACTGTTAGCACTTCTTTGATCAATCAGGATCGCGGATTGCCAGAACATTGAAACTCCACCATGCTGTTATCAAGATCAGAAATATGCAAATTCCAGGGAAGCAACAAGAACCTCGGGTAACAGATTTCATCTGCTACCCGCACAAATAATTTTCAGTAATAGAACTCATCTACTACCTAATTATATTGTGCAACACCCATACATCACTATGTATTCTAGATCGCAACCTGCATCTACGCATAGCACGGCTCATGATGCCACTGTAGGGAAACGCAGCAGAAAACAAAAAATTTCCAACCTACGCACCAGCCCAGGACCACAATGGAGACTGCATACAAGGTTTGATCATTTTCGTTACCGACTCGTAGCGCAGCGGAAGTAGAGTCGATGACGATCGGCGGTGCAGATCCCCGCAGCTAGGATTTACAACCTCCCAACCGCGAGGATGTATACCCTCGTCTTCTCTTCGGACAGCCCTCCAGGAGGCGGTCGAACAGTCCCCCGGACGGTGTCGCGGACAGCCCTTCGGGAGGACCTTCGAAACTCGAACGGTCACTCGGACAGCCCTTCGGGAGGACTCACAGAACTAGGACCGTCACTTGGACAGCCCTTCGGGAGGCACTCACGAACAGCCCCTCGGGCACTAAGATCGAAACTACGACCTCTCTACAGAGTTGCACACATACGGTGTCATCTATCCGGCAGGGCTTCGCCGTCCAGAACTAGTTCCCACCGGAACCCAAACAGCCTTTCGGCTCTACGAAACTCTTTTCGTGGGAGGGAGAGAGAAGCCATATCATTGCAATGGCACTTGTATGTGAGAAGGGATCAAGGATTGAGCAGCCCCCTCTCCTCCTTATATAGGAAAACCAAGGGGTAGGATGGGCATTCAAGAAATACCAAAATACCCATGAAGGAAACTCTTTCCAAGGGCATAAGAGAGAAACCAAAGGACATGTGGAGCTCCAAGGAGGAGCTCCACATGTGGCCGGCCACCCCCTAGGGGTCCCCCCCCAAGGGGGCTCTCATCCATCCACATCACCTTCTAGAAGCCTTTAGCAAAAGCCCTAAAAGGTGGCTTTCCAAAAAATTCCAAAAAGCACTTTCACTATTCATGACGACATTTTTCAGCGTCCGTTCGAACTGAAAATATTTATGTGGGCTTAGAACATTTCCAGTACCCACTAAAATAATTTTCAACGCGTTTTGGAACAATTCCAGTTTAGTGATTTCATCTGCGAAAAGCATCTGAAGCGGTTCCGGCAGCCCCGGAACATTTCCGGTTTTTCTTCCAGAAAATTCCCAGAAGTTTCTAGAATGATTCTGGCATCCTCCAAGAATTATCAGGCATGTGCCGAAACCATTTTGACTTAATGGTATCCCCTGAAACAACTTTTCAGTTTCACCGGAACTCATCCGGTGACCTCTCTCTGCGGAATTTTTCCGCTGTCCGAAACTTTTCGATGTCCGAAACTTTTTCGGTGATTTTCTCTCAGACTCCCTGTCTAGTATTCAGCAGATAGATGACCCTTAAGCGTGTGACCCTATAGGTTCGGTGAAGTATAGACATGACACGGAACCCCTTCCGATCAATGATCAACATCGGAGCCGTGGACACCCATATTGACCCCTATACCCACACGAATGAATATTCGAGTGAACCTCCAGTTGCCGTGTGCTATTCCTGTTGCTTCGTGATATGTTACAAATACCCGAGGTGAGACATGTTGGCATTCCCGTGGATCAACACTTGTCCACTATGCTAGTTACCTCATTACCGGTATTGTTCTCTTTTCTCGTTACCATGTTCCGGCATCCCCGTGATCAAATCACAAAGTGTCTGGCCAGACGATGATGGATACCGTAACACCGAGAGGGCCTAGAGATATCTCTCCATCGCCGGAGGAGCAAATCCCAATCTTGAGCTATCAAGTTACTTGACACACTTTTCCAGGAACCCGTAAGCCGCCGTAATAGCCATCCAGTTACGGATGACGTTTAACAAACCCCAAAGTTCATGAATCAAGCATGAAGAAACTCGATACTCTCATGGTCTGAGGAATCATGCAAACGTTAACCATCTCTGTGTTATCAACCATTAACTTGTGACGAATGAATCTCATAGCATAACATCAATCGGGTCGATTCAACACAAATGTTCTTCTAACATTGTGCCCTCAAAGCTGCTGGCATAGACATGCCCATGATTGGGAAAACATAATCATCATGCAACACTTGAGCTAGTCTTAGAGGCATGACTAGGAATACTTTTTACCGTTTATTATTCCACACGTGCACATGGGTTTTCCCCAGAGCCTTTATGGATATACGGGCTCGGGAACCACAGCAGTTATAGCATGGAACATAAACATAATTATGAGCAAGGAGATAAATAATAACATTTATTATTGCCTCTAGGGCATATCTCCTACAGACTCCCGCTTGCACTAGAGTCAATAATCTAGTTAATGTTAATGCACTTTACACCTATGGCACATTGGTGTAAAATATGCTTCGCATGTGGTATAGCCTGATGTCCAGCGGATCTGACGACTTCAGATCCGTGTGTATCTTTGCATATCCTCGCGTTTTCACGCTTTCACAAAATTCATATTTTGTGTACACCTTGCTTTGTATATGTGTGAATCATTGGTCGAAACCTGATTCCTCAGACTGAGCTATGGAGCAACTATCTGCAATAGTGTCCCATTGACCAAGCCTTCTTGGAACCATACTAAGTTCATGAATGAACTATATGATTCAAGAACTTCTTTGTCGCTTCTAAAGCGTCAACATACTTAGCCTTTGTTATAGAATTCGCCTCAGTATCTTGTTTGGAACAATTTCCAACTACCGTGCCACCATATTGTGTATTGCACAAAACCCTTAACTTTAATCGAAAATCGCTTGGAGCATGGATAAAGACTGTATCGATGTAACCTTTTACAACGAACTCTTCATGATCTCCGCTTGCGAGAAAACATGTCATCAGTGCTACTATAGTACTCAATGACCTTTTTTCACTGTTGTCCCATGATCAGTACTTTTGATCACTTTGGTATCTATACTCGCAACAACTTTGGAGTATTGGACATATCTGGTTGTTTTTACATACCATGGAATACATGATTAATCCAAACATGAAGGTGTGTGGAATCTCCATCATGTATTTTGCTCATCAGTGTTTTTGGGACACCGAGTCTTGCAAAAACTCTTTCCATGTGACTTCGGCAAGAATCACTCCTTGACGTTTTTAATGCTAAAAGGTTTTAGCATCTTGTCAATATGTATCTTTGCTCAGCCCCATTAGGTAAATCTATCTCCATAGATCATCATGCCTAATTTAAAGGCTATTTAGCCCAAGCACTTCATCGAAAAATTATTTTCAAATGAAGTCCTAATTCGTGTCAAGAAATTTATTTCCAATTAACAATGTGTCAAGCACACAACGTTTTTAGAAATTTTATTATGCTCCCACTTACTTTCTTGAATCATAAGCATCTTCGTTACCCATTGATGAAGTCAAACCCCTTTGACCATTTCATCAAAACACGAAGATTCCAACTCCATTTTGCTCTCTTCTGTCCATTGCTGGAACTCTGAAGTTTGCATACTTACTAGCATCCTCTGGAATGACAAAATACCTTGGACTGTAACACATGCAAGTCCTTGGTTTTATTTCCATCAGATGGAAATCCTTTTGTCATCCTTTGTTTCATATCTCATGATTGAAATATGTATTAATTGCTAGTTCAACCCGAACTGACTTTAAGCATCGCTACGATGAAACAACCTTATCGTAGTCAACTCCTTGAACTCGTTATTGCAACAAGTCAAGCTTTATGGATAAAACATTTTTACCCGTATCAGTTTTTAGTTCCATAAAATTCGTTAGACTCTAAGTCTTTCGAAAGGTGTATCAAGGTTTTAATCTTGAAACATTTATATGGAGACTATCTCGGATTGTATTGGCATTTAGCCAATTCCGGAGTCAGGGCCCATCAACGCTTCCTTGTGTATCGTAGGTATACTGTTGTCTAACAACAATATCTCGTTTGCGCACCTGAGAGGTTTGCACGAGCCTTGCCTACGTGGTTCAGCTGCAAGTTCGACCGAAGTCCATACATTTTATTGTAGAGACTTCCGTATCAGTCATAGTAGGAAACTCAGAATTACTTCCAAGGTCTCTTTCCTTTGACTTGATGACAGAGATACTGGTTATCTCGTCGAGTTGCATTATTCTCCAACTCACCTTTTTGAAAGAACCATTTTCTTCAAAAAGCATACCGTTCTTCGTGGCAAACCTATTTGCCTCGGTATAGTGAGGGAGGAATACCCAATGACTTGGGATAACCTACAAAGTAGCACTTGTCTGATTTGGAATAGGTTTGTAACCTTTTACACAAGCCCCATATTCCAAATGTTTAAGAAAAGATATAACATGGTTGGGCGTACCATACCATGGTGTCATTTCAACAGACCCGATGGAGCTCTTTTCAGTGTAAAAGCCGCAGTCTCTAAAGCATCACTCTTTTAAAAGGGATAATGTCAAATTTATTTATGTCATCTTTGATCTTACCATGTCATAAATGGTTCGATTACATTTTCACGGACTTTCCACTTGCAGTGGTGTTCCGGGAGGTGCAAGTTATGAAACTACTTTCACAACTCATCAGACATTCGCTAAACTTGTAACTCAAATATTCCTTTCTGCAATCGAATTGTAGAAACATAATTTTCTTGTTACAATAACTTCTACTTCCTTTTTGAAAACCTTTCGAATGAATTCAAAAGATCCAGACTTACGTCTCATCAAGTAAATATCCACATATCTACTTGAGTCATTTCTGAAGATAGATAAATCCACTACTAACAACATTTATCGGACTACACACATCAAATGTATGATCACCAATAAGTTTGTTGTCCGTTCCTTATGGCCTGTGAACGGTATTTCAGTCACTTCACTTTTCGGAGGAAAGTTGCAAGTGTCAGATGATTCAAAATCAAATGACTTCAAAATCCATCATAATGGATTTTATCCATGCGGGTTTCTCCAATGTGACCAAATGCAGTGCCACACTTGTGTGGTATTCTTTTAGTCTTTATGATATTTAGCGTCAGTGTTATGGATGTATCATATTACCATCAATATTCATAACATACGTCCCATCGAGGATGGAAGCATGGCCCTTCATGTTATTCATAATACTGAACAACAATTGTTCTTTTTATGACCAACCTTTTTGCAACAACATTGTGCAAGGGGCTAGAGTGTAAAACTCTAAAATGAATTATGAATGTAAATCCAGAGGTAATATATTATTATCAATATTCATAACATACATCTCATTCATAATGAAAGTATGGCCCTTATGTTATTCATAACACCGAACATAAAAAGTTCTCTTATGAACAACCTTCTTGCAAGATACCTTATGCAAAGGGCTAGAGTGTGAAACTCTAAAATGAATTATGAAAGTAAATACATAGGTAATACACCGATGGAAGGTATAGTAACATTTACTATGTCCCATGTGTGTATCTCAATCTCATTCCTGGCTAGTCTTTCAGGCCATAGTAGTTCTTACATCGAGTTGCAACAGAATGCAATCGAGCGGGTATCTTTGTGATTGTCTCACAATACCCAAGAATTAGTGATTAACATGTTTAACCATAATTCCCAAGAACTATATCTTTGACCAGCCTTCTATACATCAAAAACTTTGTATGACATTCATACATGAGCTGGATATTCCAGTCTTCTTTCTTATTGCCTTTATACTTCTAACAGTTTTAACTTTTAGTATTTCTCCTACTCTCAGAAGAAGCACCCAACTTAAGAGTGGCGTTAGCCTCGGACTTCCTAGGCGTGAAAGTTTCACTAACACCCTTCGGACACTTCCTTTCTCTTAAGTTGTTGTTTTATTCACCTTTTATCATATGATAGGCGTTCTTCTGGATCCCTCTCTTATCAGTCTAATGCATAGTAAACTTCTTTTACTAATAGTTTGCAAACAAACATTGCTTTGGATATCTCATATCTTTTAGCCTTTGTCTGTCTCTGAAAATGATTTTCAGATTCCATGAATATCACATAACTATCCAAACTTCCAAGGTCTCTTTCCTTTGACCTGATGACGGAGATACTGGTTATCTCGTCGAGTTGCATTATTCTCCCACTCACCTTTTTGAAAGAACCATTTTCTTCAAAAAGCATACCGTTCTTAGTGGCAAACCTATTTGCCTCGGTATAGTGAGGGAGGAATACCCAATGACTTGGGATAACCTACAAAGTAGCACTTGTCTGATTTGGAATAGGTTTGTAACCTTTTACACAAGCCCCATATTCCAAATGTTTAAGAAAAGATATAACATGGTTGGGCGTACCATACCATGGTGTCATTTCAACAGACCCGATGGAGCTCTTTTCAGTGTAAAAGCCGCAGTCTCTAAAGCATCACTCTTTAAAAGGGATAATGGCAAATTTATTTATGTCATCTTTGATCTTACCATGTCATAAATGGTTCGATTACATTTTCACGGACTTTCCACTTGCAGTGGTGTTCCGGGAGGTGCAAGTTATGAAACTACTTTCACAACTCATCAGACATTCGCTAAACTTGTAACTCAAATATTCCTTTCTACAATCGAATTGTAGAAACATAATTTTCTTGTTACAATAACTTCTACTTCATTTTTGAAAACCTTTCGAATGAATTCAAAAGATCCAGACTTACGTCTCATCAAGTAAATATCCACATATCTACTTGAGTCATTTCTGAAGATAGATAAATCCACTACTAACAACATTTATCGGACTACACACATCAAATGTATGATCACCAATAAGTTTGTTGTCCGTTCCTTATGGCCTGTGAACGGTATTTCAGTCACTTCACTTTTCGGAGGAAAGTTGCAAGTGTCAGATGATTCAAAATCAAATGACTTCAAAATCCATCATAATGGATTTTATCCATGCGGGTTTCTCCAATGTGACCAAATGTAGTGCCACACTTGTGTGGTATTCTTTTAGTCTTTATGATATTTAGCGTCAGTGTTATGGATGTATCATATTACCATCAATATTCATAACATACGTCCCATCGAGGATGGAAGCATGGCCCTTCATGATATTCATAATACTAAACAACAATTGTTCTTTTTATGAACAACCTTTTTGCAACAACATTGTGCAAGGAGCTAGAGTGTAAAACTCTAAAATGAATTATGAATGTAAATCTAGAGGTAATATATTATTATCAATATTCATAACATACATCTCATTCATAATGAAAGTATGGCCCTTATGTTATTCATAACACCGAACATAAAAAGTTCTCTTATGAACAACCTTCTTGCAAGATACCTTATGCAAAGGGCTAGAGTGTGAAACTCTAAAATGAATTATGAAAGTAAATACATAGGTAATACACGACATGCAATTTTCTAGGAATTGAAACTTCTAATTCCAATTTTTCTTCAAAAGCTTTCATCATAGCATCAACAATATGTTTAGTAAAAGATTTATTTTGTTCATAAGCCTGGGGTGAATTTATCATGGATTGCAACAAATAAATACAATCAACCAAAGAGCAACTATCACAATTAAAGTCTTTGTAATCCAAAATAGTGGGCACATCACTAGTTAAAGTCTTGACCTCTTCAAACCCACTTTTATCAATTTTCTCAACAAGATTTTCACCCTCCGAATCATAGGGACGCCTTCTAACTAAAGTTGACTCTTCTCCAGTCCTTTTTTCATCAATCTTAATTTTACTAAACAAAGAATCAATAGAAGAAACACCAATAATTTTAAGATCTTCATCACTTTTATTTTCTAACGAGATTGGTTTGGCAGCCATTTGATTCACTAAAGTAGCTTGTGCATCGGATATTTTTCCCAACAAACTTTCAGCAAAAGCATACTTAGATTGGAGATTGCAAACTTCTCTACTAATATCATCAAGTTGTTTCGTTATAGCTTCTAACACAACGGAGTGTTCCTTAAGTTCTTAAGTAAAATACTTATTATGCTCAAATTGTGTAGTCATATATTCCTTAGTACTTTTCTCAATTTCAAGCAAAATATTTGGGTAAGGAACATCATAATATTTTCTTTGAGGCAGCATGACTATGTAAACAAGATTGCACACAAAATCAGATCTGACGAGAAAACGGCGAATGAAAAAGAGGGCGAATAAAACGGCAAATTTTTGTGAAGTGGGGGAGAGGAAAACGAGAGGCAAATGGCAAATAATGTAAATTGCGAGGAGATGAGATTTGTGATTAGGAACCTGGTTGATGTTGAAGATCCTCCCCGGCAACGGCGCCAGATATTCCTTTTGATGTCTGCTAGAACTACGTCGGTATTTCCCCAAAGAGGAAGGGATGATGCAGTTTAGCGACGGTAGGTATTTCCCTCAGTGATGAGACCAAGGTTATCGAACCAGTAGGAGAACTTCCTCACACCACGTAAACAGCACCTGCACACAAATAACAAATACTCGCAACCCGACGTGTTAAAGGGGTTGTCAAGCCCTTTCGGGTACGGCGCCTCAAGATAGGCAAATAACGTGAGATAAAAGTGGTAGATACGATAAATAGATCGCGGAACAAATAAATTGCAGCAAGGTATTTTTGTATTTTTGGTTTATTAGATCTGAAAATAAAAGCAAAGGCAAATATATCGCAAAGGCAAATATGATGAAAAGAGACCCGGGGGCCGTAGGTTTCACTAGTGGCTTCTCTCGAGAAAATAGCAAACGGTGGGAAAACAATTACTGTTGGGCAATTGATAGAACTTCAAATAATCATGACGATATCCAGGCAATGATCATTATATAGGCATCACGTCCAAGATTAGTAGACCGACTCCTGCCTGCATCTACTACTATTACTCCACACATCGACCGCTATCCAGCATGCATCTAGTGTATTAAGTTCATGGAAAAACGGAGTAATGCAATACGAACGATGACATGATGTAGACAAGATCTATTTATGTAGAAATAGACCCCATCTTGTTATCCTTAATAGCAACGATACATACGTGTCGTTTCCCTTTCTGTCACTGGGATCAAGCACCGTAAGATCGAACCCATCACAAAGCACCTCTTCCCATTGCAAGATAAATAGATCAAGTTGGCCAAACAAAACCCAAATATCGGAGAAGAAATATGAGGCTATAATCAATCATGCATATAAGAGATCAAAGAAGACTCAAATAACTTTCTTGGATAAAAACATAGATCTGATCATAAACTCAAAGTTCATCGGATCCCAACAAACACACCGCAAAAAGACTTACATCATATGGATCTCCAAGAGACCATTGTATTGATAATCAAGAGAGAGAGAGAGAGGAAGCCATCTAGCTACTAACTACGGACCCGTAGGTCTACAAAGAACTACTCAAGCATCATCGGAGAGGCACCAATGGACATGATGAACCCCTCCGTGATGGTGTCTAGATTGGATCTGGTGTTTCTGGACTCTGCGGTGGCTGGAATTGATTTTCGTTGACTCTCCTAGGGTTTCTGGAATATTGGGGTATTTATAGAGCAAAGAGGCGGTGCGGGAGGCCAACGAGGAGGGCACAATCCACCGGGGCGCGCCTGGGCCCCCAGGCGCGCCCTGGTGGGTTGTGCTCCCCTCGGAGCTCCCCTCAGGTGCGTTCCTGGCCCACTGGATGTCTTCTGGCCCAAAAAAAATCCACAAAAAGTTTCGCTGCATTTGGACTCCGTTTTGTATTGATTTCCTGCGATGTAAAAAACATGCAGAAAACAGCAACTGGCACTGGGCCCTATGCCAATAGGTTAGTACCAAAAAATGATATAAAATGACTATAAAATGATTGTAAAACATCCAAGAATGATAATATAACAGCATGGAACAATAAAAAATTATAGATACGTTGGAGACGTATCACTCTTCCAAGGGGAAAGAGCCCGTCTACGACATCAGGGAGGGCACCCTACAGCCGTGCTCTTCCAAGGAGAAGGAGCCCATCTGCGACAACATGGAGCGCATCCAGGGTCCGTGCTCTTCCCACGGGAATGAGCCCATCTGTGACAAGTGAGGAAACCCATGATTTGTTTTGCCTTGTTTCAAGAGAATTCATTGTTTGAACCTTTACATGTGGATTGGTTGCTACTTTAACATGAGAGGTTTTATAAGAAAGAATTGCTGTTATGATGCTAGGAAAAGTGATTGAAATTATCATTGATCAAACTTATGCACTTTGCTAGCATTCACACTTCATTAATTATTTCTTTTATCATTTACCTACTCGAGGACGAGTAGGAATTAAGCTTGGGGATGCTGATACGTCTCCAACATATCTATAATTTATGAAGTATTCATGCTGTTATATTATCATTCTTGGATTTTTTACAATCATTTTATAGCAATTTTATTTCATTTTTTGGGACTAACCTATTGACCCAGTGCCCAATGCCAGTTGCTGTTTTTTGCTTGTTTTTTACATCGCAGGAAATCAATATCAAACGGAGTCCAAACACCGCGAAACTTTTTGTGGACTTTTTATGGACCAGAAGGCATCCAATGGGCCAGAGCAGCACCTGGGGGATGCCCCGAGGGGGGAACAACCCACCAGGGTGCGCCTGGGCCCCCAGGTGCGCCCCGGTGGGTTGTGCCCACCTCGGTGGCCTCCCGCACCCCCTCTTCGCCCTATAAATTCTCAAATATTCCAAAAACCCTCGGGGAGAACCTAGATTGGAAGTTCCGCCGCCGCAAGCCTCTGTAGCCACCGAAAACCAATCGGGAGCCCGTTCTGGCACCCTGCCGGAGGGGGAGATCATCACCGGTGGCCATCTTCATCATCCCGGCAGCCACCACGATGAGGAGGGAGTAGTCCACCCTCGGGGTTGAGGGTTTGTACCAGTAGCTATGTGTTTAATCTCTCTCTCTCTCTCTCTCTCTCGTGATCTTGAGATGACACAATCTTGATGTATCATGGGCTTTGTTAACATAGATGGATCATATGATGTTTCTCCCCTCTCTACTCTTGTTGTGATGAATTGAATCTTTACCCTTTGAAGTTTTGTCTTGTCGGATTGAATGTTCAGATCTGAGAACGCATGATGTATGTCTTGCGGTATGAATACTTGAGGTGACAATGGAGTATCATATTGATTCACTTAATGTATGTTATGGCACTCAACTTGCGGATTCCCGAGGTGACATTGGGGTAATCTATGCATAGAAGTTGATGCACATTTTTATTATCTTTTCTCCGATAGAAACTTTGGGGTCTCCTTGTAGTTCTTTGTGTGGAGTGAATATTATGATCATGAAGTTGTTTGATGCATATCGTAGAATTAACTCACGGATACTTGCGGTGACATTGGAGTATCTAGGTGACATTAGAGTTGGTTGATGTGTGTCATATGGTGTTATTTTAGTACGAACTCTTGGTTAGATTGATTGGAAAGAATAGCTTTGCGTTATTTTAGTATGAACTCTAGGATAGATTGATCGGAAAGAATAGCTTTGAGGTGGTTTCATACCCTACAAACAATTTCTATCTTTTGTTCTCCGCTAATAGGAACTCGGGAGTGATTCTTTATTGCACTTTGAGGGATAATCATATGATCCAACTATGTTAGCATTGTTGAGAGATTGCACTAGCGAAAGTATGGACCCTAGGCCTCATTTTCAAGCATTGCAATACCGTTTGTGCCATTTTATCAATTGCTACCTTGCTGTTTTTTATTGTTCCTATTACAAAAATCAATATCTACTATCCATATTACACTTTTATCACCATCTCTTCGCCGAACTAGTGCACCTATACAATTTACCATTGTATTTGGTGTGTTGGGGATACGAGAGACCCTTTGTTATTTGGTTGCAGGGTTATTTGAGAGAGACCATCTTCATCCTACGCCTCCATCGGATTGATAAACCTTAGGTCATCGACTTGAAGGAAAATTGCTACTGTCCTACAAAACTCTGCGCTTGGAGGCCCAACACGAGTCTACAAGAATAAAGTTGTGTAGTAGACATCACGGGGCACTATACTTTGTGTGATAAACACGGTGTACGTATGGAACATGGTTTAGATTGCGAATATCTAGTTAGTACATCAAATGTACTATTATTTGGAGTCAACATCAAGTGTATTCAAAAATTTGAATTCGAGTTCATATAGTACACATAGTTCATATCTATCTCTATAGTAATCATGTGGTGTGTTGTTAAGGTAATACACGAATGATGGTTTAAGTTGGCAACAATCATGATTGTAGATTCTTATTCAAATAGAGAAACGAATTCAAATTTAGTTCGAATTGCAGCGGTAGTATAGAGATTTGGAATGCACTAAAATGTTGGTATGAGTAGGTTACTTGCATTATACAGCCAGCGAAAAAATTTAATTGGACAAAACATGGATTTATAGCTTTGAATAGCATTTGTACAGTAAAACGGGACAAGACTCTCTCTTTGTGTGGTGTGAATAGTTTTATTTTTTTTCGTTTTTTTCGTTGAGGGAAGTGCGAATTGATTTGGTACGTACAATATTACACGTTAGGCTTGTCCCTAAAATTCAACCCACGCCTTGTTATATCCCGAAAATTCAGATATCGTGCTCCCAAAACTCGCGCCTTCACAACCCGCGCCTTGCTATCCCGAAATTACAACGCGCGCAAAAACTCCCTCCAGCAGCCAAATCCCGACACGCAAAATCCCCCTTCTAACCCTGAGCCGAAAGGGCCACTAGTTCAAATCGGTGGGGGTACTTTTGTAACACACCCTACATTTTGGACAAGTGCGTCCCTAAGTCATGGTTCCCCCCTCCCATCGCCTCCTTTTCGCCATTCGAAATCCCAGGCCGCCATAACCTCTCTGCTCCAGCCGCGAAACCCCACCCTCCTCCATCCGCCACCTCACCGCTGCCCAGCCGGAGCCTCTTCCCCAACGACGTCGTCCATCGCAACAGCTCGACGTCCCTCATCCACCTCCCCGGATGAGGATCCATCATCGATCTCGTCGTCCCATCGGTTCAGCCGCCCCGTCCTCCACCTCCAAGGAGCTGCTCCGATGATCTCCTTGTCTATCGCGGGTGCTCCATCCCCACAATGCCGCCTTAACCTGCTCCACCGGAACCGCAACATCCTCACCGACTCCTCGGACGAAGCCGAGGCCTACTCTGCGCCACCAAAGAGGTTGTACACTCATCGCATTGCACCTTCTCCTTAACTCGACCTCCCGGCGCCGATGGTGCTCCATCCCCATGGCGCGGCTACCTCGAAGCCGGCGCCGCGGGCGACATCTCCACGGCGGCTCTCCCCTAGTGCGAGGCCCCTTCGGCGGCGGCATCCATACCAGCCAGATCTGCTGCTACTGCTCCGGCTCTCGCTCGCTCGCTTGCGCTGCTGCTGCTCCGGCCCTCGCTCGCTCGCTCACGCTGCTGCTCTGCTCTCCCCCTCGCTCGTGCTTCTGCTCTGCTCTTGCCCTCGCTCGCGCTGCTGATGCTGGTACACGGGCTGCTGTAGCTACACGAGTTGCTGCTCTGGCTCTAGTTCGCGCTGCTCCTCCAGGCGCTGCTACTCCGGCTGCTATCTGCTACTGTGTTCCCCGTCGATCGCCTGCTGATTTAGATCACTGTTTCTCTACTACTAGTGCTCGAGCGGCCTAAACTACATGTGAAGTGCCTCTCTGCTACCAGTGCGTTCAGTTTCGACAGTAACATTCAGATTCCACAGTTAAGTCGAGAGTCAACAGTTTTTACCTCATCTGCTGTAGTCAGGTGTTTTTTGGTGATGTAAATTTTACATCTATCACTTTTTGGTAATGTATTTTACATCATCTATTGGAGATGCTATTAGAATCCCACTTGAGATTAACGACGTCTGTCTTGTACTGCTTCAGCCTCGACGTCTTACGGCTCGCCGCAGCTGCTCCAACGACGGAACCATCCATCACAACAGAGCAGTGCCCTGGATGCCGTCTACAGATTCCTCAGATCTTCCTCCACACCTCCGACAGCCACCTCTGCCTCAACTTCTTCGGCGACCAACCCAATGATGCCGAGGTTGACATGGCTACGGCAAAGAGGTTGTGCACTTGTCGCATCACTTATTACTCTACATTCATGTCGATCCTTTAGGGCTATTTTGGTTCAAAGGAAAAACTGAAGGAAAAACATAGCAATAGGAAATTTTCCTATGGAACTCTACTATTCAATTATTCGTGCATTTTGTTGAAAGGAATGGAGCAAAACATCCACCTGGACCTACTTTTCAAAATCCTATGCATGAAAACAAGACCAAGTGCATTAGTGGCAGAATAACATTCTAACTGTACACGCTTTCATATGGTTTCACTTTAATTTGGCCATGTTTCTTTGCATTCCACTGCTCTTCCAATTCCTGTGAACCAAACACCCAAGTTGACAGAAATCCTGTGTTTACAAATGCTCTGTTTCCCACGTGCATTCATATCCTATTCCGGTGTTTTTCCTATACCTGCGTTTTTAGAATCCTACAAGCCAAAGGAGCCCTTACAAAATTACTTCAGTTACAGGTAGGTGTCGAAGAAAACTTTGTGTGGTTTGTCCTGCTCCTTCCGCGACGTCGTCCACCTCACCTGAGTTGCTCCATCGACAGAAGCATCCACCAAACCAGACATCACGACTCCTGACCATTTTTCGCCGCCTCAGATCTCCTTCCCTGCCGCCGGCACCCACCGCAACGGCATCACCATCATCGACTCAGCAGATGAACCTGAGGAGTACACAAGTCCACAAGAGAGGTCACACTCTTTTGTTTCTGCTTATATTATGCATTGCTTAATATTACCTGCTACTTTATCGTCCTGTTCACCTCTTAGACTCCAAGTCAGGTCCAAATTAATGTTCAAACTTGAGTTTTAAAATTAGTTGTGGGGCACATATTGAGGCAGCAATGAATAGTATCTTTGTCTATTATCTTGCACATATCGAGGCAGCAATGAATAGTATATCTGCATATGTTGTTCATCTTGGGTGGGAAAGAAATAGTAAAGCAATCATCATCTGTCTTTTTATTAAATTAAAGCTATCATCAGCCTGTTATCATTATTTTTGGATCCATTCACTGGTTGTTACCATCACTCTAGATTTCTGCATGCTCTCCTTACATAATCGCACTATATTTTTTTCGTATGCATGTCAGATATTTTACACAGTCATGCTGAGCATGTAGAGAAAAAGAGAAGAGTTTTATGCGGCAATACAATGTCATGCAGACATCGCTCCATGGTGGGTTCAATGGCAAACCCTCCCCCCCTCCCCAGATTGTAATCCAGAGGAAGATATCTGTTCTGAGGCAGATTCAGACGCATCTGACCACTCCTATTTACCCCCCCAAGGTGTTTGCTCTAACTTGGCATGATGATGTTAGTCATATCATGCATATGTTGTCTTGCAGTGCCTACTTTCGACATCATATATGTCATCTGCTTAGTTTAGACATGTTCTGTAATGCCACCTGTTTAGTTTCTATATCATATATGGGAATTATGCAGTCTCATCTCTTTTAGCCAGCCATAATATATGTGAAATATGCAATGCCATCCTGTTTAACCAGGCATCATATATTTGAATGATATCTTGCCCATCCTTTTCTTCTTTACATTTCCATTTGTCGACAATGTTTGTGCATTAAACTACCCTTCCTGTGAATCAGCCATTTGAGTGGGTGATGGAAAAATCTGGAGTGAAAAGAAGGTCTTCAGAGCAGACAGTGCTACCTGTCGAAGCAGATCTCTTGCTGGGTCCCGATAGCTCCTCAGAGATGGATTCAGAGACAGATGACCAGCCCTATTCCCCCACTGAGGTGTATGCTCTAACTTGGCACGGTTATACTGCTCATATCATGCATATGGTGTCTTGCATTGCATAGTTTAGACATCATATACACAATATTCAACACCATGTTCTTAGTTCAGACATCATATATGTGAATGCCCTCTACTTAGCATATAAATCACATATGTGAATTAAATCATGCGATCCTGATTACTTAGATAACATGTATGTGAATTATGTCATGCGGACCTGTTTACTAAAGACATCATATAATTATCTCATGCATCCTGTTTAGTTAGTCATCATATCTTTGAATTATGTCATGCTATGCTATCCAGTTTAGATAGACATCATATATGTGAAATTATGTCATGCTATCCTTTTTAGTTAAACAATATACATGTCAACTATTTCATGCCCTCTTTTTTCCACACTATCTATTGCATTTGTCTCTCATACAATGTCTGTATATTCAACTATGTTTCATGTTTATCAGCCATTTGAATTGGAGCGGGTGATGGCAGTATCTAGTGGAGTAAAAAGATGGTTTTCAAATAAAACAGTGCTACCTCTTGGTGGAGATAGCACCCCGGTTGTACATGCACGAGAACCAGCCCTACCACACATAACCCAGACTCTTGCAGATTGTACCCCTACTGCGATTGACAGAGAACCAGCTTCACCCAATCTAACCCCAACCCCAGCAGATAGTAACCCAGTTTCTGTTGACACAGCACTATCTCCACCACAGAGCTCCCAAACAAGAGCAGTTAGTAAGGCACCTCTAGTGCCCAAAGCGCCAGTACTACCACAGCGAACCCCAACTCCACCAGTTAGTACACCTATTCCTATGGAGGAAGCACAACCAGCCATTCGTAGTTTAGCATCTATCGCATTTGATGTTGTTAAATCCTATGTGCGTATCTTCCCATCATGGAAATATTATACTGAAGATGAAGGAAAATGCCAGTTGCAGGTGTTTGTCCAGGAATTATGTGTAAGTAATGTTATTCATGGCAATTACTTTGCTTTGTCCCATACATTCTACCTCCATGATGGTTATAATACAGCAAATTTTCCCATTTTTCTCTATAGAGAAGGACCGATTTGGAAACTCGGGATAAGGTAACCTGTGCTAATACCTCTGCTATCTTCAAGAATGCTTGGTGGCAGTATCAGAATTAACTGAAGAAAACGTACTTCAGTGGCAAAGAAACTCATCAAATTCCCTTACGTTCTCATGAGACACATTTACTGGACGATGACTGGGAATGCCTTGTTCTGTACTGGTCCCGAACCAAGAATGTGGTAAGGTCTATGAGCTCATTTTTTATTTTAAGTACTATATGCCTGCATCTTACTGTACTCTGTTCATGTAGAACAAGTGCTTAAACCTGAAGAACAACTGTTCTCATTTAACATTCCATTGCTATCGTGCATACTGCTTTGCTCTTGTATCACAGTATTTACTCATACAAACTTATTTTTAAATTGAAGGATCCAATCGAAACTCCAATGGCACAACAGGTATGTTTACGCATGTTTCTTTAACAGGTTTACTCTTATAAATAGCTCTGTTGATTTCAATTTCAATTGTGTATACAGTTGACTTCTCATATCATGCACATTACTAGCATCACAACAGAGCCAAGAGTGTTGTTGTACATGTAGACCCGTGGTACCCATCTGAAATCTTGTTGTGCTGTGTAGTTTCCCACGCTTTGTATTCTTTCAATGCTGCTTTGTCTTGAACTGATATGATTTGAACCGTGTCTCTATTTTGATTTGGCAAGACAATGCAGTCACCATAGGACATAGATATATGTTTGTTTGATGCTTTTATTATGTACTACTTGGCAATAGAAGACTTGGTAGTTTAATCCTGTCCACCTAACTAATGAACTGGTTCATCGAAATGAGTTTCATATACTAGTACATGCTAAACCTGTTATGTGTCTGCTTGTTTCTTCTTTTAGAATGCTGACACAATATTGGGGAAGAGTGCCTTATTAAGCAATGGTAAAGGAAGTAATGCAGATAAGGCTCAGGATAGTGAGACATCCTTGTTGGTCTCCAACAAAGCTGATAAAACAGCTAAGGAAAACTATCTTGAAGACAGTGAGACAACCCCAAAGTCCTGTCTTGGTTTAGTGTTCGAGTTACTAGCCACTACTGCTGGCACAAGCTATTCAAACTCACTGTCTGAATCAGTTCAGTTTCTTGAGTCTCAACTACAAGCTGAAAGACATCGATCAGCTGTGCTGCGACAAGAAGCGGAAGGACTGCGGAAGTCCCTGGAGCATTCAGATGCATACTTTCTAGTGCAACAGCAAGTGTTGGAGGATTTTAGCGCCAAACAGGACAAAGCTAATAAGCTTGCTAAGCTTATTTCCAACATAGTGGATACCCAGGATAACGTTTCTTGAGCTCTTCTGAAGTTGTTTCAGTTATGGACTTGTTTTGCTGCCGCGTTTATTTGCACTGCTGGCCAATTTAGACGGCCAGTGTATGTAATATGCTGCTTTGTTCCCTATATTTGCACTGGTGGCGAACTTTGATGCCCAGTGGATGTAATATGTGTAATAGCCCTAATAGCCTAGCGTTAGTTGCTTGCTTATTTATTTCCTTATTGTCTTGTTTAGTTGTTTTCTTGTAGTCACTGCAGTTCTTTTTCCGCGTTTTTCTAGTGGCCACAATAACCTATTTTTATAACTAGGCCACAATAACCATGGCAACACACGGACTGTTGTAACCATGGTCCTGCTACCTTTTGTAGTGACCATGGCCCTCCACGGGTTGTACGATCCATGGGCCTTCTACGGGTCGTAGGATCCATGGGCCTTCTACGGGCCGTAGGATCCATGTGCTTTCTACGGGCCATAGAATCCATGGGCCTTCTATGGGCCGTAGGATCCATTGGCCTTCTACGGGCCGTCTAATCTATGGGCCTTCTATGGGCCGTATAATCGTTTCGCCAAACATGGGCCGTACTATTCGTGGACCAATAACGGTCCGCAAAATGGGTCGTAAACGGGCTAGAGTGGAAATCGTACGTTTTATGGCCCAACCATAACGGGCCGTTAATAGGCCGTATTTGATGACGCTATGAAAACAACCCAACGGGTTAACGGGCCACAAACAGGCCGACTGTAACCACGGGCTGAATTTGGCCCACAAGCGAAACAGGCCAGTAACGGATCGTAAGTAATCGAACTCTGGAAATGAGCCCAAGAATAAATGGGCCCTTAGAAGGCCAAAAGTTAACACGGGCTGGAAATGGCCGACGGAATAATGGGCCGTTAATGGGTATAAAGCGACACACTGTTCATAATGGGCCAGTTTCATCTCGGGCCTTTAATGGGCCCAGAGTTACAAAGGGCCTCCTATGGGCCGAAAGACGTCATGGGCCATACATGGGCCGGAAGTTACAACGGGCTGGAATCATATTGGACGGCCTAGATGACGCTACTGGGCCAAATTCCGGTAGGCCATAACGGGTCGTGATTTAGCGGGCTGTAAATGGGCTATATGCGAACAGGCCGTTAACAGGCTTTCCGTGGGCCGGCCCGCTACCTTTTGACCAAATCAAACGGGTCAGCCTTTTCACTGGTATGGGCCTCTGTTGGGCCGTGCCACATTTCGACGTATCATAGGCGCCTTCGGTCCAATGAATGGATGCCATCTGTCCCAACGGTGAGCCGACACGTGGTTCCTCTGGCCATGGAGAATTTTACACGTGGAAAATCCCCATTGGTCTGGGCTGTTAGCGGGTTATCGGATCCAAACCGGAACCCGATAGCTTAACGGCGACCTGTTACGGTAGATGCCACGTGTCGGTCACCCTTGACAAAAGCACTTCTATGACGCATGATTTATCGTCATGGAAGTGGACACTTCCGTGATGATAATTTTGGTAATGTCATGGAACACTTCTACGACAGCACAGGTATGACTATCTTGATTCTGTCATAAAATTGTCATGGATGTACATGCATGACAGAAAACGTGACCTACTGTGACAAACACGTATCATCACGGAAGTGTATTTTTTTTGTAGTGGATGTTACTATTAAACTTGCTAATAGAGACACCATCACACCACTTGGGATTGTTAGAGATGTTCAAGTCTTGTGTGGGAAAATAAAATATCCTACTGATTTTATTGTTCTTGGTTCCCACAAGATGACTTTTGTCCCATTATCTTTGGTAGACCTTTCTTGAACACCGTTAATGCTAAAATAGATTGTGAGAAACAAGCTGTCGGTGTTAGTTTTGGTGATGAGTCTCATGAATTTAATTTTTCTAAGTTTAGTAGGAAGCATCATAAGAAAGAATTGCCTAGTAAGGATGAAATAATTGGTCTTGCTTCTATTGACGTACCTCCTACTGATCCACTAGAACAATATTTGCTAGACCATGAGAATGATATACATATGCATGAAAGAAATGAAATAGATAAGATTTTCTTTGAACAACATCCTCTGCTTAAACACAATTTGCCTATTGAAACTCTAGGAGGTCCTCCTCCACCTAAAGGTGATCCTGTGTTTGAATTAAAACAATTGTCGGACACTTTCAAATATGCTTACCTTGATGAGAAGAAGATATATCATGTTATTATTAGTGTTAACCTTTTAGAACATGAAGCAGACTAAGGCATAGCCTAGTGGTGGGAAGGGGCTGATGCCTTCCCACCCACCCAGGTTCATGGCATGGTACTTGCAATTTGGGTTTGTTGCACCAATTATACTCTAGGGGGTTCCCTTATAGTCTTTCTGTCCAAAAAAAACCTTTTAGAACATGAAGAAAAAGATTACTAAAGGTTCTGAAGAAGCACCGAGCTGCTATTGGGTATACTCTTGATGATTTAAAGGGCATTAGTCCCACTCTCTGTCAGCACAAAATTAATATGGAACCTGATGCTAAACCCGTTGTTGATCACCAACGACGTTTAAATCCTAAAATAAAAGAAGTGGTAAGAACTGAAATACTGAAGCTTCTGGAAGCAAGTATAATCTATCCTATAGCTAATAGTAGATGGGTAAGTCCTGTTCATTGTGTCCCTAAGAAGCGAGGTATTACTGTTGTTCCTAATGTCAAGAATGAATTTATTCCACAAAGAATTGTCACTGGCTATAGAATGGTAATTGATTTTAGAAAATTAAATAAAGCTACTAGGAAAGATCATTACCCTCTGCCATTTATTGATCAAATGCTAGAAAGATTGTCAAAGCACACACATTTTTGTTTCCTTGATGGATATTCTGGTTTTTCTCAAATACCTGTCTCACAACCTGATCAAGAGAAAACCACCTTTACTTATCCTTTTGGAACTTATGCTTATAGACGTATGCCTTTGGGTTTATGTAATGCACCTGCTACCTTTCAAAGATGTATGACTGCTATATTATCTGACTTTTGTGAAAAGATTTTTGAGGTTTTCATGGATGATTTTTCCGTTTACGGAACTTCTTTTGATGATTGCTTAAGCAACCTTGATTGAGTTTTGCAGAGATGCGAGTAGACTAATCTTGTCTTGAATTAGGGAAAGTGCCACTTTATGGTTAATGAAGGTATTGTCTTGGGACATAAAATTTCTAAACGGGGTATTGAGGTGGATAAAGCTAAAGTTGATGCAATTGAGAAAATGCCATGTCCTAAAGATATCAAAGGTATTCATAGTTTCCTTGGTCATGCAGGTTTCTATAGGAGGTTTATAAAGACTTCTCTAAAATTTCTAGGCCTCTTACAAATCTTTTACAAAAGGAAGTTCCATTTGTTTTTTATGATGATTGTGTAGAAGCCTTTGAAACACTTAAGAAAGCCTTGATTTCCGCACGTATTGTTCAACCACCTAATTGGAACTTGCCTTTTGAAATTATGTGTGATGCTAGTGACTGTGCTGTTGGTGTTGTTTTAGGACAAAGAGTTGATACGAAATTAAATGTTATTCATTATGCTAGTAAAACTCTAGACAGTGCTCAACGAAATTATGCTACTACTGAAAAAGAATTCTTAGAAGTGGTGTTTGCTTGTGATAAATTCAGATCTTACATTGTTGATTCTAAAGTTATTGTTCACAATGATCATGCTGCTACAAAATATCTTATGGAAAAGAAAGATGCTAAACCTAGACTCATTAGGTGGGTTCTCTTGCTGCAAGAATTTGACTTACATATCATTGATAGAAAGGGAGCTGAGAATCCCGTGGCTGATAACTTGTCTAGGCTAGAAAATATTCTTGATGACCCACAACCTATTAATGATAGTTTTCCCGATGAACAATTAGCTGCAATAAATGTTTCTCATAACACTCCTTGGTATGCTGACTATGCTAATTACATCATTGCTAAATATATACTACCTAGCTTCACATACCAACAAAAGAAAAAATTCTTCTATGATTTAAGACACTACTTTTGGGATGTCCCACATCTTTATAAAGAAGGAGTAGATGGTATTATTAGACGTTGTGTACCTGAGCATGAACAGGGACAAATCCTACGGAAATGTCACTCTGAAGCTTATGGAGGGCATCATGCGGGAGATAGAACTGCTCACAAGGTATTGCAATCTGGTTTTTATTGGCCTACTCTCTTCAAGGATGCCCGTAAGTTTGTTTTATCTTGTTATGAATGTCAAAGGATTGGTAATATTGGTAAGCATCAGGAAATGCCTATGAATTATTCTCTTGTTTTTGAACCATTTGATGTTTGGGGATTTGATTACATGGGACCTTTTCCTTCCTCTAATGGGTACACACATATTTTGGTTGCTGTTGATTATGTTACTAATTGGGTAGAAGCTATTCCAACTAGTAGTGCTGATCACAACACCTCTATTAAAATGCTCAAGGAAGTTATTTTCCCAAGGTTTGGAGTTCCTAGATATTTAATGATTGATGGTGGTTCACATTTTATTCATGGTGCTTTCCGTAAAATGCTTGCTAAGTATGATGTTAACCATAGAATTGCATCCCCTTATCATCCTCAGTCTAGTGGTCAAGTTGAACTTAGCAATAGAGAAATAAAGTTAATTTTACAAAAGACTGTCAATAGATCCCGGAAGAATTGGTCTAAGAAATTATATGATACACTTTCGGCTTATAGAACAGCATATAAAAATCCTATGGGTATGTCTCCTTATAAAATGGTTTATGGAAAAGCTTGTCATTTGCCTCTTGAGTTAGAACATAAATCATATTGGGCAATTAAAGAACTCAATTATGATTTCAAACTTGCCGGTGAAAAGAGGTTATTTGATATTAGCTCGCTAGATGAATGGAGAACCCAAGCTTATGAAAATGCCAAGTTATTTAAAGAAAAAGTTAAAAGATGGCATGATAAAAGAATCCAAAAGCGTGAGTTTAAAGTTGGAGAATATGTTTTTTTGTACAACTCTCGTTTCAGGTTCTTTGCAGGAAAACTTCTCTCCAAATGGGAAGGACCCTATGTTATCGAGGAGGTTTATCGATCTGGAGCCATCAAAATAAATAATGCCGAGGGTACTAACCCAATAGTCGTCAATGGGCAAAGAATAAAACATTATATCTGAGGTACGCCCATTACTGTTAAAAGCAATATTATCCAAATTATGACACAGGAAGAACACATAAAGGAAACCTTCCGGAACAATCCAGAATCGTTAAAAAGAGGAGGTACGTGATACGGTAAGTAAACGGACTCCCAAAAATCCGCAAAAATATTTTTTGTCAGTTTTGGAATATTTAAAAAATTAGGAAAATAAGAAGCTACCAGGAAGGTGACCCTGGTGGAGGCGCGCCCAGGTGGGTTGTGCCCACCTCGGGTACCTTCCGAACTCCGTTTTTCTTCCGTTTGCTTGTTTCCCAAGATAAAAAAATCTTTATATATCCCCCGAACCTATTGACCACCGTATCGCGGAGAAATCTCCTGTTTTCTTTTCCTTGTTGTTTTCTGGCAGATCCCATCTACCATTGTCGCTTTAAGCTCCTCCAAGGACAAGTTCTTTGAGAACGTCATCAACCTATATTTGCGGGAGGTATGCAGCACCCTCAGGCTATCCAGATGCATGAGGGGGTGCTTCACATCCGCGATGTGCAAGGTCCCAAAGGGACGGGAACCGTGGAGGCCAGGCTTGAAGCTATGGAGCAGGAGGTCTTCCGGTGCAAGGGGATGGTGGAATATGGACTCAATGCCAATCACCTCATGATCGTGGACTACACTCATGATCTCAAGGTGGATGGCAAGTACATGCAGGACATAGTCTTTACCTTCAACGAGCAAATCAACTTCCTCCAAAGCCAGATCTACGACCTCCAAAACCAAGTCTTTGAATACGAGACAAGGTTTAAAGGTATGAGTTTGGCTGCCAGTTGCAGGACCTGTGAGACTCACTCCTCCTCTTATGATGGTGAGCCTCTGCCATGAAAACTCGAGGATAAGATCGCTACTTCATCACCACCACCTCCTTCTTCATCACCAAAAGAAACTTGAGTATCGGGTATGGGCACTCCCCTTGGCTTGTGCCAAGCTTGGGGGAGGTACCCCGGTTGTAACACCCCCGGTGGTTAGCAACAGTAATCACTTTTGATAATGACATGTTAGCATGATCAACAGTGCATAATCATCATTAGCATCATATTGCATTTCAGCTCCTAAGTCAAATTCAAATTTAAACGAAAGTGGAATATGAAAGTTGTCCAACATAGAAACTAAAATGTCAGATAAATAACAAATATTCCAGAGGCTATTATAAAATTGAAACCAACATCATTGGAATTGGATAAGTGACTCGAACAACCTCAAACAGTGGATAAAGATAATATTTAATAACCATTTATTAAATCTGAAATAAATATGGAATTATATTTTGTCCAAACTAATTTTAGGTGTTAAGGAATAATGCACTGGTATTTATGAACTAGGTCTTCATTTTTAACAAAAACCATTTTGAGGCCTACTATTTCTAGCAGAGTAAAGGGAATAAATAAAGAAAAGAAAAGGAAAAGAAATAGAAAACAAGAAGAAGAAAAAAAGAGCAACCCCCCCCCCCCACGGCCCACCTGGGCCGAAGCCCAGCGGCCGCGCCCACCTGCGCCCCCCTGGCCTATACCTACACCCCCCGGCCGAACCCAAGCCGATCCCCCCCTCGCTTTCTCCTTCCCCCCCCCCCCCCATCTGGATCGGGATCCCCCGATCCCGTCCGCCCCGTCGCCGGACAGCCGCTCGACGCCGTTGCCCCCCGCCGTCCGCACCCGCCTCTCCTCCCGCCGACGACCTCGTCCCCGACGTGCCCTCGTCTCGGCGCCCGACCCACCGCTCGCCCCGACGCGCCCACCGCCCCCCATCTCCCCTCGTCTCCGACGCCGTCGCGGACCCCGTCGCCCTTGGACCTCGCCGCCTCGCCGGACTCCACCGACGCCGGCCTCCCCGTCGACCCGTCGTCTCCGGCCTCCACCCCGAGCCCCTCCTCGCGCTCGACGCCGACGCCCCGCCTCGACCCCGTCCCGACCCTCCTCCACGAGCTCGAGCCCGCTGCCCCGTCCCTGCAAATCTCGGTGAGGCCCCAGGCCTCCCCCTCCCCTGCCCCGTGCACGGCACGCGCGCCGCCCCGCATCCACGCTCACCGCGCGCCCATCGCCGCGCCCACGCCGCCCAGCCCGCCCGCCGCACCCGGCGCCGGCCCCCAGCGCTCCTCCCCGCGGCCGCCTCTCCACCGGCACGGCCGGCGCGCCCCCGCTCCGGCCTCTCCTCCCTCCGCCACCCCCCCGGCCGGCCACCGCACCCTGGCCTCGGCCAGTGCGTGCTCGCGCTGCCCACGCGTGCCGGGCCGCGCCCTCGCTTCCCTTCCCCGCCTCTTCCGCATTTTTTTTTCCATTGCTGGCCACAGACAGGTGGGGCCTATTGCCCCTGAGCCACTGACCGAACGGGCCCACGGCCCAGAAACGATTTTAAGAAAATAAAAATAAAAATAAATAAAATAATTAATTAGTTAATTAGTTAGGTTAATTAACCCTAATCAGACTAATTTAATTAATTAATTAGTTTAGTTAATTGTTAATTAGTTAATTAAACCTAATTAACCTAACAGCCTATGACAGGTGGGACCCACCCTGTCAGGTGGCTGCTGACGTCAGCATGATGTCATGCTGACGTCATCAATCACTGTTTCGGATAATGTTGAATTAAATAATTAATTAAATTTCAGAAATTAATAAAAACTTTAGAAAATCATATTAAATAAATCGTAACTCCGATGAAAATATTTTATACATGAAACTTGCTCAGAACGACGATACGAACCCGGATACGCCCTCTGTATTCCCGTCAGACGTCCGCAACTATAAGAACGTTGAACAATTAGACCGATTTCGATAAATGAATAGTGTCCAACTTTAATTAAATAAATCCAAATAAATTCCTAAATTAACTAAATCGTTTAGTTAGGCAGTAGAACACCCCGGCATATCATTTAGGCATGTCATACATATTGTTTGCATTATTGCCGTGAAATTTATTGTTTCTCTCCCCCTCCTCTCTCGATAGACGCTGAGACCGACGACGCTGCACCAGGTTACGACTACTCTACCGACGAGCAGCCCGTTGACGACCTCCCTCTCTTGCCAGAGCAACCAGGCAAGCCCCCCCCCCCCTTGAGCATTCCAGATATCGCCCATTCTATTCTCCTGCTTGCATTAGATTTCACTACTGTTAATGTATGCTCCTATTCTGATGCATAGCCTGCTGTTGTAACCTGTTCATTGCTACCTTACCTGCCTATGATAAACTGTTTAGTATAGGTTGGTGATGAACCATCAGTGACCCCACCACCTTACCCTTGTTGCCCCTGCTTGATCATCGACGACTCGATCAACGTGATCATCGACCAGAGACCGACACCTCACTTCACACCCCCTAAGTTGTACGACTCTGCGTAGTAACTATCGAGTGCCGAGGGTGATACCTCGTAACGCACTCCTGATGAATACTCTGCAGCATAGCTATACGGTCGTGGTCATCGAGGGTGATTCCTCCTTCTCCATGTCCGATACGACTCTGTCGTGCAACCCCTCAGTGTGAACCTCGAGGGTGATACCTCATACGTTCACCCTGATGATTATGACCACACGGTTACTTGACCTTTGTCACAGGCGGGTCCACCCTGGTGGGTACCCGCTGGGGATCTATGATTTCGGGTGTGCCGGAAGGGCACTCGAGTGTGACATTGTGGCGGAGCATCAGAGACTCTGATTGTCTCCGCTTGATACTAATTGAGCCTATTGGATTTGGGTGTGTGATCTGAGTGGGTCGACGTGCCCTATACGCACTACCACCACGCGGGATTATGGTTATGGGGCCCTCTGCGATGTACGTTTCTCCGAAAGCTTATCAGACGTCACGATTCACCGTGCGGGCTGATCGTCAGGATTGGGCTGGATACTTCACTGGCGAGTTCAGTGTCGCGCCTGCACCCCGGCCAGCCACGCAACGCGCAGGGTGCCCAGGGCGATGGCCCGAGACCCCTGGGTGCATAGGTTAGTCCGGCGTGCTGACCTCTCTGCTGAGCCTAGGTAGAGCGCTGCTTCGTGTTGATCTTCCGAGGACGGGCATTACCCAGCAAGTATGTCCGGCCAGAGTTGATCGAGCGTGTTGGGTAACAGTAGTGCACCCCTGCAGGGATGAATCTTCTATCGATAGCCGTTCCTACGGTAAAGGACGCTCAGTTTGTGTATCCCGATCTACCTACTTAAACTGGATACTTGTTACTTAATTGAAGCTTCGGGATTACTTTCTCGCTGGGAGTCGAGGAAGGATCTTTGAGCTGTACTTCAACATGTTTGCTAAATAAAATGCTATTCTACTCTCTTCTACTGCTGCAAGATGATGGCTTTGAGAAGATGTTTGAAGATGCTAGTCTTCGATAGGACTAGGCCTTTCTCTCTATTCTGGCATTTCTGCAGCCCAGTCCACATATACAGCCTTTTCTCCATTGATAATGTTGCATATGTAGTATAGATCCTTGCTTGCTGAGTACTTCGGATGAGTACTCACGGTTGCTTTATTTTCTCTTTTCCCCCATATACCCCACCTTGATGATACACCAGACGATGGAGTCCAGGAGCCAGACGCCACCACCGGAGCCTACTACCAGGCGGGTCCAGAGGGCACGTACTACTGGATCGAGCCAGCTGACAAGGAGTAGGATCGGAGGCTCCCAGGTAGGAGGCCAACGCCTTTCGATCTAGTGTCGCTGTTTGTGCTAGCCTTCTTAAGGCAAAACTTGTCTAACTATGTCTGTACCCAGATATTATTTGTATGACTAACTTATGTATTCGGATCTTCGGATCCCTGGTCTGTAATATTGTGGATCTCCGTTTATTTGTGTTTAGAGTTGTGTTGTGATATCTTCCCGTGAGTCCCTGGGCTTGATCGTACACGTTTGCGTGTATGATTAGTGTACGATTGAACCGGGGGCGTCACAAGTTGGTATCAGAGCCGACTGCCTGTAGGAAGCCCCCTTCCAATTCTTTGGCCGAAGTTGAGTCTAGAAACCGAAAAAACTAATTTACTAACTTGGCAGTGTGGCTTACGGGCCCACGTCGCCAACTGGGTGGTATTAGGATCTTTTATTCCTCGTCTATACTCTGGGACTCTAATATCTCTTCTATTCGGGTTAAATAAATTTTACTAACGCCGACACTTAGGATCTCGTAAATCCCGTCTACCCGGAGAGCTGGATATCTGTACGATTTCCCTGTCATTGATCTGATTAGTCTGATAATCATTTTCCTTTCCATTGTTTTGTTTAACCTTTCTCTCCGAGTTGAGTTAAACTTCTCATTGTCATTTGACAAATCTAAATTTCCTCTGTTTCAGATGGACCGTTTGTTTCCACCGCGTCCTACGACACAGCTTGTGCTTCGCACTTGGGCTCGTAATACCCCTGGGTTTCCAGCTGTCCTGATCGCTCTCATGACCAGACTTGGCTACCGCTGGTACCCTGAGTACATGGTTTACGAGGATTACCGCGAGTTTCATCAGGAACAGTACTATGCTGAAGTTCGGATTTATGATCAGCAGAACAACTCAGACACCGAGTTACACCTTTTTCACGGATTAGGCGTGACGATTGAGATGGCAGTCCATGATGCCGCCTACTCTGCTATCGCACGTCTTCGAGGACAGTTCAGTGATATCTTGGATGACTCTGAGTTCCGATACATTCCGTATGCCCCTGCTGGAGATGCTACCGGATACTACACAGCTATCTGTGCCCCGTACGAGCCTCGCCGATATGACCACCGCGTTCTGATTCAGTGCACTCAGGCTCTGGATCGCACTGTTCGGGCTCTTGCCGTCGAGTTGGTTGCCACTCGAGCACGTCTCTACGATGCTATGACGCAGTTGATGCCCGCTGTTCGTGCAGGGATACATCCGGAGCACATCCTTTACCCGCGCAGGACTCAGATGTATGCTGGTATTGACTGGCCTGCTGTTGGAGGTCACACACCTGCACGTGGACCTCTTCTTACAGTTCGAGACCGGGTTCTGCATCAGAGTGCACATGGAGCACAGGATCCTTCCGCGACGAATATTCGTCGTCCGCACTCGCAGTTACCCCGTTACAGTGGTTTTCTCCGACGTTGATGTAGCCTTTGCTATGTCTCGTTGTGTACTTCCTTACCGCGTGCCTGCGCGCCGCCTAGTATGTCTAGCTTTTAATTTGCACTGTTATGCTGTCCGCATGTACCCGACTTTGTGTATGGATCTGTATGTCTTAATCGACTACTGTTATGTATCTATTACACTGCTTAAAGTATTGTCGTGTTACATCATACTTGTCGCTAAACACTCGCAATTGCTTTTACTAAACTACCCCCTGTTGATACTTAGCAGGATGGTTAGACCAGGTGGTCGTGGTCGTGGTCGTGCCCCTGAACGTCCACCACCGCCAGACTATATGGTGGCTATGATGCAACAGTTTGAGCTTAACCGCCAGTTCATGGTTGGAATCATGGCTCAGTTTCCGCATCAGAACAACCAGAACCAGAACCCAGCTTCAATAACTTTGACAGAGTTTACGCGACTCAACCCAACGCAGTTTCGCAACTCTGACAAGCCCCTGGATGCCGATGACTGGCTCCGCGACATCACTCATGAGATGGAGTCTGCTAATGTCGCCCCCGCCAACTTTGTCACCTTCGCGGCCTTTTTCTTAAAGGGCCCCGCTGCTCAATGGTGGGACACACACAAGCGTACTCTGCCTGTTGGAACAGTCATCACCTGGTATGAGTTCCAGGCTGCTTTCCGTACACGTTACATCCCTCAAGCAATTATGGAACGCATGAAGACCCAGTTCCGTAACCTCACCCAGGGCAATAAAACCGTCGAAGCTTATCAGCGGGAATTTCTTGATCTCTCCCGCTATGCTGAAGAAGACATCGCCACAGATGCTCGCAGATAGGAGAAGTTCCGTAATGGACTACACCCTGACCTCAAGCTTGCACTAGCTGCTCAAGACATCAATGACTTCTCAACTCTAGTGAACAAGGCTATTCTTGTTGAGACCGCTCAGATGGAACACAAGGACTCGCAGAAGCGCTATCGTGATGCTGGCTCATCTTCGGGCTCAGCACCGAAGCGTAGAGTTTGGATTCCCAACAACGCGTTCCGTCCCAATACCTCTGCGCCAAAGAACAATGCTGCACCACGTCTGCCTCCTCCACCACCGAGGCCGTCAAAGGCTCAAGCTATTCAGAACAATGCCCCTCTTCGTCCTGAAGATGGTTTGTGTTTCAAGTGCCGCAAACCAGGCCACCAGGCTAAAGACTGCCGCCAGACTCAGAATCAGTTAGATTTTCCTCGTGCTGGCCGTGGATATGGCCGTGGCAACAATCAGACCTGCAACTATAATACTGGGTCTGCTTCACGTGGTCGTGGTCAGGCTTACAACATTGACATTGAAGAAGTCCAGGATCAACCTGCTACTGTGATGGGTACCCTTCTTGTTGACTCAGTACCTGCTTCTGTATTATTTGATTCAGGAGCATCGCATTCATTCATGTCTGAAGCATTTGCATTATCTCATGACATTGCATTCGAAAAGATGAACCTGCCAATAGTTGTCCATACCCCTGGAGGCCAATGTCAAACCACTATGATGGCACATAATGTCCCTGTTGAAATCGAGGAATTTGAATTCCTAGCTTCCCCTATTATCCTGAAGTCTTCCACCATAGACCTCATACTCGGAATGGATTGGTTGAAAGCTCACATTGCTTCGATCAATTGTGCCACTAAAGTTATCCAACTTCTTCACCCCTCCGATGAGATAGTGAACTACACTGCCCGAATTACTCGAGACGCTGAAGCTGAGATATATGTTATGAATGCTTTGAAAGCCTCACCTCTGGAAGGGATCGAGAACGTTCCTGTCGTTCGAGATTTTCCAGACGTCTTTCCAGAAGATCTTCCAGGCATACCCCCGGCTAGAGCTGTCGAGTTTGTCATTGACTTGAAGCCTGGCACCGTTCCTATTGCCAAGCGACCTTATAAGATGCCTCCGCATCACCTTCTTGAGCTTAAGGAAGAAATCGACAAGTCACTTAAGAGTGGTTTCATCCGCCCCAGTTCCTCTGCTTGGGGAGCACCTTCACTCTTCGTTAAGAAGAAGGATGGAACTAACCGATTGGTTCAGGATTACCGGCCCATTAACCAAGCCACAATCCAGAATAAATACCCACTGCCCCGTATCAATGATCTTTATGATCAACTTGCCGGATCATCGGTGTTCTCTAAACTCGACTTGAGGTTGGGTTATCACCAGATCCGTGTCCGTGAAGAGGACATTCCCAAGACTGCATTCGTCACTCGTTATGGCTCCTATGAATACACCGTCATGTCATTTGGCCTAACGAATGCCCCAGCTACATTCTCCCGTCTGATGAATTATATATTCATGGATTACCTCGACGAATTCGTCGTGGTATATCTAGATGATATTCTGGTCTATTCTAAGAATAAAGAGGAACATGCTGAACATCTCTGCCTTGTTCTAGAAAGGCTCCGAGAACACCAGTTGTATGCCAAGTATTCCAAATGCGAATTTTGGCTTCCTGAAGTAACTTACCTTGGACATGTGATTTCCAAGGATGGGATTGCTATTAACCCCGAACGAGTTCAGGCTATTCTCGACTGGACTCCCCCAAAGAATGTTAAGCAAGTCAGAAGTTTTCTCGGACTTGCTAGTTATTGCCGTCGATTCGTTGAGAACTTTTCCAAGATTGCAAAACCATTGACATATCTGCTTCACAAAGGTGTTAAATTTGAGTGGACAGAAAAATGTCAAGAAAGCTTTCAGACACTAAAAGATAAATTGACATCTGCCCCAGTATTAGCACCCCCGGATTCCCAAAAGGATTTCGTGATATACTGTGATGCATCTCGTCAAGGATTAGGCTGTGTCCTAATGCAAGAGCGCAAAGTGATTGCTTATGCCTCCCGACAATTGCGTCCTCATGAAGAAAATTATCCCGTGCATGATCTTGAACTTTCTGCGGTTATCTATGCCTTGAAGCTATGGCGACATTACCTTCTCGGTAACCGTTGCGAGATATACACGGATCACCAAAGTTTGAAGTATTTATATACTCAACCTGATCTGAACCTTCGTCAACAAAGATGGCTCGAAACAATTGCCGATTATGATATGAATATTTCATATACCCCCGGCAAGGCTAATGTAATGGCCGATGCTTTGAGTCGCAAGTCCTATAGCAACAATCTTATGGTTCAAGAAACACAACCTCTTCTCCATGAAGAGCTTTGCAAATTGAACCTCCATATTGTTCCACAGGGTTATCTCAATACCCTGGTTGTCGAACCAGATTTAGAACACGGCATTAAGGTTATGCAAAGGTATGACACTGAAGTTGAAAAGATCAAGCGATACCTCGAGAAAGGAAAGCCGTCGGAATTCCATCTTGATGCAGATGGGATCCTATTTTTCCAACACCGTCTCTTCGTACCCAAGTTCAAGAATGAGAGGGAAAACGTTATGAAGGAAGCTCATGACACTCCCTTGTCTATTCACCCTGGTAGCACAAAGATGTACCGTGACATTTGTCAAAGATTCTGGTGGCCTAATATGAAGCGAGACATTGCTCGTTATGTTGCTGAGTGTGACATTTGCCGTCGCATTAAAGTAGAACATCAAAGGCCTGCTGGAACTCTGCAACCCCTGGAAATTCCTGAATGGAAATGGGACAAGGTCCAAATGGATTTCATTACTGGTTTTCCCAAATCCCAGAAGGGTAATGATGCTCTATTTGTCGTCATTGACCGATTCTCTAAGGTTGCCCACTTTCTGCCAGTTAAAGAGACAATCACTGCTAGCCAGTTAGCAGACTTGTATGTTTCCCGAATTGTGTCACTCCACGGTGTTCCGTTGGAGATCAGTTCTGATCGTGGCAGCCTCTTCACCTCCAGATTCTGGAATAGTTTCCAAGAAGCTATGGGAACTCATCTGTCTTTCAGCACCGCTTTTCACCCTCAGTCACAGGGTCAAGTGGAACGAGTTAATCAAGTGCTCGAAGATATGCTTCGAGCTTGCGTCATCTCCTTTGGTAAGAAATGGGAGGAATCTCTCCCGTATGCCGAATTCTCTTACAACAAGAGCTATCAAGCGAGTCTGAAGAGGGCAAAACCTTTTTGAAGTTCTATACGCGACGTAGACTTGGTCGAACCCCTCTGAATTGGTCAGAAACTGGGAACGCTCACTCCGTCGGACAGGAACTTATGCGCAAGCTGAAGAACAAGAATCCCATTGTTCGTGAACATTTGAATGCTGTCTCAGTCTCGTTCAGAAGGCAGACTATGAACCGAAGCCCCAGGAATGGTCCTATCACCTGGCGAACAGCTTACGTTCGTGTCACTCCATTGCAAGGCACTCATTCGGTTTCGAATCACAGGTCACAGTTACTGCTCCCACGCTTACCATTGCGCCGTTCCGTATTCTTGCCCGGCAGGATGAAGTGGCATATCAATTGCAGTTGCGCCTAATCTTATTCATCACAGTACATGAGTCTTTCATGTATCCCAACTCCGTCGGCTGCTTCTACGGATCCTAGTTTCCGTAGCTGTGGGATCATGAAGTGCTTGAAATTACGGGAAGACTGTCATATCCAGAATATCCCATCCGTATTCTTGATCAACTGAGCGTCGAACCCTCAAAGTCATCAAGTTTTCCTCAAGGTTCAGTGGTCAAATCATCTGAAGATGAATGCCACTTGGGAACGGCGAGGATCGTCTTCGTCGAAGATACCCTTGTCTTGCTTTCAGTCTCTCTCTTAATAATTCTCGGGATAGAATTCTGTAATAGATAGGAGAATTGGTAACACCCCCGGTGGTTAGCAACCGTAATCACTTTTGATAATGACATGTTAGCATGATCAACAGTGCATAATCATCATTAGCATCATATTGCATTTCAGCTCCTAATTCAAATTCAAATTTAAACGAAAGTGGAATATGAAAGTTGTTCCAACATAGAACTAAAATGTCAGATAAATAACAAATATTCCAGAGGCTATTATAAAATTGAAACCACATCATTGGAATTGGATAAGTGACTCGAACACCTCAAACATGGATAAAGCTAATATTTAAATAACCATTTATTAAATCTGAAATAAATATGGAATTATATTTTGTCCAAACTATTTTGGTGTTAAGGAATAATGCACTGGTATTTATGAACTAGGTCTCATGTTTTACAAAAACCATTTTTGAGGCCTAGCTTTTACTAGCAGTGTAAAGGGAATAATAAAGAAAAGAAAAGGAAAAGAATAGAAAACAGAGAAGAAAGAAAAAAAGAGCAAAACCCCCCCCCCCCCACGGGCCCAACTGGGCCGAAGCCCAGCCGGCCGGCCCACCTTCGCCCCCCTCCCTGGCCTATACCTACTACCCCCAGCCGGCCGATACCTATACCGATCCCTCCTCCCTCGCTTTTCCTCCTTCCCTCCCCCCCCCCCATCTGAATCGGGATCCCCCGATCCCGTCCCGCCCGTCGCCGACGCCGCTCGACGATGCCGTTGCCCCCCGCTCCCCGGCACGCCTCAACCCTCAAGTTCCGACTGTCTCGATGCAGCGTCTGGTCCTATGCAGGGCTGCTCGATGGACGTTGGCCCTTCCCCCTTCCCTCTCCGCCCGTTCGCTCTCCGTCTCGCCCTCTTGACCCTCCTCCTCCCTCATTCCCCTTCGCTTGCCCGTCTCCTATACTTCCTCTCCCTCTCTCTCTATCGGCCGCTCCTCTGCTCCTTCAGAACCTCGCCCCGTCTGCCCCCGCCTCTACTCCGCGCCGTCGCGGACCGCGACCCTCACTCCTTGGACCTCTCGCCGCCACGCCGACTCCCATACCGACAGCGCCTCCCCGTCGACCCGTCGTCTCGCCCGGCCTCCACCCCGACCTCTCTCCTCGCTCTCTACCGCCGACGTCCCCCGCCTCCCTCTCCCTCTCGCCGACCCTCCTCCACTCGCGGCTCTGTCTCCCTCTGCCTCCCTCGTTCCCCCTCTCTCTTTGGCCCCTCCGTCCCCCTCCCCTTGCCCTCTTTCACCCGTCTCACCTGTCTCTCCTCCCTCTCCCCTCTGCCCAGCTTCGCCTTGCCCTCTGGAGCCTCCCCATGACCCTTTCCCAGGCCTCTCCTTTCTCGTGCCCTCGTCCTACGCCGTCTCTCCCCCTTTCCTTCCGATCCTCCCTCTTCGGTGTCTTTCTTCCATCATGCGCTCTCCTGGCCTCGCAGTGCGTGCCGCCGCCACGGTGCTGCCCCCCAGCCCCCGCTACCTCTGCCCGTGTGGCCATTCGGGCCACAGAACATGGGGCCTTTGCCCCTGAGCCACTGACCGAACGGCCCACGGCCCAGAAACGTTTAAGAAAATAAAAATAAAATAAATAAAATAATTATTAGTTAATTAGTTAGGTTAATTAACCCTAATCAGACTAATTTTAATTAATTAATTATTTTTAGTTAATTGTTAATTAGTTAATTAAACCTAATTAACCTAACAGCCTATGACAGTTGGGACCCCACCCTGTCAGGTGGCTGCTGACGTCAGCATGATGTCAGCTGACGTCATCAATCATTTGTTTCGGATAATGTTGAATTAAATATAATTAAATTTCAGAAATTAATAAAACTTTAGAAAATCATATTAAATAAACCGTAACTCCGATGAAAAATTTATAACATGAAACTTGCTCAGAACGACGATACACCCCGGATACGCCCTCTGTATTCCCGTCAGACGTCCCGCAACTAAAACTTTAACATTAGACCGATTTCGATAAATGAATAGTGTCCAACTTTAATTAAATAAATCCAAATAAATTCCTAAATTAACTAAATCGTTTTAGTTAGCATAGAACACCCCGCATATCATTTAGGCATGTCATACATATTGTTTGCATTATGCCGTGAAATTTATTGTTTCTCTCCCCCTCCTCTCTCTCTCGATAGACTTGAAACCGACGACGCTGCAACCAGGTTACGACTACTCTACCTCTAACCGACACAAGAGCCGTTGACGACCTCCCTCTCTTGCCAGAGCAACCAGGCAGCCCCCCCCCCCCTTGAGCATTCCAGATATCGCCCATTCTATTCTCCTGCTTGCATTAGATTTTCGACTACTGTTAATGTATGCTCCTATTCTATGCATAGCCTGCTGTTGTAACCTATTCATTGCTACCTTACCTGCCTATGATAAACTGTTTGTATAGGTTGGTGATGAACCATCAGTGACCCCACCACCTTACCCTTGTTGCCCCTGCTTGATCATCGACGACTCGATCACACTGATCGTCGACCAGAGACCGACACCTCACTCACACCCCCTAAGTTGTACGACTCTGCGTAGTAACTATCGAGTGCCGAGGTGATACCCTCGTAACGCCCTCCTGATGAATACTCTGCAGCATAGCTTAACGGTCGTGGTCATCGAGGGTGATTCCCCTCCTTCTCCATGTCCGATACGACCTGTCGTGCAACCCCTCAGTGTGAACCTCGAGGGTGATACCTCTACGTTCACCCTGATGATTATGACCACACGGTTACTTGACCTTTGTCACAGCGGGTCCACCCTGGTGGGTACCGCTGGGGATCTATGATTTCGGGTGTGCCGGAAGGGCACTCGAGTGTGACATTGTGGCGGAGCATCAGAGACTTGATTGTCTCCGCTTGATACTAATTGAGCCTATTGGATTTGGGTGTGTGTCTGAGTGGGTCGACGTGCCCTATACGCACTACCACCACGCGGGATTTAGGTTATGGGGCCCTCTGCGATGTACGTTTCTCCGAAAGCTTATCAGACGTCACGATTCACCGTGCGGCTGATCGTCGGGATTGGGCTGGATACTTCACTGGCGGTTCAGTGTCGCGCCTGCACCCCGGCACACCACGCAACGCGAAGGGTGCCCAGGGCGATGGCCGAGACCCCTGGGTGCATAGTTAGTCCGGCTTGCTGACCTCTCTGCTGAGCCTAGGTAGAGCGATGCTTCGGTGTTGATCTTCCGAGGACGGCATTACCCAGCAGTATGTCCGGCCAGAGTTGATCGAGCGTGTTGGGTAACAGTAGTGCCCCCTGCAGGATGAATCTTCTATCATAGCCGGTCCTACGGTAAAGGACGCTCAGTTTGTGTATCCCGATCTACTACTAAAACTGGATACTTGTTACTTAATTGAAGCTTCGGGATTACTTTTCTCGCTGGAGTCGAGGAAGGATCTTTGGCTGTACTTCAACAGTTTGCTAAATAAAATGCTATTCTACTCCTCTCTTCTACTACTGCTGCAAGATGATGGCTTTGAGAAGATGTTTGAAGATGCTAGTCTTCGATAGGACTAGGCCTTTCTCTCTATTCTGGCATTTCTGCTCAGCCCAGTCCACATTACAAAGCCTTTTCCTCCATTGATAATGTTGCATATAGTTATAGATCCTTGCTTGCTGAGTACTTCGGATGAGTACTCACGTTGCTTTTTTTTCTCTTTTTTCCCCCATATCCCCACCCCCCTTGATGATACACCAGACGATGGAGTCCAAGACCAGACGCCACCACCGGAGCCTACTACCAGGCGGGTCCAGAGGGCACGTACTACTGGATCGAGCCAGCTGACCAGGAGTAGGATCGAGGCTCCCAGGCGGAGGCAAACGCCTTTCGATCTGTGTCGCTGTTTGTGCTAGCCTTCTTAAGGCAAAACTTGTCTAACTATGTTCTGTACCCAATATTATTTGTATGACTAACTTATGTATTCGGATCTTCGGATCCCTGGTCCTGTAATATTGTGGATCTCCGTTTATTTTGTGTTTAGAGTTGTGTTGTGTATCTTCCTGAGTCCCTGGGCTTGATCGTACACTTTTGCGTGTATGATTAGTGTACGATTGAACCGGTGGGCGTCACAGTCCGGTATCGTATCACCTCCACTATCTTTTCCCTTTACTGTATTTCTTATTTCAATCCATAGTTATCTTTTGCTTTAGATGAATGAAAGTTTAGTTCGATTCTTCTTTTTTGATAGTTTGCTTAGTGATTATCTTGTAATCGTGTGCGGATATTAATAAAGGTTAGTTGATTTTGTTTTTCTTTACTTTCATGTTCATAAAAAGAAAAGAAATAAATGAAAAAGATCATATGCTAATCCATGGTAAGTAAGTTACATCACATAAGGACAGAGTATAAGTAGAAAATTTTATTGGAGATTTAGAAACATACATTGGTCAATGATGCAATTCATGAAAGAATTAATAAGGGAAGAGAAGATTCACATGCAAATACACCACTTGGACATCTTTTGTGTATGTGAGCCCCCATCAAATTATTATATCCAAAATTGTGACGTTGGACAAGGAAGACAACGTAATGATTTTATGTTTATTCATATTCACATAGAAGTTATATTGTCATAGATCCTTTAACATGTGGTGGCTTGCCCCTATCTTTGCGAGCCCAAAAATTCCGCACTAAGTAGAGATACTACTTGTGCATCCAAAAACCCTTAAACCCAAATCTTGTTTTTGAGAGTTCACCCATACCTACCTATGGATTGAAGTAAGATCTTTCAAGTAGTTGTCCATCGATGCAATGAGGCAATAAAAATTTTCTTCCAAAAGTGTTAGATTATTAGTGTAAGCGAAAATTAAGCGTTGTACAAACTTGTGATGGCAACAGAATAAAAGCGACAGACTTTTATAAGGTGCTATCATAAGGGGCAATATACATGACGTTCTTTTGCGGCCTAAGAGATTGAGCATACAACAAAAAGCGCATGGCAACCTCAGCTTCCCTCTGCAAAGGGCTTATCTTTTACTTTTTATTATGTATTTACTTTCATGCAAGAGTCAAAGTTTTTCTTCTCTATTCCTTTTTATTTTCTCTTTTGCAAGCATCATGTGTGAGGGAAAAGATCTAGGCACTATATCCAGTTGGATATGGTTGGCATGAGTTATTATTGTTGACATCACCCTTGAGGTGAATACGTTGGGAGGCGAAACTATAAGCCCCTATCTTTCTATGTGTCCGTTGAAACGTTTGTGCTCATGTGTGTGCGGTGAGTGTTAGCAATCATAAAGACGTATATGATGTTGAGTATGTGGACTTGCCAAAAAGGCTCCGATATGTGACCCTTCCTGAAAAGTGATGAATTATAGTTTGCAAAGTTGACTGAGAACATAGTTTGTGTGGTTTCCAATAGAGTTTTCTGCTTATACTTCGATATCGTGAATGATTGCTACTTACTCATGAGAAGTTTATGATGAAAGTTTTATGAGTAAAGTTCTGTATAAAGTTTATGTTAAAGTTTGTTGCTGTTATAATAATATACATGATGGCTTCTATGTCCCTATTTGTTTTTAATCGACCCCCCCGCTCTCTCTAACATGTGGACTGTTTTTTCAATTTCGTTTTCGCTTGAGGACAAGCGAGGTTCAAAGCTTGGGGGGGAGTGATACGTCCATTTTGCATCATGTTTTTTCCTACTTTATTTATTATGTTGGCATAATAATGCTTTGGAGTAATTATAATGCCTTTTCTCTCATAATTGCAAGGTTCCCACAAAGAGGGAGAATTCCGGCACTGGAATCTTGGACCTGAAAAGCTACGTCAGGCTCCTATTCTGCACAACTCCAAATGAGCTGAAACTTTCACGGGGCAATTTTTATGGAATATATAAGGATATTGGAGCCATAAGTACCCAGGGGCCCCACCAGGTGGGCACAACCCACCTAGGCGAGCCAGGGGCCCAGGCCATCCTGGTGGGTTGTGCCCCCCTCGGCCACCTCCGGTGCCCCTCTTCTGGTATTATAAGTCATTTTGACCTAGAAAAATAAGAGAGGAATTTCGGGACGACAGCGCCACCGTCTCAAGGCGGAACTTGGGCAAGCACTTTTGTCCTCCGCGCAGCGATTCCCGCCGAACTTCCTCCCGGAGGGGGAAATCATCGTCATCATCATCATCACCAACACTCTCCCCATCTTGGGAGGGCAATCTCCATCAACATCTTCACAACACCACTCCTCTCAAACCCTAGTTCATCTCTTGTGTTCCAAATCTTGTATCGGAACTATGGGATTGGTACTTGTGGGTGAACTATAAGTGTTGATTACATCTTGTAGTTTGATTATTATATGGTTTATTTGGTGGAAGATTTATTGTTCAGATCCAAAGCTCTTTAATATCCCTCTGATCTTGAGCATGATTATTGTTTGTGAGTAGTTACTTTTGTTCTTGGATCATCACGGGAGAAATCTTGTTGCAAGTATCATGTGAATTTTATATTTGGTTCGTATTTTGATGGTATGTATGTTGTGATTCCCTTAGTGGTGTCATGTGAACGTCGACTACATGTACACTCACCATATTGGGCCTAAGGGAATGCATTGTGGAGTAGTTTATTCGATGAGTGGGTTGCGAGAGTGACAGAAGCTTAAACCCAGTTAATATATTATGCGCTATTCCCTAGAGACTGGTTTTGGATCCAAATTTAATGCTATGGTTAGATTTATTCTTAATACTTTTCTCGTAGTTGGCGGATGCTTGCAAGGGGTTAATCATAAGTAGGAGGTTGGTTCAAGTAAATATAACAGCACCTAAGCCACCGTTCACCCACATATCAAATTATCAAGTAGCGAACACACAAACAAACCACATGATGAAGTGACTAGATGAATTCCCGTGTACCCTCAAGAACGCTTTGCTTATCATAAGAGACCCTTTTTGGCCGTCCTTTGCCCTCAAAAGGATTAGGCTACCTGTTGCAGCACCTTTGTTACTACTATCGTTACTTGCTCGTTACAAAATTATCTTGCTATCAAACTACTCGTTACTATAATTTCAGTGCTTCCAGAGAATACCTTGCTGAAACCGCTTGTTCATTTTTTCTTCTGCTCCTCGTTGGTTGGGTTCGACACTCTTACTTATCGCAAAGGACTACTATTGATCCCCTATACTTGTGGGTCATCACAACCTCAGCCCCAGGGTGACTACTCCCTCCTCATGATGGTGGCCGCCGGGATGATGAAGAAGGCCACCGACTGATGATTTCCCCCTCCGACGGAGTGTCGGAACGGGGTCTAGATTGGTTTTTCATGGCTTACATGAGGCTGTTGCGGTGGCGAAACTTCTGATCTAGGGTTCTCTTCAGGGTTTGGAATATTTGGGAACTATAAGGGCGAGAGGTGGTGCGGGAGGCCACCGAGGTGGGCACTGATACGTCCATTTTGCATCACTGCTTTTTATTGATATTTATTGCATTATGGCTGTTATTACACTTTATTACAATACTTATGCCTTTTCTCCTCCTTATTTTACAAGGTTTACATGAAGAGGAGAATGCCCGGCAGCTGGAATCTGGACTGGAAAAGGACAAATATTAGAACCTATTCTGCACAACTCCAAAAATCCTGAAACTTCACGGAGAATATATTTTGGAAAATATAAAATATTTGGGCGAAGAAAGTACCAGAGGGGGCACCTGCCATCCACAAGGGTGGAGGCGCGCCCTCCGGTCTTGTGGGCCCCCATCAGGCCCCTGACGCCCGTCTCTGCT